>JANHMN010000021.1:34491885-34511088 GCA_030674055.1 Rhabdomys pumilio
AGAAGAAGAAGAAGAAGAAGAAGAAGAAGAAGAAGAAGAAGAAGAAGAAGGAGAAGAAGAAGAGGGGGAGGGGGAGGGGGAAGGGGAGGGGAGGGGAGGAAGAGGAGGGGAAGGAGGGGGAGGAGGGGGAGGAGGGGAAGGAGGAGGAGGAGCAGGAGGAGGGAAAAGAAAGTAAAAAAGAAGAAAGAAAGAAGGAAAAAAGAAGAAAGAAAGCGAAAGCTAGTTTTTCCTTATTGCTTCAAATTCTGTCTACTTCTGCACTTTCCACTTACTGTGGTCAGTCATGTAAGTCTTTTCAATGACTCCTTTCTATTGTCAGAACTTTAGGAAGGTTCTTAAGCTCATAACATCCTAAACGCACCAAGGAGAGATGCTGGTCATAGTTGTGATGCCCATCACAGCCATCACTGACTTCATAGAGAGATCTATATCAATGTGCTCATTTCATCAGCAGTCCCCACCAAACAGTTTTTAGAACACAGCATTGCTTGACACCTTTACATATACCATTTAGGATTCATGATGTTTCTGAGGCTCTACTTTGTGCTGATACCCTGATGTCCAAATTGCAAAATAACAGCAAACTTCTGGTGCTTTCTTTCCTATATTATCAAATCTTCATTTCTATAGTATAGGGACAGTGTTTATATGCACTATGAGAAGAGGTAACTCTGTCCTTCCTTACTTGCCTAAGGTACCTTCTGATAGGTTAAAATAAAAAGCCCATGGCTTATAGCAAAAGGCAGAATAGTGAGGTGGGACTTCCAGAGAAAGTGCAGGAAGTCTGGGAAAGAGTCAGGGAGATTTCACCAGGGAGACTCAGAAGTGTGACACTGAGAAGCAACCAGCCATGTGGCAGAATTTAGATTAGTATAAACAGGATAATTGAGTTATGAGCTAGTTGGAAAAAAGCCTTGCTAAAGGCCAAATGCTATTAAATAAATAAAAGCCTCCATGTCATTACTCAGGAACTGGAAAGGGAATAGAAAAAGCCCATACAGTTACACTGCAGTGCCTGGTGGAAGGCTAGGGACACTCAGCCTTTCTTTCCCTTGCCTCTTTTCATGGTCTACCTTAATGTATTAAAGAGCAATTTCTCGATGATAGAACTTGCTTAGCATATGCAGTGTCCTAGACTTACTATCCAGTAACACACACACACACACACACAAACACATACACATAGTGGGGGTAGGGGGGACATGAAGATACAGGCAGACAGACAGAGAAAAACAGACAAACAGACAAAGACAGAGACAGAGAGACAGAGAGACAGAGAGGCATAGAAGAAGAAAGAATGTATTAGGCAATAAGAAAACCAGGCTCCAAATTTCTGGACCACCGAAGAAATCAATTTGGTTTTTGATTTTTCTTTTTTTTTTTTTTCTTTTATTGAAAATAGATTTCCCCTTTCGCTACACACCCCAGTTCATCCCCACATCCCCTTAGGGCAAAACAGACACTGGTTGGTTACTCCCACAAGTTTTATGCTACCACTGTCCTAGCATATTCCCTTGTTTCTGTAGTAACTCAATAACTAACCATCCACCTTCTAAGGAGAATGGTATTTCTTATAAATAGAAATAAACAATACAGTTTCATTTCCATATGTCACTGTATTAAGTGGCTAATAACTAGCCTTTTATAGAAGTCTGTCTTAGTCAAGGTTTGTATTCTTGCATAAAACATCATGACCAAGAAGCAAGTTGGGGAGGAAAGGGTTTATTCACCTCACACTTCCATATCGCTGGTCATCACCAAAGGAAGTCAGAATACGAACTCAGACAGGGCAGAAACTTGGAGGCAGAAGCTGATGCTGAGTCCATGGAGGGGCGCTGCTTACTGGATGGCTTCCCCTGGCTTGCTCAGCTTGCTTTCTTATAGAATCTAGGCCTATCAGCCCCGGGGATGGCACCACCCACAATGGGCTGGGCCCTCTGCCCTTGATCAGTAATTGAGAAAATGTTGTTCAGCTGGATCTCATGGAGGCATTTCCACAGGGGAAGCTCCTTTCTCTGTGATAACTCCAGCTTATGTCGAGTTAACACATAAAACCAGCCAGTACAGAGCCTTTCAGTTTTCTAAACTAGGCTAAAAAATTAAATAGATGATAGATAGATAGATAGATAGATAGATAGATAGATAGATAGATAGATGACAGACTGAGGGTAGATATATAAATGATAGATAGATAGATAGATAGATAGATAGATAGATAGATAGATAGATAGATAGATGATAGATAGATAGATAGATGATAGATAGATAGATAGATAGATAGATAGATAGATACCTTTTGAATGAACTTCAGAGCAATACCTTTTCCTTTCCTTTCTTCTCTTCCCATTGCCTTTTGCCTGACTCCAGAAAAGCTGGCATGAATTAATGTTACATGGAAACATCAATAGAACTCTCACAATTAACAAAAGTAACAATAGACTCTCATATGTAACAACTCACTTGGCTATGCTTCCAAATCTCTGTCAAATCAGATGCCAGCCATGCCAGCCATGCCAGCCATGCCAGCCATGCCCAGTCCTCCACACAAAGAACATCAAAACTTCTTCGATTTTTCTAAAATGCACTCTGGAGTGGCTCCTGCCTTGTTGCCACTAATATGTTTCAATTTTAATCTTCTTGAGGCTAATGTTACACCAGAATTTTTTTATCTGGGCCAATTGACTTCATAGGGAGAAAAATAACTCTATAAAACTGTATCTCTAATGATAGTCAACAGAGAGTAATTCAGCATGATCACCAGAAAATTTTTCGGAGACTATTTCCTGACAGTTGGTCAATTGCATCATTTTCTGTATGATAAACAGCATACTGTTTATATTATTATTTGTTATAAGGAAGTTTCTCTGCCGAATATGCTGCAGAATTCCTCAGAGCTTCACCTGTCTGAGGGTGATTTCAGTTCAATTCAAAGTCGTTCTGTAAATATCAAAGCCATTCAAAAGTTACTTGTGCCAATTATAGTACATAAGACAATTATCAAAAGGTATTTTGTAATAGTCTCGAAAAAAAAAGAAATAAAGTTAAAACATGCTGAATGAAATAAGGATTTTCAAGATAAAAGACAATGATTACAATTATAGTATATCTCACTTGGTGAGCTGAGCCTGGGAATAGGGACACAGGTGAGCCAGCCCCAAGGCTGTAGGACCGTTATAGGATGGCTGGTTTTGGTTGAAGCGCTGGTTGGAAAGCCCAGTGACCCAACAGGTGTCCATAGCCTGTAAGGGATGGGCGTCTATTCCACCTTGCTCCCAGAATCCAGTTTTCTAACACGTTGACCTACACTGTTCAGTCACGTTCAGGGCAATGCAGCCCCACCCAAAGAGCACAGGTAGAGGGCATGACTACAGGCCTCAGACCCTAGAGAGATTTACATACTAATGAGATGCCTGAAGGCCAGAGGGTGGAGCCAATTAAACATTCTTCCCCAGACCCTCCCCCTTTTCTCCCTCCCTATTTAACTCAGGTCTGCCCTGAGTTTCACAGGGATGCACATCCAGACTCAACCATCATCCATCATGTCAATAAAGCCGTTTTGAAACCCAAGGACTTTCTTATGTCATTGGGGCCACAGCGTGAGGAACTGTGGAAAAGCCTTTAATGAGCCACTGTAGCTGTAGCGGCTGTGCCTAACTTCCCCCTGGAGGAACTTTCAGCATTCCCAGCCACCTTACACACACAAGGGCATGAATGGGAGAGAGCTCGTTCCATTGCTGACTGGTGGTGTGGGCAAGGGAGAGATGCCCCAACCTCTCATCCCTTGCTGCCAGCATCCCTCCCTGGCTGTAGCACTCAGTGGCCTGCACCTCCCATGGGCATCATTGTAGAGCTGGCCTTGGTGCTGTGGGTGCCAGAGAACTGATGGGCTGACTAATTCAACTTCCACTCAAGTCCAGATCCAGGGCTTTGAATTGGCCCACACCAATATCTTCCCAATCTAAGATCTGCCGGAGCATGTGAAGGGACTAGCCCTAAGAAACCAAAGCTGCAGGATCTCCTTGACGCAGAGGAGCAACACCAGGGTATCTGAGAGGAGTCCCAGTGAGGATCCAATATCGGTAGTGCAACAGAAACAGAGGCCTCAAACCAGACCAATGGACTCATTGCAATGAACATTTACAAGTGCAGATGAATCCTCAGAAGGGTAATTGGTGTGACATACTGTGACACACTGCAGCTTCCACAGAGAGATGCCTTTTCTGGTTTTTTTTTTTTTTTTTTTTTTTTTTTTTTTTTTTGATAGGTATAGTTGCAATTGTGAAGAGAAGATACAAAGGGGTGGGGAGACGAGTGGGATTGGGGTGCATGACATGAAATTCACAAGGAATCAAAAAATATTTTTAAAATGTATAATATACAGTCAGCCTACTAGAAGATATAACAGGTAATAAAACCACTGATAAAATCCAAGTCAGTTCAATATTTTAGACAACTTACAGAAATACATGTTCTAACTACTCACAAGTATAAAACCACATCCTATACACTCATTCAAGAAATTTTATTAATTATTTGTTTGTTGTTATTTAATTAACTTACAAGGGCAAACCATGGAAATTAGGAAGATACCATATTCTTCAAAGGATCCATTTTCTAAAAACACAGGACACATCATTGTATCTGAAGGGTAATCTCTCCCATACAATTACACTGAGCATAATGTAGACTGATTATGTTAGAGCCAAATATTATTTGAAATACACATTTTTAAGTTACCAAAATCCATTCAGTCTGTGACATGGAGCAAACTGCTCAAGAGATGAGGTGAGAGGAGGAATCAGATAATGAGAGGGGATATGGAGATAAGAAACTATAGCATGAAAGAGCAACCTGAACCATGAGGCTTCCTGTCCCAATATGCCCATCATTCCTGGTTCAATTCCCATCATCCTTTCTTGGTTATACATCATCTACAAAGGCCCAGGGCTTGTTAGTGACTTTCTATTTTTATAATTTCTGGTCTTATCAAAGGATCCTTTTATTTTCAGTCAACTCAGGATCAGGGGAAAGGGGTGGTTTTAGAGAAATCTATACCAATCTATAACATTTAAGTGCTAAGTAACCAGTTATTAGCTTACAATGGTAAACCATTGGGAGGGGGAATGGTTTTTAAAAACATTTTTTTTGTTTCTACATTTACAAATAAAGAACCAATGAGGAGAAAGGCCAGAGCTTACAGATCATGAAGTTAGCATGCACAAAGTATTCTATGACATTCCATCAACTAGCTGAACACAGGTCAAAAATTAGACTCTCCACTTCATGAGCCCAACACAAGGAAAGAAATATGGCAAGATACATGACTAATTATAGCACTCAGAAAAACTACAGTTTCCAATATAGACCCAGAAATAAATATATACTATGAGTTTATATTAAAGGCTGTGGTACAAACAATGTCTTCAATATTACGTTTGTAGAATAAGCGGTATTAAGTTTCAAAAAAAGCTAATGATCTGCTGACTCTGCAGGAGTTCTTCTCACTGGAATGCATGGTCTGGTTTAATAATTTTTTTTTTAAAAAAATGCCAAGATTAAATGTGCTGTTGTCCACAAAAGCAGACCCACATGGATAGAATTTTAGACATTGTGAGGGGTTTTGTTGCTCTGTTCATGGACACTGGGCATGAGCAGCCACTGGGTGAAAGTAAGCCGGCTATCTATCAGTACACAACTCTCCTGCTCACAAAGAGTTGCTGCAGCCCTATGACTTTTGCAAGACTTCAGATACCAGGTCCATGCTTTGGCTTTCAATAACATTTCCAAACAGACATGTTCAAATCACTTGCCCAATCTGTGACTTGGGACATTATTTTTGTATTATGCTGACAGACAAAACAAGCTTGTTTGCTAATGATTCAATTTTTCCACATGAGGTTTTCAGTCCTGTGTTTTCCCCACTTGGGTAAGTTTCTTCCTTTTTCTCTGATCATTTATACTTACAGCAGGGAATTACCATTTATCGTTGCACTAATTTCATGTAGGGCCCATTTTTACCTTGACTTTTAATTTTCTGTATTATATACAGAATACTATCTAGCTCATTTACCTTAAATCTAAGAGTTTCCTCATCATTTAGGAATTAAGAGCATCTATTTCTTTAAGTTCTCTAATCTAATCACCGGTGAGCACATGTATGTTCAAATTTATTATATAATACTTCATTACAAACTTCATTGTTTTTCTTTATTATTTTATAGTTCGAAATGTTTATTCTTCTAGAAATCACTTGGATTGGCGGATTAACGTGTGTTTGCCTGCAATATTTTATTTTCTCTCTGTTTCCATTTGACAATTTTAAAGAAGGGGATTAAATGCGATTTGTATGACCAAATATGGATGGGAGCAGTGACAGAGCCAAAGGTCACTCACATGGATATGGAGTGTTTGAAAGAAAGTAAGCCAGCTTCTTATTTACTCAGTAGATCTCCACTTACATGGCGTTTTAATGGTTCTACATCTGTGGTTCTAAGTTTTGATGGTTCTATTAGGTTAATAGGTCTGTAATTTGAGTTTAAGAAAAATTCACCTAGAAAAAAAGAAAAGAAAAATTTGTGTCTAACTTGGGAGGATTTAGAATCATCTTGGAGATGGTCTCCTATCTGAATATCTTGGCTCTATTAACTCCTGCGGGAAGACGAACCTCAATAGTAAGTGGAACCGTTCCCAAAGATGGCTAGAATAATGCTTCCCAGGTGTGGTTTGTCCCTGTCAAAACTCATGTTGAGGTTTAATTGGCAGTGTAAAAGTATTAAAGGGTGGTTGGCCTTTTAAGAACTCTTGGGTTGTGAGGGCTCTGCCCTTCTGAAATGATTAACACACGTCCTGAGGCTGAGCCACAAAGCGCCCACCTCATTTGTACCTTTCACTCTATGCATACACCTATTTGCCTTTTCATTTTCTGCATGTTAAGCAGCCTTTGTCACCTGCATGGTTGCCCAACCTTGCACTTTTCAGCTTTCATAACCCTCAGACAAAATAAAGTATCTTGTAAGTTACCTAGTCTCTGTTATTGTTAAGCCGAAGAAATGAGACTCAGCCAAACGGTTTCTCTCCTTCCATATTTATCTCACGATGACGGTGATAATGCTCTCATATGCAAAAATCGGTCCGTACTCCTTACCTTTGTGTTTAGTGGGGTGTATATTTCTGCATGTGACAGAGATGAGCCTATGCTGAAAGCTCAGAACAGAAGGCATCTTAACTTCTGTTTTGCGGGGCTGAAATCTTGCCTTTTGAAGTTTTCAGCTGCCACATAAGATATGTGATTCATTGAGGACCGCATGGTGGGAGGAAGCCCTTAGCAACCTATGGGAGGAACACAATAAAGATGTCCAGGGATCCTGCAGGCCAGAGCCAGCTGCTCCAGTGTCCTGTAGTCTCAGCTACAGCCACCAGCATTTGACTGCAACTGCTTGAGAGAGCGTCAGCCAGACCGAACCATCTGGGCCCCTTCACAAATTCCTGACTCACAGAGACGGAGAGATAATAAAATAGGAACTGGGGGTTTTGCCACCAACAGTAGAAAATGTAACATATGGTGTTCTGGTAACCATCTTTTTTTAAAAAAAAAAAAAAATTCTCATCCTACTACCATTTATGAAATAATCAACCCTTTTCTTGTTCACTCAACGATAGTGCTCTGTTAAATGATTCTCCAGTCTTTGGTCTATTTCTGAACACTTCCCTCTTTCATTTCCCTCTGGATACCTTAGTACAGATGTAGACCCACTATTCTTATGTTACCCACACACAATACAGATGTAAAGCCCTACCCCCGCATGCTTTCTGAATCATTTTAAATATTGCTCTGTGCTACATTTTCATAGAATTCCCATTTTCAATAGTGTGCCTCTTGTCTCCTATATGAATTTTAGATCTGTTTGTGGTGTCAAAAAATAAACACTGGACTTTTATTTGAGCTTTTCTTAAGGTTATTACCTTCTTTTAAAATATTAAGGTGTCTCAAGAGGCTTGATCCATGGTTCTGCGTGCATATTTAAACTTCTGCTGTGTTTTTCAGCAATTTTTCACTTTATTTCTCTATATAACTGGGAATTCCTTGGCAAACTTATTCTCAAGCATATTCTATTTTTGTTCCTAGTGCTATTAGATTTAATTATCCCTTCCCCAAATTCACACACACACACACACACACACACACACACACACACACAAAACCACTTATTTCCCCTAACAGGCACACTGCAGAAATATTGTTTATTTATCATTACTTTGAAGAAATCTCCAATAGTAATAGCTCTTTAGTTTATTTTCACAAATAAACCAAGTAAACAATCATATCTTTTGCAAATAATTATAATTTTGCCGTCTATCATGCCAATGTTATGCCTCATTTCACTGGCCTCTTTTGTTCCATTGGATAAAAGCTTCAGAAACAAAAATAATCAATGGTCACACATCTTGAAAATAAAAAAACAGGAGTGTTACATTCCTGTAAAACATTTGTAGAGATGGCCTTACCTATAACCAACTTTTACAATAAAGCGTCAAAGAGAACCATACAAAAATATCCCACAGAGACCCAACTATCTCACTCCTGACCACATGCTAGAAAGGAAACAAAGGTGGCTGACAATGGAGAACCCTGTAGACACAAGGAGTGTAAAGCACTCCTCGAAATATCCAAGCTACAGGATCAGCCCAGGTGTCCATCAGCCAACAAATGAAGAGCATATGGTGGAAAAACAAAAAAGGTCTAAAACAAATTCAGGCCTAAAAAGTGAAATCACATTAAGTGCAAAAAAAAAAAAAAAAAAAAAAGGATACAACTGGAGATTGTTTGGAGATTGTTGTGTTAAGCAAAGAAACCTGTCTCAGACATAAAGGTGTGTTGCACATTTTCTCTCATAGATGGAATCTAGACCAAAGCAGGTGGGGAGGGGGGATCTAAGGAATGGGGACTCTTAGGAAGTGAGAAAGCGAACATAATAGGTAACAGTGGCTAATTTGATTAAATAACATTATATATCTGTTTAAAATATCACAGTGAAACTCGTTATTTTGTATACTTAATGTGCACTCATATGTAGAAAAATAGAGTTAAAACTTTAGGAAGGGGTTGGGCTGAAAAGCACCATCCTTGTTATTGGGGTCCTTATAAAAGGCCTCCGTACAAAATTCATATTTTTTGTTTTGTTTGTTTTTATTGGATATTTTATTTACAATACACATGTCATCCCCTTTCCCCATTTTTTCTCACTAAAGTCCCCATCCTATCCCCCCTCCTCCTTTATGCTTTTATACCATGTTGATTATATGTATGTATTCAGGTCAGTTCTAGATTGAGGGTCTAGCAGTACAATAGATGCAAATAGTCAAGGAACAAGCAAGACAATAAACACAAATAGTCAAAGAAAATGCAAGGTAATAAACCCAATTATGTGAACACTCACTGTTTCTAAGGGCTTATCAGGATGACCAAAGTATCTGTGCCTACTTCCCTGTCCCAAAGTCATCTTAATGTCTGAAGCCTACTTCCTTGTTCTAGTCTAAAATTTAGATTTCTGTCTGAAATTACTTCTTTGTTCTAGCCTAAGATTTAGATTCCTGTCTGAAATTCCTTCTTTGTTCTAGCCTAATGTCAGATTCCTGCCTGAAGCCTACTTCCTTGTCCTTGGCCAATGACATATTCCTGCCAAGCAGCCCATTTCCTTGTCCTTGGTCCATGTCAGATTCTTTCCAAGCAGCCTCAAAGGCTCTCCACCTCTTCCCCCTTTTTTATTTCATTAACAAGACTGAGCCTGTCTTAGGTTGTTCTGACAAGAATGCCTTTCTTACCCATCATGGAATATGCACTATCAAAACTGACTTCCACTGTCTGCTGTGTAAGGGCAGAGCAAGATGCCCCCAGTCAACACCTTGACCTTAGACTTCTCATTCTCCAGAACTGTAAACAACAGCAGCCTGTTATTTACAAGTAAACCAGTCACAAATAACATGAAAGAAAAATAGATTAAATGAATGCCCAGTTACAAATTACAAAATATACCAACAATATTTTTTAGAAAATTCAACTGCTAGTGTTTGAATTACCTAAAAAATCAAATCTACCAGTTACTTGGAATTTTTTCGTGTTATAGCAAAGATAATCAATATGCTTTCTATTAAAACCCAAGGGTCATGAACACCAAAGATAAAAATATAAAGAGTTTTGCAAACTAGGAGCTATCATGTCTCATTCATGCCCGAGGAACATAGCATTCAATAACACTCTTTACTTAGGAGAAGTCAGGCTCAAATCCAAAACAGTGCAACAGATAAGAGCACAGCTAGCAGTTGTATAGCACAGTGCTAGCACAGTTATCCAGGATTTACTAGGCTCTGTGTTCAGTCACCACCACCATCACCACCACCACCACCACCACAATAGTGCCAGAAAAAAAAATATGCAGTGAAACTGATATAAAAACTTAGGGTTTCCATAATATGGAGTATTGTATCATGACTCCATATTAAACAGCATCAAACAAATTTAAGAAAAATGTCACTAGAAGAAATCATTAAATAAGCTCTAAGAGAGATATGCATGATCTTTCCATGGGAGTTTGAAGTATAGACAAGATTCCAACATAAGAAAATAGTACAGGCCAGAAACGTGGACAGAGAAACTAGTGAATACCCTGGACAGAGCAGAGAATGTCACACTAAGAACACAGACAAGAGAAATTAACATTAACGTGAGAAAAGGATTTTCTCTGTACCCTATTCTGTCTTCAGAAAAGTTTCTGTGGTATTCCTAAATACCTAATTCCTAAATTCCTAAATACCTTGTGGTATTCCTAAAAAAGATCCCAGCAATAACCTTAGACACTATGTTTGGGTCATGGATGTCTGAATCAGGTTTCCCACATGAAGGGGACATGATCAAGCAAAATCTTCAAGAAGAAAAACTTGCTAACAACATTCAAAACTGAGAAAGGGCGTATCTGGAAACCAGAGGTTTGGAAGAGGATTGCTGAAGAATATACCCCATGATATATATGTAAGGCTTCCACTTTGCAGCCCCCTTCCTCAAGGAACACTGTCCCCATCACACCTCTAAGTCAATCAATCTAGCCTGAAGTAATCTACAAAATTGTAGTGGCCTGTTTTTACCAAAATGTACTAAGAAAAATTAAAAACATTTTTAAACAATCGCTACATTTATTAATGCCATTGCCTCTTAACAAGGAAAAGCTGAGAAGGATTAATCTAAAAAAAGAAACAAAACAGTGGCCCGTCAACCATCTGTGACATTTTTACCTGTGCCTACAAGAGTCACTCTGCGTTTCTAGAGTTTATGAATCTTAACCTATCCCAGGTTTCTTTCATTATCGACAGGCTTCAGTGAGAGTAGCTATCATGTTTTGTTTTAATTAAATGCTTAGAATTGTTAGATCCTGCAACTCAGGGAATGTCTGTAGGTAGGGCTTGCATCCTATCGATATTTTCAACACCAGGTACAGCATCTCAAGAGGCCCACACTGAATACGTCAACTCAATACCAAGATGGAAGTAGGATCACAGAATAACAGTGAAGCCCTGAGATTGAAACCCACCGGTTTGAAATGCGTGCAAATAGCAGTTCTGAGTTGGCCTCTAGCAGTGCCCAGCAGGCAGCGTGGGTCGTCTACAGATGCTGGTCAAAGCAGTCACTTTTGTTTGCTTTGTTTCTGTTTCTGGTTTTGTCAGTTTGCTTGGACTTCCCCATAGCAGTAGTCCTATCTAGTCCTGTTATATGTGTTGGCATCAGAAGTGGTTTCCGTTCAGCCTCCATATCCATCCTAGGGGATGACGTCTCCCCTAGGCAAGGACCCGCGTCTGTTGCCATGGCAACCGCCACACACTCTTGGCACGTGCCTTACCTGTGCGCATTGGTGCACGTGATTTCCTCACGGCCGAATAAAAGGCAGACATCTCAACCCCTTGCCCCTTCTTCTCTTTCTCCCTTTCTTTTCTCTTCCCCACTCTCCCTCAATAAATGTCTTCTCGTGGGACTGTGGTGGTCTGGCGTGATCTGTCCAGATAAGAGCCACTTTCTAACACAACAGTGTGGACTTCAAAACTGGGCATGTTACCTGTTAGAAGAACGGTTGTCCTTTATGATAGATCGCATGTTACCCAGGCTGAGCCAATGGATATCTTTCCCTAAAAATGACTTTCCTAGTTTATATCTGTGGAAGATATTCTATTTTACTTGGTGGTCAAACTGAAAAAAAACAAGTGTCACTCACTACATAAGAGCTTTGAGAAAATGAAGGTATTTTCAGTTTTATTTACAGATTTACAGTGGAACAATGCTGGGCACAGAAAGATAGTGGAAATATATATGTACATATACACGGCATTCATTATCTATATATTTGAGATACAACTTGAGTTTGGGCCATTGGTAAATAAGGAATTCAGCTCGAGGTTTCATTACATTAATACCGTTTTTACCAAGATGTACTAAGAAAAGTTAAAAACATGTTTAAACAGTCGCTACATTTATTAATGCCATTGCCTCTTAACAAGGAAAAGCTGAGAAATAAATTTTAGATTAATCTAAAAAAAAAAAGAAAAAAACAGATCACCTTTCTAATATTTAGTTCTTCTGATTATACAAAGACTTCCTTTGCTACCCATGAGAAACAAAGATTGGGCCGAAAAGAATTCATGCAACTAGGACACACAGCAGTGTAGTGGGTTGAGCCCTGGCTTCACAGAAACAACAGAACTCAATCTTCAGGCCCAGCACTTGTGAACCTGGGCTTGTTTGGGAAAAGATTTTATTGCATATATGATTTGACTAAAGATACCAAAAAGAAGTCACTCTGTATTTTAGGTATATTTGTTCTAGAAAATGAAGAGGGAGACTTTTGAACAGCGGGACTCTCAATTGTCAACTTGTTGAAAAAAAGATACCAAAGATTCACTCACATGTCTGTGAGGGCATTATCAGACATGGTTAGCATGTGGGACAGCACCTGCAATGGAAAACAACATTCCTAAATGTGAGAGACACTATCCAATAGTCTACAAATCCCAATGGGCAAAAGCAAAGGAGGAAGTCCTGGGCATGTGTAAACTCAACTGCTCTCCAAGTGAGTGTATTTCTTCCTGTAATTGTTACCAATGGTTTCTACCACACACCCTGCTTTAGAGTCCTCATGCTAGGACAGTTGCTGCATATGCTAGTTGTGTGAATTATTTCAGGTCCAACTTTTGCTTCTCAGGAGTAGCAGAGAAAGTCTGTGTCCAGTCAGAAGATCGAATATTAGAAAAAATGATTTGTTTTTTGAGACTAATCCTTCTCGGCCTTTTCTTGTTGAGATGCAATACCATTAGCAACTTGGCACAAACAAACACAACAAACCAAAAACAGAAACAGTGTCAGGCTCCAACTTCTTCAGCTTTACAATGTGGACCAACCCCAAGCAACTCTCAGGGATACTTTGAAGCCTCCAGCCTCCTACCAGGGCTAAATCATTGGTCCCTCTTGTTCTGAGGCTTCTGTCTTATTACTCTGAGCAAACTGAAGGGATACAAATGGATCTGGCTCTTCAGCCTACAGGTATTTACTGTGTGATGATACAGCCTTAGATAATGTAGGCTCTTTTACAATATATACACATACATACAGAACCTGAACTATTACAGATTTTGCTACCAGCAGTAGAGAAATGTTGATGTTATTCTGCTTGACCATGTGGTTCAGAAGCCTCGGAAGTGGCTTCTGGGAGGAATTTGGAAAAGTTTAGAGAAGCAGGCTAGAGAGCCTAGAGACCGGTAAACAGAGCTTAATAGACATTTCAGTGCAAGCTCAGTAGAACAGAACGCAGGTAGGGAATGTGCACACTAAAGACTAGACTCCAGGAGTCTCGGATGGGAGTGAGGAATCCCCTGAGAACAGACTAGAGGCAGTCATGCTACTTTCTCACAAATAACTTACCTTTTCAGGTATTGTGTTCATGCACTGAGAGTGTGTGAGGCTGTGCTTCACAGGGGTAAATCTAGTACAGGGGAAGAATTTTCAAGGCAGGATGTAGCATCCTAGCTGTGGTACAGGATTCATAAATGTTTTTAAATAAGATTGATTATAAGAAACAGGAATAAAAAAACCATATTTGACAAGCTTGCGTTTTTTGCAAGAATAAACTTATGATTAAAGTCGGGGCTAAAGAAGTTACGAGGGAGAGGAAAATGACGTTACTGAAGATATTTGGTGCTGTCGTAATGCTGAACAAGTCACACAAAGTCAAAAGGGAAGGTTCCTGGAGGGCATCTCAGGAATTGGCTGAAGCTCATCCACAACAGGCCTAGGGATGTAAATGTTTTAACTTATTTGAGAGACTACTTTCCTTTGAGAAGAGCACACTGGGGTACCCTGGATTGCCTAGGCATGCCTGCTAATGTGTTTTCTGATGGTTAGCCAGCCACTGAGGTACAAATGCAGTGGCTAACGCATCCATGGTCCAAGTTACTCAGGCAGTTGGCAGACCTTAGTGTTGTCCACTTCTGAGAAATCGGAAAACGTTTGATGAAGTCAGATTCTCCGAATAAAATCCTGACAAAGGAGGTAATTCACAAAGATGGTGAGTAAAGTTCAAGGGGCAGATCTAGGAAGTTACTAATACCTACTATCAAGAACCACTTGTCAAGAAAAGCTATAGACAGCAGGCAGAACCAGCCCAGGAATGAAGCCATGTAGAATACATCTTGTATACCCACCAGAGAAGGATTTTCCAAGCCCCCAAAACATGACCACAACCCCAGTCACGACACAGAACCACACGATATAATGTTTGCCCCATTGGGTTTTGATCCTAGTCTTCTGTCTAACACCTCAGCTGTTTTATTGAAAATCAAAATGTTTATCCTGTATCATTGTGTACTCAAAGTCTTTGATTTGCCTTTTGAGTTTTGCTTAGCTGAGGGATTTTTCTGAGTCTCAGGGGGATATTTTTAACTTGGACTTTTGAATTAATACTGGAAGAGTCAAGGTATTCCAGAACGGAGATGAGCCTTTAGGGGACAGAAGGGACCCATTGAGGTTGAATGCGAATAGTCCCACAAAAGATGCATCTATTCAATTATCCCATCAATGAAACCATAGCTGACAAGATAGGACCTACTTGTGGGAAGCCCAATGTGGCTTACCCACTATGTGTAAGCTCCTGTACCTGGGGTCTAGCCCTGGTTTCCTGTTTCCTGGATGATCTGTGGGGCGCAGCTTTCCTTTGCCTTTGCCATGGCTCTCTGCCCTCAAATTCTTCTTTGCCACGAGCCTAAAAGCAAAGGAGCTAGATTACCGTGGGCTGGAACTGAAGGAACAACGAGCCAACATAAACTCTTCCTCCTCTCAAATTGCTTTGCCAGAGCTTTAGTCTCAGCAGTGAAGTTTGCTTACACGGGTAAAGGGTCCCGTGAAAACAGACACAAGAAGAGAACCACACCGCTGTAAGTCAAGGAACAGTAATGATTGCCGGAAGCCACCAAGGTAGAAGAGAAGCTGGCATGCAGTTTTCTCTTTGAGCTTCCAGAGGGAACTAACGATGCAGGGCTGGTAGAGAGTACATCTCTACTGATCCATCCAGCTAATAGCATTTCTTTATGGTAGTTGTCAGAAGCATACACAAGATTTGGGGTTACTCAACCGCAATGCTGACCCCTCCAAAATCATAACAATGTAAAAAGTTGAATAAATTGATATTCTGAGGAAAGCCATTATAGTTTGTATTTTGTGCTAGAAGAGTGTCAGTTATGACTCCAAACCTCTATTTCCTGTAGCCGAGCTGCAGTGATCATAGACAGCTATAAGCTATATTTTAATCAAGCTTGTTTTACCAGATTTATCCCCGATCCCAAAGCCACAGTGATAAAAATTTTTACTGCTTGCTTTTCAGATCTTATTGATATAAAATCATGATCTTATACAAAGTGGCTTCCAGTTTTCCCTGTCCCTATATCATCTATAATTCACATTAGTTTGTTTATTTGAGTGGCTTTGTAATGACATTATAAATCTATTTAAATGACCTATGAATGAAAATAAAACCCAGTGCTACTAATACAGCTACATATTTTTGCCATTGCTACATGAGCTGAGCGTCTAATGGTTCATAATCATATATACAAATTCTTTGTTGTAGAGAAAAGAATTAAAATTTAAAACCTATTTTAAAGTTTATCTTAATGATATACAGGGGAAAAAATGAGTGTGTCTAACTCTGAGTTTCTACAAGGAAAGCCCAATATTTTGCTTTAACATTTTCCATCAAACATAGTAAAAAATTTGGCTTCTTGTTGTTTTGCAATCTGACATTTAGGCTTATGTTTTTTAAAATTTTTATATTTCTCATGTTTCTGATTCATTATGTTGTGCAGTGAGAACATTTCTGTCTCATTTTGTATTCTGTTGAATCTGCAGAGATTGTACTACTTTAAATGTATATACTCTGGTTTTCTAGCATAGAAATCAACCCTTAAGTTGGAACTCTGGAGAAGCAATTTCTGGGTTTCCTAGAGACTAGCAAAGCTTACTTCCTCTGACAGAGACCCTCTAGCTGACATCTTACACAGTGGTGACCAAATAAAAAATAGCGGATGCAAGGAAATTGAGTGTTTTCTCAGACATCCATTGGCTTCTTCCAAGTAGAGTAAATGATCTTTGGCTTTATTATAAGCCATCGGGAAATGCTGCCTTCCATCTAATTAGTAAAGACACTGGGAAAGTCTCTAACCAAAATGTGCATGGATGGCAATTTAAGAAACCAAAGTCTAAAAAGGGAGATACTGGGTATGAATGAAGTTAGAGGGGAACTTAACACATGACCACCCCAGCTGGAGCTGAATGCACAGTTCATCGCTAGGCCTGATTTCCCTAGAAGAAAAGAGTGGAGATTCTATATATGTAAGTGCCTTCCTGCACCTTCATTTTTTAAAGCATATCCTTGTGTCTATGAAGCTTTATGTATATGTGTATATACACATATATATGTATGAACACTTTTAGAAAAATCTATTAGTGTGATGTATGTATATATATGGATACACACATATACATTCATATACACAAAGATAGATGATAGATAGATAGATAGATAGATAGATAGATAGATAGATAGAGTATATATACAGATATATCATACTAACAGATTTTTAAAAAGTATTTATGGTGCATATAATAATAGTCAAAATCTATAATTTCTCACCTAAACAATACTTTTAATATATATACTATTACTCTTTAAAACATTTACAATACTTTAAAGTTGTCTCAATAACAAGTAAAAATCTCCTTGATTTTTACTGTTTGTTTTGCATGGCCACTGCCTTTGAAATGAATTACACCAGAATTCAATTTCTGTAAACTTTTTCGGTTAAATTACTTACAGTAGGAAATTCTTTCACCCTCACTGAAGTGAAATAAATGCAAATTTAATTCATTAGATGATGAGACTGGTATAAAAATCCTAACAGGAAATGTAAATGGAAATTGAAAATGTGGAAAGGAGATTTGGTTTAATGACACAACAAATCATTCAGCATAAATTGCCACATATACAAAAAAAATAGCACCAGAATATATTTTTCTGTTGTACACTAAAGGGTATCCATTTCTATTTCAGACACAAGTCTCACAGAGTCTTAAAAGGGATGGAACTGAAGATTCAAGAGGATGTGAGTGTCGTCGACCTCAGAGAACCAGCAAGTCTCCTTTTTAGAAGAATGCCCCAATAAGCACAGGATTGAAAGCAGAGGCCTGACTTTAATCTTGGTTTCCAGTCATGTCTCTGAGGTGAGGTAGGTATCATACAACTTCTATGAGTCATTTTCCTCACCTGTACAAAATGCCATTTAAGTAATGTATTCAAAAACTTCTGGGCCTGCCCTACCACAAAGATATCATAAGAATAAAGCAAAAGAGATGTATAGGAATCTCTAGTGAGTTGTAAAACATTACAGAGGAGGCAGGTTTTAACAGTAACGTGCATGTTCCAGATTTCCATCCTAGATGTCTGTCCTGGCTAGTTTTGTGTGTCAAGTTGACACAAGCTGGAGGTATCACAGAGAAAGGAGCCTTCCTTGAGTAAATGCCTCCATGAGATCCAGCTGTAAGGCATTTTCTCAACTAGTGCTCAAGGCTGGAGGGCCTAGCCCATTGTAAGTGGTGGCATCACTGGGCTAGTAGTCTTAGGTTCTATAAGAAACAAGCTGAGCAAGCCAGGGGAAGCAAGCCAGTAAGTAACATCCCTCCATGGCCTCTGCATCAGCTCCTGCTTCCTGACCTGTTTGAGTTTCAGTCCTGACTTCCTTTGGTGATGAACAGCAATGTGGAAGTGTAAGGTGAATAAATTTTTCCTCCTCAACTTGCTTCTTGGTCATGATGTTTGTGCAGGAATAGAAACCCTGACTAAGACAATGTCTCTTGGAATATCCACATCGGTAATCTTCCATGTTACCCCTATTCTCTGAATTACCAGAAATCAAGGAACTTACTAACATCATTGGAATGCATAGTATTGGAGTCACGGTACCTCTAACATGATCTCCTAAACACTCTCAAAAGGACATTTTACTAACTACACTTTACAAAAGAAAAATCAGCTGACCAACTTCCTAATGTATTTATTACTAAGAGCTGAGAAGCAAGCTCACTGATATCTGCAATGCCTTCTTCCTACAAAATGTGTACTCCATTTTCTAGGGTTCCATCCAAGTGGGATATTCAGAAGTGGTGTACACACAGAATCATGGTCCCCTTCCATATTCAGAGGGGAAGCTTAACTTGCAGATTATCACTGTGCCTCCAGGGACACAGCGCAAAGCAGTACTGCTACCTTAGGACAGAGTTGCCTACAACACTGTGGGTCCTGAGAAGCTATGCTGAATAACACACTACTCTCCTGTGGTGCTGACTGGGTAAGGGCAGTTGAAGATGAGCCAGTAGCTGCTGTTGAAGTGTTTGGTAAAAAGCATATGGTGCATTGAGAGTTAGGGGTAACATTTAGCCTATGACCTAGAAGCAGAATACACATTTGGGACACACCTAACACAGGGAAGGCATGCAGTCATAGTGTGAGTGGAATCAAAAATTAGGAAAAAAACATAATTCTTCTCTAAAAACTGCAAATACTCTGTATGTGACGTGTGTGTGTGTGTGTGTGTGTGTGTGTGTGTGTGTGTGTGTGTGTG
>JANHMN010000021.1:34511098-34522139 GCA_030674055.1 Rhabdomys pumilio
GTGTGTGTGTGTGTGTGTGTGTGTGTGTGTGTGTGTGTGTGTGTGTGATGTGTATATGTATTTGTGTGGTTTGTGTGTGTGATGTGTGTGTGTTTACATGTATTTGGTCATAGGTCAGATGATGAGAATTTAATTAAGGAGAAAATCATACAGTTAAGTATAAATTTCAATCATGAAATTTAACACCTATATTTTTTTATCTTCAGAAAAGAAAATTCCAGGGGTCTATGTGACGGGTCAATACGTAAAGGTGATTTCTGCCAAACCTGGTGAAAGAAAAAAATAAACTCTCTCAACTTGCCCTCTGATTCAACATGTGTGCTTGTGCATTTCCCTTCAAAACGTAAAATGCTTAATGCTAGTATCTTTGGTGTTAGGCAAATACTATTTGTAATTTCTTTGTGTTTTGTTTGTTTTCCTTTTTTTTTTCCTAACACAGGATTTTTTTTTAATGTACCCCTGGATGTCCTGGTCTACTTATGCTGTAACCAGGCTCGCCTCAAACTCTCAAACTCACAGAGATCCAGCTGTCTCTGCCTCTCAAGCGCTAGGATTAAAGGCATGCTGCACGTCCACTACCCAGAGGCTTTCTTTTCTTGTGGGGGAAGAGTTGTTCTGTATTATAGAGTTGGGATACTTTCATTTCAAATGCTTTGTAAAGGACCAGTTCCAGTGTAAACCCCAGAACACTTTATTATGAAGTCACTGATACTATATATCATTGGTTTTGCTTCTTACTAAGCAATTGAGGAAGACAGCACTTTAAAACATCCAGAAAACCAAATTTGTGACCTCAGGAAAAAAAGCAATAATTGTTTTGCAAATGAAAATCCTTCTCCTCAATCCAGCCTGTAAGTTAATCTTCAGATGCAAATGTGGTGTGTGCATCAGCTAACCTGAAGAAGAAGCATCGGCTACCTCCGTGCCTGCAATGTATCTCGGCTTGACAGTTATTAATTTCTAGTCAAATTATCCTGGAATAGGGTCAAAGACAACTAATGGTTTTCCTTTACATTCCAGGATGTGTTGTGTTTCGGTGTTCCGGACGAAGCATTCTATAAAGAGCTGAAGCTGAAACCGGAAGCCTCTGTGCCCTCTCCACAAGAGAGCAGCCAGATTAATAAGTGCACTGACACTTCCCTGTGTCTCCTGTACTTCTACCAACAAACCTATCAGGTTGTTTGGTTCCTTCTTGATCTAAAAATACAAAATTTCTGGCCCTATGTACCAGAGAATTAAAAGATCTGTTACTCTTTTCCTTGTTGTTGTTATTTGAATTTGAAAATTTTAATGTATTATTCTTCATCTATTTTTTGAAATTTTTGTATATATATTATATATGTAATACATACATATATATTACATATATGTGTGTGTGTATACGTACATACATATACATATGCATATGCATATACACATACATATATATACTAATATATATATACTAATATATATACTAATATATATATACTAATATATATACTAATATATATATACTAATATATATATACTAATATATATACTAGTATATATATACTAATCATCTCTACCCCCTATCTCCCCTTTGAGCCCCTCCCAGACTACCTCCATATCCTCCCGTCAACTTCATGCCCTCTTGTTTTGTTATTTATAATACACTGAGGTCAATTGCTGCACATGCTGCATATGAGTGCTATCCACTGAAGCACGGGGAACCAACCAGGGACCACAACTCTGAGGAAAACTAACTCCCTACCCTTCCCCACAGTCAGGAGTGGGGCCTCATGAGCTCCTCCTCCATCCATGTTAAAGTACTGGTTGGCTTGATCTGGTACAGGTCCTACATTGGAAGCTACAGTTGCTGTGATATCATGTGTGTGTAATGTCCATATCTTATCCAGAAGACAGTTTCATGGCTATCCTCCCCGACATCAATCTGTCTCTTAGAGCAGTGGTTCTCAACCTTCCTGAAGCTGCAACCCTTTGATACGGTTCCTCATGCTGTGGTGACCCCAACCATAAAATTATTTTTGTTGCTGCTTTATAATTATGCTACTGTAGGGAATCACAGTGTGAATATCTGGTATACAGGATATCTGATACGAAACCTCTGGGAAAGTGTCTTTTGACCCAGATGGTTGCAGCCTACAGGTTGAGAATCACTGCTCTTAGAAACTTCCTGAGCCCATTTTTTCATATTACCTTGACACTTGCAATGAGATGGTGCCTGCGGTGCTCAGCCCTAAATGGAATATTGATATGAAAGCCTCTTCCCTCAAGGCTCATGGGAAAACATGAATTAGGAATTTTAACACACTATAAAACATTTAAAAGTAAAAGATATTTATCCTAACTCCCAATGACCCAGTCCTTGCAGTTTGGGTTACATCGTGATAACATTAGTATATCCAACTCTTATGCAGTCTTTTCAGGTGGCTTGCAAAAATTACAGTATGTCCTGGATATAATGCCGATTCCCTCTGGCTTTTATAAATTTACGAGACCCACACGCGGTGCGACAATGAGGCAAGCAGAGCAGTGTAGGAGTTTAAGATATGCAACATAAAATGGAAAGAGACTTTATAAAGCACAGAGGGCATTTACCATCTGAGGGAGGCGCTCACTAACACATCCTTGAACAAGTTACAATCTCTCTTTGAACATCGGTTGCATCTCTTTTAAAAAGTGGTTGAAAGCAATGTCAACTACTGTGAAATTGAAACAAAAATTATTGTGATGTTTAAGAGGTATGTGTAGGTTTCTTTAAAACTAGCAATCCATCGCTCTTTGAGACTCCAGAGAAAGTCATATCCCAGCCCATAAGAATATTCCCTACTTGATAGAATTAGAATTCATAGTCAAACTCCAAATCGTTTAGTGCTGGTCTCCAGCAGGTAGCTGTGAGGGAAGAGGGTCTGGGCCAGTCTGATCTCTTGGGATGGTGGGTGTCAGCCACCCAGAAGAAGCACACTGAGCTGGGAGCCTTGTCTGAGCAGGAACTCACTTTATTAAACTAGGCACTTGCTTATATAGAGAAGGCAAGGAGGTGGGCATTTAGGGATGGGAAGAGATGACGTACAGAGTGGTGCGAGGTGACAAGGGGCATGGGGTGACTGGCCAAGGCCAATAAGTTCATTTTATGTCAACCGTAGGCAGGCAAAGGCTGGTGCAGGTCATGCTGAGTATTCCTGGGGCAGAAGTGAGAGAGACACAGGTCTCAAAAATCAAGCCAGGTTTGGGCAGGTCCACTCGGCCCAGTTTGGAACAAGGCCCAACAGTTTAACAGTTTAGTTTAGACTATATTACAGTGATAATAAGTTTTTCTGTATCCAGATGAAGTGGCTGTCCCCTTTCTTGGCCACATCTCCTAAGATGAAAGCATTAAGGTGCTCTTCATGGCTGAAGTATCATACAGCATCTTAAATATCTATTTGTTACACATTTTGGACAATTTTTAGGCACTGGTTGTTTTTCAATTTTTTTTTCTAAAATATGTTATTAATTGAAATGGGATTACATCACTTACCCAACATCCTTTCCTCCCTAGAGTCCCTTACAGCTTCCTGACCTCAAATCCCTCCTCTGCCCCCACTCAAGGTGATAGTCTCTTTTTCATTTATTTTTACATGTATGTGCGTATATGCATATATATATACATATATGCATATATATATATACATATATATATATATATATAACAAGCTGAGTTTATTTTTGTTGTTTGTGTGCATGTGGCTGAAAGGCTGAGCACTCTGCATGGGACATAATAAGGAGTCACAGTCTTCAACAGTTAAATTGTTTTAGGACTTCTATTAAATTATTTTAGGACTCCATTTCCATCTTCTACTCTTCCA
This sequence comes from Rhabdomys pumilio, assembly GCA_030674055.1. Taxonomy (NCBI): domain Eukaryota; kingdom Metazoa; phylum Chordata; class Mammalia; order Rodentia; family Muridae; genus Rhabdomys; species Rhabdomys pumilio. Next base: position 34,514,932 of record JANHMN010000021.1, read on the forward strand.
TTTCCTGTATGGTTTCAGTGTTACTGAAATATCTATCACTCAAAGCATTCAGGGTAGACATTATTATAAACTCAAAACTATCATCTTATAAAAAACAAAAAACAAAAAACTAGGATCCTTGTTTTATAGAGAAAGGAGTTGAAAAGACAAAGAAAGAACCCGGAGGCAAAGGCCTAAGGATGGCCATGCCTTCGGGCAGACACCAGCAGAGGTGAAGTGGAGGAATAAAGTAAGAACCCGGAGGCAAAGGCCTAAGGATGCTGAGGCTACAGGGCAGACATCAAGAGAGACATGAAGTGTAAGGTTAAGAGGAGTTTGGGATTAGACTGCTATCAGATTCTTAGGACTTACGACTAAAGGTTTCCTGGGAGAAGGCTGATCTCAGATTTGGTTCTGAAGTGGATTTTCAGACTTCATGGGATGGCGAACTGCATGACTTCAACAAGCTTATGTCTGCTGCCTTTATCTTCTCTTAGAGCAAAAGTCAGGACAAGAGGCTATTGTGATAGAACACGTAGACAGTAGTGCCTCTCCTGGCTCAGATCCTGGGGACAGGATAAGCTTTTGGAGAGACAATAAGCTATAAGGTAAAAGAGAAATCAGAAGAAAATAAGAAAAGCTGGTCCTGGGCTGGCAAACAAAGTTGTCTCTTCAATGAGGAAGGAGATAAAAGATCCTTTTGTCCATGGTATTCACATGAAGCACCACCTCCTATTAAGTGAACGTGGAGGGGGATGTTTTGCCCTATATGTAATATATATATGTGTGTGTGTGTGTGTGTGTGTGTGTGTGTGTGTGTGTGTGTATGTGTGTGTATACATGTATATGCATATATTATATATGTATATGCATATATTACATGTATATAGAAAATATATATTACATATGTATGTCTATAATATATCTTATACACATATGTAGACAAATGTAGTATATATGTTACCTGTGCATGTAGGTAATATATATTATAATAGGATTTACAGATTATGTATGTGTCAGGAAAAAACTATGATTTTGAAGTAGCAAAAGAAGGAAAAGAGAAAGGTGGAGGGGAGGCAAAAAAAAATTGATGCCGGCTTTCCATTAGAGTAATCTCTACCTTTGTTTGTCTCTTTATATAATATATAAAAGAGACACAGTAATACGTTTATTGCCAACATTACTTCAAATGATATCTAAGGACACAAACAGAAATAGGTATTCGTACAATGAAGAAATCTCTTCTAGCTAGTGGTATCCCATTCTGGTACCCCTGTTAATTGAGTTAAATAAAATCTTTGACATATATTGCCCCTACGTTTATAGAAAATTCATGATTTTCCTCTTTAAAAATACTATGCTTGGCCTATGTACATAGCTCACTTTTGTGCTGCTTTCCTGAATGCACAAGGCCATAGGTTCAATTCCCACAATGACTCACAAAAAAAAAAAATTAGGCTAACTAAATTGGCATTACATAGCTCTATCCCCAGCATGTGGGAGCTGAAAGCATCAGGATTTTCAAGTATAAAACAGCCTTATGTGAAACTATATCTCAAAAAAAAATCTAAACATCATCTTTTAAAACAAATATTAAATGTTATTTGGGCAATATCATTTCTGTGTTTATCTACCACGCCCTCTCCTGCTCTTTCTTATCTTTTCACCACATTTAATCTCTAACATAACATACTGAACATTGGTGAGACACATCCAAACACAAGGGGAACCACCTCAGAATTATGTCATGTTGTTATGCCATGCCTACTGAGAAGAGTGTTTCAGAAACGTTTATCAGAGGCCAAAGATACATAGACCCTCAAAATTTATAATTGATATTGTTAAAGATTTCTCAAAATTTATATTTAAAATATTAGTTAAAAACTTACATAATAAACATGTTTTAGTCAACTGGGAAAACCTTCCTTCATGCACATTATAAATGTCCTTAGAAGAGTCATATTGTTTTGTTTTTAAAGACTCACACAGGTTGACAGACATGTGTTACACTTTATTCTAAGCATTTGGGACACGGAGTTCTGTGAATTTGAAGGAAGCCTGGTTCTCATAGTAAGCTTCAGGCCAGTCATGGGGTTACATAGTTAGACTCTGTCTCAAAAGAAGAAAAAAGAAAGAAAAAGGAATAAGAAAATAAAAGACTTAACCATGTCTATGTCACTGTCTTGAGCATCTGCTATCTTTTATTCTGGTTTTCTTAACTAACAACTCAGTATCAATGAACATTTAAGCCTCATGGAGGTTTTATTCCATACTTACATACGTACTCCAGAAAGCACATGGACAAGCTGAGATAAATTTGGGCAAATATGCACTGTCCTTATAAACAATAATTATTTGAAAGTCACTTAGTTTCAGAATACAGTGGGAACTGGTTGCTTTAACCTTTGGCAAGAGTATCTTGCCTTCACATCTCACCAAGGTGAATCTCCTCCCAATATATCTTAGCAGAATAAACACATTTAGCCCTTTCTTAATATAGCAAGATGCGAAGAGAAATCAGATAGAAGAAGTGAATAACCTATTACATACAATGGTCCAAAGTCATCTCTTTTTTTTTCAACAGTAAAGACAAATTAATTTTCTCTCTTGCCTTGACATTTATGAATGCTAATTTAATCACAAAACTTTAGACTTCCTGTGAGAGAATTCAAAGCCACATTGTGAACATGATTTTCACATAAGCTTTGTTCCTTTCTCCAAAATTAGAAAGTAAAATTTAAAAAAAAAAATCCATGCCTGTATTAGACCTTGGGCAAAATTAGCATAGCCCTGCCATCTCCTGTTAGTTGATTCAGTGCTCTGGGGAATCATGTCACCATCTGGACTGGAGTGCATATGGTCAGAGGGAGGCCTGAGAGAGTGTCCTCAAGAAGACCCCAGCTGACTGAGCCACCTGTTACCAGGATAAGTGAGGGAAAAATACTTTATGTAGCATTCACCACAGTCTGTACCTCATCTCCAGAAAGCCAGTCCTTTCACATCAAGTCACAGCTTTAAGAGCAGGAGATTGACTCGGTCAGACTGAGATCATGAGTCTTCCCAACAAGACAACATAGATAGTCTATTATGGGCAGTAGACAAAGAAGTTAATCTGAGGATGTCAGAAAGGTAGAAGTTGCTGGCTTGGAGAAGCAGGAAGGCAGGAATTATTCAGATCACAGATGCTCAAAAAAAAAAAAACACAAGTGCAGTGGCTGTAAACAAGGTTATGGATGCAGAATCTAGGCAGAGATGCTCATTGTTGACCCATGTGACAAAATATGGGACAATAGAAAAGGCAAAAGAAGGGATTCTGATGACCAGTGACTGATGAGAGGCTGTGCTCCTAAATGCCTCCTGAGGAGCAGACATCAAAGACACAAAATTATTGACTGTCCAAAGATCTCAAGACACCCTCCCCAGAGGTATGATCTCAAAAGGAAGCAGGGGAAAAAATTGAGGCCCTACTGTTAAGGAGGTGAGTACCCTAAATAGCAAAACACAGGCATTAGCATTGATGTGAACTTACAAAATTCTGATCTCTCAACAGTACTGAAATTGTAATCAGTCTCTGCAGACACAAACTCCTTCCAGGGGTTTTTGTTCACAGCCAGGCAGAGCTTCTTTTTAGAATTCTCTTGCTCACAAGGGTAGCACAAACATTTCACCAGAGTAATTATGACTCTGTTTTTGTGTTGAGGTTTTACTTTCATAATCACAATCATAAATATTGAATTCTTACTATATATTAAAATGGCTGCCCTTCTTTATTTTTTCACTGTATCAGTACTTGGGGTTTTAGATTGACCCACTGACTAAATTGGGTTTCCCAAAATCATCACCCTCACTCAATCATCACCCTGATCGAATACTGACAGTTGGGGGTTACCTCCTCAGAAGGAGGGGAGATAAGAACAGGAGGTAGAAGTTGGCTGGGTAGTTTAGGTTAAAGACGCCCCCTCCCTCCAAAAAAGTAGCCAAAAGTGTTTTGGGAGCTCTGCCCTCTGAGCTGGTTCCTAAATCATACTAGAATCTTTAGAGAGGCAAGGCATTAAAGTAGTAATGAGGACTTGTTAAGAGAAAAACCTCTGATCAAGAAAATAGAATCTCTGGCATGGAAGCACAGTTATTTCCAATGAAGCCAGGGAAGTCTCCTGGCCAAGGACTCACCCCTAGGAAGGTAGGCTTATGTTAAACCACTGTACTGAAACAGATAAAATAATTAATTCTTTGTACTTAGGGCCAAACTCAGGTGTATTAAGTCAACTATTACTAAACAGGTACTCCTACTGTGCACATTGGCATTTGGTGCCTCAGTTTACCCCTCAAGACATGGTTCAATTCAAGTCATAAGAAATTCAACTGTGGCCTTTTGATTGTCTGTGAGAGCTTATGTTTTCTTGGTTTGCCTAAAGTCATATTCATGTATCAGGTGGCACAGGACTGAAAAATAGAATAAGCACTTTTGATCTAAGCTAATGTGACTGGGCCTTATGTAAGAGCCTGGCTCTCCTTTTCCCATTTTCTATATGTACATGGTCTTCAGCTATAATAGGCAATCTTATGAGGGAGACAGATTTTTAAAAATTCTCAAAAGAATCAAATATGAGCACATGTCGAAGAGAAAGATAAAATATCACCACAAGTAAAATGTAGAGATTTATTGGCGCGCTTTAGCAAGCTGTAATAGAAAACGCTGAGAACTGGAGAGTATATCACTAACAGAGACAGGGTAGAAGTCTTATTTCCATCCCACTTTCTTCAATAAATCAAGTAGCCCCAACTGCCTTCAGCAAGTTTCTTTACTCTCCATGAGTTGCTGTCAATTGACAAGCTCAGTTTATCGCATGTAAAATAATGTCTTATAGACATGTTTGCTATAGATAAACATACTAGTAAACATTTAACTTTTATTTATTTATTTATTTATTTATTTATTTATTTATTTATTTATGGTTAGGAGGATTGAACCTGGGGCCTGAAGAAGGCTTACCAATAGTTGTGTGGCTGAGCCCCACCCACACCCCCCACCTGGCCTGGCACCATTTTATTTCAAAATGAAAGTGAGTATGTAAAAGATGGTACAGTTATGTGACTTTTAAAATTGTGGTTTGAAATAGTGATGAAAGAATTACAAGAAGGCAATCAAATGAGATGAAAACACGAATAATGGTGACCCATAGTTATGTCGAAAATTGAAAGATCAGAACTTTCCAAACATGGTAGCAGAAGCATGACCAACAAATAAGGTTTGGGATATTGCCTTAGTTAGGATTTCCATTGCGGTGAAGAGACACCGTGACCAGGGCTACTCTCATCAAAGACAACATCTCATTGAAATTGGCTTACAATTTCAGAGGTTTAATCCATTATCATCATGTGGGGAAACATGGGAGCATTCAGGCAGACATGGTGCTGGAGATGGAGCTGGAAGTTCTACAATTTGATCTGAAGGCAGCAGAAGGAGACTGTGACTAGATGTAGATTGCGCATAGGAGACTTCAAAGCCTACTCCGACAGTGACACTCTTCCACAAATAAAGACACACCTCCTACTAGTGCCACTCCTGATGGGCCAAGCATTCAAACACATGAGTCTATGGGGTCCATACCTATTCAAATATAACAGGTACTTACCTTATAACAGGGGTTAACAGAATGAAGAGCCAAAGGACACCGACTATGAGCTAGGTACTAAACAATTCCTGTAACATGGTTAGATAATAAAAGGAAGAAAGAACGGGAGAAAGAAAGAAAACAGAGAGAAAGAGGGAGAAGCAAACAACTAGTTAAAAGGCAAGACCAAATTAATATTTTTGGCATACTGATATATAAGTTATACCCGTTATCAACAAATAGGAAATTATAAGTGCTGGCAAGGATATGAAAAAAATTAGGAACCATGTAGTGCTGGTAGAGTTATAAATGGAGCAGCCACTCTGGAAAACAAATAGAAAAGAATCCACTCCAAAAATCAGAATTACTCCATGACTGGTTAGCAATCTCTTTTCTTAATACAGCTCCAAAGTCTTGAAGACAGTCTCAGAGAGATATTCACACGCCATGTTGGCTGCCCTACTACTCTCAAAAGTTGAATGGTGAAAGCCACAGAACACCCTACTGTGGGTGAGTGGATGGTGCTACTGTGTACAGTGGAGTGAAACACCCAGTCTTTTGAAGAGGAAAGGCCATCGTTCTATAACACTTAGGGAACTTGAGACATCATTCTAAGTGAAATAAGCCAGCCACGCAATGACAAACACTGTTCAACTTCACTTTTTGTATGATAGCAAAGACAATGACACTAATAAGAGCAGACGGTAGAATAGCATTTGTCAGGACCTGAGAAGAAAAAAGGAATGGAGAGTTGCTGTCTAGCAGATGTAGAACTTCAGTCACACATGATAAATACATGGGATCTCTCTCTGTGTGCCTGTACTTAACACTGTAGCATGCAGTGGAGAACATTAAAAAAAGACATACATTTACATATATACATATACATCATATACATATACACATACACATACACATACACATACACATACACATACACATACACATATACATATACAACATATACATCGGATACATATACATATACATACACATACACATACACATACACATATACATATACATATTTACAGTAGAAAATAATCTTAAATGAGAGTGCTTTGATAACATAAAACAATTAATTATAATTCGGAGAATTATAGCTTCAGAGAGATGACAGCATTTGACCTGAGTTTTGAATGGTGAAAAAAAAAATTAAGTGTAAAACAGTTTATGAGGAAGAATGAAGAAAAAAGCCAAAAGATTCAAAAGTTCACGGGGCTGGAGGACAACCAACCCGGGAGAATGAACACAGACCACAAAGCTATAGCCTCAGATCATTTATCGAACAGGTTCCTTTAAGGGACAACAACGCCCCCTCTATTACTGATAACAGTTTACGGATATTTCACCAGGATAGAACGTTTCTTTATGTCTTCATTGTAAACTCCTGGACATCATAGCTTAGGTAGCTTCCCATTTAAAAGATATGACGTTAATAAAGCTTGTGGTTCCATTTAGTCCTAACTAGTTTGCCTTTAAATTTTAAAGAAGTCTTCTTCATGATCTGATAGAGATCCAAAACGCTGATGGAGGGGTGGGGGTGGGGTAACATACACACACATACAGAGAGAGAGAGAGAGAGAGAGAGAGAGAGAGAGAGAGAGAGAGAGA
>JANHMN010000021.1:34522149-34561583 GCA_030674055.1 Rhabdomys pumilio
AGAGAGAGAGAGAGAGAGAGAGAGAGAGAGAGAGAGAGAGAGAGAGAGAGAGAGGGAGGGAGAGAGAGAGAGAGAGGAGAGAGAGGCTCATTATTCTGTTTGTAATCCTGATGCACAAAGGGGTACATTCTGGTGTTGTCAAAGTCTTTTTTTTTTCTAAGACAGCTTCCAACATTAAAGGCCAAATCTTACTCCTGTCTAACTTGACAGTAACCCTGAGAATAAAGTTTTCAAAATGAAGAAGAGCTGAGAGCAAAGTAATGAGTTTAGATTTGGATATGCTTGAGGTGCCTCTGAGATGTCACCCAGAAGCATTGAATAATCAATTAAGATAAGTTGAACTCTGGAAAGATGACTAGAGTGGAAGGCTGGGAGGCTTCATGGGTTGATGTGATTAACCAAGGAAAATATGTAAAAGAAAAGAGAAAATGGCTTTGAAGGAAGGGCAGAAAGCGTAGTAACAGGGGGGTTAGATACAGAGGAAATATGAGGCTAAGTTGAATCCAGAGTGAGAGATGAAGCAAAGAGTTAGGGTCTAAGCTGCCAAAAAATAAAAATAATTAAACTGGAATAGAGTCCCAAAAGCCACGGGAAGCTAGATAGAAGAAAAACTGAAACATGAAGATTCCAAACATTGATGATGAACTTAATCTCTAGACAAGTCTGAGCAAGAGGGAGAGTAGATTCAAGAGCACATCCATGGCTCGATGTGTATAACAATACATAGTGTGTGTGTGTGTGTGTGTGTGTGTATGTGAGTGTGTATGATACATACATATATGATTATACATTATATACACTCATAACCATAATCTGAAATCCTCCCATCATAAATTGGAAATATCTGACTGTGATTTAACTTTATTCAAATGAATTGTGAAACACAAAAATTTCAAGTGAGACACTCAGGTGCCAAACACGACTGCTCCAAATCTTCATGGATTGACAACAATGTGTGCTTTGAATGAGGAAAGACGGAAATGAGAGCAGGTAATATTTTTTTTAACTAGTTTTGGATGAGAGGAGGGGGAAGTAGAGAAAAAAGAGGGAAGGGAAGGGAGGGCTAAGGAGGGGAGGGGAAGATGGAAGAGGAGCGAGTGAGCCCAGCTTGTTAAACACAAGTTTTATCTGACACCCTCCGCCAATCTAGAACCCTCTGGTGGCTTTGTACCCAATTAACTTCACATAGGGTAGACTAGAAACCTTCACCCACCAAGAAACATAAGAGGTGATTTGCCTGTTTGACTGCAGCTAAGCTATAAGTAAAACACCAAGACATCCTTTAGAAATAGTAAAACAGAGTAAAGCCTCCAGTGGTATGTTAGCATAAAATGATTGTTAAATCAACATTTTTCTGAACTTCTAAAATAAATGACTTATAGAGACTCTCGCTGTTTTCATAAGATCTCTCTCTCTTCTCTCTTGCCTTATCTCTCTCTCTCTTTCCCTCACTCATTAAGACGAACTCATAGTAAAACATTATGTCATAACACGAATAGTTAAAAAGCATAGGAAATAACAGAAATTGAAACCACATTGTCAAACCTGAAAATTTTTTACTATAGAAGTTAAATTTGAAAAAAAATCATACCAGCTCCTTTACGTTATTACAGAAAGAAACTCAAAAGGCTAAAGACAATCAGAAAACAAGAAACGTGGAAGGGAAGCACATAGCTTGCCAATTCAGAAATTCAGTCACATACATAATTCATAATTACAATTATTCTCTTAGAATAAAAGTGTCTAAAAGATAAAACTGACAAATCCCACTGAATTCACTCGCACAAACTAGTTATAAGTCAACCAAACACAGAGCTGGAGAGATGGCTCAGCAGTTAAGAGTGCATACTGCTCTTACCGATGACCCAAATTCAAGTTCCAGTACTCATGTTGGATGATCGCAGACTGCCTGTAACCCAGGTTCATACAGAGCTCCCACCTTCTTCCAGTCTCTATGGGCATCTGAATCCATGTGTGCACATGAATAAAACCACTAATTAATTTTTTGAAGAACTGAGTGTACAGGGTGTTGAACTGGCGACAAACAGCAGTCCAAAACAGAGAAGACAGTGGCTTTTTATTGTAGAGATGGGGAAAATACTATTTAGCCTCGTAATCTATATGAATTATTTTTTTCTAGAAAGCAAAAATTGTCAAAAGAAGATTTGTTGAGAGCTTACATATGCAAGAACTGGGCTAAATTTATATAATTCTTGCATCCTAACAATGCCGTGGTTAGGATTCTAACTGAGAAACTTACTGAATAAAAGCCATCACAACCCTCCCCCCTGTTTGTCTCAGGACTCCCTGTATAGAAATCAGAAAAACCAGAAGAGCAGGGATCACATAAAAAGAGTAAGACCAAGAAGATAATGACCAAGAAGATAAATACACTCAAGATCCAGGTTTACCATGAAGTTAGAAGCAGTTTAAAATAAACACCTGCTTAGTTGGGTTCTGTAGACCATCATCTCATGGTGCCTTCTATCCTTCTGGTTCTACAATCCTTCTCCCCCTCTCCTGGGGGATTTCCTGTGCACCACCTAATGTCGCTTCATCTGTTTCACTCAGTTACTGGATGAAGCCTCTCTAATGCCAACTGGTCTAGACACCAATCTATGTATATCAGAGTATCATTAGGAATCATTTCATTGACGTTTTGTTGTTGTTTTGTTTGTTTGTTTGTTTGTTTTATTGGTCTGTCATGTTTGATTTTATCCTAGGTTTTAGGGCTATCCAGTCTCTGGTTTCTGGCCATCCAGGCAGTGTCACACATGAGCTCCCTCTAGTGGCTAGGGTCTCAAGTTGGACCAGTCATTGATTGGCCGCCATTTCTACAAGTTCTGAGCCACCATTACCCCAGGGGCTCAGGGAGACTGAAGCAGCAATCACAGAGCCTATATGCTTTTACATTAGGTCCTCTGCATATGTTATAGCTCTGTAGCTTGGTTTTCTTGTTGACTCCTAACCGTGGGAATGGAGATGTCTCTGACTCCTTTTTCTGCTCTTGGGACCCTTCTCCCCCTACTGGGTTGCCTCACCTAGACTTGATTTGAGGGTTTGCGCCTAGTCTTACCACGCCTTGCTATGCCATGTTCAGTTAATATCACCGAGAAGCAGGCTATTCTCTGAAGGGAAACAGAGGAGGAGTGGATCTCTGGGAGAGAAAAGGTAGGCAGAGAGGAACTGGGAGGACTGGCAGGAGGAGAAACTGTGGTTAGGTTATAATGTGCGAGAAAATTAAAAAGCTAAAATAAAAAGCACTTCCATAGGGGGAAAAAGTTACGCACAGACCTGGACACTCACCAGATGGTTTAGGTAATGGTTTAGGTAGTGGGTGAGAGTGGATAGGTTTGAGTTTTAAATAAAAAGTTTTTGATGACATAAAAAATAAGCAAGCAAACAAACATCTGATTTGAGGCATCCCATCAAGCTGCTGTCATGAATTATCAGCATCCTATATAGGTCACCTATGGAAAGAGACAGCAATGTTGAGGTCATCGGAAATACCTAGTTCATTGGCATTTTATATTCTCACTCAGAATTACCAAGATAATATTCTGGAGTTCTTATAAATGGAAATTTTATTAACTTGGTTATTTTTCTAGTGAAAATCTGATAATAGCTTTCACAGCTTTATGATTCTAATTCTATAAGTAATAGGAGGTAACTATGATATGAGCAAAGGCCAACACCAGAGGAAATTCTCACGCGTTTCCAATATTTCAAAAGTCAGACAATGGCAAGGTTGCATGACAAAGACCAGACACTGTAGGCAGTTGCTGTGTCCCCTAAGCGAGCATCGGCTTCACCTCCTCCCAGGTCGTATATTGCTTTCCCAGCATGCTTCACTCCCAACCCAACATGCTCTGCTGCATCCATGAAGGTAACTCCCTCCCTCTTGCAAGCACTGGAGGTGACTGGTGCTGTAAGCCACCTCTCTAAAGGGCTTGCCAGCCTCTGGAAATCCTAAAGCTTTTCTGTGTTTCTGAGTCTTCCAACACTAGTAGTGCAGGGAATCAGCTGAGTCTAACAGGCTGGTTAATTGGGGGGAATGTAGCTTCAAAATCTTAGCCAAAGTATGGGCTATTCTCTTGATTCTTCTCTTTTCTTAAAAATATTTTCTTTTAAAAATATCTCTCTGTGTCTCAATCTCTCTGTCTCTGTGTCTGTGTGTGTGTCACTGTCTCTCTGTCTTTCTCTCTCCCTCTCTCTCTCTCTCTCTCTCTCTCTCTCTCTCTCTCTCATGTGTTTGAAGGCATGTCTCAACACACATGTCAAAGTTCATGTAAGGGGTCAATTCTTTCTGTCATAGAGACCCTGGTATAGAACTCAGGTCATCGAGCTTGGTGGCATGCATCTTTATCTGATACACTAGCTGCCTGCTTGCCCCATAAAACTTTCTGAAGACACTGATAATTACAAGCAGTATGTTTGACTTGTATCTTCAACTATTTTGGTATGTATCATTTCTTCTTTCTCTATAGTTATTTCAATGACAAAAATAATAAACTTTAGTATACTTTATACAGCCTCATGGTGTGTTTCCTATCCAGGTTCAAACAATATGTATTTGCATTCTTCCCTAGCCCCTCTCCTATCATCTGGAAATATCAGAGAAATCCTCAGGAATAGAAAACCAACAATAAAATTAGTGATATATAATGTTACAATGTCATGCCCTTAGCATTTAAAACAGGTCAGACAGAAAATGTTTTGCATTGGTTGCCCATGTACATTAAATGCTAGTAGATAAGGGGCTTCTTTGGGGGACTTAAAATATTTCAGAACTAGTGATGAAGGTTACACAACTCAATGGGCATTAATAACCATTGAACATATGTATGTTTAGGCCAAGATTATTTTCTTTAAAACCATGAATTTACGGACATTGTGAACTATATTTAATTGAAAAAAAAAGAACAAAATATAATAAAACTCAGAGACATAAATGAGCAATAGGTCACAACGGTAGAGAATAAAAAGAAAATGTGATTGTCAGAAAGATACGTCTCTGAGAGTGAAATAGTTCATCCTATACCTAAATAAAAGCAGGATCTCAATATGCAAGAGTGAAAAACAATGTTTCCAGGCAAGGGAAAACCCATTTCCCTGAGGCAGAGAAGACTTTTGTGTGTTTGGAGATCTCTAGTAAGGATACAAAGGACAGGAAAACAAGGCATCAGAGAGAAAAGACGGAAGTTGCTTGGCACAAGAGACATAGGCCGTGGTGAACATCTTTTATTCGGTTACAAGTACAGTGGAGAGTCACAAAATGTTCCCCAAATAAGTGACATCTGGTGACTTGTTTTAGGAATTTGTTCATGTCCCATAGTTCGCAGTCACAGCCTTATGATAGAGGACTTAGCCACAAACATCTCTGATAATTATTCCAATGGACGGGATGGTTTTGGGTGTAGCGCGCATATAACAAATGAGGAATGTACCACTGTGCACAACCAATTTAAACATGGTAGGATAGAAAACTTTACAGAGCTGTGATTCGAGCAAAGACTGGGAGGAAGTGAGGAGGCAAGCCATGAATGAGGGTGAGGAAATCCTGACAGAGCTGCTAAGACCCAGAAGCCTCCTAAACATAGAATTCTAGAAATAAAAGCTCATTACTTGTGCCAATACTGGACAAAGCCAAAGGAAAAGGAGGGATAAGGACTGATTGCTGAATTTTTCAATACAGATATCACTGGTATACTTGGATAAAAGTATCTTCAGGAAAATAGAAAATGGCTTTTGGTCTGATTGAGATTGGTCCAGAGACAATGAAAGACCCAAATAATATCATTAAGCATGCTATTTGTATCACATTTCTGTCGGAGGGAACAGAGAAATGGGGTGATATTAGGAATGAAGCTTGGGCACATAACTTAATGGAGAGGAAGGCAAAATGATGGTTCCAGAAAGAGAAAGAATGTCTGGGTATAGTGTCCATTGTTAAGTAGAAGGAAGTGACACCACACCTACCAAAGGAGAGATAGCCTTGAACAGGATGAAGGCGTGTTTCTGACAGTTTTATGGTTCATCAGCAACCGTGACAAATAAAAATAATTCCCCAGTATAAATGGCACAAGTGGGCAGTCCTGGCGACTCAGACGCAAGTGGTGGTACTGCCTATTAGTAATTATATTATTAATACATACATGGTAATGTCACAATGTACAGCAATATCCATGCATTGTCCTCATGGATTTTTAATGTATATCTTAGAATAATTATAAAGTAAGCTTTGTTTCTATCGTACATGTGACTAGAAAACACCTTCCCCATAAATGCTTATGCTCTCTTCAGGGTTTATCAAGTTACTAGACATACTTCAAAACGATATTCTGTGATCATCAAAAGCCATACAACATATGAGACATCCTACTTCTCATTTTCTTCCCTCCCTCATTTGTTCATCAACTGCAAAATAATTGGAATGTGGTATAAATAGTTCTTGTGTTTCTCAAGAGCCTTGACTGTATGTTGCTAAGATTGCTAACTAATTGGTAGGAAAAATTATGGAACCTATGTATAAGGTTTAAAATAACTTAATATATAAAATAGAAAATTTTCCATAGAGTTGAATTTGGAAACTATACTTCATATGCGTCAAACATTTTTTTTCACTTGACTATAGGATGCATTTATTCTTCCTGTCTTAAAACTTCAACAATAAATGTATTGGTAGCATTTTGTTTTTGTATTTGGTCACCAGATGTGAAAAATCTAACATACACATAATACAGGATTCAACCCCACACTCCCCGTTGAGATTTCAAACATGTCTAGGCTCTTTGGTAGAAAATAGGTAATTCCCACTGTGGGGAAATGCTATGCTGTAAATAGCTGCCTCCTTTATTAATCCACAGCCTTTACTATTTGCTCGATTTTCTTTTATAAGATTAACATTTAAAAGCCTCTTTGTCAGAGACCGAAATTGAATTGTAAAATGTGCTCCTGAATAAATAATTTCTTCCTGAATGTTAATTACATAGGCAATTATGCTGAAGTGTAATTTTACATAAATACAGTGTTAGGGATTTACAGATGTGAACAAATGCTTCCTCAATTGGACAAAAAAAAAATCTGTGGCTGAAATGAAAGTTTCTAACATGCTGGATAAATACAGAACTCTGATGCACTGAATATTAATCTAAATGGACATGGAATTCATTGCAAGGCTTTTGGTACCACTAAATATCCACAAAGACAAAACATGCACTGTATTGCCTATATATTCATAAAAATACCCCCAAAAAAGTATATTAATACTAAAACAAGTTTTAAATGGAGTGGCTTTCAATTATAAGCACCAGGAAACAAAATTTACTCAATTTCGATATTCACAAATTTTTCCAGGCAAAGTACCTTAAATATTCAATTATCAGTTTCTTATTTAATGATTGTGTGATTATGTTCATGTCAGATTCATTTTCACAAAACCACCTCATTAAATAGTCATGGCTAATAATAAGAGTCACAGTCAAATGGATCTATACCCATTTTCTTGTTGAACTTGAGAGTAATAACATTGATAGAATAAGAGCTCTTACTATGTACAAGGCTGTTATGTACTTGATCTTTTTTTTTAATCCCTTTTTAATCTCACAGCAGCCAAATTTGTGACATCAGAAGAGAAAAATATGAGATTCGGAACATACTGACTTTGTTTACCCCACATGCTTAATCTACATTTTTGTAAGAGGAGCAATTGTATGAGGTCTCACTCCTACACAGGCAATTAGTGATTACTGTAAAAAAGATGAGCCCCTTATTGGTTGTCCAATGTAGAGTGATCGGTCTTGAAACTATATACACGCAAACAACATAAACAAACTCAACGGAGTGTGTGTGTGTGTGTGTGTGTGTGTGTGTGTGTGTGTGTAAATGCTCAAAAAAAGAAAGCTATCAATGTGAGTCGGGTATGTGAGAGTCTCACGGAAGAGGAGCTGGGAGAAGCGGGAGGGAAGAAAAGGAGAGTGAGAGAGATGTAATTCCTTTTCAATTAAAAACATATTTGAAAAGACTAACCCAGAAAAGCTTTGATTTTGCAAGCTTGCAGCCAAGAGCTTTACTACTGTTTACACTAGCTTTCAACTTTAGTGGGAGGACTCTGTTCTTAGAGAGTACATCACTCACTGATTAGAAAAAGATAACGAAGGGCTATGAGTCTCCTGCCTTATTAAGACACATTTATACTACAGCAACACACTTTTATGATTCCCAAAATACTACAAAGGTATCCCCAATACTTTTAGAAACATGTTTCAGAGAACAGATAAGTCCACAAACTATTCAATGGCTTGTCTGCGTGGTTATATCATCAGAAAAAAATTTTTTATAGTTCTCTTTTTATATTTCTTAATTTTTCTCAGTATGAACACAACAATAAAATATCTCAGGATGTAACCAGAGGATAGTCAAGAATTTTAAGTGTTCACATATTAGAAGGCAGAGAATCAGTGACGGAAAGACAGCTCCATAGTTAAGGCCACAGAATGTCCTTGCAATGGAACTGAGTAACACCTGTAACACCAGCTGTCACAGGGCCACACACAACTATAAGATAATCCATGTACTCTGCTCTCCCATTTCAGTATGTGGACCAAAAACCCAACATATATGTAATTACTTGACAGACTGTCACATCAATTAGTCCATCTACTGTGCCTTATATGAGTGTCAAAAAAAGAAGGAAGATGGGGGATATTGTCATGGAGATACTATAGCAAATTATGAAATAAGAATCAATACCACCCTGACCTTTTGGAATACCTGCACTCATGTGCATAAACACACACACACATGCACACACACTTATACGATAAAACCTTTAAAGGCACAGATTCAAATTACCTTCGCCTATTTGTAAACAATCAGCTGCATAATTTTTGAAACTTAACATAGACTTTCCAGTCTCTACCTAACCGACACAGCATGAAAACTGTTATCAGACATTAAATAATACCTTTAGGAGGACTTAAATGCACGGAATGTCTCCCACTGCCGTATCCCAGAACTTATATACAAGATAGACACATGCAGGTCAGAAAACTCTTAGATGAAGAAGCCTTTGACCCGTAAGTCCTATTACAAACACTACTTGACTCTTGGTTATATTTCTGCAATGGTCCACATGAACTAGTCTTCAACAGCTCTCAGTAAGCGTTCTGTAAAGTCAGTTGTCTGTCTTGGACTAATGGTGTGCTCTGTGAAATCCCAAACACTGGCTTTTTATGCCATAAAATAAATCACTGATGTCAATAAACAAAGAACTGCCCATATTCCAGAACCAGGTTCCTCCTCTGCCTTCAATGACTCAGTGCCTACAGTCCAGTCCTCCCTAATGGCCGATGTGATATGGTTCCATTATTGCCACTTTCACCATATTATCCCTGTGAGCATATTCCCCATACTAAGCCCACCATCACAGCCTGATCTACTGCTGTTTCTATCCCAAATCAGAGACAGCCATTTTGCATCCCCCCTGCACCAATAAATTTTTTGCATGAGGTCTGATGTGTGGTGTAATTTTTGTGGTCTTCTAGAAAGTACTTACAAGATACCCAACTGGAATGGTTACATCTAGCATGACTTAATATAAATTGTAAAGCCTTCTACAACACTGTGGAAGACTCACCATGACTTCCTTTATACTTGGCCCCACTAAATCCCAGGAACTGCAGGACTCCTTCATTAAGTTAATCAGAGCAGCTTCCCAGAACTCCAAAAGACCCATTCATGCCTTTGAATGAATAAATTTGAAGGGACTATCTTTCCTTTCTACAAATTATTGGTCTCCTAGAAACCTCAGCAGATTGACTAGCCCTGGGTTTTTATTATATTTTTTTCTTCTCTTTTTTAAATAAACAATTTTAGCAGAGCTTCTCGGGCACCTGCACTGCCTGTTTACCAAATCTTGCCATTTTGTGTGCTGTCAGTACTGAATCAATGACTGTGCTTTCCTTTGGAGTGGTGAGTAACAGAATTGCAGGTGTAGAGGCCCATGCTAGAGGTCCTATACCACACCAAGGATGCTGTCTTAGAATAGGAAAGATTCAGTATCCACCATTCTTCTTTCAAGATAGACCATCTACTTTTAAGATCTAAAATACTATTAAAAACCCAAGTGCATTCTTAAATGTGAGTGTTGGATATTCTAAAATTGAGTTGTAATATTAAGCTGCTATATGCTATATATAACTAAGTAAAAAGCAGCTGGTTATATCTCTTTACAGTAGTCATTGGAAATCATTGCACTAAAGAAGGCTCGTTGATATTCCAGACACAGACGGATATTGTATTATTTATTCATTCCTTTATCTCTGCATACCAGGTTTTAACAAAGCTAAGGTTTCATAACCCTCATTTTACTGAAAAGGAGAAATGACTAGTGATACAAATAAGTTGGTTTGCAAAAAGGCTTTTTCTTGACCTTCATGAGATGAGCATCTAAACAGGGAAGAACACCACAGCTAGACAGCTAGTAACACAACCAAAGGAAACTGAATTTGTGTGAGCTGAGTGAACAGATACCAAGGCCATGGAAAAAGAGGCTATAGTTCTGTAGAGCCAACTGTCAACTTGAACAGTAAAGTAAACTGTGGGCCTGGTTCTCTCCTCCCAAAGTGTTTCCCAATATGTTTTAGTCTTTCCAGTTTAAAAAGAAAGGGCTTATTATTCTAATTCTTGATTTAATAAATGATGCTGCCGTGTTGCCTAGTTTTCACAGGACAAGTTTACAGGAACTAAGACACCACCTGCCAGATCCCATTCATTCACTCCAACTCAACATGGTGTCCAACAGTCTCTATTGTGACCCATCTTCCCCACTGGCATAGTTTAAAGTGCTCTTGAAATCATATAACCTTACTATTACTACCCTGGTTTGCCTTAATTTACAATGGGGAAACCAAGAAAATAAGTGATAAATAGTTTAGTCTAAGACATCTTTCTGGCTAAAAAGAAGAAATTCCTCTTCTGGTGTGATGCCAGTTGTTTTAAGGATCTTTTTTCATGATGGTTTTGGCTTCTTTAAAGGAACTGAAAAAGATTCTGGTTTTATTCAAACATCAGTGCAGCAGAATGAATTTATATGTGACTATAATGAACTACATTTGCTCAAGACACTGAACTATCAACTACTGAACCTTTTTCCTCCAAATCATAATAGCTCTAATTTGCACAATCTTCACATTTGTTTTACCAGGCCTTCTGACTCACATATAAACAATGTAAGTCATTGCTGCCTAATTTCTGCATATCCTTGCTTTCTGGAAGAGCTGTATCAGGAGCCATCGCTGTTAATCAAGTTCGTCAAACATTAGCACATCTGTTCCTCGACCACAATTTCATTCTGTTTGTTTTCATTATCCCTCTTTTTGTACTATTCACTTTCTTTTATAACCTTGATTTTTCTATGCATAATATATCCCTAAACTATTTTTACCTTTTACTATTTTAAATTTTACTATTTACATTTGAGCTTCGGTTCTTAGAAACGATATTAGCTACATTTCTTCTAGTAAAATAGTCCATAGCAGACGAGAGCATTTTTACGTATTTTAATTATGATATAAATGCTTGTTCTATGTTTCATAAGCTGCCCATGATGACTAATTTGTGAACCCATTGTCTGAACTAAGGGTTAGCTGGGGAAACATAATTTTTGTTTGTATCTGTGACAGTGTTATCAGAGACCATTAGTATTTATTTCAGTAAGCCAAAAAAAAAAAAAAAAAATGGACAGAGGAAGGGGAATCTTACTCATTCTTTCCTTTTTGCTGTTTCTCTCCTTCCCTCTTCTCCCTGGCTCCACCTCTTTACTAAGATTTATCTATAGTTTCCTCCTTTTTCACATCAGCTCTCCTGATTCTTGAGCCTTCAGAAGGAGGCAGCTGTTCACATTTTCATACATACTTGCCACCTTCTCAAACTTCCATCAGATCAACTCAGACCATTGGTTTTTCTTAGTCTCCAATTTACCAATGGCAGTTGAGGAAACTTCTCAGTCTTTGCTGTCTCATAAGCCAATTCCTATAACATATTGAAAGATAAAAATAAGGACTCCTCAGGATATCTTGCTATATGGTAGATCAGTGCCTTATTCAGCCATCATCAGAAATACTTCCTTGGGAAGCAGATGGGAACAGATACAGAAATCTACAGCCAGAAATGCAGAGAGAGAGTCTAAATCAGATATTTCCATCAAATTCATTGCCTCACATCTTAGGGAACTCTGCTGAAGAGGAGACAGAAAGAGTCTTAGAGCCAGAGGAAATGGAGGATAGCTGACAAGAATCCCCACTGAATCAACTAATCAAAACTCATATGAACTCACAGAGAATGAAGAAGCAACCACAGAGTCAACACAGTTCTGCACCAGGTCTTCTGCATATATATTATAGCTTTTAGCTTAGTATGTTTGTAGGACTCATGAGGGTGTCTCTGTTTACTGTGTCTGCACTTGAGACTCGTTTCCTTCTGTTGAATTGCCATGTTAAGTTTGATATAACGGTTTTTGCTTTGTCTTATTATGATTTATTTTTGCCATGTTTGGCTGTTATTTCTCAGAAGCCTATTTTTCTAATGAGAGACAGAAAATGGGTAAATAAGGATGTGAAGAGAGAAGGGAGAAGAGGGAAGGTGTAGAGGGAGGAAAAACCATAATCAAGATATATTATATGAGAAAAGAATCTACTTTCAACAAAAGAAAAAATGAATGAATGAATGAATGAATGAATGAATGAATGAATGAATACTTAGCCACCAGAGTAAAGGATAGCAACTGAACTGTAGTTTGTGCCTTCTGGGAGAGGGAAATCAGTTTTCCCCAATGTCATGACAGTGAGTACATCAACAAGCAAGACAAGCCTCATGTTCAGGAGTCATTGACCAACTTATAAAAAAACTACAGTTTTTGCATGCTTTTATTGGGTTCTCATTTGGTGTATTGTTTTGTTTTGTGTTTGGGTGTTGTTTTATTTTGTTTTCTTGGGTTTGATGGGTTTTGTTGTTTTGCTGGATTTTTGATAGTTTTTCCATAAAAAAAAAATATTTAAAGTTTGGGTGAGTATAAGAAGGATCTGGAAAAACTTGGGGGGAGGGTAGAAAAATATGATTAAAATATATTTAAATTGTTTTAAATAATAAAAAGCATAATAAAGGGGGAGAATTACCTATAAGGGAGAAGGAGAATGGGAGGGGCAGACAAGAGGGATTCCATCCTCTTAGTTCTATTGTTCCTCTGAAGAATCCTCATTAATTCTCCATGACCTTAACCAAGTAATTTCAGCTTATTCAAAAGCTCTAGCTGTCTATACACCGGAGTAACAATGTCTGTTTTTATTCCTGAGACAGTGGTGATCCTTGAGAGTTTATCCTGTGCCTTGTTTCTTTCTTGACTACCGAGCCTACACTTATTTCTGTAACTTATTGGTAAAATAAACTGAAAACTGCCCTCTCTAGCCTTCCTCTACCTGCCAGGAGATTTAGAATCTAGTGCAATCTAATTGGAGCTTGTTCTGCATGGAAGAAGAGGTGCTTGTCACCTTAATAGTAATGTACATATTTGTAGAAGCCAGAAAACAACCAAAAGATTGTTAGTCAAATAATTCTATTCCCCAAGAATTGTTAGTCAAATAATTGTGGTTACAATGGATAAGGTCAAGTGGAATTCCTTATTCATTTGAGATAAATACTTCACTGTTTGTGAAATTTTAATTCATACTTTGGCTCTTTGATAAAAATTACTAAGTGAATCAATTACCACACCTACTGAATGAAAACTGGAGAATTTTACTTTTTCCTCTGTGTGCAGAGTAAACTATCAACCCTGTGTAGCTCCTAAAGGATTAAACCAAAATCTGAGATGCTCAAGACTAGACTCACCAAGGGTTTTCTACATGTAAGGGGGCAGAGATTTTTAAAAAAGTCCCCTGTACAATTACCAGTACTCCTAGTTACCCACCCAAGCTTCACAATAAGATGTTTTCACTACAGACACCAAATACACTTTATCACAGAATATGAAAGACTTGAGATGACCAGAAAACTTCCTCTCTGATGGTTAGCATTCATAGTACTGAAAGGTACTACAACATCAATAGTTTTATACCCAGCTGTGAACCCTGTGAATTACAATAGTAACTGATATGGCAAAATGTGTCCATATATGCAATAGTATCACAAGTGTTATAGGAGTAACCAACTACTTTCTGATTAAAGCTCATTCTACAAAAGGAAATGTGTACCTGGTACTATAAATCTGGCCAAGAACCCATACTTAGGGTCCAAATAGACCCTTGGGACTCAACGTACTAGTCTTTCTGCTAAATGTATACAGTGTCAGATACCTCTAAGTTCATGTTTCTACACATATAGATTATATTTATTTTTCTCTCAACAAATTTCCACAAAACTAGCAGAGGCATTGAGAATTCTTCCACTCACCTAAGGGATGAACTCAAAGCCACAAAGGCAGTGATCTGGAAAGCATTGATAGTGCCAACAACAGGACTTCTTTGAGTAGAAGGCGTATTTAAGGTCAGTAACCTAACATTTCTCTTCTCCATTCCTTTCTTCTGCTGGACTTTTAGTAAGAAGGAACTGAACACCATGCATTGTAATTATGCACTGAACCGAATTCAGATTTTTTGAATGGTAACACAAGGCATAGGGCCACCAGGAGAGAAGCTTCTTTTCCTCTGCCTACTTGACATTTGTTAATGACCTCATATGCCTTCATATGGGACCATCCCTAGCAATTAACAGATCATTAGCACTCCTGTTTATTAAGGATAGGATAACTGTCACAATTAGCAGACTCAAATAGACAGTTTTACCAGAGCTGTGTATTTCATGTTCAAATAAAACTCATGAGACATAACAGTCAGTAGAGCCGTTCTCATAAAATCAGGATCCTTTAAGAACCCAAGTTCCATCTACTTTGTGGTTCTCAGGCTCACGTGCCCGCCCCTAGGAGGAGAAAAACAATGGAGAAGGCTGCATGGAGAGCGTGGGCAGAGGAGACATTAGGAGGTGTGCATTACTTCCAGCCTACTTACTGACTGTAACTCGGGATCAGCTACATTCAGCTTCTTAGAAAGCCAAGAAATAATAGTCTCATCTGATACTCAGGACAAAGTAAATGATCTTAATGAATGGGTGGAGCTGATGCCACATCCCATTTCAGAAAGAGCCCTAAAATAAGGATAATTTTAACAGCTTAAAAGGACCAGATAAAGAACATAAAGGAATGGAAAGGGCCTAGTACGACCACTCAAAACCAAAACAAGCTATGTCTTTAGGAGCCTACGCTATTCCAACCCAACAGAGAGCCATTCTAACGGGGTGGGAGGATGATTATTGTCAAGTCTGATTTTTTAAGAGACCAAAAAAAAAAAATCATATTTTGCCTTTACTATGAATACTCTATTAAAGTATTGCTAATTGTTTGATATTCTAAGAAAACAACATGCAGGCCAGACAAACATTTCTTTAGGCTTCATTTGGCTTAAAGTGTTTAAAGCATAAATTCTTTAAAACCTTAACTCTGGCAGTAAAAACACAATTAGTTTATATTTTAAAGGACATGACTTACTGCCCAGATACACGTGTGCGAAGAATGGACTAATAAACACACAGATAAACTTCAGACTAGAAGCATGAGTATTAATTAGGTATCTTTAATTAATATTACCTAATTAAGCATAATAGCAATTCATAACTGAGCCGTACTAATTAGCTACTGTTGTGATACACAGAATTCACAAGTATGATAAAGCTACAAAGGTCAGGGAGCAACTGTATCTTTTACATCCTGTAAATAACTCAAGGGATCTTGCAACCTTCTCGAGCATATCTCTTGGTTTATTAACTATTTGGAAATTAAGCTGCAATTCATTGACTCATTTAAATACTGTATGTACAAGTTTGAGTTTGTTGCTGTGGCGAAATAAGAACGACTTTGATTAAATACTTTCCTTGAGAAAATTATTTTATTACAAAAAAAATATAAGTACATAATTATTGGGGAGGGGGGATGGGTCAGAGCAAAAGAGTCACAGTGAATTGTGACCACAAGCAAGGGACACTGCCCAGATGCTGTGGTTAGAAATAGCTTCCTCGAGAATGGGGATGACATATGAAGGTAAAAAATAATTTGTTTCTTTCAGTAATTTGAAAAATCCTTGAAGCCCCTTTTCTAGATATATTTCATAACACAAATCTTCTAAAACTGTTGCCAACAGTTTATAGAAAGTGGGCAAAAACGTTACTGATACAAAATTTAGTGACTTTAAAATGTTGTTATTTAGGGATGCAACTGGCTTTCAAGTCTTATTAGGTTGGGTGGCCTTCTGATTTATCACAAGCTGCCCTGCAGCCACTGGGTCTGCAGTAAGTCAGAGCCTAAGCTTCCAGCTTGCAGGCTGCTTTGATGACATCACCCACCTCCTGCTCAGACCTCCACTAGGTGACATTTGCCTGGTGCCATCTGTCTGGTTTGTCTCTTCAGACCATATTGTTTCAGTGGCATTTGAGAGCCTTTGGAGTTCCTGCTCCTACAGACGTTCAACGGTAGAATTTATCTTCGTAGCCAATTTCTTAGAAGTGGCCCCCCAATTATTTCTTTTTTTATTTACCATAAATATTTTGATAGCCCTTGCCCAGGACTTAGAATTTTATGTGCTTCCACAGTTCAGATAAATTTATTCCTGAGTCAATTTAACAGTGCTGGCCAGATACATTATAGCTTTCATCAGAGTTAGAAATACCCTGATGTATGACAAGCAGAGGAAGGTATAACTTCTTAACTGATGTCAAGTGTGATAGATTCTCTAACTCTGTAAGATTCCCATTAGCCATTCTGAAACTGCTTTATTCAGCTACAGAACTACTTCTGTTCTGATATTCCTCCACATCCGTCTCTCATCAAGTTTATATCAAACCCACAGGCTACACTAATTTTGCTCCTCTCTGTTATTGAGATATTTCTACTTAGTGGGACACTTACCAGTTTATGCTCTTTTATCTTATTAGTTTGGGAATAAAATGTCTGGTCTACAAGGCAAGAATTTTCTTAGATCTGATTTTATAGTTCTAAACCATTACATTTATTGTCATTATTTCTTTAAGATCTTTAAGTTTTAGTCTTGATGTTATTGATGCCGTTATCATCATTGTTATTATGAATATTATTATTTATGGTTGCAGTGTGATGTCTGGTAATTCAATAGCTAGATCGAAATTTCCTAATCTACAGCACAATGTGTGACTTTCAGCACCATGCTGATAGACTAAGTCAAGGCAGACACGCCTCCCCTGTGCTTTGCACCTTAGAAACATAGATTGTTTAATCAGAAAACCTTGTGGATAAAGTCAGGGAGGGAAATTTATC
The DNA here is from genome assembly GCA_030674055.1 of Rhabdomys pumilio. Lineage (NCBI taxonomy): Eukaryota > Metazoa > Chordata > Mammalia > Rodentia > Muridae > Rhabdomys > Rhabdomys pumilio. Next base: position 34,539,545 of record JANHMN010000021.1, read on the forward strand.
AAAGCAGAAGTACAAACATTTCAATTAATGGTGCTTGACATCATACAAATTGCGCATTTTCTAAAAGTGATTGGCAAAAAATACTTGAAAGCTCTGTTCACTTCTGTATTCCTCGATTATGGCACCTGGTTTGTCTCTTAGCATCTTTGGGTTGTCTTTACAAAACAAGTCAAGGAGACCTCACTCCCCTGGACAAAGTAACATGACATACGTTAGCTCCTTGTGGACAAACATGATATGAAGTTAGATTATAAAATGATTCCAACTTATTTATTTTTTACATAGGTTTGATCATTACTCTTATAAGTAATATTGTTGAATGACATAAATATATAGGCTCTAATGACAGCCTCTCATTTCACACATTTTGGGACAACTCAGTCACTAGCTAAAGTTTCAAGAATCCATACAATTTAGAATGATCACTTTTTTTAAGCACACACACAAAAAACTATCGCCTAAGTAAGTTCACATCTCATGATATCCGGTAATCCTGACTTAGAAGGAGGGAAAGGTCATTTAGTCTGGTGCACATGAACAGGATGTGTAAAAGCACACAGTGCTATTCACAAAAGTTTATAATTTGTGATTATTGACGACGGTTTTTAAGTCTGTGCTTTGAAGTGTTTTTGCTGTAGCTGTTTATTTCATCTTCAAAATGTGTTTATTATACATTTCTAGATAAATGCCACTGAGTGGCCTGAATTGATTAGACTTTCCAGTATCGAGTTTTCAAGGTATAATGTACATTTGCCAAACTCTATGTATAAAATCAAATCTGTGAAGTACCTCGTTCTCCTACTTCTCAAGCTAACATACAATATTGTACAATTGTTGCAAATGGAAGCCTTCCATGTTCCGTACTTTTGAAAGAACTATAAATATAAGCAATCCGATTTAGCAATGATAAATGCAGCCTTCCAAACTCCAATCATATCTGTCCTTAGTTATAGCAATTTCAAATAAAAAAAAAAGTCCGTTGGTGATGTTCAAGCACATATCATCTTTAAGACCTAGAAATAAAGACCTGGACTCGGGCCAGGCGTTTGAGTTGTGGGCATATCCAGTCCAAGAATATCTTTTATAGTTATCGCCGCTCACTTGTCGCTGTGATCTATTAGATGGCCCCAGCGTCCTTACCATTGGAGAAAACAATCTTTGTATTTTCCATTATTTATCTTATTCTCCTTGCATGCATTCTGCCTCACTGTAAGGCATTACTCAACTTCTTCTTCTTGGTAAGTCCATACCACCTTGGTATCAAAATACCATAATGATCATTCTGGGTTTAATATCAGTACTTATTGTAAACAACTAACTCTTTAAAAGTCTGCCGTTTAAATAAGAAGTAACTAATCTAGGAAATAATGCAATGAGAAAAGAAATTTTCATGGAAGCTAATGATCACTTTTCATTTAACAGCTCACTCTCTTGTGCTATTTTCCCTTTTCATTCTAAAGTGACACTGGCTATACAGGTGTCATGCATTTAATAACAGCTTTTTTAGAAAAACACCACTGTACTAACGTGCACACACACACAGAGACATGCACACACATAGGGTTTTAGTTGATTAGGTACAGAATTCACTAAGTCCATTTGCTCACAGAAGTACATATGTATTACTCACTCTGGGTACACTGGTACAGAAGACATAAAAGTAGGTAGCCCAGGTACAGGGCAGACCATCAACAGCTATCGTTAGCTGTGACCTACATCAGGGTCTTCCCAGAAGTAGAGTGTCACTTTGCCTCAGCTCACACTCATCTCATACCAGACAGCTTTAGATTGAGCAGAGTACCCCCTAGATGCTGGACACTGACCAGCAAGGTGGCTTTGTGGGCCTGCTTCATATTTTCTTTTCATCCAATGGCATTTCTTCTCCTTTCCTTTTGTAGGTATCAATCCCTATTGAACATCTGGTCCTCCAAACTTGAAATCAGCACTTGCTCCTAAAAGGCTCTGTCTCCCGTATACAGTCCCAAAGTGTTGCTTTATCATAATCAGATTCTACAATTGCCCTTTCAGACTGAAGCTATTTGTAGCACCAGAGAAGCATGCTTAACGTTGTAAACCATGTTCATAATCTTTATACTTTTCATGATAATTATGTTGAAATGATGGTACGGATCTTATTCCCAATTGTAGGTGGTGGATTAAGTTCAGAATTAGAATTCTTTTCCAAATAAGTAGCAGAAATCCACCTTTAAGTCAAAAATGAGACCTTATGGCACCAAGGACAGGAGGGAGCTGAGACTTAAAACAGTATTTTAAGTCTCACTCGCAACTGCTGACTGCTGTTTCTGCAAGGAGTAGTCTGCCCAGTGCTCGCTATATGCTATCACTGACACCTCAACTAACGTAGTCAACCATAACAAAGAGAGTCATTTGATGCTGCATTTACTATGTCAAACCTTATATTCTTTTGCAAACAGGAATTTTACTCACTGGGTTAAAAAAAATCCTAAAATATGAGAAAATCTGCATGAGCCTGAGTGGCATTATTCTAAGTAAAATAAGATAACCATAGCAGGAGAAACACTACCAAATATTACATAAATGAATTAACCAAAATAGAATCAGACATGAAGAAGAAAGTGGTGTTTGCCAGGATCAGAAGCTGAGGAAGGAAGAAATTGCTCACGGCTGCGCACAAAATTTCAGTTTTGAAAGAATAATACTATCTAGGTACCTGGTAACTAATGCTTTGTTATAGATCACCATGCTCTATTCTTTACCAATACGTATATATATATATACATTTATACAGGAAATCTCAAGTTATGTTTTCTTACAAGGTAAAAACAATAGGATAGTATACTGAGACATAAAATATATGAAATTATGGTGAGATCTGGAGTATCATCCTATAGATTGTTAGCAACAATAAAAGGAAACATGGTCTTACCACTGTTGACACACTAATGAGCATTATTTTGGGGTGACATCATTAGTAAGGAGAGCTGCTAGCCTGCACTTTACTGTAAGAATTACTGAGAAGGACACAAGAATGCTGATACAGTATTCTGGAACAAAGAATGTGCTACTTACATATAATCCTAGGAAGTCTAAAATACATTCTCCAAAACAGCAGTGCTAGGGTTGGGGTAGAGTTTTGGTAGAGTGCAGAAGACCCTTAACTTTAGTTCCTAAAATATAATAACAATAATAATAATAATAATAATAATAATAATAATAATAATAATACACTATTCAAAAATGTTAACCGTAAGAGGTACACATGCATAATAATTAGGTTGAAATGATGATATGTGTCTTATTCTCATTTGTATGTGGTGTATTAAGTATAGAATTAGAATTTGTTTCCAAATAAATAGCATAAATCCATCTCTAGATTAAAAAAAATGAGACCTCACAGCAGCAAGGACATGGAATTCCACATTAAAAGAAACTGAAGAGACCCCAAGAAAGTGCTGGACAGAAAGCATAGTCACCACGTAGCAGCTGAGAGAGAAAGCAGCCCAAAGAGGGCTGCCCAACTGCACTCAGCAAAGACAGAATATAGATTTTAGTAATAAGTTGAGAATATTGAGAAAGGTGGATTAGCCACGTGGAGATTAGGAAGCAGCCCAGCCATTGAGCTGATTTAGGCATATCAAAACATAAAGGCTGTATGTGTGTTTCTCTCATTCAGGAGCCCAAAACATTGAGGTGGGTAGCAAGAAACGCCAACACTCCTGAGATCAATTTGAGTAGATTAATTGGGTACTGCTACATTAATGCATGGCGTAAACCTTAGATTTCATATACTTGACATGCAAAACTGGAAATATTTTGTAGGATTTCCTGGGACTTAATCAGGTAAACCTTGTAAAGGCTTTATCATATGTCTGGCAGTTTCAATTCATGTTAGCTCTATGAAATATTCTCATTTTGTTAATATCTGAAATCACACAAAGGTCAAAATACAACCTAATTCCAGCTTAACTAGCTATGTCTGCCCTGTTTGCTACTTAGAAGTTGAGTAAAATGTCAAGTAGTTGGGGTGGCAGCCATCTTTGTAAAACAGAGATATCTTTTCTACTGTCTATGCCTTTCTTGGAAAAGAGCACTGCACCTTTTCCCTGTCCAGTGACTGAGATATTGTAGGTCTTTCTCATATACTGACACTACTAAATGTCTGGGCTCTTTTGTGACTTAACAATATTATTACACTCTGTGCAGAAGCATTCTCAAAGAGCAGCTACAGAGTGGGCACACACAGATCAAAATTCACACGTATTTGACGATGCCGAATATAAGCAGCACATTTTCAGCAGTTAGGAAACTGATAAAGTCATCAGACATGGGTAGGTGACAGTGTGACTTACACTACGGTAAGACAATCAGAGGAGAAGCATGAGTCATAGAGTTCTTAGTGACTCTGACATCCTCTCCTGGAAAGCAGACGCTTTCTCTAGTCCCATTCTGCTCTGGGGTGTGGAAAGCTGTCCCTGTCATTGGACCATACTTCAGTTCATTAGACAATATCAGAAGAGCAAAAAAAAAGAAAAAAAAATATGTGGACTGTGCCCAGAAATGGGTTCAGGGCGTCTGCATACAATCTCTGGCCAACTTCTACTCTTCCTCTCCTTTTGTATATTGACCTCCCCGATCTTGCGATGGTATGGGAAACCTGCTGGGCCCAACAAATACTTTATGCAAAGTAGGAAAAATGTTTTATTCATGACACTTTTCCATGAGCCATCAAATCAAAAAGTTAAAATATCATCCAAATAATTCTTTAAGCGTTGGCTTAATTATGAAGTGTTTCCACTTGCTTTTGTACAAAGCAGAACTGGTACATTTACAACCCCAAGGCCTTGTTCATTCATTCGTTGATTAATCTTAGAACTATAGCCCTGATTCCACAGATATATATATAAATATATTAGACATTTATATGAGGACATTTTGTCACCCTAAAGATATTTTCTCATGATCTTGTCTTTCCTTTAAAAGAAACCTATCCTTGGTGATTTAGAAGTAGAAAGGGGGCTGAGAGCAATCACACATTAATTTACATTAAATAATTCTAATAATGTGTCCTCTAAAAAGTGCCCGTAAACTCTTCCAAGATTATGCTTGCTGCAATGTTATGGCAGACAGACTTTTTTTTTTTTTTTGACCTCTCTAGCTTCAGGGAGAAGTAATAACTTCTTAGTTAAGTGTTATCTGAAGGATTATTGCTTTCCCTTTTCCCAGGGGCCTTCAGCGTAGATTAGCTTCTAGGATAGCCTCGTAGTACCCCATCTTCCATTTCTAAGGTTATTCCTCCACCTTCTGTTAGTTTTCTACTGAAATACATATTGAGAGAGAAAGTTATAGAAACACACACACACACACACACACACACACACCATTCCTTATGATTTCATTGTAAGGCATCTACATAGAAACTGGCTTCTGAGTGTGAATAGGATTCACTGTTCTTGTAACTACCAGCAGCCACATAGGAAAAACATGCAAATTCTTGATCCACTCCCAGTCAGAAATGTTAGTAGTCAGACAAACAAGCAATCCATGCCCAAGTAACACCAAGAGATGCTGACATTCATTGAAGACTGAATGATCGTTCTAAATTGTAGGCCAGGATGAGCCATGTCACAGTATAAACTAATCGCCTCCTCCAGCAACTCAGATATCTCCCACTTTAATTACCTGTGGAGATAATTCTCAGGTCTTACTACTTCCCTAAAAATCTCTGTGAATGGCTCAGTTTGCTCTTGAGACCCCAAGCCTGACTTTTTGATCTTCACATAAAGTCAAGAATTTTCTCCTAAAAGATAATTCAGGCCAACAACACATTCACTTCCTGCTGGTCCCGGCTCTGAAGTTTAACCTCTGATTCTCATACTCCTGTTATTTACTTTGGAGCATATGGCTTTAAGAGCTCCAGTCCTTAACAAGTCTCAGCATCTCTGTCCTAGGCAGTTTCTCCACCACCATATGCTAGCTGCAATCCATTCAAATTCAATGTTCTCTCTACCCATCCCCCACTGCATACCATTGCCTATCCAACACTGCTTCACTCCATTCCAGCCAGCAGGTTGCTACATGTACTAACTGTGGTGACTGGTCTGCTTTCCCTAAAATCCAGACACAAATCCAAACCTAAGTCTATTATAGGAGAGGTTATTATTAAGCAATATTTTGGTGCCCCCCAATAAACCTCTCATGTATTGAAATGTATTTAGAGAGACCCTTCTCTCTAAACAGACAGTTAAGACTAAATTAGGTCATTAGAAGAAGACTTAGTCTGGTAAGAGTTCGCATAAGAAGAGACAGCAAAGACTTCTTTCTATACACACAACCATGGAAGGAAGGCTTTATGAGGATGCTATAGAGTTAAGGGAACAATTGGCAAGCCAGAGTGAGATGCTGAAGCCAGCCCTGATTGATGGTGCTGTGGTCTTAGACTTCTTTCTCTAGAACTGCGAAAAACAATTCTCTTTAGAACACCCAATCGGTAGCATTTTGTCATGGTAACCTGAGACAACTACTACATCATTCTGACCCAGAATCCTTGGGGAAGGTTTTTAAGAAAATACAAACCTTTTAGATGATTCCTTTGGTTGTTTTAGAAGCTTCTTGGACTATTCTGTGTGGAGTTAGGGTTTAGAAGAATGAAGACTATTTCAGATTTGGAGAATTTAATCCCTAGACCTGTTTTTTATTCACTAGGATAACTTGATAGAAAAATCCTTAAATTTAAATGAATCTATTTTCCTATTCCAAGGAATCCCCAAATAGATAAAGAAGACATGATTATAGCTTGCCAGCTTGTGCAACAGAATAAAAACCAAGCTTTAAATTAAAATAACCTAAGAATAAATCAGTTCAGCATTTTAAGGGAATACTTTATTTAAGAAAACTATTTTCTGTGACAAGCAATATTCTAAGAAAGAAACAAAATTAGTGAAGGAATTATTATCAGTTCTACGACTGTAAATAAGACAAAGTCCAAATCTTAGAGTACATTTGAGATATAACGTCTACGTTTAGACAAAATTAAAAGAAGTTGAAAATGGGCTGTAAAATTCAGTTTCCCAAGGAAATAGTACAGGGTGGTTGGAAGTAAGTGGAAATTTTGTGGAGAAAGTATGCCACTAATATCTCCAAATTGGATGAAAGGTGCATTGGACAGGGATCAATTGCAGAAAATAAGATGGACCCAGGTGTTAGTCAAAGCAGAACAGGATCTAATGTAGAAAATTGTGTGCTCACAAAATTGCTGGAAGGCCAGGAAGGGCAGAATAAAACCTGAACAGCTCTCAAAGACAAACAGCTTCTTCTTGAAATAGAGAAGCTGGTTCTACAGGAGCCTGCTGAACTGTGGAACTACATTCTAAATCCATAGTAGGTAAGCCCAGCACACAGAGCATCAATAAGAGAGAGGGTTGTCCCCCGAACTAAAAACTATCCATGTGATGCAATTACTAATCAACATACTGCAAAACCTCTCTGATTGGTTTACTCTCTACCATGTCTGGAGCTCTAGATACAGCATGGGTCTGAACACTATGGTTTAAATTGTTGTTGTTGTTGTTGTTGTTGTTGTTGTTGCTGCTGCTGCTGCTGCTACTACTACTACTGTTTCAACCTTTCATTCTAGAAAAAATATATATAAAGCCTTGTCCTATCTGCTCAAATCTGTCTACAGCTTTCTATGCATGAATTTCCAAATAGAAAAGCAGCCTCCAAGATACAGAATGCTGTTCCAGTCTTTTCAGTATAGGCAGGCAGTCTGAAATATCCACAGAACTCACAGTGTCTCAGCAGTGTCTTTCTTTCTGTTCCCCTATTATATTTGGGATCAATTTTTCCATCAACACAGGATTGGCCAGCCTTGCCTAAAATGGCCATTTGATAGTCTTATATTGGTTTCGTGTGAGCGTGTGATACTGAGGGTCAGAGTCAGGGCCTCACTCATGTTGAGCAAATGCTGTATCCGTATCCTTCCTATTAAATGTTCTATCCCTTGGAGAATGTAATTCTCTTAGAATCTTAAACCTCTGAAGCAGCAGAGCCTAAAATTTTAGCAAGAGGAGGCAAGATTTTATAAGTAGACTATTCAGCATGATAGTAAGAGATGCCATTCCCAAGCCTCTCACTTTCTTTTCAGGCTCCATGAATTCCAACGATGGAAAAATATGTTGGAGAATAGTTCCAAGTAAATACCATATCTGGATGCCAGCACCCCAGTCTCACAAGGTGTTTTCTTATATGCCTCTGTAACTGAGTCTTCAATAGGCCGTTCCATCATTGGGCATGGGCAATTGCTTCTGGAAAGATATTACCAGTGAATCCCATAAGTACCAACCTAATGCCTCATTTCTTTTGCTATAAAATGAGTTTCTTTGGCCAAAAAAAAAGTATTGTGTGGGATACTGTGGGTAAGCTATTTAGAAGTCCTCAGACGTTCTCTGGCAAAAGCGATGCATACAGGTTAAGCAAATCCAAAAGGAGACTGAACGAGCCACTTCCAGCAAGAAATACTGTTTTTTTTTTCTCCTTGATAGAAGTGACCTAGTATATTCTATCTACCACTAAGCCATCTGACTTGGTTTCTGACATTTTGAGCACTCAATTGACATGTGACTGTATGAAATATGATAGAATAATATCAGCATTATTAAACCAGCCTACAATTTCCACCTGTCCTACCATATACATGTAACAAGACACATGAAGTCATATTTTTCCTTCTTATCTACCAAGTGACTGCTATAGGCACTGAATTTTGAGATGCCCATGACAGAAATTGGACTTTTTGAGTCATAGTGATAAAAGACACATGACTCAGCCTCAGAGCCTATTAAAAAGTCTAACTTCCTCTTCCCAAAACCTTCCTCTTTCTCATCAGTCCTCAGAAATCATCCATTCTAGCTACTCTATTGAATGCCAGCTATTGTCTACAAAATGTACATGTACGTATGTGTGTTCATATGACTTTGATCCTGTAAAAACAGATCATTAGACACAGTATCATTTGTTCTACTGGACAGGGGCATTTTCTTTTTCTCCTTTAACCAATACCCTTGAGCAGAGCTTCAGATCTTTGTCAATCGATACACCTCCAGTTCATACTACCTATCATGTGGTACTATTAATAAATAACTATGGATCTTGTTTGTTTGCTTGCTTGCTTGTCTGTTTGTTTGTTTTCATGTTATATGTAATTTCCCATGCTGTCCTAGGGTAAGCTGAAGGACAATTTCAGTGCATTAAAACATTATAAGTCTTATGACATATGCTATATTTCCACTTTAAAAAAATGAAGTGCTACTGGATATGCCTGAATTTATGAAACAAATATCACATGCTTCATGAGAAATAGGTCAGACAGCTGGGCGTTGTATTGATAACTACTTAGTATCTGTCAGAATCTAGAACAGTACACCCAAAGCAGAATCTCAAAGGGAAAATCATTATAAATGACAGAGAGCAAGAAAAAGGTACATTCTTCTAGTCCCTGATACTCAAGAATTGCAGAAAGCATGTGTGTGTGTGTGTGTGTGTGTGTCTGTCTGTCTGTCTGTCTGTCTGTCTGTCTCTCTGTGTCTGTGTGTGTGTGTGTGTGTGTGAGAGAGAGAGAGAGAGAGAGAGAGAGAGAGAGAGAGAGAGAGAGACCTTAAAATATGCTGAGACATTCAATATCCCAAACTACATTTGTCACCATAGTACTAAGCCAGGCACACAGGTTAGACCTTAGTAGCTGTTTTATCTCCATGGGTTAATGTTATCTCAGAACCATTAGTAAATACTTAAAAGCCGAAATATGTTCCATAACTCCATATATTATCTTTTGGTATAAATGCATTATAGTATGTCTTTGTGATATTTAATAAAGGTTTTCTTCAAGAATTCTTAATTGGGTGAAATTTTAATGGTGGCCCAGGATGAATAAATATGCCATAAATGCCTTGGTGTGATGACAAAAGAATAACTCATGATCACACACACATACATACAGAGAGAGAGAGAGAGAGAGAGAGAGAGAGAGAGAGAGAGAGAGGGAGAGAGAGAACAATGATTTTTGGAGGCCTTGGGTCTGTATGCTGCAGTTAGGTTGAAACTGGTAGTGAGGTCAGGATTATTCATAGACCTTGGAGTTTTAGTGACGGCTCACCTGTGTCACTCCAAGGGCCCCATGATTCATCAGCCATCACTAAGCATTCTTGCTGCTGTTTCTCTATGAAACTAACTGTACAGTCTTCGTGCTGAGGTCAGTGCTTCACTTGGCCTTACGACATAGTTTCACTACTCCCACTGAGGCTTTAATGCTATCCAGAGAGCATCACGTTCTATTTCCACTTTCAGTCTGCACTAAACAAACATGCCTACCAAAATAAGTACTTCAACCAATGTGCTCACAGAAGGATTTGAGGGCTCTCATGAGATAGATCTGCGATAATTGAGTCGATCAGCTTGTCAAGCCCCTTCTATCATTTTTAATTCCCTAAAATTAGTGATTCTTCTTTTCTAAAATACTACAGAATTTCTTGTATCCTCACTCCACCTAGCTCAAGTCCCCATTATGTCTGGGAGTCAATCAGCCAGCAAACCAAACAGAAACATACTCACATGTTGAGACTATACATGGAATTTCAAATCATTGATTGTTCTGTCTATATCAATGATTTCAGTCCTAAGGTCTGGTAGGGCATCTTCAAAGCCATTTCTCACACTTAATTTCCCACTTTCTTCTATTGTAAATACACTATCAAAAGCATTTGGTTTCTTTCTTTATAGACCTGTTCCTCTGACTCTTAGCATTTCTGTTGTTTCCCGGGATATGCAAGGACCTGACTATGACTATGGTATAGATGCAACAGGAATGGTAAATTTTCATGTATACATTTCAGGCAAGCCAATTTGATAGAGAGCCTTCAACTACATCAGATAAACAAAAACAGCTTCAACTGAAGAGGGAAGCTTGGCAAGGTTCAAGAATATATGATTGGGCATCTTAATCCAAATTCTCAGAATGTCATTTTCTGTGATGAAGGTCTAGTTCTTTGTAAGCAATTACTTTTGATATTTAAAAAAAAATGACAAAATCATAAATTCAGCATTCCATAACATCCTTCAGAATTCCTTCTAAATGATTCCTGAAGCTACAAAAGAGGGGAGACTCTTTAAAGGTAGTTGAAAAAATTACTGATTCTCTGGTAGTTTCCTACAACTGAAATTTTAAAATATTATTTTCTTACTGTTTACTTGTCCGATTTGGAAAAAAAAAAAAACAGTCCAACCCAATTTTACATCCTTTACATCTGGGATTCTCTAGAATTAACTATCTTAGCTATTTTCTATTCCAAACTCTATGTCTTTAGTAGACATATTGCTTCAGATGAGCAGAGGTAAAATTTTAAGTTATCACTCATTGAGTGTCATAATAGCCTTAAAACACAATAGTTTTATTAGGTTTTTTTTTTTTTTTTTGTATTCTACTGACAATAAACACTTCTGGTACTCATTATCTTTATTACTCAGAGCTCAGTTTCTCATAACAGAAACCACTTTAGCTAGTTTAAATAGAAAGGATTTTCTGTAGGCAATTGACTTCTTTCATAAATTTCAAGACTTGAGGAAGCAAGCTCTTGGCAGGCTCCAGACCAACTCCTACGTCTCAAAACCATTGTAACCACTGTGACTGAGAGAGAAGCAAGCACCACTGTAGAGAGGCAATAAATCACACATACACTGGCATAACTGCCAACTACAAAGCCACACTAACTCTGACATACCCAGAATTCTGCCCCCACTGTGACAAGAAGCTGTGGATCAGGGAGCCATCACCATACTAGAATGTCAACATTTCATATACAGACCCACAACACCTTCCCACAACCTGTGCCCTGGCGCTTCATCTCTCTCTCCACTTGATCTTTTTATTTAATCAATGTCTAATACAACACATCTGTTTGATGAAGAGTAGATTATATCCAAAAATGTCTCATGTCAAAAGATTCTATTTTAGTTTTCTACAGTTACCCTACTTGAGAAAGATGTTAACTTAGCCCAGGTCGCCTGTAGTCCCCCTTTTTCTTGTGTCTCAGACACACTTCTAAATGATAAGCTTAGAAAACCTTGACACCATTATATATATATTTTTTTTCTGTCCCATGAATGGTAGAAGGGGGAGTTAAATTTACTCAGAGCTACAGTAAGATCCTGGAATCCATACCCATGCTATTAACAAACTGCATTGGCACACAGACGATGAGGCATTTGAAACACACATTGAATTACTCCAGAGATTCTAGTTCAAGAGGTTTAGGAGTGAAGCCAAAAAGAATTAGCCATGGGTACAATACACTTGCTACTGCTTACATTTAACCCAGATACATAAAAACAATAAATTTTGCATCAAGGCAGTCAACATTTTCATTAGACTATAAGCAAGATTGAGAAAAGAAGATGAAAGAGGGCAGTGGGTGAGAGTTAATAAGAACAAAGTACAGTGACATGTGAATTTGAAAGTGTCCAGTGAAGCTCTTATTTGTATGCTAATCCAAAAAAATAGTAAATTTTTCCCCAAATTTCTTTACAATAAGCCCTATAGTTGTTCTTTTTAATTTAGCATTGTCTAGGTTAGGGTTTTACTGCTGTGAAGAGACACCATGACCAAGGCAACTCATATAAGAAGAACATTCAATTGGGGCTGGCTTACAGGTTCAGAGGTTCAGTCCATTGTCATCAAGGCAGGGGCATAGTAGCATCCAGGCAGGCATGATGCAGGAGGAGCTGAGAGTTCTACATCTTCATCTGAAGACTGCTAGCAAAACACTGACTTCCAGGAAGCTAGAATGAGGGTCATAGAGCCCACACCCACATTAACACACCTACTCCAACAAAGCCACACCTACTCCAATAGAGTTACACCTTCTAATGGTGCCATTCCCTGGGCCAAGCATATACAAACCATCACAATAGTCTTGACTATACAATTTAAGATTCTCATAATACCACAAGTAATACCAATGGTAAGAGGTTGGTGAGGATACAGAGCAGGTGTGATAAGTACATGTGTAGAAACCCCACAGGGAAACCCAATAACATGTATGTTTCCCGTGCATTAATAATTTTATTTTTAATTTAAAAAATAAAAGAAAGTTAGGTCCTCACACAGAACCATGAGATCAGACTACCAAAAATCTCATTTCTACCATTTAAAAAATGAGGTAAAATATAGCATTATCTGCCAAAACAGGTGTCCACATGAATAATATAACCTTTTCCAGTTAATTTGACAGCCACTTTTTCATAGACCAAATCTTCTTGTTTTAGAATTGTTATTCACCCTGCTTCTGAGCCATTTATTTAGTTCTGTCTCATTTTAACCCAAGTGAAGAGTTGTCACTTATTTGCTGAACGAGTGTTGTTTCTAAAATACAAAATAATGCTCATGAATCAAAGCAGGAAAGTACTATAGGACACAGAGATAATCACAAACAGATCGTAACAAATGACTCTGCTTCCCACATATATTATATATGTAATCACAGACACGGAATATTTTTGAAATTGTGCTTTTACCCATCAGATTAGCAAAGAATAAAAAGACAATAGCCAGAGTTTTCCAGAGCATCGGGACTCTTCAATCCTGGTAGGTGGCTCATTTCAAAATACACGTCATATCAGAAAAGTAATGCTTTGATTTGACAATTTAATGCTAAAGAATTTCTGCTGAGAAGATGGCATGTAATTGCAATCTCAAATTAAGCATGTCAAAACCAAAATTATTATAGCTCAAAAAAACTCATTTATCTACCAATTTTTCCCAGTTTACTAAATTATGTCACCAGATAACTAATTGCTCCAGAGATAAATTTGGTCAACATTGCAACCTTTTTTTTTTTTATCCTTTTGTCTGTATGGCTTCCATCAACTCTTCTTCCAAATCTATTATGAATTTATTCCCTATTTATTCCACAGTTCACTGTACTACCCAAATTACTACTGGATTTTTCTATGTATTTTTAAAATAGCTCCCTAAATTAATATGATTTCCACAGTGATTCTACAAGAAGTGTTCACAGTGACAAAGCCAAAATGAAAACATTGAATGACAAAGTTTTAGGTTTTAAAGTGAATACCTAACGGGGATATTTAAAAAAAAAAAAAAACTATTAGAGATGTGTGATAGCCATTCTTGGTTGTCAACTTGGCCATATCTGGAGTAGACTCCAATCAAAAATGGAGGGCACACTTTTTAGAGATTTCCTGCTTAGTTTGAAGTAGGTGAATCCCATTCTGGCCCAGATTTTTGAGGCAGAAAGACACAGCTGTGACACAGATCTTGAGGCAGAAAGATACAGACTTTTGATTCAGATCTTGAAGTGGAAAGATATTTAATCCAGACCACAGTGTCTGCTGGAAGCCTAGATAAGGACATGGAAAAAGGAAGGTTTTTCTCTTTGCCTGTTTGCCCTCACCTTGCTAGCATATCCATTCCTTCACTGGCATTGGAGCCTACTTCCAATTCCAGCATATACAGACCACTGAGACACCCAGCCTTGTGGAAGTTAGCAACTACTAGATTCTTAGACTTTCCGATCACACGTAGACATTGATGGATTAGTTGGACTGCAGCCTGTATGTCATTCCAATAAATTCCCTTTACATATGTATGTATATCTATGTTCTCTCTGTGTGTCTCTCTCTGTCTCTCTGTCTCTCTCTGTCTCTCTTTCTCTCTGTCTCTCTTTCTGTCTCTCTCTCTCTGTGTGTGTATGTGTGTAGAGAAAGTGAGACAGAGACAGACAGAGAGACAGAGAGAGAGACAGAGAGATTCACTCCATAAGTTCTATGACTCTAGAGAATCCTGACTAATACAGATTTATTTCTGTTTTATTTGGGAACTCTATTGCTGTAAAGAGACACCATGACCACAGATATTCCTACAAAGAAAAGCATTTCATTTGAGCTGGCTTACAATTTCAGAACTTTAGCCCACCATCAACATGGTGGAAAGCATTGTGGACTGCAGGCAGAGGT
This sequence comes from Rhabdomys pumilio, assembly GCA_030674055.1. Taxonomy (NCBI): domain Eukaryota; kingdom Metazoa; phylum Chordata; class Mammalia; order Rodentia; family Muridae; genus Rhabdomys; species Rhabdomys pumilio. The sequence goes on from JANHMN010000021.1 coordinate 34,554,551, forward strand.
GGTGCTAGAGAAGGAGCCGAGCATTCTGGATTGGCAGGCAGCAGGAAGGAAGACCACATTGGGTATGGCTTGATCATCTTAAACCTCAAGACATGCCCACAGTGGCACACTTCCTCTAACAGATCACACCTACTCCAACAAGGCCAGACCTCCTAATAGTGCCACTCTCTATGGACCTATAGGCGCCATTTTTATTCAAACCACCACAAACATCAAAATGGCACTTGCTGCCAAGCCTGTTAATCTGAGTTTAATCCCTGTGATTCATGTAGTGGTAGAGGAAAGAAAACTGAGTCTTACAAGTTGTTTTCTAACTTTTACATGTGCCCTGTGATGCATGCGTGCATCCATGTACTCTACTCATACATGCATAAAGAAGTAGATGAAAAGAATAAATTTTAAAAAAGCTTGGCCATTGGGAATGGAAAGATGACTCAGCAGTTAAGACCACTGGCTGCTCTTGCACAAGACCTGGATTCAGGTCCAGAGCTCCCAGCAGTCACATAGTAAAGCAATCTGTAACTCCAGGTCTGGGGGACCCTATGTCCTCTTCTGGCCTCTGTGGACACCAAACAAATATGTGAGGGACATGCACATACACGGAAACACTCAAACATAGAATAAAAAAATATTTTTTTAAAAAGTAACTGTTCACCAAACAAATAACAAACCTTTCATGATACGTCACTGACAACATACCTTACCCTAGTATGGCATACATCCTATGCCCTTGTCCCTTGGATGCTCTTTCTCTGAAAAATGTAAACAAATTAATTTTTTAAGATAATAAAAAACCTACTGCTTGTAACCTATTTGCATTGCCTCCTTTCAAGCCATCTCTCATCAGACTTTCATCCACATTTCCTATCAAATTTGCTCTCATTTAAAACATCATAAAATTTACCTTATGGAATCCAGTAATTGATTCTTAGTTCTCTTCCTCCCTAATTGTAGTAAAATCTTCCAAACGCTTTCTTCATTCAGCCCTTGAGATGTCACACATTCCCTGAAGTCCCTCCCCACTCCTGAATACCTCTCCAATACAGTGGTTCACAACCGGTGGGTCCCAATAACATTTTCACAGAGATCGCCTAAGATGATCGGAAGCATTAGATATTTACATTATGATTCATAACAGTAGCAAAATGACAGTGATGAAGTAGCAGTGAAAACTGGATGGTTGGGGGTCAGCACAACATGAAGAGGTGGATTAAAGGACCACACAGCATCAGGAAGGTTGATGACCTCTGCTTTCATAGCTCTTCTTCCCACATGATCTGAGTGTGAAGTCCTCAGGCTCCTGCCTTGGTCATCATCTCTTCTCTGCTCTCTCCTTACCTGGTGTCATCTACTCCAGCTTTTAAAGATTCTATACATAGTACCATCTCCAAATGTCTACTTCTAGACTCAATATCTCCACAGAGAGGAATGGTGGGAATCCACAGCTTCATACACTAAAAACAGAATTTCTATTTCTGCTCTCACACTCTCCCCTTCCTCAGGTGTCTTCTCCACATCTCCGTATCTTCTGCCACTCTTCACCAGACCCATAGATCGAATGGTGGGAGTCTTGCCTGAATGCTTTATTTTTGTAAGATTCCAACCCAGTGCTCCCCTGCATCCTAACCGTTTTTACTCAGTATCTTCAGATTATGTCAGTGCCTTAGCATCTCTCCGCTGTCCTCAGTTGAAAGTCACCATCTCTTGCCTACACTAGTGTGAATGTCTCTGATCAGTCTTCAGGACGTCCATCAGTTGGCTCTCTATACTGCAGATAAAATGATCTTAAAATACTCTACTGATCAAAACCTCCAAACTCTTCCCATTGTACTTAAAATACTGATTTTTTTCCTTTAGTTGTTTTACTTATTCACTTTGCATCCCACTCACTGCCCCCTCCCTGTCACCCCCTCCCACAATCCTTTCCCTATCTCCTCTCCCCTTTCCCTCTGAGTGGGTAGGGGCTCCCTTGGGTATCTCCCCACCCCGACACAAAATGTTACCATGCCTGTCTCCACTGGGCTTAAATAGACAGATAGAGATGAGCTCCGAACAGCTACAGAAGTCAAAAATGTAAGGAAGATAGAGCAACAGTAGACAGGTAGAGAAAAGAAACTTAATTCAGACTAGAATAATTAATGGCAGTACATGTGCCCATTTCAAACTCTGGTTAGCCCCTGCTCCTGGACTTCCTCTCTGACACAAGGACTGTTCTTTGGGTAAAAGTAACCTAGTCTTCACAGAAGGTTATAGTTGTGATGTGGACTAAGTGTTGGTTTCCTCTCTTAAATGCTCTAACCCTTCACAGTGCCTACACACCAATTTGTTGTTATATTCTAGCACTTTTATACACTCTTTGCTCTGTTGGCCCCGTAGAACTCCTGTCTTAGCCCCAACAATTATATCATTATACATGCTGAGCTTGCCATTTCCTCTACCTCAAATAACCATCTCCCAGATGTTGGCTTGAGTCACTTTTTCACTTGTTGTAAATTTTCGCTAATGTTAGCTTCTCTACAAGGCCTTTTAGACTACCCTACCAAAAAATAAATGTGTGGGGCTGGAGTGATGGCTCAGAGACCAGGAGAGTATACTGCTCTGGCGAAAGAGGAGGTTTGGGCTCCCACCATTTACACCATGGCTGGAAAATCATCTCTAACTCTGGTTCCGGGCAATCCTATATCCTCTTCCAGCCTCTGGAGGCAATACATGCACGTGGTACATTTTCATAAGCACAGGCAATACACATGAAATAAGAATACATTTTAAATGATAAAATAAAATAGTGTGTGTGTGTGTGTGTGTGTGCGCGCGTGTGCGTGTGCGTGTGCGTGTGTGTGTGTGTGTGTGTGTGTGTGTGTGTGTGTGCCACATACCTTGATTTAGGTTCCAAGACTTTCTATTATATGAACTTAGAATGTAAAGGATATAAGCTTGAAATGGGAATGAAATTCAACCATTGAGGGAGTTACTGACTTCTTAGCTTTACACACATTTCAGGGCATAAAACATGGTTTATTTGAAACTACTGTTCCATAGTAATTGAATGACAGATTTTTATGGGCTTCCCTTGAGTTTTCACTGAAATAACAGCATTTGTATGCCTCGACACCTCTTCTAGTTTGCTTTCTGTTGCTGTCATCAAACATTGATCAAGAGCACCTTTGCATGGGAAAGGGGATTGTTTAGCTTCCAGGTTACACAGTCCATCACTGATGGAAACCAAGACAGGAACCTGGAGGCAGGAACTGAAGCAACAACCATGGAGGAATGCTGCTTACTGGCTTGTTCTCTGTGACTTGCTTAGCCTGCTTTCTTATACAATCCAAGATGACTGCCCAGGGGTGGCATTTCCCACAGTGGGCTCTTCCTTACATGTATCTCCCTACATCCTTCTGTAACTTGCCCTGTTTAAGTTATAGTATCAATCATTATTCAAGAAAATGTTCCTCAGACATGATCATGGGCCAGTCTGATGGAGGCAATTCTTCAGTTGAGGTTTCTTCTTCCTAGGTGACCCTAAATTGTGTCAAGCTAACAAAAAACTACCCTGTACAAACAACATCTAAATTATCTAGATAGCAATTGGAATATAAGAGGAAAACTCCCCTTAGAATAAAATGTAACTGATATTCATGTATCCATGGAGTCTCCAAAGAACCAACATCTGCATGCTTCCCGACACTTCCCACCATCTTACTACACTCTCCCTGAATCTCACCACCTTTAACCAGTACTGTCCATCCTTCTACTTCTTCAACATGACAATGTCACCCCAACTCAGAGTTGAGACAACTTCTTAGAAAATCCTCTTTCTAGCCCCTTCAGATTATGTTTCTTCTAAAGTCCCTTTTTCTTAGAAAAGCCTTTCTAAGGTGTTCCATGACTTCTGGGGAGAAGTGAGTAAATTTCCTTTCACCTCAGATAAAACACCAACCACAGACAAAGGAAATTATTCTGCCCAAGTCTAGCTTGACTTTGTTGCAACATTTGTTGCTGCATGAGTAGCTCTAGAGTTCCCAGCAAGAGTAACAAAGCTGTATCCTATGCCTAGAGCCTGACCATATTGTGGGCAGCACTACAAGAGGGCCTCCTCTCTTCCAACAATTGCTTGTACTTGTACAGCATTGGAGAGGCCTTGTGAACCTTGTGATTTTCTGGGATATCTGAGTTTCATGTGTTTGTGAGCCTCCTCTGGCTCTATGTTTCACAAATTTCCAGAGTCACATAAACCACCCTGTAGGAATGAATGCTCCTTGGTTTCTTTTCTGGTTCCGTAAATAAAATACTCTGACTAAAGCAACTTATTTAGTTAGGGGGAAAACTTATTTTAGGTCATGATGCAAAGGTAAATTCCCACATGTTAGACAAGTCAAGGCAGCACATAGATAAAGCAGATCATTTCACAACCACAGTCAGAAACAGAGTGATATCAAAACACTTTTAACCTGCATAGTAATACAAAATCTTTATTTATTATTACAGAACAATGACTGCAATAGTTTTAATGAATGAAAAGAGATAATTTTGTTAAATATGCTCTTAAGTATATAATTAGATACCTGATAAAAATATTTGCCAAAATCTTAGCAATTGTTCTCTGTGATAGGTTGTGTGTGTGTGTATAGTTTGAGTTTATTTGTTATTTATGATAAATTGTATCATTTATAATTAGTTGCTATTATTTCAAAAGAGCAAAGCATGGGCACTATCTTTCATGTATGTTCCAAACAACTCTAATCTTCTTAGTTTGAAATAACTTAGAAATATCAGGCTAGGTGACTTGAACTTTAAAAACAAAAGAATTCTAATACATGCACCATATTCTTTTAAATTACACTGACTTTAAAATTAGATAATTATTGAGCAAGCCATGCCATGTGTAACTCCTTTTTTCTAATTTATTTTGATTGAAGCATAGACCATCTTCTTCGTGGCTGTCTTTTCTCTTAGTCTTGCTACATGAGAAAAGAAGAACTATGAAGACCTATTACCAACTTTGAGAGCTTTTACCTACTACACATCTTACCATACACAGAGTAACAAGAATATTCAAAATGACTTTGGGAATGAATATTGTCCAGTAGCCTCCTTCAGCTAAGACTAAAAAGTCAAAAGAGTTATCTTTTTGATTTATAATTTTCTTTTTCTTTCTTTGTTTTTTGTTTTTTGTTTTTTGAGACAGAGTTTCTCTGTATAGCCCTGGCTGTCCTGGAACTCACTCTGTAGACCAGGCTGGCCTTGAACTCATAAATCCATCTGCCTCTGCCTCCCAAGTGCTGGGATTAAAGGCGTGTGCCACCACTGCCTGGCTGATTTATAATTTTCAAGCAAGTAAAAAACAAGTGCATGTCAAAAAGAGATAACTAAGTAATCAAATCCTGCCTCTACTCAAACATTCAATAACAGCCATGTAATTATGGAAGCGTTTAGAAAATTCAGGAAATTCGAGAGAGACTATTTGTGTGAAAAGGCATTTGCACACACACACTGGGGTCTATAGAGTTGTCTGTTCATCGCAGCAGCCATAGCAATTCCTATAAATCATACTGACACGCTCTGTTCTCGTCCAGCTTGCAAGATAGCTGCTTTTGCAACATCCTCAAATCACAAAATGAGTTGCAGGATGTAGTCAAATTGCTTTCCAGACAAACAAAAACAGCATAAAGAAAACCTGCAAGGATGAATTCATATGAGATTAAAACGTGCTTAGCAGATCAAGAACTGAGAGGCCAGTGTGATGCCAGGGGGGCACCGGAATATGCCAAAATTGTTTCATGACACTTAGCCATAATTGCTGCTAAACACAATGTTGGGGCTCTTCTCTTGGCAGGATCAGAGGCTATGAATACACGTGTGTATTTGTGTGTGTGTGTGTGTGTATAAATTAATTTCCTTCTGAAGACATGATTGCTCCACCTGTTACGGTGTGTCTCCATCTTAAACATTCATCAAATATTGCCAATTAGTTCACGAGAAAGAACTGAAGAGTGAAAGCGAGGGTCCAAATTTAAAAAAAAAAAAAAATCTGACATATGGATAAGATTGGTTATGCCTGATTATTTTTGTTGCTTTAAATACACTGTTATCAAAATGATTAAATAATTAAAGCTATTACGAACATGTCAGATAGAATTTCACATCAAATTTCAACTAATGCTTTAGAAAAGTCATGTATTTTTCTAATGCTGTGGGATTTTTTTTTTCATCTCTGGAAGGTCAGTTGGGGTTCTCACCTTTATTCAAGAAACAGTTCTGGCAGGATGAAAGAGCTAGAAGACTTGGAAGTCTTGAATTTTGTAATTTATAAGTACCATGACCCTGAACAAGCAGTTCACCTCTCAGAGGATTTTATTTTTGTCACATCAAATAAATGGAAATAGGATTTGTACTGCCCATCTTATAAGATATTTAAACAAGAAATAAAGTAAGTCATAGGTGTCATTTGGAATGACATTTGTACAAAACAAATTTAATGTCATTATTAATTGAGAGGGACTCACTGAGTCAGGAGCTAGTTTGCAGTAGCCAGGTAAGAACTGCTTAGCATGACCCACGTCTGCTGAGTGGTCCAGTTGCTCTCCCTGGAAAGTGTTTCATCTGTTCAAAGATAAGACACAACTGCGTCTTCCTCCAACATGTTTTCCCTCTGATGAAAACTGCATGTGTAAACTAAATCTAAAAAAGAGAAAAAGAACGCATAAAGATGAATGCAGTCAGATGAAGGGATTGATGGGTAGTGTGGGAGACTGTGACCTTCACTGGTGAATGAAGTCCCAAGCCGTGGTGGACAGAAATTTCACTTTCTTTTGTCTTTTTGTTTGGGATTCGTGTTTTAGAGTGATAAACGTTTGTGGTTTTCCTAACTCTACCGTGCAAACCAAATAACAAGTAGATGTTGTGCTTAAACGTATACAGATGTTAGAGTTCGATTGAAAAATAAAATAAAGTTTTGCATAAAGCATCGCCTATCGCCACCATCCATCATTTTCAACTGAGTAAGGTTAGCATTTGACACTGAGAAATTTGAACA
>JANHMN010000021.1:34566583-34576750 GCA_030674055.1 Rhabdomys pumilio
GAGATACACTTTCAAAAAATTATTTATCTAAATAGGATTGTTCTTCCTGTAAGAGTCTGATTAGCATGAGACACTCTTGTTTTTTGGAGGAGGGGAAAAAACCTTTTGAAACAAACCTTATACACTACACTGTAGGAGTTTGCTGAATGATTTTGGCTTAGTTCTTTATGTGAGCAGCTAGTTCTTCGTTCTCTTCTCGGCTGGTTTATTGGCTTGAAACCAGTATTCCAGTTGGTGATTTACACCCCTGTTTTTATTGGCTATTCTGTCAAAACTCCATGATAACTGTTGAAATACTACCTTAGTACATCACTGAGAACACTGAAACCCAAGGAAGGTAGGCAGCAGAGCTGACTACAGGGCTAGCCAGCTCCTTAATACACTCAGTCATTTGCATTATGGCTGTGACTAGTCACAATAAAAATAATTATATTCTCATTAAATAAGACTATTTCTCATAATAGCATAATTTGATTCAAATAAGGAACTGATCCAGCAGGGCCTTGGAAGGCCTGGTGCTGTTTCTCTCAATGGCAGCTGACTTGGCAGAAGGTACATGAGAATTTACTTCTCCATTCCAAGCGCCATCACCACCTGTGACATTCCTAAGATTTCGTTTTGTAAAAATTAAATCTCCTGCTCTGGCTTGGAACATTTCTACTCATAATGACTACTACATATGGACACTGAGGTTAATTCAATAATCTCCAATTTTCCCCTAGTTAGCTTTTCTGTCTTTCTTTAGACCTATTTACACCATGGTAGAGGGCTTTTTTTTCCCCATTTAATTAAGATTAAAGTCACACAAGTATGGCTGTCGTGATCTTTCTAAGATTTTTTTTATCATTATAAATTTTTAGAAACCTGAATGTTGTCTGGGAAAGGAAATATTTTAATGTGTACATAAAAGCCATTTTAAAACATTGATTAAAAAATTAGTTCTGCCATTTAAAATTTAGTGGGTAGAAGTCAAAATCTTGTGAATCTCTCCATTTGTATTTTTCCTTTTACATTTAAGCCTACTCGTTATAATTTTAAATGCTCATTCTATTTTTTTTTTTAAATATCTCAATTTCGCCTTACTGGAGCGTTACACCCTAATGTACACTCAGGCACTTCAATTATTGTTTCCAAAGATCTCCATGGTAACCTCTCGTTAGAAGAGGCTATGCTTGTACAATCATCTTCTTTGTAAAGTAAACCCAGTCCCCGTCATTAAATTTTCTTTTTTAGGTAAGCCTTTTTTTATATAAAAGGAATGACTTTCAAAAGAGTCAAGTCTCCTCTGCCTCCTGCCAAGCTCAGATGCTTTCCGTTTTGTGAAACATTGTACTTCAAGATGTTAAGGATCCTTTTACTGTTTGATGGCCATTGAAACGGCTTTGTCCACTAAGGTGGTTTGGACAGGATACTGTGCTCTCCTGGCACAGATCTGCTCTATTTCTGCTGTTCAGTCCTGGATGGCATACAAAGACAGGGCTATGGAACATCCTCCCGAGAGAATGTGAAATATGGCCTATAGGAGTTCTCGTAGTCACATGATCAAACGATGATGTCATAGGCCTCAACTGTTTCACAGCTGCTGATGTCAGCAATAGATGGGGTTAGACCATTTTGGAACTAGAAACAGTTTCTTCATGAGGAATACCCAGATCTTTCATTATCCCAATCACTTATGCACATTAGGAAAGTTCAAGAAATTTTGTTTGCTTGGCCGGAGTTGTGCTCGCTTTAGTCTTGAGAGCTGGTACGCAGTGACCCGCCACTCAGATTCTACTTCAGTTGGCCAGGAGTGAGGCCTGGGTATCTGAAGTACAACAGCTCCCTCCATAAGATTCTACTGTGCAGCCAGTATTGAGAAACAGAGCCATTTTAGTCTCCTGCCGATGGCTCTGACTCAGACTATATGTCAAGCTCCCCACAAGGTCTCCTCTTTAAATCTCAGAATGCTTATGTTACTTTTACTGAAGTTGCCTCTTGAAAATGCGTAGACTTAACTTCCACAACAACTGTTTCTCGCATGGATTTCAAGGCCCGGTTTTTGAAGTCACGAGTATAACACTGGCTTGTGTCTTTCTCTTTGACTTTCTGATATCCACAATCCTAATTCTCCTGTAAGGTCAATAATCCAATGTAGAAACAATCGTATACCATAAAGGGGTCGGGGCTCAAGGTTTCATGGTTTGATAGACAGCCACACCCCTCCACAATTCCTGCCTCCTCCTCTTGAGCTCATAATCGTTGAGAGCAGAATCTCTTATTGCTATTCTTCCCAGGAGGAGGTTAGGAGCACCTTGTTCTCTATAAAGACAATGATGAGCGGGTACACAGGGACAGCCTAGGAGTGTACAGTCTTGTACTTACGGTCTGTTAGGTTCTACAAAGATCCCTGTGAAATACAATGAAGACCTTATTGCCAACACAGAAAAAGTTAATCCTACCCCATGAGTTATCTCATCCATCCAATAGGGTGTGTGTGTGTGTGTGTGTGTGTGTGTGTGTGTGTGTGTGTGTGTGTATGTACACGTTTATATATGTATACATGTATATTTATAAGTATTGTCTCTAATTTTAGGTAAATATAAAATATGATTCCTTGGGGTTTATCAAGCAACCTTGGTATTATCTTTCTTTCTCTTTCTACAATGACCACCTTCCTTACTCCCAAGTTGGAGCCCCGTCCATTTTTTTTTTTTTATTTCTCACTTCATATAACCTGGATCCTGCTATTCCCCTCTCTAACCCCACCAGGGTCCTTTTATACTTCCCTGCTTTCTGTAGTTACTCTATGGTGCATATCAACATCTGAAGATTTGGAGTGGCTCTGGAGCCACGTACAACATTTGTCTTTCTGGGTCTGGGTTACCTCATTCAATATAATCTTATCCTGTCTACACCTTTATCTGCAAATTTCATTTTTTCTTTACAACTGAATAGTATTTCATTGTGTATATTACATCAATTCATCTGTGAAGGGACATTTAGGTTTGCCCCTCCCAGGCATGAACCCCTTATTGGTTATCCAATCAAGTCATCAGCCTTGATACCGTTTACAAAACAGACTCCGCAGATTGTATTTATATATTTAGGTGTGTATATATGTATGAAACAATAACAGTCAAAAAAAAAGGCTATCAATTTGAGGGCAGTGGTGTGTGAGGGGTTGGAGAGACAATGCATGGAAGGGGCTGAAGGGAGAAGAGGAGGAGGGAAAGCGGTGTAATTCTGCTTTAATCAAAATACATTTTTTAAAAACTTAAAAAACATAAAGAGCTGTATTGTTAGTACAAACACACAGACCAGTGCACTGGGTCGGAAGACACTTCAGGCTTCAGGTACCTACACCCAGATGCCCACAGCCTCAGAAAGTCACTGTGCCATCCTTGGGAATAGAATCGCTCTCTCTAAACCATCTTAGTTCCTCCTTGGCTGATACCCAGTGGAGGAAAACTCAGTAATACTAGTGATGACATTCACCCCAAATCAGCTTTAAGAGGTCTTGCTCCCCCAAATGCCTCCCTAATCTATACCTGACTGTTTTCCCTGGTCCCAGAACCGCTGCTATCCATCTTCCTCCTGGCTGCCATTCACAATTTTTGCCCCAGAATGATCAAGCTTGTAGTACCAAGAGCTCAACAAAAAATCACATTAAAGCATCTATCTCTTTTTCTTTACGAGAGCCACACTAGTAAATTTCTCATATTTACTGTCTTCATTTGTGTCATCTTAATGACCCCCAAAAAATGAAGAATGGGGAGACAGACTGATCTCATTCAGCCCCCTTTAAAATATAGGAAATTGGAGCTAGGGACTCCGTGAGAGTGGGTGAAAATTCACCAAACTAAATGTCACCCCTTATCTAAATATAGAACTGCACATGTGTAAGAAAAGTTTGCTCCACACAGACATCCCCTCACAGCAGAGTGTGGGGGTATCAAGAAATCTTATTGCTGAGAGGCTTGGCTAGAGCACAGTGAAGTTAACCTTTGAAAGTTTTCCACAGGCCGGGGCTACGACTAACAGTATTTGTACCATAATCAGTCATGTGCTAGGTACACAGTCCATGAAATCATTTTATTTCTTTCTTCTCAATTTTTACCCATCCTTAGGGTCAGTGGGGTGGTGGAATCACTCATTTCATTCTCTGAAGCTTTGAACACACCTATCTCTATTTCTTATCATTCCAAAGGAGCCTATTTAATTGTAAATTATGAGTTCTATGAAGAGAGCTTTATCGTGTTTCCCATTTGCAGTTGTTTACACTTTGCTATCAATATTTTCCCACCAATATGCAATTCAGGGGCTGTTATGCTGACACTAATGCTAATGGTTATATTACGCTTCTGTTCCACTACAGTGCACGTTTTTTAAAAAAGCATAAAGAACCCATTTTGCAGATGTTCATATAGCCTCACAGCACAGAGTTGCTTATGCCCCTGCACAGAAAATAAGCCTAGACATCCTGTCTCCTGAAGCCAGTTGCAATTCAGAATTATCTGAATTAATTGAAACCCGACTCCAGCAGTACATATTCATGATCCCAGATGAAAGATGAGATTTGGTAATCCTGTCCATGCAAATGAGCAAGCCTGCCCACTGCATCTCCGAGTCAAGGGGTAAAAGCAAAACAGATGTCTCCGGGAAGAATGAGCCCCAAGATCACCATTACCGAACTGCCCAGTGTCGGCATTTCGGTGGCGATCAAAAAAAGAGGGGCTGTAAAAAGTCAGAGCCACAGGGGCTGCACATCTGTCCCAGTAGCATAACTCAGCCTGAGACCCGGATGGGAGTGTGACAGCTTGCTCCTAAGGGGAGACGAATACTCCGTGAGCGCAGAACAAACAATCTCCTTGGAGTCCTGCACTAAGTCTACAGAACACTACTCATTGATCTCATCCCACAACAAGGCACTTGTGTTTTATCACTAGTAAATAGCCCTTGTGAGTCTTTTCGGGATTCGGGGCAGCTGAGATAAGAGCACATTTTCCTCCGCTCTTTTTATTTACAAATAATTTGTAGGTGGAAGCAATACACATAGTGAGAAAACCACAGAAGCAGAGTGACTGAGAAAACAGGTACAGGGCGAGCAAGGCTGCCGATCACAGCAGACAACTAACTGTCCCTGGTATTGATCGACGATGAGACCTAAGGCTAGTTTCATCTCGTTCTATCAGTGTCACCAGTAGGGACAGCAGGCTGCAGAAGCTGACATCATACCTCATGGGGGTCCTGCAGAACTCATAATGAACGGAAGTGTGCTTCAAACAAGAGCACACTGGGCCGCGGCACTGGCAACAACATGACAATTTAATAATAAACAGAAGAGAATCAACAAAGCTGAAGAGCCCACCGGAGACCTGGCCTCTCTGATTATGCCTCTGGAAAATGGCACTCCAGTGCCAATTTCAAGTAACTGAAGTAAGGTCCAAAACCCCACAAGCCTTGGGCTTACTGCCAGTTTTCATCAGGTTTATTCTGGGGCTTTGTGTGTTTTTTCATTCGTATTCACATCCTTATTTTCTTTTCGTTTCCTTTTTATACTGTTTTGCATGTTGCGGTGACTAATTTTAAAGCTCACATGTATATTCAAAGTAGGGCGAGCATAGCCATCGAGTGTCAAATGACATACCACCATTGTGGTGGCTTGAAGCCATTAAGGCTGCATCACAATAACTATTAGTCATTTCTTTCCTCATTTGTTTATCTGGAATTATGCAAATTACGGAACAGAACGGAACTGGCCAGCAGAAATCAGTCTCCCACCCTCTCCTCTACGCCCACCCCACCCCACCCCAAACTTCCCTGCTTTGAAGATAGCTGAATTTAGAATTGTAGGATGTCAATGTACCAGATAAAACCGACGCTGAGCGGAAAGGGGACACAAAACTCTTTATATTAGAGTTTTTCTTTCTTTTCTATTTTTGGGGCATAAGAACAGAATCAAGATCGGTGGGGTCTATAGCTTATGCAATTCGGGAGCTCTTTTGAGAATAAAGATAAACAATTTTTCCCCCAGAACATATATTCGTAGTATCACTTTGCTATGTAGGACCCCTCTCAGAATTTAGGGGGAGTCTTTGAAAGTAAGACTCCATGACACTTAAGGAAAATCTGCCCTTCTTCCTATGTCACAAGGACGCCATGATTGCTTTCTCCTCCTAGAGATCTCAAGTCTATTTCCCATAATCCTTTGGTGCTTGCTTCCCATGATCGTTTTTGCCTTAAGCCTGGACAATACGTATAAGTTCTGGAAATATCTCAGAAGACACAGTTTTTGTGGCATTTCTGTCAGGAACTAGTCCTCTCCAGAAAACTCTAAGAAACACACTCCAGAACAGAGGAGAGAAAGACCAAGGACAATAAAATTCTTTCCTTGGCCTGAATTCTCAAATTTGGCTTATTCCTCCAATCCTATAGGGAAGAAGAATCAGAGATCAGCAGGCCCAGGAACAGTTAAAGAAAGCTGTCCTTTCTGTCACAAAGATAGTCATGTTTATTCCTGAGGAAGATCTGACCAAGGACCTAACAAACTTTAATTTTAATTAGAGCAAGAGGTGAATTAACAACTCCAGCTGCCAGCACAAACAAAGGCCCAGAGAAGCCACACTCTATCTCACAGTCAGCAACCTCACCTTCCTCCAGTGTGCATGCGCTATCTCTCTGCATATAGAGCAGACACCCAGGGACAGTGGAGGAGGTAGGAAGACGCAGCTGCTGCCAGGAAAAGGATGCTGCAGCTTTAGCAGTTGGAGCAGGGATCCTAGAGCAGGGCCAACCAAGACAGAAAGGTAGTTCAGTTCTGCATTAAAAATATATTTTTTTTTACGAGAAACTTTTGTACGGTTTAATATATATGTACATATAAATATGTAAATAAATATGTATGTATATATACATTTATATGTGTGCATGTGTGCATATATATTTAAATATATACATATATAAAAAATATAACTATATAATATATTTGAATATATTTAGAAATAAATATATAATATTAATTAATTAATATTATAATATACATAAACATATTAAATATATTTTTAAATATATACACACATGTATACATATATACATATATAAAATACATACATATAATAAAATATAAATATTTAAATATATAAACATAAATATATTTAAATATACACACATGCATACATATAAATGTATACATACATATTTATATACATATGTATATATACATATATATATATATATATTCAACCTACACTCATAAGTTTCTCATAAAAAATTTTTAAATTCTACACTCATTTCAGTATAGGTGGGGAGATGCCAGCTTTTGAAATGTAGCAAGGGTCCCCTAGTGGCTCAGCTCCGGGCTTCTCCATAAGAACATCTACATCACAAGTTTGGCATAAAAGCTATGATGTCAATACAATTTTAGCACGCATTAAAATTCAACCAACAGATGCTAAAATAGCCTAGTATAGTGGGAAACTAGGGAGTTGTTTGATGTTCTAGCACAAGTAGCCTAAATTAGCCCTCCTGGGCGCCTATCACCCTCCTCAACTGCCTTCCCCTTTTCCGAGCCTGCTACCCAGTGCCCCCTCACCCATGTTATTCCTGCTTACCCACAGTCCCCAGGTTGTCAAAACATGTCAGCTCTCCCTCCGAAATCTCCCTAAGTCTGCCCCCCCCTTCCTTCTTCTGTGACACTGCTTTTATTAGGAGTCTTTCAGTTCACTTCTCTCTAGTTTATGTCATTACCTTCCCACTGGCTTCAATGTCACACTCATGTCTCTAATCTGTCTTCAAACTCTCAAGATCTGCTTCCTGAAAATGCAAACCTATTTTCGTTGCTACTATACGCATATTATAAAAACGTTCAATGCCTCTCCATTCCATAAAATAATTAAAAAAAAAACCACTCACAAAAACTTTCAACATCTCTCCATTCCACAAAATAAAAATTAAAAATTAAATCTTACTGTCTTTCTTGCGGTTCCAACCTCCATGGAGACCCATCTTATGTCACCCTGGCCCTGGCCCTCTTGATTCCAGCCACATGAGGTTCTTGACTGTTTGCCTCAGACCCTTGCCCACATGCTGTCTGCTTGGAAACATGTCTTTGTCATCAAGTTCAAGAGGTTGTGGGTGTAGCTCGGTGGGTCACATGCTTACCTGACATACACCACAAATACTGAGTGTGGTGGTACAATGCCTGTAAGCCCAGCCCTAAAGAGTTAGAGGCAAGAAAATCATATGTGCAAGATAAAACTCGCTCCATGAGTTTGAGGCCAGCCTAGGATATATTGTAACTCTGTCTCTAAAGAAAAAAAAGGGGGGCAGGGAAGGAGGGAGGGAGGGAGGGAGGGAGGGAGGGAGGGAGGGAGGGAGGGAAAAAGAGATCCAGGTCAAATATCATTTTTTTTCCATGAAATTTCCTGACTCACCCTCCTCTAGGCTGAGTGTCTATATTCTTCTTTGGGACTCTGTTGTGAAACTTTCAGTCTCCTTAAAATAAAATCATCTACATTCTCATCTCTGCTCATTGGGTCTACTCATCTCTGTCTCTCTAGCACCCAGCAGAGATCCGACATGCCAATGCATTTCAAGAAAACTGGAAATAAATAACCCCTCTAACATAAAATATTGGAGCAAGAACAGCCTTAGAGCTGAGAATTTGCTCCTTATTTATTTAATTTTCCTGCCACAACATTTTTTAGAATACTGATGACTGGTATACTGGAGTGCTGTGGAGAAGTCAGATTCACACATAACAAACTTTCCAGATCCCTAGAAACTGGAAACGCATATATCGAGAAGACTGTAGTGATTGATTGTGTTTATTGGGGGGTTGGGGAGGTTATTTAAGTCCTGAATTACCTGACCTCGCTTTCACTTTGTATGTCTTGTTGCATATGCAAATTTTCTTTAAAAAACAAAACAAAACCGTGTCTCCTGGGGTATGGAGGATGCTCTGTCTTCAGAGTTAGGAGATGCTGTCAGCCTTCAGAGCCCTTGTTGGCTGTGCCATGCTAGCTCTTTCTTTCAGGTATTCCTAATTATCAGGACCACTACAGAAAGGCAGCTAGCTGCACCAGTCTCCAGCAGGCAAACCAGCAGGCTTACCATATTCACCCTTTCAATTAGACAGTCCCAGCTAGTTGGAGACTGCAAGTTGGAAAAGCTCCAACAGAACGCTTCCCAAAAGATTATTCTTATTGTTAAATTACCCTTCCCTGAGACACTGATTCTATATCATCACAGGGCAACAATAAAAGGAGTCAAATTCCTTTATACAAAAATGATCTGCAAGTAAGCCCTGTGGTTGGGTGTATTATTGTTCTTGATCGTCCAAGACTGTATTCCCAGAGACAGGATTATCCATTCCCATCCATTGACATGGAACCTGTTGAGCATCCTTGAAGGGATGGGATATTTTTCCTCCTTCCTTTGCTAATGATATCTTAGAGGCTTTAAAAGTCATTATATGACTTTACACCAGCTCTGATTTTTTTTACCATTCACATTTACATACACAGAGAGACAGAGACAGACAGACACACACACACATAGAACAGAGAGAGAGAGAGAGAGAGAGAGAGAGAGAGAGAGATATGCATGTCTTGGAGTAGGGCTACTCCCTGCATTGGGACCCTGGACCTATTAGAAGAAATGTAGCAAATTCCAGGAAAGCTGTTACCAACAGCCAATGTGTAAAACATACTTAAGGGTCATTTGTAACTGTAACATGGGCAGTTGACACAAAAGCAATCTAAATACTTTTTATACAAATGTATGAAAAACACTTTTTATGTGTAAGGTGATTTGAATCAGCCAGAGGGAAGAGCTATGTTTCCACAAGATTCATACCTTGTAGGATATAACAAAGGAGAAGATGACTTACAAAAGAGGAAACCTAATAACTAATAAGATATAAAATATTCAGCTTTGCTATCAATTTAAACATTAAATGAATATAATATAATTTTGGTAAATTTAAGACATATGTATTAAACTTATTTATTGAGTAGTAGAAGATGGAGCACATAAAGCATTGGACATTTGGAAAAACAAATTGGTGGTAAATATTAAAAGCCATAATTCTCAGATCTCAATCTCTCTTTCTCTCTCTCTCTCTCTCTCTCTCTCTCTCTGTGTGTGTGTGTGTGTGTGTGTGTGTGTGTGTGTGTGTGTGTGTGT
>JANHMN010000021.1:34600171-34654416 GCA_030674055.1 Rhabdomys pumilio
CGGGAAGTAGGCGTGCCCTGTGCCCACAGCGATTACGGCTCTCTACAATCAAGTGATTTGGAATACTGGCACTTCCTTGTACTTGAACTCTGAGCTGCTGCCAGAGGAGAGCAGCCAGAGCAAAAGGTCATTTCACTGAACTATTGAAGTACCTGCCTTCAAAGAGGTGAGTAAGTAGTCCTTTAAATTAACAAATAAAGCAGCAATACATTGTCAGTAAGTTTAAATCAATTCATATAACACATTTCAAAAAATTGTTTAAATAGATCTTATAATAATAGGTTCATTTTAGCCATATGATCAAAGTCACTGGCGTGTCTCAGTCCTGCAGAGCCGCCCCATGGTATCCTGTACTTCAGTAAGCTAGTCAAGAGCTATGGTAGCTTTGAAGGTTGAAAATTTGGCATTTTCAAATGCCACAGGCACCTTTAGGATTTAGCTCCAGGCAAAACCAATATAGAAGATAGGAAACAGAGGGTGGTGCAGTTTGTTGCCTCTGGAGGCTTCAGCGTGAGAGCATTCCTCTGACTCCCTACATTTAATCAAAAAAATCTAGTCCAGTGAATGAAGTCACAGTTATACAGCTACACCCTGGGGCTCTCACAATTTCTCTGTTCCCTAGCTGTGTGGCTATCTCCTCTAAATTGAAATATTCCCTCATGGAAGGAGGATGAAGACTGAGGAATCTCATAAAACAAGACTTGAGACACCCATCCCCAAGGTGGATAGAAGCACTAAACAGTGGCTGGTGGATGGGAAACTCTCAGATGAAGCTTTCTGCAAGCTAGGCAAGGTGCTTCAGGGATTTACATAGGGGTGGAATTGTTGATGCTGCACTTACCTCGGAACCACACATGACGCTGATCAATGCTCCTGTAAGTAGCCCAACCAAATAAGCTCATTGGCTCACCAATCTAGACTAGGCTAGAATAATTTTCTGGTCTGTTGTCAATGCCCTATTTGGGGTAACTTAAGAATTATTCACATTTCCCCAGGGAGTCAGGCAAAACACAAGCACTTCAGTATATATTTAGATTATTGAATTCTGCTCCTCGAATTTTTTTATAGAAAAAATTAACTCTCCGGGCACCAGAGATTTCATGACATAAGATAGATTTTATCAACAATAAGCCGGGTCTGCATAATTGGAAATGACTTTGCCAGTTCAAGACCAGTTTCAATTACACAGAAAAAAAACCACCTATCTAAAAATAGTAATTTAAAATATAAGTCTAAGTTTCAACGTGTTTCTTGAAAATGTTCTGGGAAAGTACACTGCTAGTCTGTTGGATAATGGGTAACATCAAAGTTCATTCTTCCTCTTTGCTCAAGGTTCATGGCTTTTTATGGATGCAATCTTAGACTAGTGGCAGAAAAAAAGTATAATAAGAGATGCCATAACTAGACTAAACTTAGAATATACATCAAGCATCTATAAATGTAAGCCTGGTTCTAGGGTTTGGCTTCATTCTGCATAGTCTCAGAATGGATGTTCTTCTATTCATATATTCAGAAGTTCAGGTCACAGTTGATTCATAAATTTCAGATCCACCACCCATTGTTTGGAGAAGAGAGTGCCCTATTTGTTGTTAATGAGACACCATAATATACAGAAGTATACTTTTTCTCTCTGTTTCACTGATATGCCCAGGACAACCTAGGGTACTATACAAAAATGGAAGATGTTCAATGGCTGTCTGTTGAATTTATTTATTAATGGGAGGAATATATAAATTAATAATATTTTTAAAATATAGAAATGTTCTCCATACTGTATCTTCTGCTTATCCTGGTAAGAGTATGGTGTATAAGCCAGACTCAGAGGTACATGCCTATAATGTAGGCACTTGGCAGGCTGAGAGAGAGCTGTCAGGTCAAAGCCAGCCTAGGTCACATGGTAAAAACCCAATCTAAAACAAAAATAGAGTTAATAGGGTCACGTTTCAAACTAGCAAAAATCCCTGAAGGTCAACATTATAGATATATTTACTTCAAACTTTCCAAACTGAAACGTATCTAAAAATATATTGAGCATGTGTATGGAGGTCTAGGCTGCTTCCAACTTTTCACTATTATGAATAGAACAGCAATAAATATGTATCTGTAATGAAATATGGAGTCCTTTAGATATAAAGGGCTGTATTGTGGTTCCAATGTGTATTATGTAATATGAACGTTATATATGCAGCAAGATCAGTCATTTATATAATCCCATCTTTTTCCTCTCCCCCTCTCTCTCTCCAATATATATTTCTCTCCTCTCTCTCTCAATTATATTTCCTTTTGTCTCTCCTTTATTCCTTCTGATTTCTTCTTTTATTTATCTCTTTCTTTTTATTAATTTAAAACAAGAATATTTTGGTAATTTTGTATTTATTTTTAAAAGTCTTAGGATTGCCATGTTTAATTTTTTAAAGTAGGTAATTACAATATTTTAAATGATCTTTCCTTAGGAGAAAAAAATCTGATCATGACTTTGTTAGGTTTTTTTTTTTTCCATTTCTGTCCTAGCTGGTTTTGTGTGTCATCTTGACACAAGTTGGAGTTATAACAGAAAGGAGTTTCCCTTGAGGAAATGCCTCCATGAGATCCAGTTGTAAGGCAGTTTCTCAATTAGTGATTAAGGCTGGAGGGCCCATTGTGGGTGGTGCCATCCCTGGACTGGTAGTCCTGGGTTCTATAAGAAGGCAAGCTGAGCAAGCCAGGGGAAGCAAGCCAGTAAGTAACATCCCTCCATGGCCTCTGCATCAGCTCCTGCTTCCTGACCTGCTTGAGTTCCAGTCCTGACTTCCTTTGATGATGAACAGCAATGTGGAAGTGTAAGCAGAATGAACCCTTTCCTCATCAACTTACTTCTTGGCCATGATGTTTTGTGTAGAAATAGAAACCATGACTGAGACAATTTCTCAAATTAAAAGAAAAAAAAAAAAAAAAGCTCTGGTTTGAAAAGTAAAGAGCACTATTCTAACTCTGTGTCTCTGTCTCCCTCCTTCCCTCTCTCCTTCCTGCACCTCACAGCCTCCTGAACACCTGTATACTATGTTCACAAGCTAGTGCCATGATGGTAGCTGCCCCAGCAATGTTATTGGTCCAGCAATGAAGCAAAACCACCAACCAGACTCAGGATCTCTGAGCCCTAGCCTAAGCTCTACCCTCCTTCCAACCAAATGAATTAATAAAATTGCTTTCGGTGAGAAATAGAAAATGTGAACCTTATTGGCTTCAAAAATAAAATATGGACAGAAATAAATAACTGCTTTATTTTTTAACAGGGCTGTTGTTAAGCTCCATTTACTGTAAGTAGGTGTTTGTAGTGTGTAGAACTTAAATATCAGAAGTTACTAAACTTAAAGCCCAAGATGCAGCATTTTTAGCTGTTATCAGAGAGATGGAAGGCACAGTCTTTAGAGCTGGATTCCTGCCCCTCACCTGTATGAACTTAATTGTGTAAGACATGGGTTCTGTTTTCTTCTCTTTGAAATAACAGGAACTGGGAAGGCAGCTCTGTGCACAATGGCACTTGCTGTGTCAGGTGTGGGTCTGAGTTCTGCTCCAAGCATCCACCTAAAACCCTGGTGCCCATGATTACAAGTCTCTAACTCTAAAGTGGGAGGCAGGTTATATACGCATGCAGTTCATTGGCCTCAAGCCAAGCCAAAAAATAGTGAGTTTCAGGCTCAGTGATAGACTCCCTCTCAAGACAATAAGATAAAGAATAATAGAAAGTAGGCACCCTCCTCTGGCCTCTGTGCTTATGCAGGGATGCACACACCTGTACGTAACATGACTACATACACACACACACACACACACACACACACACACACACACACATATACACACATATGCACACATGTATACACACATACGCATACATGTACACACACACACAAGCACAGATGTTTGTATTTGCAGAATAGGTGTGAGGACTAAATGAATTAGAATTGTATAAAGCACTTACAATATTTAGCCCTTGTCTGAGAATACATGCTATAATCAATATTTGTTATTGTTACCATTGTTATTGACTCAAATTATTCTCTAACTCAAGTTCCGTTGGTATCCCCATGCTTAGCATTTACAGCTAAACATTTCCTTTTTTCCCCCCTCTGTTCTCATTCTGCTTCCAAACAGACCAGCCCTGCTCCAGTCTTGCCGGTGCCCTGACTTAGAATCAGCACCTTATTCACTCTGCACTTGTCTGGACCAACCCTTCCTCTCTGTGTTCCCGTTGATCAAATGCATGTTCAAGGCCACCATGCCTAGCCATGTTTACCAGGATTTCTCTCTTCCAGAGTTACAATGGCACTTTCCATCAAGACTGCTCACTTGGAATATACTTGCCCATCCTTGGTCCTGTTTGCCTTCAATGGCATCTGCCCATTCTGAGACTTGTTCCCTCAGGACCATGTGGCTCTGAAACCGGGGACCTTCTTCCACCATATGATCTCCAAGTCTATAGACATCGCTCCCTTCAAGTACAACTGTCCCTCTGCATCACCCAGGGCTTTGTTTCAACATTCTTTAGTAACACCAAACACAGTAGATACTCAGGTCCCTCCTATGAGATGGTCTGGTGTTTGCATGGAACCTTCACACGTCTTCCTGTATGCTTTACCTCACATCTACATCAGCCGTAATACTTAAAAAAGCATAAATCAACCATTGCTGTACTATATTTCAGAAAATAATGACAAGGGGGAAAAAAGGTGTGCATGTTTAACACGGTAGCAATCTTTTCCAAATAGCTTTTTATTCACAATTGATCAGCTTACAGATGCAATGGCTACTGATGCAATGGACACCTCTACTGCAAACCAGAGTGAAAAAAAAAAAAAAGATGTTTTTCCTGCTCTCTAGCACAGAGATGTACTGTTAGCTGTGTTCCAGATGACGCCAGTATGCACAACCCAGGCCCATGGCAAAGCTAGTATGGCAGAATAAAATAAGCAAAGGAGGGCTGGTGAGATGGCTCAGAGGTTAAGAGTACTGACTACTCTTCCGGAGGTCATGAGTTCAAATCCCAGCAACCACATGGTGGCTCACAACCATCTCATAATGAGATCTTATGCCCTCTTATAGGGTGTCTGAAGACAGCTACGGAGTACTTACATATAATAAATTACAAACAAACAAACAAAAATCTTTGCCTAGGAGCGAGCAGAGCAGGGTCAGATTCAGAGGAGAGACTTAAAAAGTCCAATTTTCCTCCCTGGTTTTAAAGGTTCCTTCCAGTTCTACCATCTCTTGTGTTCCTTCGGATGTACTGACATGTGTCGGGGAAGTCCTTCCTCATGCCTTTGGCTAGTTTAACTGTTCACAGTCTGGCGTGCATACTGACACTGACAAATATATCCGTCCCCTATTGACAGGCCTCTGTCCCAGAGCCAGGCTATTCTCAGCTTTAATTATATGACTTGTCCTTGTTCATTATCCATAGAACCATTGAAGAGCGACTAAAGTAAGTGATTCATTGCTGACACGCGGCATTTCTTGAGCAGCCATTAATTAGCAAAATAGCACTTGAGCATAAATTGTTAAGAAGTGGCAGCAAATAAAACCTTAATCGGAATCTTGCTCTCCCTTCTTGTGTATGCACCTTGCTGAATCGCACAGGGCAATTTCCAGCTTTAATTTGGAGCTTATCGGGAAAAAAAAAACAGAGTATTAAATTAATCTTTGAGAATGGAGCCTAAATGTGCTTCACCTTCTTCTCTCCTTCCTCTCCTCCAGAAACAAGAAATGACCTGAGCCTACACTTTTATCTTCCCCAGCCTCCAAGTCTGGGACCCTCGAATACGAGAACCACTCAGGACATCTTGGCTCATATTTAAGGAAGTCAGGACACAGTGGATACGAATACATACACGCAATTTATCATGCCTGATTACTGAGCAAGGAAACGAGAATAAAACAATCCAGGCTGCAGTGGCCAATGACAACGCCTCTCCTCACACCCACGTGTTTTGAATCTCACCAGTTTGTTGTGTTCCAACCACTGTCTGCAACTGTTTGCATCTCTGAGCCTGAGCGAGAATTCTACAAGTCAACTTGATCAGTCTGGAAGTGCCAGAAAGTAACAATCACCTACGCCTACGATACCCTGCTATATAACACAGGTGCTATAACACCATAGCCATCAAATAATGACTACTAGAAGAACATTTATAAAGACTCTCTGGATCCTTTGAAGTTGAGGGATGGTACTGAGACGGAGGGGTGGCCACTTAAAGAATCAAATAAACGAGCAATGTTTTAACCTTCCCTTTATCCCTTCTCTATTGCCCCTTCATTGTTCTCCATGTGTTTCCTTCAAAACATATCAGAACTATAGATGCATTCACATCTTTGTTTCAATGTTTCCAAACTATGAAAATACCCTTTAAAACTTACATCCTAGTTAGGAAAACCAGTCTGCAAATGATGGCTCTTAAACAAAGAAATCCAGATTGTGGATACATTTAAAAAAAAAAAAAAAAAAAAACAAAGCAAAGAACAACAAAAGAAGATGTTCCTGGGGCTGGAGAGATGGCTTTCTTGGTACTTGTCAGATCCCCAGCACCCAGGTAAAAAAAAGCTTGGCACAGCAGCACCTAATTGTAATTGTTATATGAGAAGGCAATGTCCATTAAAGTCCTGGAGTTCACTGGCTACCCAGTGTAACTAACTGGCAAACTCCACATTCAGGGAGAAAACTTGCTCCAAAAAATAAGGGAGGGAGGGATTGAGAAGGATACTGGAATCTGGCCTCCATATGCACATACACAAATGTTCATACACACATACAAACACACACACACACACACACACACACACACACACATACACACACACACCAAGGTGTCATTCCCATTATTCTTCTCTAAGATCATTTTCTCTGTCTATAATTATGTTATACAAGATACACTATTGATGGTATCTATACTGCTATTCTAGCTACCTTCTGCCATTTCCACCTCTTTTCCTTGCAAGCAGGTTAAATCCATTCCCCTCTCTTTGTATGTATCTGAGAGATAGGCACGTGGTGGGCACACACAGTGTGCAGAGACTACAGGGACATCAGGTGTGATCCTCTATCACTTTCAGGGCAAGGTCTTTCACTGAATCTAGAGCTCATTGTTTTGGCTTAGATGGATAAGCAGCAAGTCCTACAGTTACCCCTGTCTCTGACAAGGACAGAGCTAGACTTACAGGTATGTGTGGCCATACCTAACTTTATATGAGTACTAAGAATCCAAATACAGTTCCTTGTGTTTATGCAGTAAACACTCTTTCCCATTGGACCATCGCCCCAGCACAAGGCCTTCTTAACTGCGGCCCCTAAAGGTAACATTCTTTAAGTTACAGACTTTTGTGGAATTTATTAAATGATAATTAACAATTATTCTATCATGTTACTACTCTAAAACAAGATATTTTAAAAGCTAGATCTGATGCAACTGAAGAGGCATATGGTCTAAATCTGTGCCTTCTTCATCTTTCAAATCAGAGCATATTACCAATACCTCACTGAATTCAACCAACTATTAAATGTGTCTCTGGGTTAGGCTCTTTGGGAAGCTGACTCTGGAAAGGAATGTTGTGTACAGATACGCTCTTGGGATGTAGGGATGGACAGAGAAAGAAGACACACTACAAAGTAGGTCAACATCAGTAAGGTTCGTCACACCTGCTCTGTGCTGTGCCAAAATTGGAAGCTTGCAACAGGCATTGGTCATGACTGGCAATGCAGGTAGTTTTGGAAGCATGGCTTGTTCTTTGATGCCGAGGTAGTACTCATGGTCCACCCAGAGACAGTGTCCCACTAATTAAAACAAAGTCCATTTGTGAAAGGGAGTCTGCATGGCACAGCCATAAGCATTCATCATTGGAGGCTTAATTACTCAACCTACGTGCACCTTCATGGGAACGTTTTTCTTTTTAATTTAAAGATTGGAGGACTAGAGAGATAGCTTGTTTGGTAAAGTGATTTGGCTCCTAAACTCGAGGACCTGTGTTCAACTCCCATAACTCATGTAAAAGAGCCAGGGTGGTGAGGCATTGTTATAATACTGGAGATATATAAATACTTATAATACTTCTAAAAATAGAGGTAGTAGGATGCCTGGCCATCTATCCACCCACTCAGCAAGCTCCAAGCCTATGAGAGCCCTTGCCTCAAAAACACAAAATAGGTGATTGCAGAGTAATGACATCTAACACTGACCTCTGCCCTCCACACACATGCACATGCGTATAAGCATGTGAACCATACAAATATACTCAAGTGCTAGGTTGGAAAGGCACTTGGCATTAATAACTTCCTCTCTCCTCCCCTTAAATTCCCAAGGGTTTTGCCAGAGTGCCCAATATGTGCATCTTTTAATTGTTAGTACAGGGATGAAATTTATTGCATAAGTAATCAAATTTCAGATTGAGGTTAAGGTGAGGCTCAGATGTAGAATTAGATGGGGATCTCATAGATTCAGGTCTGGCAAGTAGACCCAGGTCATCTAGACAGATGTTATTGAAGTGACCAGTGGATGTATCAGTCCACACTCATTCCAAAATCTCCCTTCCAATTTTGGAGAAATTTCTAGATGACTGAACTAATACAACTCTAAAGTGTGCCCCCTTTGAAGTGCCTCATGTTTAAGTGTGTCACTCTGACCCCTCCTAATGTCCTACTCAGAGCTCTGCTATTGTCTGAAAGGGAGGATGAGAAAGTAGGAGAGCATTCAGACTGCCAGGCACCCGGGGTGTGGGCTGAGCATCTCCAAATACTAAAGGTACACCTGAGGGCTATGAAAAGCATATCTCGAACCAGATCTGCCCTCTAAATTATGTTCATTATGCTTGATTACTGCTTTATAAAGATTCCCTCTGTTCCATCCTGGAGGTCCTTACTTGAAGCCAAGACACACAGAGAAAAAGAGATGAAAAGAAAGAATTTGTGCATTTAACAACACACTTTGAAATTTAAAGCGATCTAAACAAAATAGGCTGTCGTTATAACTAATTATATTTTTGGTTTGAACGTGAACTTTGCCTCTAATCTAAAGTGAAAAATTGCATATGCATTCATCATTTTCTAGAGCACACACCCCCACTCACCATTTCAAATTCTACATTTTTCCTCCTCCGTCCATTCTCTTTTTGTTGAAATAGTCAGACAAAACAAACAGGAAGATAATAGCACAATAACAAAAGGACATGAATAATGGGAATGTCTCCTCAGTCAGTATTTTTGCTTCTACGAGGGATTACACTATGATAAATATTATTACCCTCAAGATCAATGAAATGAAGAATCTGCCAAATCTAACTCAATGCCAGGAAAATCTATATTGTATTTACAGTTTTCAGGTGGAAAGACCCAGCATGCATAGCACAAAGTGCTTGTATTCTTTTTTTCTCCTCTCTCCCCTCAATTTCCTCCCAACCCACACTATTTACAAGAATGGTTGGCAGAAAGCTCCTCATTTTTAGAGCTGATACCATAATCACTAAAGAAAACACTTGGATGAGTGCATCAGCCATCCTTAAAACCAGTGCTCAGAGCAATATACATCCTGAAGACATTGCTTCGTTCCACTCCTGTCACTATCCCTGAAAGAGTTAATTTGTTACTGAAAGATTTTTCAGCCCATCTACATTGTGCACAGGCAAACTGAGTGGATCAAATGGATTTGTAAACATTTACTGGCTGTTTTGGTAAAGCTATGCAGTGGAATCATGGAGTCTGAAGTCTTGCTTTCATGAGCCGTGCAAAATTCCCCAGGTCAGTATTTACATTTCGGCAGCTTATTAAGCTTCTAGATTCGGTGATTCAATCAGCTTCACTGAATCCACTTTGGTATAACGATGCTGACACAGAAATGATGGAGGGCAAATAGGTTCAATTTAGTCAGACTGCAGTCCCACTCGTCATCCACCACTTTACCCTTCATTCACTTCTGAATTTGGATACATCACGTGCAGCCAGAAGACCCAGAATGGACTTTGTAATGAATTTAACAGCCAAAACGAATCAAGGCTATTTAGAGGAAAGTATGAGGAGTCTTGTTAAGAAGTGAGCTACCCCCAGTTTCCAGACTGATGTAACCTATCATCGTAGGAGGGGTCATCGGCACAGGGAGCGTTTCAATAAATGGAAGCACAATGTATGCTTTGGCAGATTGGCTGCATCATGATCACAATATGTCGTGGAGAATTAAACAGAACTAAGTAAGAGACATCTTTTCCATTGCAAGAGGCAGATTCTTCACCTGATACCCAAAAGAGGCAACAATTTTTCAGAAATCTTTTATGTATGTGTCTCCTCTCTCAGAGAAAAATAGAAGAAATGTTCAGAGAAGTAAGTAACTATAAAGACAACACATTGATGAGCTGGTTGAACGCAATGAGAACCACCTTTCATGCTACACTGATCTCATCTTGGACATCTGTGGTCTATAGTAACTGAAAGCTTAACCACAAGTCTTTGGCATCCTATTTGTTATTCAAAGTCCTAGAGTTTCAAAATCAACTAGAAATAAGGCAGCTCGCTCATCTCAATGGCTATCCAAGGAGTATGAAGAATAGTAAGACCATCAGAGATGATGTAGTATTAAAAGTGGTGGAGGAGATGAGGGAGATTGTAACCCCATAGGAAGAACAACATCAGCTGGCCGGACCACCCAATGCTCCCAGGGACTAGACCAGCAATCAAGGAGTGTACAGGGAGAAAGCTATGGCTCCAGATACACATGTAGCAGAGGATGGCTCTGTCTGACATCAGTGGGAGAGGAGGCCCTTGGTCTTGTGGAGGTTTGATACCCCAGCATAGGAGGTTGCTGGAGGAGTAGGACAGGAGATGTTGGGTAGGTGGGTGGGTGGGGCAGCACCCTCATAGAGGCAACAGGGAGGGAGAAGGGGGAGGTTGTGGGATGAGGGCTTGTGGAGGGGGGGTGGTAACCAAGAAGTGGAATATTATTTTCCATGTAAATGAATGGAATGATTAATAAAAAAATAAATAAAATAAAAGAGTGGTAAAGCATTAAGCAGCGTCTGAGTGGTTATTATTCAATAAAGATTTTGTTTGACCATTTAATCTTCAAAGAAATGAAACTGAAAATGATCTTATTTTTATTCTTGTTTTACAATTATGGGGACTGAGACACCACGAGGTTAGCAAACCTGCCTAGGGCTCTACAGTCTCCAAGTGACAGAAGTAGATGCTAATATGCCCACAGCCAGTGGCACGGGACCCTTTCGGTCTGCGCCTGTGCCTGGAGCAGTCAGTCATAGGGTGCCAACTCTGCACCCAGTCCCCTAAAACACAGAGGAAGCTGGACTCCAAGGAGCTCTAACACACTCAAGATCATGGGTATTTAATGTGGGGAAGAGGGCATGTTTGTGTTTTTTTCTGCAGGATGAGGAAGGAGCATGGTGATTGTCAGAGTGATTGGTGAAACATGCTGATGCTAGGACAAAGACTGATGCTGACCTGTGAGCTTGCTGAGTGCCCTGACAATGGTGACTGGGAAGCTGTATTGGACATATGTCCCCAACCCACCTTTGCTTACCTATACCTCTAATGGGACAAGCTGCCTTGCCTCAAGTTTTTAGACCTTGTGGAACAGAGAATCAAAAAGAAAAGTTATAATGACTATTGTATTTCTCTTAAATGTGACCAGTTATTCAGACTCAATCATGTACTGGTCTAGAAATCAATTCAATATTGGAAATAACAGTTTTTACTTGAAAGTCTGGTTCTGGACATTTTCAGGGACATATTTGGAAGTTAGCTGCAGTTCTCTATGGTGTTATGTTAACAAGAGATAAAGTTGGGACATGATCTATATTTCAAACAAGTGTTAGTACATGTGTTAAAGCTCTTCTAATTGTCAAGTTAACAATACTTTTGTTTCTTCTACAGTATTTAATATAAGTTGCATTGATTGTACACTTTCTAATTGTGTTAGTGTGTTGAAATCCAGCATGTCAGTTACAGAGGTCTATCAACAACCTTTTGTTTTATTGTCCTGAGTATCACAGAACCTTGGTCTTCTGAAAAAAGCTTGTAAGTACTGGAAGAAGTGAATTGGAATTCAAGCAGAAGCAAGAGGGTAGTGGGCTTGATTATTGCTGGTATAACAGCTTTAATTACATTAACTGCTAGCACTACTGCTTCTGCAATTGCTTTGACACAAGAAGTTAAGACAGCTACTTTTGTTAATCATTTAGCAGAAAATGTTACTAATGTGTTGAGTATACAAGAGGATTTAGATAGGCATTTGGAACAATTAATTGATGCTCTTTATCCTATTCAAATTATTGGAAGGAGGTTCAGAGTTTAAGAGTAAGGAGCCATCTCGATTGTCATGCCAAATACCACTGGATTCATGTTAGTTCTAAAATTTACAGTGGTAGTCATTGTAATTAGGAAACAGTTTAAAGACACTTTCAGTGTATTTGGCATAATTCTAACACCTCTCTGGATGTTTTAACTTAAATAATGAGCTTATAAATTTCAAGAATGCTGCTCTGCTGATCGTTGATGCAGCAGATACTGCTAATAAAATTACCCACGGCCTGAGGTCAGTATTTCTATTTTGGTCAAGCTTCAAGAATGGCATATATAGCTTGATCATGCTAGCCCTTTTAGTCCTCGGAATACTTTTAATTCTGCCCATCATGTTAAAGCTTGTCTTTAACAACATCAACATGTTGGCAGACAAAGTACATAGCTTGAAACTGAAAATGGACTCCCAGACAGAGTTATTAAATTAACAGGCTGGCAAGCCAATGTCGGGTAAGATTCTGCACAGAGCCTTCCCAACCTAAGACATAAATGCATTGCTTTTGATAATGCATATTCTACGACAGGTAAGGAAAAAATATTAGCACCTTCTTTTTTTTATTAGATATTTTATTTATTTACATTTCAGAAGCCACCTTCTTTCTCCATTTCCCCTCCCTAGAAAACCCCTATCCCACCCGCCCTCCTTCTTTTTGCTTTTTATAACATTTAAATTAATACAAGTATTAAGATCAGTTCTAGGTTGAGGAACTAGTAATACAATAGATGCAAATAGTCAAAGAACAAGCAAGGCAATAAACATAGTTCTGTGAACAATCCCGTGATCACTGTTTCTAAGGGCTTATCGGGATGACCAAAGTATCTGAGCCTATTTCCTTGTCCTAGCCCAAAGTCATTTTCATGTGTGAAGCTTACTTCCTTGCTCTAGCCTAAAATTTAGATTCCTGCCTGAAATTACTTCTTTGTTCTAGTCTGTTCAGATTCCCACCTGAATCCCACTTCCTTGTCCTTGGCCAATGCCATATTCCTGCCAACCATCCCATTTCCTTGTCCTTGGCCCATGTCAGATTCTTGCCAAGCAGTCCCAAAAGCTCTCTGCCTCTCCCCCCTTTTTATTTCATAAGCAAGACTAAACTTGTCTTAGGTCATTCTTCCTATAAAGTCTGAATGTCCCAGTGTGAGGGAATTCAAGGGTGGGGAAGTGGGAGTGGCTGGGTGGTTGGAGGCACACCCTCATAGAAGCAGGATTAGGTGAGATGGGATAGTTGGTGTCTGGGGTGGGGGAATGGAGAAAGGGGATAACATCTGAAATGTAAAAAAAAAAAAAAAAGCAGGAGACAGGATACAGAAAAAGTGCAGTGAAGTGTCTTTCAAAGATGTTACTTGTATAAAACCTGTGTAAGAGCTAGCCACACAGCCTTCTGGCATAGATGGTGAGGTAGTCTCTAGGCTGCTTCCCTGACTGGGAAGCTAGTGTCAGTTTATAGTTTCTGTGGGAAGGAAAAATCATCACTCTTTATTGGCATGGCTGCTAGAAATTTTCCTGTTCTCCAGTGGAGGTCACTACACCTTTGTACATATCAGGAGTCTAAATTTGTCTTAGTGAGCTAGTAAAAAACAAAAGTTTGGGGGGTATTGAAAGAGGGATCTTTTAGTGGGAAAAGGGAGTGGTTTGTGGTTGTGAAATGGGTGTAGATGAAATCATATTTCATTATGTATATAGATGTTTTTCTCAAAGAATGAGTAAAACACTACCCTATAGTTATTCATGTAATTTTATTCATTTTTTTTCTAAGACAACCCTTATGTGTTTTGAGATCTGTCTGTATCCATTGAAGGGTTGGGTAGCTTTTTTGTTCATGTTACAGAGAATGCAAGCATGAACACAACTGTTTTGATTCTTCCTCTGAAATGCTGGTAATTGTTCTTCTGTTAAGTCTGCTGTCTTATTTTCCCAAGCTTACCTGTAGCCTCCTATTTGAAGGTCAAGAGAGTTCATAACCTTGTATTTGGGCTAGTCTTGACTTTTGTATGGCAAAGGTCATCTTATATGAGCCATTTAGACATTTTTGTACCTTTTACTTTCTCCTAATATACTTTCCTTAAATTTCTTTGTACAGAAATGGGTTAGTGCAGTAAAAAATGAAAAACCATAAGGAAGTTGACTCAGATGTTTTATTAATGTAACAAGTCACCTGCCACACTTGTATGTAGGGACATCTTGGTCCTTTTAGACCTGTTAGTGTCATCTTGATGGATAAATGTCCCAGAAAGAATATGCCATTTCCAGTCCAGAGATGAATAAGAAATAAACAATGTTTGCTAAAAAATAATTAACTTTTAGTAACATTATTAAACATATTTCCATAGTAGAAGTAACTGAGGTATCTTCTCACAATGAGAACCTTTAAGAAGACTCAGATTTTGCACTTTGATTATGTCATGGTAATTGACAATCAACAATTGATTACCTGCAGTTTGAATCCTTTTCCTTTAAATATATTACTTGTCAATTATTCAATTTTTTTTCTCTTCTGGATGTCAGCCATCTAGCCAAAATATCTTAGTTTCAAACACTCTTAGACTCTGTTTTATCAACATGTGGAAATATTAATATAATTAGAAAAATTTAATGATTTGATAAAGATATGGGCGCATTCCTGTTTTTTTTTTTTTTATGTGATTGTTTATGTATACTCACATATAACCAAACAAAAGTTCCAGTTGGTGGAAAAAAATCAATATTAGCACCTTCTTATTTTTATTAGATATTTTATTTATTTACATTTCAGATGCCATCTCCTGTGAACATCCGCCTCTGTATATGTCAGGCTCTGTCTGACCTCTAAGGAGATAGCTTTACCAGGCTCCTGTCAGTATGCACTTCCTGGCATCCATAAAAGCATCTGCCTTTGGTGACTGCACATGGGATGAATACCAGGTGGGGCAGTCTCTGGATGGCCCCTCCTTCAGTTTCTGTTCCACACTTTGTCTCCATATTTGCTCCTGTGATTATTTTGTTACTCCTTCTTAGAAGGACCAAAGCACTCACACTTTGGTCTTCCTTCTTTATGAGCTTCATGTGGTCTGTGAGTTGTATCTTGGGTATTTTGAGCTTTTGGGCTAATATTCACTTATCAATGAGTGCATACCATATATGTTCTTTTGTGATTGGGTTACCTCACTCAGGATGATATTTTCTAGTTCCATCCATTTGCTTAATAATTTCATGAATTTATTTCTTTAATAGCTTAATATTTCATTAGGTGCTTCTT
Organism: Rhabdomys pumilio; assembly: GCA_030674055.1. Taxonomy (NCBI): domain Eukaryota; kingdom Metazoa; phylum Chordata; class Mammalia; order Rodentia; family Muridae; genus Rhabdomys; species Rhabdomys pumilio. The sequence goes on from JANHMN010000021.1 coordinate 34,615,730, forward strand.
GGCCATTTGAGTTTTTTCAGTTGAGAATTCTTTGTTTGGCTCTGTACCCCATTTTTGATAGGGTTATTTGATTGTCTGTAGTCTAATTTCTTGAGTTCATTGTATATATTGGATATTAGCCCTCTATCAGATGTAGGATTGGTAAAGAACTTTTCCCAATCTGTTGGTTGCCATTTTGTCCTATTGACAATGTCCTTTGCTTTACAGAAGCTTTGCAATTTTATGAGGTCCCATTTGTTAATTCTTGATCTTAGAGCATAAACCATTAGAGTTCTGTTCAGGAACTTTTCCCCTGTGCCCTAGTATTCAAGGCTCTTCCCCACTTTCTCTTCTATTAGTTTCAGTGTATCTGGTTTTATGTGGTGGTCCTTGATCCATGTGGACTTGAGCTTTCTACAAGGAGATAAGAATGGATCGATTTGCATTCTTCTGCATACTGACCTCCAGTTGAACCAGCACCATTTGTTCAAACTGCTGTCCTTTTTCCATTGGATGGTTTTAGCTCCTTTGTCAAAGATCAACTGACCATAGGTGTGTGGGTTCATTTCTGGGTCTCCAATTCTATTCCATTGCTCTTCCTGCCTGTCTCTGTACCAATACCATGCAGTTTTTTATCACTATTGCTCTGTGGTACACCTTGAGGTCAGGGATGCTAGTTTCCCCAGAAGTTCTTTTATTGTTGAGAATAGTTTTCACTATCCTAACTTTTTTGTTATTCCAAATAAATTTGCAAATTTCTCTTTCTATCTTTATGAAAAATTGAGTTGGAATTTTGATGGTGATTGCATTGAATCAGTAGATTGCTTTTGGCTGATGGCCATTTTTACTATATTAATCCTGCCAATCCATGAGCATGGGAGATCTTTCCATCTTTTAAGATCTTCTTCAATTTCTTTCTTCAGAGATGAAACAATGGAAAGCCCACATACACACGGAAACTGAGCAATGATAACTACTCAGTGAAACTACTCAATGATAACTTGGTCAAGAAAGAAATAAAGAAATTAAAGACTTTTTAGAATTTAATGAAACTGAAGGCACATCATACCAAAACTTATGGGACACAATGAAAGCAGTGCTAAGAGGAAAACTCATAGCTCTAAGTGCTTAGAAAAAGAAAATGGAGAGAGCACACATTAGCAGCTTGACAACACACTTAAAAGCTCTAGAACAAAAAGAAGCAAATAAACCCAAAAAGAGTAGATGGCAGGAAATAATCAAACTCAGGGCTAAAATTAACCAAGTAGAAACAAAAAAAAACCTATACAAAGAATCAACAAAACCAGGAGCTGGTTCTTTGAGAAAATCAACAAGATAGATAAATCCTTAACCAGACTAACCAGAGGGCACAGAGACAGTATCTAAATTAATAAAATCAGAACTGAAAAGAGAGACATAACAACAGAAACAGATAAAATTCAAAAAAATCATTAGACCCTACTACAAAAGCTTATTATCAACAAAACTGGAAAATCTGGAGGAAATGGACAATTTTCTAGACAGATAACAGGTACCAAAGTTAAATCAGGAGCAGATAAACCATCTAAACAGTCCCATAACCCCTACAGAAATAGCAGCAGTCATTAAAAGTCTCCCCACCTATGACATATGCCCCGGCCAGCAGGGCATTGAACAGGGGTCTGGGGAGGTCACCTGAAAGAGAGAAGGGGCAAAACAGTTGAACACAAAGAATCATGATGTGTCTATAGGCTGATCAAATCTCAATTTTTACTTTTTCACAAAGTGGGTTATATACACAAAAGGGCAGAATGTGGGGAAGGGGATAACGCAGGAGCATAGGTGTTCAGGAAGAGTACAGATATCTTCCAGAACAGGGTATCAGCTGAGTGAAGGTTCAGGGGACAGGTCACTATGACTCCCCCTGTGATTCACTTGTCCTTATCTAAGTTGGAACTATCCACCAAGGCTACCCAAGGTCTATGACTATCCACAAGACCTATAATTACTTGTTCTCATTCAGGCTGGTAAATTTCCACCAAAGTTGCTTTGTTTACAATATCTTATAGCCATCTGTTCAGTGTTTTTTTACAGAGACCGGAAACTTTGTGTTAGCAAGCTGACGTAGGCCTATTGCTGATTTTAGGCCTTCAGTGTATAAGCAAGGCTGCCCCTGACAGACATAGGGAACATAGGTTGTATAACTAAGATAATGCATTTCACAAGTTTAATACAGACCATGTTGCATAACTCTCTGAGAAATATTAAGATCATTGCACTACGTGTAGCATAAGGTTGTCAAGAGACCAACTAACTGTAGTATTGAGATTGCTTTGTACCTCTCATGGCTGTCTTCTTTTTGCTTGTGAGACCAATTATTAATAATGACCTGAGTTTAAAAATGTACCAGCTTCCTCTTTGAATTGCTTTAAGATAACCATGGATTTATCAAACATTTACCTAGAGTTTCTAGGATGAGAATGCAACATGGAGAGGTTAAACTTATTTGTCTATAGATATGCAGCAAGTGAGAGCCAAGGCCGGATGACAATCCAGGCTGTATGTGTCCCAGTTGTGTTTTGGGGAATGTGTTTCTAAAATGAAAGAATAATCAAAAAAAAAAAGTCTCCCCACCAAAAAAAGCCCAGGACTAGATGGTTTTAGTGCAGAATTCTATCAGACCTTCAAGGAAGATCTAATACCAACTCTCTTCAAACTATTCCACAGAATAGAAACAGAAGGAATGCTACCCGATTTGTTCTATGAAGCCACCATTATGCTCATACCTAAACCACACAAAGACACAACAAAGAAAGAGAACTTCAGACAAATCTCCCTTATGAATATTGATGCAAAAATAATCAAATTCTAGCAAACCGAATCCAAGAACACATCAAAATAGTCATCCATCATGATCAAGTAGGCTTTATCCTAGGAATGCAGGGATGGTTCAATATTCGGAAATCCATCAATGTAATCCACTACATAAACAAACTCAAAGAAAAAAAACACATGATCATCTCACTAGATGCTGAGAAAGCATTTGACAAAATTCAACTTCCCTTCATGGTAAAATTCCTAAAAAGATCAGGAATTCAAAGACCAAATCTAAACATAGTAAAAGCAATATACAGCAAGCCAGTAGCCAACTAAATGGAGAGAAAGTTGAAGCAATCTCACTAAAATCAGGAACTAGACAAGGCTGCCCACGCTCTCCCTACATATTCAATATATTACTTGAATTCCTAACCAGAGCAATTAGACAACAAATGAAAGTCAAAGGGATACAAATAAAAAAGGAAGAAGTCAAAATATCACTATTTGCAGATGATATGATAGTATATTTAAATGACCCTAAAACAGAGACCTCCTAAACCTGATAAACAACTTCAGCAAAGTGGCTCTATATAAAATCAACTCAAACAAATCAGTAGCCTTCCTCTACTCAAAAGATAAACAGGCTGAGAAAGAAATTGGGGAAATGACACCCTTTACAATAGTCACAAATAATATAAAATACCTTGGTGTGAATCTAACCAAGCAACTAAAAAATCTGTATGTCTCCTGCTTTTTTTTTTCCTGCCTCCTCTTTCACAATGTTTCATGAGCTGTGAAAGCAACAGGGGCCAAGGAATTAATAAAGATGTCAATTTAGGGCTAAGCAGTCAGAGTCACTTATTCTCAGCAGATTGACCAGTTTTTGAGTCTCTGCTTTAACCACTATCTACTGCAAACAGTTCGACTCAGTGTAAATGCCTATAAATCAATGATCAGCATGGCACAGTAACCCCACGTGTATGCTATAGTAGTGGCACTCCTCTAATTGGACTTAAGACCCACTCAGCAGGAGGGAAACTATGGCTGGAAACCTAACCAACTACAAAGTTCCACTGAAGCCATGGTTATTGGAGGATAATATACAACCACTACTTTACTAAACCAGCATAATCCCTAATCAAAAATTTAAACCTTTGTTCTTATCCTCGCAGATAATTGTACTCCTAACCTCTCGGCAAAGAAACTTCTCTTTGCAATGACAGGCACCGTTAAAAGAAGACCACAACTGATCTAAATGCAGAGTTGTAGAGTTTGGTTCCAGTGGGTGCATCTGCAGGATAGTCCTGCACCTAAGGTTCACGGAACACTGTGGAAAGGGGAACAAAAACATTGCAAGAGCCAGAAGATCAGGGGGTTTGCTGTGAATTGTTGTCCTCATAATGTCAGAAGCTACAGTAATAAAGTCTCACCAATATGACCACCAAAACATGAACAGAGCAAGAACAATATCAATAGGGAAAGCCCATGAGCCTTCATCCATATACAAAGAACTATGGGCAAGTAAGAATACTGAGTGAGAAAAATAGTCTTCTCCAGCAAATGAGTACACCAATTGGTTAACCGATACTAAGTGGTCAGCCCTGAAAACATGCATATAAGTAACATTATTCAAGCTGAGAACATGTGTATATTTGTATATGTTCATATATATGTATATCTGTCTGCACATACATATGTATATATATATATGTGTGTATATGAACATGTATAATATACATACATTATATATGTTATGAACATGCATAATATATATGTATACACAAATGTGTATATGTATATGAACATGTATAATATGTATATATATTATATGTATATATGTATGTGAACATATATACATATATATATACATGTTCATATGTATGTGCAGACAGATATACATATATATGAACATATACAAATATATGTATATATACATTATGTATGTCTGTATAGGTACACATATGCATGTAATAAGATTTTATGAAAAAGAAGTCCTGAATTAGAAAGAGAGTAAGAAGAGGCGTGTGAGAAGGTTTAGAGTGAGGAAAAGGAAAGAAGAAATGTTGTAATTATATTTTAATCTCAAAAAAAGAAAGAAGCTTTTCTGGCTAAGGTTAAGAGTAACCTAAGCATAAATACAGAAGAACAAAATTAGGAGGAAATTTGACAACACAACCATTTTACAGTACCAGGCTTGAAATTTGCTCCTGCAGAGTAAGCCTCAAATTCTATCAGAAAGCAATTGGTTATTTGATAAGAGTCATTCAACTATTGAACAATTGGGTATTGCTTGCCAGGCAAGCAGGTACTAAGCATACAGTACTGGATAAGACCATTGACTTTTTTCTTCCCCCATGGCTTGTACAGAGTCTCCTGGCACTATGAAAGCCAGCAAAGCACAGTTCCAAAATTTGCTTTTAGAACCAAAAGAAAAAAAGGAAAAATCTTTGTATATACAGAGCAGTAAAGAGAAACATAATAACATGTAATTATTCAAAACATCAGACAAAATATTCTCTGGGTACAGATATTTATGATCCAACAGCTGAATGAGAGAAACAAATGTTTCCCCTTGATGTATTATGTTTAGCTCTATATGGAAACAGAAGAAATGGGGGACAATACTGCATATGAAAGAAGAGAAAGGGACAGATACCAAGGACTGAGACAAACAGAGAGAGGTGTTAAGGCATTGGCTCACATGACAACAGAGGTAGGCAAGCCCAGCATCTGTAGATTTAGCTATCACACTGAAGCCAGGAAAACTTAAGTGCTACCCTCCAAGTCCAAACAGAGTCCCCTGACAGAATTTCCTCTAGCTCAGGAAAGGTCAGTCTGCTTTATTCTGACTTTCAGCTTTAGACGAGGCCCACACACGTTATTAAAGGCAATTTGTTTGGTACAAAGACTCCTAGTTTAAATGTTAGTTTCATACGAAAATACCTTCACAGAAACATTCAGAATAATGTCGGCTGCACATGTGAGCCTGTGACCTAGCCAAGCTGACACAAAAACTCAACCATTGCATTTAATGGAGGAACAGCAGGTCTTAGTCATGACAGCAACTTTCTTTTCTGGTTTACGAATTCCTTATCCCCAAGAAAATACCTACCAGCATGATATTGTTGACTTCAGGGTCTAAAATACATGTAAAACAAAGCTGTATACAAATAGACAAAACCCTGTTTCACGGTTAAGAAGACCTGGACTCTAATTGCAGGTCTGGATACCAGTGTATGTGAATTCTTTTACAGAGGCACACTTCAGTTTCTAAAATTCAAGAGGATTGAACGTAAAACAAATGACCTCCAAATTCCCCTCTAACTTCAGTCAGAGTCTCCCTCATCAAAGACCAGCAACGCCCCCCCTTCCTTACACCTATATTCCAGTCTGTAGGTACATTCATTTAAAATGTCAAATCCAATTCAATTTTTTTTTCCAGTTTCGCCGCTCACCTTCATGTTAGAAGTGGAACACGTATCTCTTCTCATTCCTCTGGCTAAGATCAAGTGTAGTAGACACTATCAGCTTAAAAGTGACGTGTGTGCTTCTAAGGATGGTAATGATGAAGAGTATCAGGGTCAGCCGCAGTACGGCCAAAGTAACTCTGAACCACACTGACAGAATTTCTCAGCTATAGAGGGTAAAATGTTCTCATTTCCAAGAGACAAGAATTTAGGTCCCGAAGACAGGAGTAATAACAAACTCCTTCTCATTGGGCAAACAGGTTCTTGGAAGTTCTCTAATCATAACAAAAAGGTATTTTAAGACAAACAGGAGAGACTTGGAGGCAATAAATTTAGTAAGATTATAGAGTCATATCTCCTCATAGCAGCAATAATTTCACAACATTTATGAGCCAAGGTGTCTTTGTGGGAGCTGTGAGATACAGGTAGGGAAGATATAAACTCCAAGACTGAGGAAGAACACATATAGAAGACTCATACCCAGACATCAGGCTTCGAGATTCAGAAATATGACTGTTCCTCTGTCGGTTTTGACATTGCCTTGATAGCTCTAGGTTCTGCAACTGGGACCATCTCTTAGCAGATGCTAAGAAACCTGTCTCTATTCACGCCTTGAGTTATAGGTCCACTGAGTTCCTAGGTCCTGGCTTTGAACTCTGAAGTGTCTTTGTAACCCCGTTCCAGCCCCTCTCAGCTCCAGTCCAAGAGCAATCCTGTCTATAAAGACAAAGAGGAAAAGAGATAGCTATCCTTCACCTACAGGCAAACCAGTTAACCATAGCCTATAACATGTCATTGTAACTATGAGCTGATGTTTTTCTGCTACAGTCTTACAGCAACACTGTCCACCTAGGGACTCACCAGAAGACATGTCTGTTGATCCTCCCAGAAACAGAATGCAAAATGTTAACCTTCACTGTTGGGCCATGAAGCAGTCACCCTGTAATTGTTTCTAATCCCTCTCATCCATGGTGTAAGCTAGGTCTACCTGACCAGAAAAAAAAACAGTGGGAGCTCTTCCAGGGACCCGGAATTCAGCACTGATAGATATGATACTTTTACCATTAATTGAACCTATGGACATCCATATTCTACCATCAGCCCTACTAACCAAGTTCCTAGAGGCATTCTACAAGAGACCATATAGAATACAAACTTAGCCGATTCCCTATACACAGCCCCAGTGAACTTGAGATCCACCAACACTCACATGACATAGTTTGAATTTCATTTGACTATAACATCAGAGGCCATCTCCTCAGCCCAGAAACTCAGGAAGAAGTTTTTTGACCTGACAAAATTTATGAGGAAAACTAAAAAGAGCCCTGGGATGACGGGGTATCTTCTACTATTATTCTGCTAGGTGAATGTAACAAGATGACTCCTAATGACTTGTTGCTATAAGCATAAATTAGCTCATCTCTCAGTCCTCATCAGAGAAGCTTCTTGTAGTAGAAGGTAATTGGCACAGAGGTCGACAAGTGGGCAACATACAGAGACTGGGAGACTTTGGAGTACCCGACCCGAAATGGCATGTCTATAGCATACCCTTCCCGTCAAGGCTCAAAGATAAATGTGGGGAAAGAAATAAAAATATTGTAAGAGCCAGAGATGGTAAATAATCTCAAAAAAATGCCATTGCTCAAGCACAAGCCCTAAAAAAATCTCATCACAGAAAAGGGGACATAGATACAAACTCCCTCTACTAGCCAAGAAGGTATTAACAGTCAACAGCTATTAACAATTGTCTTGATTAATGACTGATGGAAAGGGCCCAACTGCTATAGGTTGGGTTCTGGTTTGTATGTAAAAGAAGGCCGTGGAAGCCATGAGGAAGATCAGGTTTCTCTGCTTGAAGAGAGAAAATCAGGTTTCCCCAATAGAGTATTACTGGATATAGCAACTACAGTCCAAGACAGATCCTGTCCTGCTCAGGAGGAGTTAGCCAATGCAAATCAGACTTCACGTTCTTTTTGTTGTCTACTTTATGAAATAATGAACATGAAGTTTAGTGGGTAGGAAGGTGGGGGATGTGGGAGGAGTCGGCAGAGAGGAGAGAATATGATTAGAATGTATTGTATGAAACTTTCAAATAATAAAAATTTAAATAATTTTTTTTAAAAAGGACCAAGCAGAAATTCTGGAATTGAATAATTGTGGTATAAAACAGAAAATTCCCATGAAGAAATTCAGTAGTTAAACTAATAATGCAGAAGAATTAGCAAACACAAGATCATTTAACAACAAATTAGGAGAATAAAAGAGAAGAAAATGGATGAGAAGAAGTAGAAAAGCAGAAGAGACAGGTAGAACTATGACCAAGCATACCAATATATAGTCTTTGGGACTCCACCCACACAGAAGAGAACAGCGGAGAATGGTTATTCATAGAAATAATGGCAGAAAACTTTCCAGGTCTTGGGAGATATCTTAGTTTGTGGTGATAAACACAGTTGAAAACAACTTAAGAAAAAAAGGATTTATCTCATCTTATACTTTTGGGAAACAGTCCATCATGAGGGAGTCAGAGAAGCAGCTCAAGCAGAGAAAGAGCCTGTAGTCAAGGACTGGAGCAGAAGCAATGGAAGAATACTGCTTACTGGCTTGCTTCCCATTGCTTGCTCCGCCTGCTTTTATATACAGTCTAGAACCTCGCCCACCATGGACTGGGTCCTTGCCATCAATCATTAATCAAGACAATACTCCAGAATTATCTACAAGCCAATCTTTGGAAGCTTTTCTCAAGATTTCCTCTTCCCAGGTATATTTAGATGACAAAAACCAACCTGCATAAGAGTTATAAACATCTAGATTCATGAATCTCAAAGGACTCCAAGAAAGATCAGCCCAAAATAACTCTATAAGAACAATGATTATAATCAAGTTGTCAAAAATGACAAATAAATTCTTAAATGCAACAAGAGAGAAGAAACTCACTACATACAATGTACCTTCCATAAGGCTATCAGTAGATTGCTAAGCAGAAACTTTGCAGATCAAGAAGAAATAGACAAATGCAGTGAAAGTCCTAAAAGGGAAACACATCTTCCAATTAAAACTCCTGTACATAAAAAACTATCCTTTAAAAATGAAAGATCAAGATATTCCCAGAACAAATTTTTTTTTTTTTTTTTTTGGTTTTTCGAGACAGGATTTCTCTGTGTAGTCCTGGCTGTTCTGGAACTCACTCTGTAGACCAGGCAGGCTTCAAACTCAGAAATCCGACTGCCTCTGCCTCCCAAGTGCTGGGATTAAAGGCATGCACCACCACTGCCCGGCTCCCAGACCAAATTAAAACAGCTAAGGAAATTCATCATGGCTAAACTTGCCTTACAAAAAAATGCTAATGGAAATTATTCAAGTTGGAATTTAAAAATGAAAATTAATAAAATGAAAACATATTAAAGAAAAAAGTCACTGGTAAAGGTAACTCTATCATAATAGTGGTATAAAAGACACCCAACTCTGGCAAAAAAAAAAAAAAAGACAAAAGACAAAAGGGTTTAAAAATTTTTGTTACTATGTATAAAAACTAAGACATAAGCAAGATAAAATAAGGGGAAGAGAAAAAATACAAGTATGAACGTCTTGTGTGCGAAACAATTAAGCATATAATTAAGTTGTAATCAGTTTTAGCAGAGAATGTTCATACTGTGTTTTATTGTAAGACTCATGGTGACCACAAAGGAAAAGACCTCTAGTAAATATTATAAAATATACAGAGAAATAATGCAAAACAGATTATCACAGAAATGAATTAACATATTGCAAAAGAAGATAGATTTAAGAGATAAAAGCATTGCCATACATAAAGACACTTTGAAGGAACTCTTTCTCTCTTTTTTTTCTTTTTCTTTTTCTTTTTCTTTCTTTCTTTCTTTCTTTTTTTTTTTTTTTTTTTTTTTTGAAGGAACTCTTAAAAGGCATTTCAATGTCACAGAGCCAAAATCCAGGGAAAAACAATGAAAGGTTAGTAAATAATGACGGGGCCAAAATGATGTATTGCTGTTCATGAAAATGAATGAGAAATTATAAATGATATGATAACGAAATGAATGATATAGACAACTAAGATATATATTAATTAATTAAATTTATATAAATGAAACTGTAAGATAATGTAACTTGGGAGAAGGGACTAGACTGAGGTGAAGAAAGCCAGAATGTGCTGAGGTTCTTAAACTTTTCAGCGAAAAACAAGAGATGCTAATAAACTTTTCAACTTAGACAGGAAAAAAAATAAGCACTGAGTATTGACCTTACTACATGAGGAGCACAGCAGATGAACAAAGATAAAAGGCTAGCTTTCAAAATAGAAGAAAAAAGTTGCCTTGTCCAAACAGAGAGACAGAAGGAGGGAGGGAGGGAGAGGGAGAGAATTACAGAAATAAATCATTTTCAATTTGAAAAATATTTTAACACCAAGTATGATAATCTGAGTTCAGTAACATAGTAGAAGAGAACCTTAGATTGTCGTCTGACCTCTGTGTGTGTACACTATGACAAGTGTGCATCTCAAACACACGCACACACACACACACACACACACACACACACACATACACTTCAAAATAATTTTTAAAATAAAGGCTAGGAAGATGGTTCACTGTTAAGAGCACTGGCTGCTCTTCCAAAGGAACGGCTTTGAATCCCAGCACCCACCTGGTAGCTCACAACTATCTGTAACTCCAGTCCCAGAGATCCAATGGCGTCTCTGGTCTCTGCAGGAACAGGACACATGTGTGATGCAGACAAACATAGAGAAAGTAGCAATACACTTAAAAATTTAATAATAAAAAGTGAATCAATAAATAGAATAATCATAAAGTGCGGGCTAGCATTTTTTAATCACCTAACCTTACCTCATATGTACCTGGTAACAATTTTTCAATATCTGCTTTTTCAAACTATTTTATTAGCTTACAAATCGAATTCATGGAGGATTTTCCTCCCTATTTCATTTTGATTGATCGTTCCCTGTCTCATCTCCCAGCTCCTGGCTCCTGAGATGTGCCCTTCACCTCCAGTGTCCCCTGCTCTATTTTATTCTATTCTCTTCCCCACTTCTCTCCCTTAAAGATATTTTTTCTGTCTCATGAGTCGCTGTCTGGTTTCCTCCCTTTCATCCATATGTACCCCCACCTAGAAAGACATGTCCAACACTTAGAGGCTGTGATCTGCATCTGAAAGAGAAGACTCGCTATTTGTCTTTATGACAATAGGTAACTTTGCTTTATGTTTTTCAGTTCTGTCCATTTTTTTCAGCAAATTATATTTTTTCTTTCCAGGTGAATAAAATCTCATTGTATATATAAATTAAAATATGCCACATTTTTCATTATAAATGTATTTGTTGATGGACATCAAAGAACAGTGGTAAAGATGGATGTGTAACTGTCTCTATAGAAGACGTGGAACTGTTTGAGTGTATAATCACGAGGATAGCGGGTGCATCTCACATGTCTGCATCACACATGTGTCCTGTTCCTGCAGAGACTAGAGACGCCATTGGATCTCTGGGACTGGAGTTACAGATAGTTGTGAGCTACCAGGTGGGTGCTGGGATTCAAAGCCGTTCCTTTGGAAGAGCAGCCAGTGCTCTTAACAGTGAAGCATCTTTCTAGCCTTTATTTTAAAAATTATTTTGAAGTGTGTGTGTGTGTGTGTGTGTGCGTGTGTTTGAGATGCACACTTGTCATAGTTTATATAATAGCCCAGTTTTTAGTGTTTTGAGGAAATATCACACTGCTTTCCATGACGAATACACGGGTTCGCACTTAAAAGTTTTAAGGGTTTTTATATTTAACCTTTGTCATTCTTTGTCTGTTCTATATATTTTAGATGTTAACTTTTGTCTGGATTATAGCTGGATAAGATTTTTTTCCCATTCTATAATCTGTCTGCTCATTCTGTTGATAGTTTTTGTTGCTGTGCATAGGATTTGAATTCCATGAAGTTCCACCTATCAATTCCAGCAGCTGTCTTCTGTGCTATTGAGGCTCTGTTCTAAAATTTACTACTGTTACCTATGACCTAAAATGTATTTCTTGTACTCCCTCTTTGTGGTTTCAGAGTCTCTAGCTTTAGATTAAGAACTTTGATCAAGTTTGAATTGTGTACATGATGAAATTTTTTTTTGCAAGTGAATAGTCAAGAGTTACCTAACATCATTTGTTTAAAAGGCCTTTCCCTAATTTTGTGCCTTTGACACATTTGTCAGAATTAGCTGTTCACACGATGTGGGTTTATCTCTGGGTCCCCACTGTTCCCCATTGCTCTAAACATTTGTTTTTATGCCAGTTCTGTTCTTATCACTTTGGCTCTGGAGTGTAATTTGAGGTCAAGTAATTTGATGCCTCCAGCTGTGTTCTTGATGCTCAGAGTCTTTTTAACTATGCGTGGTCTTTAATCTTACTATGCAAAATTTAAGATTGTTCTCTAGTTTTATAAAGAATGTTAGGAGTATTTTGATGGGTATTGCATTGAATCTGCAGATTGTTTTTGACAGAATCGCCATTTTCTCAAGATTAATTTTAGCAATCCAGGAGCCTGGGAAATGTCTCCATCACCTAGAGTTTCTCCTTTTAGAATATTTTTTCTATTGTAGAAGTCTTTCATCTCCATTGTAATTTTCACTCCTATATAATTTTAAGGTTATTATTAATAGAATGTTTTGCTGAATTACAATGAGATTCATCCTTCACTGTTGGCCCATTTGTTGTGTTTAGGACAAGACTCCACTGGGTACTATATGCCTCAGAAATGAAGCCAAAATCAACTGTGCTCCCTTAACCTCTAAAATGATCTCATTAAACACAGTTTAAGTCTCTGGGCCTCTCTGTGAGTTACAGAAATGATACTCTCTGCTTCCTCAAGGCTTCAACCTAAAAGAATGCTATAGTAACCTTGGAAGCCAAGAAGTAGTTAGGATAGCCAGAGACAAAGAGAATAATTGTATTAATTCTAACTATTTTATATAGGTGTTAATTGTATTGTTTGAATTTCTCTATCTATCTGCATAAAACCAAATACCTCTATGCTTTCTAGTTATGTGAGGAAAGACTTTTTCCCTTTTTAAATTTATATGGATAAAGTTTATACTTGGTAAAACTATTTTAAGAGATTTATTTATTTTACATATGTTAGTATACTCTCACTGTCTTCAAACACAACAGAAGAGTGCATCAGATCCCGTTACAAATGGTTGTAAGCTACCATATGGTTGCTAGGAATTGAACTCAGGTCCTCTGGAAGATCTGCCAGTCCTCTTTACTGCTGACCCATCTCTCCAGCACAGTATAACCTTTACCAAGACTTAATATTGTGGTTTTCTTATATAACTCAGAAATTTTTTTTAACTCTGTGAGGGTAACTCAAATGTTACAAGCCTTTAGGTAATGGCAATGCAAACTAAATCTTCCAAGTAATCAAGGGGAAAGAAATTACTCATTTAGATGGGTAGGTCCTTACATATTTGGAAAAAAATGTCAGTTTCTCTTTAGTTTGAAGTTATTTTCTAGCTATTGTAAAGTCAGATATTGTTGTGGTACAACCTAAATCACATACCTACCCTCACGTATCAAAATAAAGACTGATCAGCATGCATTAAAAAAAATAAAAAAAAAATTGTATAAAAGCCAAATGGAAAAGGGGGGGGCACGGGATAGGGGTTTTCTAGGGAGGGGAAATGGGGAAAGGGATTGGCATCTGAAATGTAAATAAAATATCCAATAAAAAAAGGAAAAAAGAAATAAAATAAGCGCTAAAAAGAAAAAAGTAATATGTTTGCTATACTTAACATGAGAAAATGTGAACATTCTAAGATGATGTTTTTGGGCTGCCTGCCTGTGAGGTACCAGCAGGCTCCAAAGCAACATAGGCAATTGTCCTTGTCCTTGCCCACACACCATAAATACATGGAAAGATCCTATTACTGGAGGCACTACACACTTTGGACACAAGACCTAGAAAACCCAATCTTGAGATGATAGAAAAACTTTCGGCATACAGGCTAGCTCTCATAATGCCACAAGTTCTAAGCAGGTTGCTGGGAGAGGAGAAAAACATAAACAGTCTTACCTAGGAGTGAATCGTTCATACTTCAATACTGACACACCAGACAAAATGTGTCTACTGGTACAATAATGGCACAACTGTTGTAGGGTAATCAAACACCGTAATTGGCATTGAGGTCTGTCACATAGAAGGAATCTTATGGCTTGATATGTACTCATATAATCTTGGTCAAAAATCCCCTGAATACAGAAGTCATAAGCCCTAGGGTAGAATCCACTATGGTTATTACGTTAAATGGTCATGTTGCCAAATTGCCTCATAAATATTTATGCTTACACTCAGACCTGGCTTGCTCTCAGTATTGGTCAAAAATTTATTCTTGCAGTATACAGCAGTCAATGCAGAGATGTATAGCTGGTCAGCATGCCAAGAATAAAAGCTTGTGAGTGCACAGCACTCAATGAGACACTTTTAACCCACTGACCCCATATCCGCACCTGACCTATTTCCGCAAAGGCTCGGTGAACAAAGAGAGCAAGGAGACAGAATGAGTGAGAGAAGACCCAGAGAAGGAGGGGGGGCTGTGAAACACTGTCTTCATGAGCTAATAGCCATCACGGTTACCCACACAAGAACAAGCCAGCCAAAAATCTGGCCTGGATGGGGAAAGTGTTCCACAGAGTCTACCTCTTACTGATGCGCTGTTGGCAGTCACCAGTGGGGAGGCAGAATAATTCTTCCTTGTGGGTGTGGTCACTGGTGGGTTGTCCGTGCTCAATTTGACACCATGGCACCTCACCTATGTACATATAGACAATACTAATTGGATGTAGTGGACTATCAAAAAAAACAGAAGAGATATTGGGAGGGTGCTGTTCGGGATGCAAAGGGGTTGGAAAGATCTTGGAGTAGATATGATCATATTTTATTATATATGTATAAAATTGTCAAAGAATAAAAAATTAAAATAAGAATTCTAATTTTAATAAATTTTCAGATTTTTATTACTTCTTTAAACTATGTTATTAGTTTAAATACGTTATTTAAACTATTTTAACTATGTTATTATTACTTCTTTAAACTGTATATACGATATATGTAAAAGCATTTGCAAAGATACCACAAAGTAAGCGCGCACATGCGCGCCTGTGTGTGTGTGTGTGTGTGTGTGTGTGTGTGTGTGTGTGTGTGTGAATATCGGAAGACAACTTTGTGTAATCGGTTCTCTCTTTCTACATTTTTGTAGATTCCAGGAACTGAACTCAAGCTTTCAGGCTTACATGTCAAATGCTTTACCTGCGAGCTATCTCACTAGTCTGTGCTTTTCAGCTTTTAAAGTTTGAAGAAAAATAAAAAGAATTTTATTCAACATGAAGAATTTCATCCTAGAATTCACAGGTCATTATAAAATGAAAATTGGCCATTATATCACTGATGGTAAACATAGAATTTGTATGTATGACCTCATGGGAATTTGGGGGAAGGGGGTCTACAATTTTTTACTAGATTGTCATGTATAAGAACTCAGTTAGTATGTTTTTTTTTTCAATTAGAAATCTCTGCCCTGTGGAAGTTCAAGATGTTTGTATACTAAATGAACATGCCCCACAGGAAATATATCTGTCCAGTTGTCAAAATAACTCAGAGTAAAATATGTGCAGTAATCAAGAGGCTAATGGTGACTTTCCAAGGGATGAGTAAATTCAAGGCTGGTTTTCTTCCTTGAATATTTTCTACATTATTAATATTTCCTATAATGAATATGAGTAATGTCAGTAATATAAAATGTTAAATTTAAAAAAAAAAAACTACCTTCATCCCTAAGTCAGCCATAAAATTCTTCTGTACAGTATAGCAATTAAACCATTTCAACAAAGCAAGAGTTAGCACAAGAAGGCAAAGAATCAAAATTCAAAAGGCATAAAAATCTCTTAAACTAATCAGAAAATCCTGTATTCTCAGTACTAGAAATTTGCAATTCTCTCTTAGAGTCACTAATTGCTCAAACATGCAAGATATAAAAAGAGCAACAGTAAGGAAAAAGTGCGAGCCGCCACTCCTAAATCAATCCAGCTATCAAATTCTATTCTAATTCAGATGCTCCCACAAAAGCTTTGAAATCTCAGTGGTAAACAGCATCCCTCACTAAAGTATCCCATCTCACTCGGGGCCAAAAGATTAATAAAAATTAAACCAAGATAATTACTTAAAAGTAGTCTCCATTGAGTGAGTCAGAGTGGGAAAAAGATTCATTCCTGTTAGTAATAATTATCTCTGGGTAAACTATTTCCCACCTATTCCCTCCCTACGGTACTCTTTCCAGAGAGCTCTTACAGAGAAACCAATAGCCTGCCTGCTAAGGCTTACTTTGAGGTCATAATCTACTTGTCACTCTATGTCAACCTAAAAATCCCTTCTTCTATCCTTTTTTCTAAAACCTTTTCAGGATAAACTCTTCATTATTCCCTCCCCAGCTGAAGAATAACGTGAACAATAGCAGGTTGTAAGAATACTATGAACAATAGCAGTTAGCATTAATGAAGTGTGTTTGACCCCAATGGCCACCGTACGCAACGTTTTCTAGAATTATCTGTTTACTTCTTAGGTCATCCCATTAACAAATATTTGAGTACCCATTCTTCTCAAGCCCCATATGAGATTCTTATTAAAGTAGACAGAGAACCCTGTTCTCTTAAGTATTGGTTACATGGAAGAGGGGGGAAAAAAAGAATAAACATCATAAATTGATGAATTGCATTGCGCTAAACAGTTGATCATTTAATTTAAAGGGCACGATTAAGGGATGATGGGATGAGGCAAAGCAAATCACATGGTTAAAGTAATTGCTGGCCAATTGTGAGGGCCTGAGTTAAGATCTTACCCACGTTCTCTATTTCTTGGTCCATGCTATGTGTACAATACTAGCTCACATTTACTATGGACCACATCACCCCTGCCACTATGTATTCCTTGCTACTCTGAACTGAAGCTCTTGATTTTGGCCTCCACAATGGAAAAGTCTCTGCTAGACACACTAATGCTCTTTTGCATGCAAGCCGTGCACTTCTGGCTAAAATCGTTAGATATTACTTTTTTTTTTTTCTTTCTGTTTCTTGGAGACATAGTTCATTCTCTACACTCACAATTTTTCTTATGTGCCTTCACTACTTTGTGGTACATTTGGTTTTCTCGTAATTCCTTTTTAATCTTCTGTTATCATCTATGACCTCCAGGTCACTTACCAAGAGCCACAGACTGACTATTTGAAAGCTGGGTTGACTTTCTATCTATATGGATAACTATTCCAAAAACCTTTGCACTGCTGAGACCTTATTCGGCCTTAGCACCAGAGAAACTAACACTCTGCCCTGCAAACTTAATCTCTCAGTCGGCATAACCCACTCCCTCATCCCTGCCCCCATCGTGTGCTAAACTTCTTCAGACTCTCAGAATACTGGCCCATCCATTTCCTTCTCTTTGAACAGCCGTGTGGCTTTTTTTTCCCTTCACTGGTGAGCTGCAGTTTCCAAGGTGACTGACTTTGTGCTGCCTCTGGAGTTCTACATCTCTCCTCGCATCCTATACTTCAGCTGCTAAGAGTTGCTGAGGGAATCGCACAACAATAGAGACTGTTGCCGGTTATGCACGGCCATCTAAAATGAGCCTTCAGTGTTGCTCAGCCATATTTTTTCCTATTGTCTTCGTCCAATTTCTTCTCCCACTCCCTGAGCAGTTATTCTAGGGCTTTGTCGTTATAGTCAATCCTTACTCATTCATCGTGACCACCACAGGCTCTATCCCTTTCTGTATCACCAGACCACTTCCTATTTCAAAGAGAAAATAGAATCCAGTACATAAAAACTCCTCCCTTTCCAAATTCCTGATGCCAGAATTTAATTCACCCATGCCTGAAACTATTCCTTTCTTGCTTGCTGTCTGAGAGACACAGCCATCACTGACAGTCACTTAAGATTTAACCCCCTGCCCACGTCCTGGGCCCATCATCTCTTATCTCTCTCAAGTCATGCTTTATCATTGATCCCATCTGTGGTCCTGGGTCCTTTATGGCTCGTCTCTTGCAGCAGGTAAGTATGTTCCCATGCGTGAAAACAAACTAGCTTACAATATACTTTTCTTCTGACATTCTCCAAATCAGAAATGCTGTATTTTCTGCCTCTTCAAAGAATCTTTCCATTTCTTACGTATGGATTCAAGCATTTCCTTGGCAGTAGGATCACCCCTACTGAAATACCTAGCCCTGTTTTGATTTCCTTCACATTTTAAATAACATTCTTATGTCACCTATTCCATATTGGGCTATACTATACTTTCTTCTTGCTTTGTGTGATTCTCTTCTTTCTTTTAACACTTCCATGTAGCACTCACAGTCTTCCAAACTCTGTTCAAACAACTCTTAAACCATGAAAATATTTAATAATATCAGTGATGACAAATGTTTATCCATTCGAATATTTGTATATACTACAACATCCTTAAAGGAAAAACCTATAGTGATGTCTCTTGGAATTTCCCTAGTACACTTTTACAGACTATGTGAGAACGCCGTTCACAGGATGAGTACGTGATGAGTTCCCCAAAGACGCAAGTATTCGGAAGTGACTGGGGCCTCGTAGTCAATGTACTTCATGTACATTGTAAAATAAATCACATCCTATTTCACTCCATAGAATGAAGGGAAATCACATCTGATGTGAGTTATGACATATGAAACTCATACTCAGTCTTATTTGTGCTTCAAAATCTCTTAGAGATGAATCAAGCTAAAGTCCTTTGTATTGTTTTCTGTTCAGTGGAAACACCGCTCCCTCTACCGGGGTAAGAGATTTCTAGTTCATCTACTAAATGCCAAATGAGGCACTTAGTCTGTCTTATATGATGTAATGGTGAATCTTTAAGCCCTGAATCATTGCCAGCTGGTGAGATACAAATGGGAAGTGTGTAGGAGCTGGCACTGAGATCACCTCACAGAAATACAGAATCCTGTGTCTTAACCTGAAATCACTGTTAGCACACTTCATTGGAATGGCGGTAGAGAGTCTCCAATGTTGGGTGCCACCACACATCCATGGATAGGAAATTATCAACTATAAGACACAATGTTATATACGCCATTAAGAAAATTGAAATTCTGCCAATCAGATTATACCATGCCATCCGTCATAGAGAAGTTTCAATTTTAGGAATTTTAAGATATGAATTTTAGAACCAATACATACACTGTTTTATCTTACCCTGTAAGATCCCCAAGAACAAAAAACAAAGATACTTTATCTTGTACTCTGCACTCGTCTTTATATATAGTAGAAAGTGATTTTGTTGAATTTAATCAAATACTCATACATATATGTATAGAAAGGTATATGCTACATATATAAACAGTTCAAAGTTTTCTCATGAGTTACAGATCTCTGTCTACCTATGAAGAGTCGAAGTGAGTCAGCTAGTTAGTGCTGGCAGAATTTTTCTTCAGTTTGGAGATAATTTTAAGTGAGTACATAAGAAGATACCTCATTATTGGAAGTGTAAAGCCCCAAAGCATGAAACATTTTGGCCCCAAATGTAAATAAATGGAATTTAATTAAAGTTAATACTAAAAACTGGAATAGAATACAATAGGTTCAAGAAGGTAAGAAACTGATAGTACTTAGTATAAACTCTGAATCAGAGGACATTTCAGCTTCTATCGTTGTCATATTTCTGATCTTCCACAGGGATGTCTTCTGCCTGTGCTTTCAGTTCTGAGAGAAAATAAAGAACTATTTTAAGTGCATCTTCTTATGTAAGAGTCCATGATTCGCCAAAGAATGACACCCAGACTCCAATAGTGTGTAAACACAAAGAGTGTTTTATTCTGCAGAAGTTCGGGATGCTGGAGTCTCCCCATTACCAAGATAGACACCCATGTGAGCTTGCAGGCCCAATTTAAAGTACATTAGGGAATTCCGTTGTAGGTGATTTCTATGTTAATCTCTTAGGTCTGTCTCTATGGACATCCCATTACCAGAGTGTAGGGCCTGGAAACTTGTTGGGGAGGTCTGGAAACTGTTACTGAGGAAGTAACTGAGGAAGTCTGGAAACTACTGCTGACCCATTTTTCTTGCCTCAAGCCAGGAAGTGGGGCTGCTTCTGAGGCCTGAACTTGCCTGGAATTGCCCAGTTCTTGGAAACAGAGATTTAGGCCTAGTCTCCTTAACTGCCAATTTGAAGCCTGTCATGGACTCAGCCTAGCTTTCTCACTTATATTCAAGATATATGGCAAGCACCATTCTCCGTTAAACCTTTCTTGGAAGTGTGCTATATATCTACACATCTACTGGCAAAGTTAAAGCATAGCATCTTATATGTCTTGTTAGAAACATACAGGAAATGCCAGATGTCATGGCAGACACTCATATTCCCAGCACTTGGGACACTGAGACAGGAGGATCTCAACTTCAAGGCAAGCCTAGTTAACATAGAGAGACTTTGTCTCAAATACTTTTTATTGGGTATTTTGTGCATTTACATTTCAAATGTTATCCCCTTTCCCAATTCCCCCTCCGGAAACCCCTTCTCCCATCCCCCTCCCCTGCTTCTGTGAGGACGCTCCCCCTCACCCACCCACTCCCTCCTCACTGCCCTGCCATTCCCTACATTGGGGGAATGAAGCCTTCACAGGACCAAGGGCTTCTCCTCCCACTGATGTCTGACAAGGCCATCCTCTGCTACATATGTGGCTGGAGCCATGGGTCACTCCAAGAGTTCTTCCCAAGAATCTTAGACTTTTAGAGACGAGACGGGTGAGATATTAGTGATTAAAACTACTCTAGACATTTCACATATAAGGAAACTGAAATTAAAGTCTTTTCCATCAGTTGCCTAATAAGTTTAGCCATCAATGAAGACTCAGTTGAACCAAAAAAAAAAAAAAAAAAAAAGAGCATCATCGAGCTAAGAAATAGGAAGGGAAAAGGAAGTGTTCCCCTTTTCTTGCTTGTGCGATGGGAGGGTGTGCTAAGAGAGAACACAGAGCGCATGCAAATGGAATGTTCACAGCAACACTTGAAATCATACACAAAGAAATGCTCTAGGAAACTGGGAGGCCTGTGTCGTTATTGTTTAATAAAAACAGCTTGATATTTCGATATAAAAGCAAGAATGGCTGGGATGCGAGCAGACATCTCATTAAAAGCCAATTTTCTATTCTGCCTTTTAAGCCTCATCAGAATATGAAAGGAAACGGTCCTCTATCTTTCACTTAGGAACTATTAGATAGTCTATTATGGTCATCCTTGATGCATTCCAAAAGCCAAAGTATTCTAAGTGCCAACTTTATCGGGTATATAGATTCAGCATCTTTACGTGCCCACATTCAAATATCTAGCCACATATACAAATTATTTTTGCAATTTGTGTTTCAAAAACTGAATAACTGGTGTCACGAGGCAGATTTGAGTGCTTTTTTGGAAAGCTGCTACATTTCTATGAATATGCAGAAGAATAACGTGAGCTTACCCTTTAAATTGAAAAAATAAAAAATTAATCCCTCAGGTACAGTCCCCTTAGCAGAATCAACTTAATTTTATGTGACATTGTCCTTCCCAGAACTGCAGATTCAGTGAACGCAGCAGGTCCTGATCTTGGTCTTTAACAGATGGCCTCAAGAAAATGACAGTAATACAACCTGACATGTGTTGTTTCAATGATCTCTTCTCCTCTCGGAAAAGTATGGAAGCGTTAGATCCCGTGTGTTCCTTCAGATTGTTATTTCTGGCACGCTCTTCTTGGCATATGTTATGATGAACCATTCATAACAAATTAAATTTTCATTAAGGTAAAAAAAAAAAAAAAAAACTTCATAATCCATAAGCCTACAATTTGTCTCAGTTCCCAAGGTAGCTTTTTCTGTGCAGAGGGACCAGTTATACAAGTAATTGAGTGTAGAGCCGGTTTGGATTTATTTTTTAAGAATTAGCTACTTTACTAAAGAGGGATAAGGGGAACAGAGGAGCCTGCAATCCCAGAAATGGAAAACGGACAAGACGCCAGAAAAAAAAAAAATCTGTGGCCTCAATCCCAAAGCATTCTACAGGGACACAGCAATCATAGGCTCCCGGGAAATACATCAAAAGAAGCTAAGCCACATGATACCACTTGAATGGCACCACATGGGCTGGCTACAAAGACCAGCTGGAGCCAGCAGAAGTCCTGTACCTTTAAGGTAGCACTGTGGAGCCGATTGTAACTGTAATTAACAGCTTCCTCTAACTGTGAGATGGAATTTTCCTGAAGGACTCAGTGGTTTTACTCACTGTCTGGTTTAGTAAAATGGGATTTCAAACAGCTCAGAGCTTTCAACCCAAAGCAGCTAAATCTAGTTAAAGCAGAAACATCGATGATTTTTGGTGAGTGCGCATCACAGGAAGACTGCGGCATTCGAAACCACCGCTGATAGCTTGCTTCTTCTGGCAGCAAGCTAAAATGAAGTAAGGCACAGAGCAAAGGAGAAAAGCCTAGGCTTCTCTCTTCCTGAGCTTGCACTTAACTCCCATATAAATTTTTGCCTATTCGCGCCTACTTAGGAGCTGGTAAACTACTAATTTTTCAGTTCACACTTGGAAATATTGGCTAACAATTGAGAGAGAAATCGGACGGTTGACCTTGTCTCACCCCGAGTTCAACTTTGAGTTTGGCGATCCTTCAAACTCTTCCGTGTAAGAGAGGGGTTCTTCTTCCACGAGCTACGGGACTCCAAGTGTGCTTCATTAGACTCCTTTCAATATTCTCTTTCTCTTGAAAATTGAGTTTAGCCATTCACAAAGAGACTATAATAATGTGTAAGCTGAAGTCCGGGACCGCGTGGGGATAAACAGATTTGATGTTGAATACCTTGTTATAATGACTGAAAAAGAATTACCTTTGCTTACAAAATAAACAATCTCTACTCTCCCAGGAGGTTTCAAGTAGGAACCAAAAGAGAAAAGAAAGCTAAAATATAAAAATCAACAGGCAAACAAAACAAGTCACATGACGGCAACCAGGTCTTTGTCGAGCGTTTTCTCTGCCTGAGTATTTACTAGAATGGAGATTAAAGGAGCCAGCAAAGGGGTTAATAGCAAGTGACCTTTACTCCATGGGTGAGCTTCTGGGAAACATAACCAGAAAGGGAAATATCAAGAAACGCATGTGCATAAAACTCAGTACTTCCTGGACAGTATCAAAAAAACAAAACAAAACAAAAACCCAACTTACAGAAATGACAGCTGAGAAGCAGAAGGGGACAAAAGCATCGGAGCCCCTTAAAAGTGTGTGTGGGACAAACTAAGGTCAACAGATTAAGCAGGGGCTTAGAATAGTGGCACTCTTTGAGAAAGCATCTCCAAAATTGCCCACAATGCCCTTGCCTTCATGGCTTAAATCTTTCAGGAGTGATCCAAATCCCTTCCACAAGGTCCAAAATGACATTAGCTTTTGTCAGAGTCCGAGTTAAAGAAAGTGGGTATGGGGCTTCGAGATGGCTTCACTGGTGACAGCGATTGCCTGCCGTGCAAGCCTGGCAACCTCAGTTGGATCCCAGCACTCAGGGAAAGGAGGAAAAAGGCAACAGATTCCAAAGCATCCTGCAGCCTACTCATGTACCATACACATCTACAGTGTACGCCCACACAGACGCAATAACAATTAATTTTAAGCAAAAATAAAATAGTTTCTAGCAAATTTTTGGTTTATTCCCTTGAAAAGGCAGATGGAAAGGACTGTATTAAATGACCGTCATACATTCAGTTTTATGTTACGTGTAGTTTTAAGAATAAAGCAAGTCAGCCATTTTTTTAAAAGTAATAATTCTTCTTTCTTGAATTATATCTGAGTAAGACATTCTGATAGGACTTCTAAGATGCTGAAGGTTGTAGCAATGTTAAATTGAGAGAAAACAGGTTTTTAAAAAAAAATAAAATAAAGCACTTTTGAACTAGATAAAAGGAAAGTACCACTAAATACATAAAATCAGAATTTGGACAGACTACGTTTTACTGTTATTGTGTGTGGGATGCATACGAGTGTAGGAAAGTGTGCTCATTTGTGTGTGAAGAGATTGACTTAGGCCTCATGCCCTATCTGTCTGTATCTTTTACAGGGGTCTGGGGATCCAAACTCAGGAAAATCACAATGGCAGCTCAAGCGCTTTACCCACTGAGTCCCTTCCCTAGATCCCAGAACCTATTTTCTAACCTCGGTGCAAAGAAGTCAACTTTTTAAAACCAGAACTTCTTAGATATCTAAAAACATTTACTAAACAAAAACAAAAACAAAAACAAAAAAAAAAAGGGCCAAAACGCAGATGAGAAATATAGTCGACTATTGGACGGAACCAATGAAAGAACTAGAAATGGCTATCTGGGGAAGCCCAAAAATAGGATGCTTCCGGTTTAAAAGAAATAGTGAATGACTTCTGCTGTGAGAAAGTTGAGAAGCAGCTGAAATTCCTTCTCAAATGTCCCTCACCTCTTCACTGTCTCAGTACCATGATCTGAGCGGCTGGGTCAACCCCAAATCTCCCCGGCATCCTGGATTTCTCCCTTTCCTTGTTGATAGTAACTTCAAAGTGAAATTTACATCTTGCTACTTGTCACCCCCACATCCTGAGGCCATCTTCTCTCACGTGGACCACTGTAACATCCTTCTCTATGCCATGGCCACAAGGATTTTTTTTTTCTTTTTCAGAATTGAAATTTATATTGAGTCACTGCCGTGAAGACTGTCCAAGGACTTCCCATCATGCACACAAGAAAATAAATGCACACATCTCACCAGCACCTTACCCTCAAAAGACTGTGTAGACAGAAAGCCACACGAAGTGGGCCATGCCTCTGATTCCAGTGTTTGGAAGGCTGAGGCAAGAGAATAGGCCAAAAAGACTAAAGGCCTCGGGACTTATTTAACTCCCCCCGGGTTATTTCAAAAGTTTTGTTGTTTTGTTTGTTTGCTTGTTTTATTCTTCTCTCATATATTACAT
This sequence comes from Rhabdomys pumilio, assembly GCA_030674055.1. NCBI lineage: Eukaryota > Metazoa > Chordata > Mammalia > Rodentia > Muridae > Rhabdomys > Rhabdomys pumilio. Next base: position 34,641,002 of record JANHMN010000021.1, read on the forward strand.
CCTGATGACAGTTCTCCCTCCTCCCTCCACTCCTCCCAGCTCCTCCCCTTCACTCCCCCCTCCCCCATATTCACTCCTCCTCTGTTTTCCTTTAAGAAAAATATAAAAGAGCAGGCTGCCTAGGGACATCCACTGAACACGGCATGACAGGTTACAATAAGACTGGGCACAAACCCTCAAACTCAGTAGGAGGCATTAACAACATTTGGAAAAAGTTAATTATATTTTAAATTTATATTAATAAACATACAATATATAAATTTTACATTAAAATTTAAATTTCTGGATTTTTCCTGATATTTTTAAAAGTCAACACTGGGGCCACACTTCCCTATGTGATATGGATATCAACCATATGTGAGCCACACTGACTGGTATCTATTACCTTATCTTACTTCCAGAACTGAGTCTTGTAACCAAAAGTTTTGGGTGTTTTTTTTTTGTTTTTTTTTTTTTTGTTTTTTTTTTTTTTGCTTCCCAGCTTTATTAAGATATAATTGGCAAAAAGTTTCAAACAATTGTGGTATATGACAGGATGCTTTGATACATGGGTTAAACATAAAATGACTAAATCAAGCTCATTAACTTATCTGCTACCTTGGTTTGTTTGAAATTGTAACAGACCACTTAAAGCCTACTTTTTCTAATATAGCTGTCCAGAATTGACCCTGTGTAGCTGAACTGTTGTACTTTTTGACCACTTTCTCTCCACCATCCCTGTCAATCATTCTTCATCCCCAGGTGCACAGTCTTCTTTCCACGTCACATCATGAATACATTTCTAAATTTAAGTATATTTCACTACAGGAAAAAATAAAATTTATATGGAAATGGCCACATTTTTCCTAGCCCCCCCCCCCGGGATATTTGGTTTATATTATATTCTCCAAGCTGACTTGAAATGAAAAGCAGCTTTGATTTCCCAGAATGCACTACACAGGTGCTTCAGAGCTGCTAGTTTCTCGATGTTTGACTACTTAGCATTACATAGAAGAGAAAAACCTTAATGATTAAATTTTTTTTTTACTTTTCATCTTGATTTATCAATTCAAGAGAAGAAAGGGAGGGAAAGACGGATAGAAGAGAGAGGAGAGGAGGGGAAGGAGAGAAGGAGGAGGGAGAAGAGGAAGAGGAGGGAGGAGAGGAGGAGGAGGGAGGAGAGGAAGAGGAGGGAGGAGAGGAGGAGGAGGGAGGAGAGGAGGAGGGAGAGAAGAGGCAGAGAGCAAATGAACACTTTCAAAGCACTGTCCCACACCTGAAACATGTTTGGCACATTAGAACACCAAAAATGAATGTAGAAAATAAAGAGTACTTTAAAGGCTGAAAATTGAGTCACAAAAACAGAAAATATAAGACAATTAGAAAATAATTAATATCTATACATGGTATATACAAGGCCAATTCAAGAAAGTGCAAGCCAGGTTTATAAGATGAAGGAAACGTCATGGTTAGTAAAGGCTTCTGAAGGTATGATAGCATCCCCAGGTGTATAGCCATGCTAAACAAAAGTACAAAGTGGGCAAGAAGAAGACAAGAGTGGAACCTATAACTTGACACATGACAGCAGCCATCTTCCAGCTAGCGGGAAGGTAGCATGCAATATAACAACGAGCTCTTCTCCGTGTATCGTATACACGTGTGCTCAGATCTTATACACGTATGATCACTAGCCCGGCTGCTAGTAGGCACTGGGGAAATGGTCTACTGTCCACAGACTTCCAGCTCCTGGCAAATGGAGACCATATTAGCCATGACACTCCCAAGTCACTTAAAGCATCTTCAAATTTCTCCCTACACAGAAAGCAGAAAGAAAGGGTCACAACAACACAGCCCCTCTAGATAGAATGCTCTTGTGAAGCAGCTGTAAGACTCTTAAGACAAAAATTACATGTATTCTTACGCTCCGTAAGGTAAGTAGATGAAGAGCTTTATCTAGGTTTCAAACAGGATGAATAAAAGTGTTAAATGATTTGCCTGTGCCTTGTTTCTGGCTAAGTTTCAGGTACCTCTCTATAATTATTCAGCTTCTCAGGTGGCATTGGAAATGTCTCCCCCTGTCCTCACTTATCACTTCCATTGTCTTCTCCACTCCTACTGTGGAGTTAATAGTACCCTGATAGCAGGCTACAAGGGTGTCATTAGCCTTTCCCTGACTCTATCAGCTCACCTCTTGCCAAAGAAGAGCTTCAATGAACAGTTAGCTAGAACTTTCCTATTTGATTTGATTTTTTTTTTTTTTTGGCTTATTTTTTTTTAACTTTATCCTGCTCCAGTTTTCCTTCACTAAAGCTATACATAGGAAAAAGATGGAAAACATAGATTCTCTGCTTGTCAGTCAATCCCTGTGTAATAGGGTAACCTTCACTGCCAATTTGAATGAGTTTGGAATCACCTAGAAGTCACACCCAGAGAACTTTAACTAAGAAAAACCCACCTTGAGTGTGGGTATCAACCATCCCAAGGGTCTTGAAGAAAAGGGGGATAGGGAGAATTTGAGGAGGTCGGGTGGGGGCAGGGCTTAGCACCAGCATTAATTGCCCTCCTTCTGACTGAACACAATCTTGTTCCCATTCCTACCTGCTGGATTGGACTCTATCCCACATCTTGACCCATGAGCAAAAAAATAAATCCTTCCCTTAAATTACTTCTGTCAGATGGTTTGCCCGAACAATGAAAAACGTAACTACCATACCACCTAAATAAAAGTACAGCTATTTATGTTTTGTTAGAGTCAGCCTACAAGTTGAGAAAGGTGAGTTTTAGAGCCAACTCTTTCATAACTTGCTATTTAATCATGGGCTTGCATTCCGAACAGATCCGTATGAAAATACTGTCTGTGATGTCTCAACCCGAGGAAGTTTCTTAACTTCTCTGATCCACCTGTAAATAAAAATAATGCTGTGTAACTCACTGAGTTTATGAGGATCCGGTGGATTAGCTTGTGAGAAGCAATTACCGGTGTCTCACGCAGGCCATATTCAATTAGCTTCCTGTCCTGGAAACTGGAAGAAGTGAATGAGATGACTTTTAAGGTCCTCTCCGGTGGTAACGTTTTATGGTGTTTGATATTTTTTTTTAACCTGGGGCCCTGTAAATCACACTTGAGCCTAGTTCCCTGGTCGTCTCTCTGGCCTCCAAAGCTACATAGCTATAAATACCTCACTCCCACCTGTAGACTCAAAATAGCTTCAGGCTCAAGGATTCTTCTGACCAAACTTCCACACTGTAGCCCATTTATAAGAACTCAGGCAGGGGCTGCCTGATTTCCTGCCTTGTCCTAATTCCTCTGGACTTGAATTTCATTTCCTCCCATTCCACTCATGATGTGCAGGTCAGGCCCTATATCAGGAGCATCATCAGAACTACCTGCTATGAGCCCTCTTCACACCAACCACCTGCCTGCTTGGACACTCACAGCCTGCCTGCTGCCAGCCTGAGAGCCCAATCAACCAGCCAGGACATCTGCTACAGATCACTGCCAAACTCTTCAATCCCATCTACCCACCTGCTGGCCTGCCTCACCGTGCTCTTGTGTGAGACATCGCAGCCCTGCTCTCTCTGTCCTGCCAAGCCTAGCCCACTTGAGGGTCCTTAGCTATTAGCCTGAACCTTAGTCTGTCACAGACATGGCTGTGGATATTAACGGGAGGATATAATTTTGCTTTTCTTATTTCTGAAAAGAGTGCATATTCCCATTTGAGATAAATTATCTTTATCTCCTCCGTGCTTACTCTATTTTGTAGCCTGTTTCTTTTATTACCTAATTTGTTCCTTTCATTGCGCACATTTTTTTTAAATAAAATGAATACAGAAAGTATGTAAATATGACTCTATTAGCACCCATGTCACAACAACTCTCCTCATTACTTCCTGCAGGGTAGAGAGCTCTGGTGTCTCATTCTCTTCTTAGAAGTCACCATCCCTCCTGCTAAAGACCTCTTTGACCTCGGTTACTTCTTTAAAGGCCTTCATTCAAACACAGTCACACTGAGGCTGCAACATATGAACTTAGGATGGGAAACAATTTTCTGACCATAGCAACTGTATACACCAATGCCAGGACCTGTATTAATGATTATGTAAATGATTATTTACAGATGCTAGTGTTTTTCTCAGAGTGCCTCATTCACTCTGAAAACATCTGCCAGGTGTACCTACTGCTATGCAGCACTTTCTGTGTTCAAGAAACGGGTTCCACTGCACAACACTGGGCCCACAATATTCTATCATGGGCGGGGATCTTGAGAGCCCACCCTTCCCTAAATCGCTAGAGGGGGAGGGGAAGTCTTAGTCCTCAAAGATGTAGCCACTAAAAAGTTTCTTTTGCCCAAGTTGTAACTACACACACACACACACACACACACACACACACACACACACACAATGACAGAAAGGTGGGAAGGGACTTGTTGGAAAGAAGGAGTAAGTGAGACGTGAGAAAGAGGAGATAGTGGGGGGTGGAGTGTGATCACATGTGGGAAATTGTGAAAGAATACATTTTTTTAATGATTGTGTGTAAAAGCGGGAAGAAACAGCTTCCACAAGAAGATGCCAAAGAGTAAAAAATCAGAGCACATCTTCCTACTGATTAAAATTCCCCGGAGGCTTCCTATTACTCTTAAGGTTCTATTCAGTTTCTCTTCTCCACAGTTAACAGACTCTCCCTCATCCGAGTTTCTTTACACATCCTCACCTTCTACCAGCCTTTCCTAACTCACCGCACTCCGGGTCTTTCTACCATCCACCAAGTCAAGCATCCCCACTCTAGGACTTGACACTGACACTTCTCTTGATGGAGAATGGTCTCCACAGGTCTGCATGTTCAGTTACCTCTGTAGATTGAGTCCTGTAAGAAATACTTCGTCTGCACCTCAAACACGCTGCCCTCCATCCTAATTACTCCTCACAAAACGGTGAGTTATTTCCTTTATAGCGGAGTTCCCATTTGTTTTACTTTATCCTGTTTATTTTTAATTATTAATTAATTTATTTTAATTAATACCAGCCTGTGTTATTAGGATGCCAAGACACAGGCTAAGAATAAAGACCTTGTCATCCCATCTTTTTATCCCCAGAACTCAGGCACTGGCACCAGAATGGTACCAGGTTCCGCCGAGGGAGTGTGTGAGTCAGGGTTTAGCGAATGCGAGAACCTGGATTCTAAGCCATTCATTTGTGTTCCACATCCTACAAAGTAATATCTGAAATAACCGATTCCAAGGTCACATGTCAAAGTTATGTACAAGGTGTGTCAATTATTGTAAAAACCTCAGCCGGTAATAGTTATGACTTCCATTTATGGGGGGTGGGGCTTCCTTATACTGTCCGTGCTGCCAAGTGCTCTTTACGCCTGCTTCAGTCTCAAAGCCACCCTCGAAAGCAGCTACATTGTCCTTGCTTCATGCTGAGGCAGTTGAGGCCCAGATGGTAGTTTATACAGATGACACCCAGCAGCACACTGATCTGAGGTGGAACGGAGACCTGTTTATAGATTTCGAGATATCACACTTGGACCATTTTTTTTAATGCTCATTTTCTTCTGTTTTATTTTTTTAAGATGTATTTTATTTTCTTTTACTTCTTGTTCTTCTATCATATATTACGTCCTGATCACAGTTTCCCCTTCCTCCCCACAGACTCGACTGACCGGGGCTCATAGAGATGAGGGAGCTTGTCTGGGGTCTGATATGGGTCCTCTGCATATATGTTATGGCTGAGGAGCTTGGTGCTCTTGTGAAAATCCTAACAGTGGCAGCAGGGGCTGTCCCTGACACTTTTGCCTACTTATGGGACCCTTTTCCCTCCTACCGGGTTGTTCTATCCAGCCTTGTGCCTTTTAAAAAACGTTCACTTTTAAAATTTCCTGGCATACTCTTACTTTCTTCTTCCTTCGTTTTTCCTACGGAGGTTGCTTGATGATGAAATTTTCCCTGCGCTAAATCTAACGTGTGACGTAGAAGGGCCGCCTTGCTGGAAGGGAATGATAGATGGTAGGTGTCCGGGACTAATTCGTCGCCTTTTGAATGAAGTAGCGCGGCTGTCGTTGAAGAGACATTGTCCCAAACTAATAAATAATCTTCCAGAGTGTGAGTCTTCGCGATTATTAACCCTCACGGTCACGTGGTCAGCGGGCGATGCTGATCTGAACCCACCTTCATACATCTTTGCACTCCGGATTCTTTTCTCAGTTTTCTTCTGAGACAGACAACCTGGATAATTAGAATATTTAGGATACTTCCGCTCCTCTAAACATCTACAGATGCTGAAACTGACCTAGACCTGAGACACATCTATGTCAGATGAAAACTCCTGACTACTTCTTATCTGAGTGGGCTATTTTCAGGACTCCTGGGTAACCGGCTTCCAACAGAACCGAACAGGTCATTGGCTGTTAGACAGAGTATTCTAAGGAGGAAAGAAAAAGAACAAAATGAAAATGTGTAGAACTGACATAACCTGCCTAAGCAACCCAGAGATGATATGAAAACCGGTTAGTATGAGACTCCAAACAGGATAGAAATTCTGAATAATTCCAGATCATACTCTGAAGCCAATGAATGACGTGCAGACTAAAGAGAGGACATGAAAGTTTCCCACTGCTGGGTAGTGGTGGCGCAAGTCTTTAATCCCAGCACTTAGGAGGCAGAGGCAGGCAGATCTCCGAGTTTGAGGCCAGCCTGGTCTACTGGGCTAGCTCCAGGACACCCAGGACTACGCAGAGAAATTCTGCCTGGAAAAACATACAAAGGAACAAACAAAAAGAGTGTCCCACCATCGCAGCAGCCATGCCGTCACTCCTGCAGATGCAGCACTTTACATCAGTATCCCCAAGTGCATGAACATCAGAACAGCATGAGGGACCAAAGCCTGGGAAGAATTTTTCTTTGCATACTCAAGTTTTACAAAACAAAAGCTAACTTTCTGCATGCTCTCCTGTGCTTGTAGTTCTTGTAACCTCAGACAGGCAGGGAACAGGATCAAATTCAGTAATGAGAGAGCTCTTTGGTTTCTCTGGAATTGATCTACAACCTAAATGCAAATATCTTCTTACCCTACATCCAAATATCTTCTTATTCTTCTTTAATCTATAACCAACATCAAAAATCCACCTCCATCAAAGACAAGAGAAAGTATACATGTTAACATATCTGAGGGGAAAGGTAACCTGGCAGTTGGGAGCCAAGGAATAGCACAACGTTACATTATACAAGAAACATCACACAAGAGATTTATTGGGGGAAAAGAAACCAGGAGAGTGGCTTCTCCAGTGAGAAGCAGCAGAGACCTGAGCAGAAAGCAGGGCTTATATAGGATTTCTTAGTAGGCAGAGTTTTCCAGGATGATGCCTTTCAAGATGGCACTTTCCAAGGTAGGGACTGGTGGGATTTCAAATCCAGAGCTTGGGCATTTTACTCTGTAGGGCAGTTAGAGTGCTCTGTGGGTGGAACCTGGCGGTTGGGGGTCCTTAGAGGAGGGGCCTGAGCACCCAACACCAGAATGTTATTACCATATAGGACATTATTATTATATAGGATATTATCATCATATAGGAACACAATTATTTGTCTTTTTTTGCCAGCTTTATCCTCTTTTACTGAGAGGAGATGCCAGAAGCTGGAGAGCTAGTCTAGATTCTATGTAAGTGTTTAATTTTTGATGTTGGTTCTGTTTAAAAAAAAAATACTGTGTAGTCTAAATGAAATATATGTGCCAAGCGTTCATTTAAAAAAAAAAAAAGTTGTCTATCAATTTGCATTCATTCTGTGAGAACTGGATAAAGTTCTCTGGAAATGATCTAGGCTATTGAAACCTCAAAGCCCATCCCCCAGTGATATACCTTCCTCAACAAGACCATACTTCCTAACACTTGACAAACAGTTCCACTAACTGGAGACCACATATTTAAACATATAAGCCTATGGGGACCATTATCACTCAAAGCATCACAGAAGTGGAATGTGTCAGAACTGGAAAGGTGATGGGTAACCCAAGAGGAGTCTACGCTGTAAGAAGACCAGGAACGGACATGCTCCATGGGCACGAACACTCTTTTCACACATTTAATAGCCAAAGGAAGTGAATCTGCACCTTATGGTTGGCCTGCTTCATGCACTCACATTACCAGCCTCGTCCCCAGAGGCATTTGTATTTCTATTACTTGGTCAAGACTGTCAACCCTGCGGAAAAAGAGACGTTTCACCAGTAATGTCTGTGGTCATGAACTTCGTGCTTACATCAGTGCCTGGCGCAAAGTCAGTCTTCAGTAAAGGCTTGTCAAGTCAGCACACTTTATCAAGTAGAGTCAGTAAGGGATCGTGCAGTGTGAAAGCATCGGCAGATGCCCAGTGCCTTGTACTGGAAAAGCAAAATAACTCTGAAAGCAAAGTTATCATTTACCACCTAGGAAACATAAAGCAGATAAGCAAAGGTGGAATCGGAGTCTTTCTGCTTACCAAACCCCTGACTCCCCCTTCATAAGCATATTTAGTGGGTGTCAGTGGATGTTTTCTGCAAAGGAAGAAATGGCAGATGTTTCAGGTTTTCATGGCACACAGCATCTCTGTCATAACTCTTCCATTCTGCTATTGAGCGCAGAAGGAATCACAGACAATAGGAAAGAAAATTAACGTGGTTGTGTTCCTGTAAAATGTTATTTAGCAGTAAAGCTTTGTTACTTCATAGAACAGTCTATTGGTCATTATGCTAAGACATAGGAACTTATAGTTTGGTGAAGCTTATATGAATATATATATATATATATATATATATATATATATATATATATGTGTGTGTGTGTGTGTGTGTGTGTGTGTGTGTGTGCATATATATGCAATAGAAACTGACATAATTAATTGCAGGAAAATATGTCAGAAATAAAACAACTTTGTCCTTTGCAATCTCTGTTGTGGGGGGAAAAAATCCTCCGAATGATAGTTCATATGTGGGCCACAAAACAAAGTAGAAATACTAAGACTTTATTGATATCCATTTGCTATGATTCACTGATGTCAGTGACTAAGATGACTGAAATGATAGAAGGATATCAAAGGAGCTGCAGCAGAAACCCCACCCCATGTTCTCTACTCTGCATTCAAAGTTGAAACTAAATGCTGAGAAATGAAAGTGTACCTTCCTTTTCCTTTTTCTCCTTGCTCCAAGATGGCCACCAGGTCTTAGGTGTTTTCAGAGGAGTTCATATTACAAGACAAGAGAAGAATTTGTCTAGAAAAAAAATGATGGCAAAAACTTGGAGCATAAGCCTTCCCCATGGTTTGGAAACGGAATAGGATATGGAAGATCGACCACAAGGGGGCTCCACAAATGCAAGCGATTCGGGAGCCATGAAAGGAATGTGTACCAGGTATCCAGTCCTACAACAAACCAAGCTACAGCCTCTAAGGAAAGCAGTGGTGTGTCTCCCCTGCTGAAATGGAGGAAACAGAAAGCTTGGTCCACATAAACTGACAACATGAGACTCCCCCCTCAGCCCATCCCACCGGCACTGGCACCGATTCCCAACACACATGGACAGAACGCCAATCATTACTGAACTTGAATTCTCAGCCAATATAATATGACCAAGGATTTAACCAGATTAAATTTGATTTCAAGAAAAGAAAGAGACTTCTTACACCTAAGTGTTGGGGTGAGATAAAGCCTCCTGCAGCTGTAGCACTTTCTAATGAGTCATTTTAATTTTATATAGTTCAGTCACATCTCTCATTAAATGCAAAGTAGAATCATTTGTTCTCAGCCTCCTCCACTCCCAGCTCATGAGCTACAAAGTGTCAGACGGTTCCGAGCATTCTGCCTCCATCCTGGGAGGGAGATACTATTATTGCCCACTTACTACCGATCAGGAAACTAAGGCTTGCATAATTTCATAAGAACCAGGACTGCAAGCCAACCAGTGTGACTACCAAGTGTGACTATGACTATGACACACAGCGTGTGTCTTCACACACTGCTTCCTCTCTGAACCTCTGGGCTGCGTGGGACCCTCCCACCTCCACACAAGAGAAGTGTAAGCGGCGCGGACATCCCATTGGCCCGCCATGTCCTGCTGTAGCCGTAGATAGCAGATGGGAAGACTAAACATGAAGATGAAATTAAGTTTCAGTGAATAGATGCTGATTAACGGAATGTTTTCCTTGACATCTCCGAAAGCAGAAACTTAAAGCTTCTTTCTACAATATTGCCTATTCCAGTGGTTTTTAAGATGCGTTTTAGAGGTATGTTGGGATCCAACCAATCCCTCATGGATAAAGAAAATCTTGGCACCTCTCTCATTAAAGTCAGCTGTGCCTTTGTAGAAGAAAATGTCCCACCTGCAGACATGAGGGTACAGCCCAGCCAAAAAAAAAAAAAAAAGAACACAGGAAGAGGCTGACCCAACAGTTACAGGTGAGAAAGGGTATGTTCGGCTCCTTGTTTGTGATGTGCACATTCTCTTCTCTCCAGACCCAAGAGAAGATCCAAATTTGTCTGATACGAAGAGGCAAGCAGATTAGAAAGTTGTAAAAAAGGAACAAAGATCTGATTAAAATCCCTCGGCATATTCTCAATCTAATCTCCTCCTTCTCCGCAACCTGATTTCAGCAAATTACGTTTATCTCTTAAATGCCTCTTCTTGTTCATAACTTTGATGATTCTCGCATGGGCTGTAGACTGTTTACTCTAATTGTGCTCTTATTAGCATTCCCATTTTAAATGACTAGGAATAAGACTCTGACCTTCTGAAGTGAATGACTGCTTACTGTATTTCCTCCAGGAAAAATTAACCTTGGAAATATTGCCAATTATAGCCAGGACAGCATGTCCGTTCGCTTTTTTTTTTCTTCCCTTCCTATTTGTTTAAGGTGGAATTTCAAACTCATTTTCTAGAAGTTAAATGGGGACAAATGCCCACTGGGCTCCATGAACTTTCCTGTACCAACAGACCTCAGCAACAAGGGGCAACAGTTTCTGTAAAGGAGTGATGGGCACACAGGGAAAGAGGCTCAGGGCTCATGAGCACGCAACCCTAATGGAGAAGCTACTGACAGTTGATGGCATCTCAAAGAGGCAGAGACACTTTTCTTGGTCATCACCCCTGGTAGGTTCACCATGGTCCAATGGATGCCCCCACCCCCCACCCAATCACATCTGGGCAGTACAAACTGGAATCAGTGGACTATATTGGTGGAGGCAGAGGCAGGCAGATAGTCGTGAGTTCAAAGCTAACCTGATCTACACAGTGAGTTTCAGGGCAGCCAGGGCTATGTAGAGAGATCTTTTCTTAGAGAGAGAAAGAGAGAGAGGGAGAGAGGGGAGGGGGAGAGGGAGAGGGGAGGGGGAGGGGGAGAGGGAGAGGGAGAGGGAGGGGGGAGGGGGAGAGGGGGAGGGAAGGGGGAGAGGGAGGGGGAGAGAAGGGAGAGGGAGAAAAAGGAGAGGCAGGGATGGGTGACAGATATGGGAAGACAGGGGTAGAAAAGGGTAGTGAATATGATCAATATACCTTGTAGGCATGTATGAAACTCTCAACAAATTCATTAAAAGATTATGTATTTTTAAAATTTTTAAAAAGAGAATGCTGAATTCATTCTCATGGGCCTTCTTGTCTGTTGCTTTTATTTTAGAAAAGAGAGAAAATACCAAATGTAAATTATTTTCCTTAATACATGCCAGGCATTGAAAATGATACCATTTACGTTCAGGGTTCTTTTTTTCATATAAAAGAAACTACCATTTGATCATGTCAAGGAGACGAAAACGCGATTACACATTGCAGCCAGAAAAGGGGGGAAAATGACCTCCTTTGGAAAGTAGAACATGAAGTAAACGGATAATGAGGATTTCTTTTTCCCTAACCAGACTGAAGATTAAAATATGAATTTAAAAACCATTTAAATATGAATGGAAACAATCAAAGATCAAAAGAGCTATTTGTAAAATCTTTGGAAACCCTAACCCAATGCATCCCCTGCACCTTTGCAAAAGTGTCTGATAAGTGGTGTGTCAGTGCCACACGATAATTCTATACATTTTATTGATAATTGTCTTCAGCCTGATGTATGGAAGGAAACATAATAGCTGCAGAGGATTGCAGCAATATATTTAGGTCCTTTAAACTTCTGCTTCAATCGCCTTTCATAAAGTAATAGAAATGAAAGGAACTTTGTAAGATATGCAAAGGCAACTAAACTTATTGATACATGCAGGAAGACCCAAACCAATTCCTTCCATCCAAGCACATATAATTCTTAATGCAGGCCAGCCTCCATCCTTTTAAATAAAAGGCCACTCCACCCCCACCTCTGCCATTAGAGCTTTGGAAGAATGACTACCTCTGTTCATGTGTCACTATCGTTAAAAGCACAGCAATATGCCCACCCGGATCTCACATATGAAAGAAAAGAAAAATAAAAACTAATAATCACCGGCTTCCCGGCGCTGACTTTTTATATCTTTTACGGAGCTCCATGAATCTTCCAAAATTAATGACAACGGCTGAGCTCCCTCGAAGATTTTTGCAAAAAGACTGCCAGCCTGTTTCTGCAGAGTAAAGCGATTTGCTGTGCCCTTGGTGGGGAGAAAGGGGAGGGCTTAGAAAAGTAAACTAGGTAGAAAATAAAATTATAAAGCTGAAGAAATAACATATGAAAGAAATATCCTACCTACTCTCAATTTTAATCATCTCAAAACCTACAGGAGAATTAAACTTATTTACTTGCACAACTAAGGCCATTTTTGCTGAAATTGCAAAACTAGTCATTTTACAAAAGGAGCAAATCATGAAGATTCTGTATTGCAAAAAATAAATGGTGCAGATTAAACAAGGAGGGAAGATGAGACTGAAGTGCCTGGAAAGTAACTGCAGTTGATGGAATCTCTAGTATTTTATTAGTAATTAATCCATCAATCTCAAAAATTATAAAAATTCTTCTCGTGGAACAATTCCTGAGCTCTATACATAAGCAACAGTATTTTAAAATTAAGCAACTCTATGAGATAGTTATGAGAAAAAAATGGGAAACAGGCAAGTGAATAATATTTCTGCCTAATATGAACTGAATGAAATTAATCAAAAAGTAAAATTCACTCATTGAAAAAAAAATATGAACAGGCTACTAAATGCCCACCATTCCTCCAAACACTGGATGACATCATGGTGAACAAGAAGGGGGAAACCAGCAAACTCTGAAATAGTCTCCAATCAGAAAGAAAGACAAAACAAAGATAAATGAGTCACAAATTAAGGGCGATGAAGGTTCTTCAGTGGTTAGAGTACTTGCCCGTGTAAATGCATGCATGACCATTCACCCATAGAGGTGAAAAAACATACACACAGACATACACTACACACATACACACACACACACACATGCATGACCATTCACCCATAGAGGTGAAAAAACATATACACATACATACAC
>JANHMN010000021.1:34654426-34699959 GCA_030674055.1 Rhabdomys pumilio
AACATATACACATACACACACTACACACACACACACACACACACACATGTACAAACATTCAGTCATGCAGATGAAAAACCATATGCATATATATACACTACACACACACACACACACACACACACGCACGCACACGCACACGCGCAAACACACACACACACACAAATGGGAATGAAAAATGAAAACAAATTAAAAGTAAACATATGTACACTGGATATACGTTATAGGAACAATGGAGCAGGAATCAGTCATAGGACGCTGATGTACGTCAGGATTTAAGGGTAGAGGAAGCAGAGAAAACTGAATGCTTCTCTGAGAATAGAATCTTCCAAAAGACCTAGGAGGGAGAGAGCATGTTGTTATGTGGAACCAAAGCGTGTCAGGTAGAGAGACTAACAAGTTCAAATGTCGTGAGATAGGATGGTGGTTGGCATCTACAAAGGTCGTTGAGGAGGGCAGTGTTGCCTGCAGCCGCATCAGACAGAGTATAGTGAGACGACAGAATCCATGAATGGGACCTGGATGAAGGCTGTGCGTTTTCTTGGAAGCCATTGTAAAGATTTTTGCTTTTTCTTTAGCTTGGGGAGTTTTTGAAGAGTCTAACGATAGTAATAAAGATCTTACATGCTTTATTTAACGGGACTATTATGATGGCCTGGTTACAGAGGACTTTAAAGGACTTTCAGGCTGTTTCCATTCCCTGGCTATTGTGAGTAGCTAGGAAATAGCCAGTGCCAGCAAACAAGACTGAGCTGTGTAAGTATTTGTAGAGCAGAATGAAGTCCTTTGGGCACATGTCATAAAGCAGTGTATCTGGGTTAGATGGTAGATTTACTTCAAAGCTTATGAGAGCTCTCCACGCAGATTTCCAGAGTAGCCGCACCAGTCTGCAATGCCCCTGATTCCCCTTTCCTCACAGCCTCACCAGTAATTTTTGTCCATTGTTTTGTTGATCTTGGTCATTCTGACTAGGATAAGATGAAATCTCAATGCTGTTTTAATTTGAATTTCCCTTATTGCTAAGAATGGAGACTTTTCTTAGTCTTTTTGGAGACTGTCTTAGTTAGGGTTTCTATGGCTGCAATGAAACAGCATGACAAAAAGCAAGTTGGAGAGGAAGGGTATCATTGTTCATCATCAAAGGAAGTCAGAATAGAAACTCAAATAGGACAGGAACCTGGAGGCAGGAATTGATACAGAGGCTATGGAAGTTGCTGCTCATTGGCTTGTTTCTCCTGGCTTGCTCAACCTGCTTTCTAATAGAACCCAGGACCACCAGCCCAGAGATCGAACCACCCATAATGGGCAGAGTCCTTCCACATCAATCACTAGTTAATAAAATGACTTGCAGCTAGATCTTATGGAGGCATTTTTCCACTTGACAGTCTCTCCTTTCAGATAACTCTAGTTTGTACGACAAGTTGACTTAAGACCAGCCAGCACAACTGACCATTTGTAAACCTGACACACAAACACATCATTATTACACCATACCTTTCCTTTCTTATTCATCCCCAAGATGGCACATTAAAAACATAAAACCCTTTAAATCCCACAGTTTTTATAAACCCAAACACATTAAAATTTCAATTTCCTTAAAATATTCAATCTCTCTAAAAATCCAAAATCTCTTTTAAAATTTTCAAAGTCTTTCAGCTGTGGACTCCTGTAAAAAAAAAATAAAATAAAAATTAAATTAAATGCCTTCTTCGAGAGGGAAGAACCAGGGTACAGTCACAATCTGAACAAAGCAAAACCAAACTCCAACAGTGTACATAACTCAATGTCCAATATCTGGGATTTACTATGTGTGAATTCATATTATACACATGATTTTTAAAAGTTACATCACCTAGAATGATAATGCTCCCCCCAAAAGCCATAGGCTATCTAACAGCAACCCTAGTACAAGGCATGAGAAACCTGACTTTTGAGTTTTGGGGAGTCCAACAGATTCCTAAAACGGTATAGATTATATCCTCGCAGAAGTTAAAGGTAATCTATTACTGAAGACAGCATGCACTTCAGAAACAGGGCCTGGCGTGATCGAGCTGAATCTCACCAAAAGCCTCTTACCTAGGGACTAGGTTTCATAGTACAGGAAGGTTCTATTCAACTATGTTGCCTATCTACTACAAAAATGACCAGCATGACAGTATATTCCTAAAGTATAACAGTGGCATTCATATCTTGGTGGTTATCAATAGCTGTCTAACTGAACTTAAGGACCATTCAGTAGAAGGTATTGGAAACCTACCCAACAACCCATAACCTATAAGGATGAGTTCCTCCTACTGCCACTTTCCTAAACCAATATGAGTCCTAAGTGCATTCCAAATACTTAACCTTATACCCACCAATTAGTGTTGCTACCACTCCTCGAACTCAAAACTCCAAGAAGTTTTTTTTTTTGCAGTAGATGGAGAACATTACAGAAAAGCCTCAACTGGTCAAGCAAAGAAGAAACTATCATGGGACACGCAGACCCAATTAGTACATCTACAACACATTTAAGGCCCAAGAAACATCGAGGAAGAATCGGAGAAACGATTGCAAGAGCCATAACCAAGAGGTCTTCTGTGAGACTGTCTCCTGGAAATGATAGGAAGCTACAACTGTGAAATCTCAAATACCTGGCTACCTAAACAAAGAGTTACAATAGAGTTGCTAATGGGGAAGGGGAATGTCTCACAGGTCCTGCATCTCGATGAAGAACTATGTCTAGATAAAGACTGCTGAGGCAGGAAGAATTAATTTAATCTTCCCCAGAATGAAACACCCTAATTGGTTATACAATAGCAACTGATCAACTCTGAAAACATATACATACAAGCAACACTAACTGGACTCAGCAAATAATATTTATATATTTTTGTGCACGCGCATGCGTGTGTGTGTGTGTGTGTGTGTGTGTGTGTGTGTGTGTGTGTGTAATAACTAAATAAAAAGAGGTCATGATTTTGAAGAAGGGTCAATATAAAAAAGGATAAAAGGGAGAGAACAGATGTGAAAATGATTTGATTAGAATTTAATTTTTTAAACCAACAAAAAAAATGAATACAACATTCAAAAAGTACTTTGAAGGGAGAAAAGAAATGTGCAATAATAGCTTACCCAAGTAAGGCATGATGGGGTTGGGACAGAATAGCATCAGGTGTCAGTCTGCATGTCTGCCTCATCTGGAAGAATGCCGACAACATGAAGCTCAGGGAAGGCAGGTGCATTCCAAGATGTCCCAGCCCATGTTCCTCTAGGTAAGAAACAGTGAGATCTGGGATGAATACCCTGGATGTTCTCAATTTCCTGTATAACCAGACACCATTGGAGACCCGAAGGGGCTGAGAACAATGGTTCTCAGCTTCCTGTGAACCCAGACTCTGCTGGGGAATCACAGGGAGGTGAGAATGGGGTCCAAAGGCCTGTGGCTCCCCTACCCTCAAGGTAGGAAGGAGACCACTGAACCCTGAGTGGAATCTGAGTACCAAAAGTACAGAGGGGCTGGAAGAGAGGCCTTTCAGGAGGTATAGGTGTGGCTCTTTACAGCATAGGCCTCCCCATGGCAATCTTTGATGAAACTGAGGGTCCTTGCATGTCCAAACTGCTTTATTCATGGCAGATGTAAACCCATGCATCTTACTCAGGATGAACCAGGGATTAAATACCTTTCACAGGAAGGGATCCCAGGAAGAGAAACTCATTGACTAAACACTCAGGGCCTATCTAGATACCTCATTAGCATGGAGAACTCTAGGTTTTGATGCTATGTGACCAGTTGTCATGGTCCTCTTAGTGAGGTGTCATAGTCACATGTTCTAAGACAGGTAGGTCCCAGCTGGGAGCTGGTTCTAACACCTGTCGTTCTCCATTATGAGAATTCCGAGGGTTTTGAGTCTGCTTCAGCCTTACCAGTTCTTCTGTCTGATGGTACAGTCCACGTTCCCCACAATCAGGGAAACTGGGGAGATGAAGCCAGATCTACATATATTTTAAAGGTAGTGTCAGTAGGGCTTGCTGATTGACTGTTACTAGGGGGAATATGAGAAAAAGGAGCCAATTATGATGCCAATGATTTGGGTTGAGTGTAGTCAGCTCTGATTCTTCTTCAGTTTCCAGCATCCACCTTCATCCCGTGACCTCATCGCGGGTAGCATCTTTTCTCACTCCTTGACCGCAGGTTCACTCACTCCTGATTCTGGCCAGTGATCTATATGGGAGAGGCTACCTATCCAGTCTGAATCCCGAATAAAGAACATACCCTGATGGAGCTGTGTGGTCTAGGAAGATAAGAAGGAATCGGGGTAGAGCTGGTCAATGATCTGCAGTGGAGGCAGGGTCAGTCTTGGCCTCTGAAGCCTGAGGTAGAGGTCCCTCACCTGTAAAGAGTGAGTGAAATTCAGATCAAGGAAGCCCTGAGTGACTGGGTAAAGGGCAGATAGAGTTCAAAATGAATGTGTAGCACTGGCCATGAGCACTCAAACCCATGGGAAACTGGCAAAGCCTTTCCTCTGGTCAAAGAATAAGTGTTTATGAATGATTGACCACTGCATACATAATCTAGCAACTGAAGCTTCTTCCCTCTCCCTGGACATTTGCAGCCTGAGACGACTCACCTGCAGAAACCTCAGACTGAGACTAGCTAACTCCTTCCTTTGTGCTGTAGATAATAAACGGGCTGAGGTTCCAGGTCATTGCAGTGGTTCTGCTGTTCTGTGAGAGCATATACATCCCATGAAAATCCAGCTCTTCTATATGCCTGTCTGGGTATCTGGTCTTTACATGTTTCCTTGCTACTTAGTTAGGTCAAGGACAAAGCTACATGGGTGGCACACTTGCCAAGCCCAGTCTAGATAATGCGTATGCAAATCATGGGATCCAGTCTTAAACATGGGAGTATTAATTATCATTGCAAGCCTTTGAGACTAGGGGGTGGTTTGTTATAATGCTGTAGCTAGTTGATACACTGAGTAGCCTAAAGGATATATAGAAGTATATACGTGTGTGTGTGTGTGTGTGTGTGTGTGTGTGTGTGTGTGTGTATTAAAATATAAAACATATACAGTCGAATCAAATCTGGTGAAAGAAAGTTAGGACTTTTGACTTGGATACACTTGATTTTCTCATTAGACTTGAAAGATAGAGTTTGTACAGGAATTGCATTTACTAGGAAAGTGTCCAAGGATGAAATATAAATGTTTCAAAAAATATAAACTTAGATAGTGCTTAAAGTCTGAGAACTTAAAGGTTGCAGTGACGGACAACAAAGCTGAACATGACTTTAAGAGTTAAGAACTGTCAAAAGGATGTCGGACAGGGATACATGGGAGAAGGGGGCTGAGGAAACTGAGAGTTGAGAGAAGCTAGAAGATTCCTGTAGATTCAATTGCCAAGAATGTGGTAAAGAGAAGTTTGAGGGTGCAAATGCCATGAAAGGAGACATTTTCCAGAAACTCAAATCTCTGCACAAGATTTATTTCAGAACAAAACATAGAACTGTAGTAAGAGGACTCAACTTTCTAAACCACTTATAGGGATCTTAGAAGTATATTTGAGCCTAACAGCATCCACCATTGAGCCAGCCTGCCAGATTGCACAGTGCCTTCTACTCTTTGAAAAGTTTTGTGTGAAGGCCAGAGCCCGTGGTAGAGCATGCCCTCTGATTCTGTGCCCAACACGTGAGAGGAATGCTGGCCACAAGGCAGCTATGTATGTTCCCAACAGTGTTTATGCCTCTTAAATTTGTTTTTGTGATTACATAGCTGCACAATGATACGAAATAGTGTGTACATCAATGATAGATCCATACAAAAGAAATGTAGCTTCTTTCAAAAATCATCCTGGAGGCTAGGTACTCGTAGCTAGAAAGACTTCATGAAGGTAAGCCACTAAGAAATATGCCGTTGTATTAGGTGCGAGTGAGAGCGCCATAAAGTATTTTTAAAGAATCATAAAAATGTAGACTTGTGGAGACTTGGAGTACTTTTCGTGTGTGTTCTGCTCCACTTACAGAAGGCAAAGCAGAACCCACCTACGAGGCATTACGGATGTGGCTGCTACAGAAGCAGGGAGGCTGAGTTCAGTCAGGGAGCCCCATGAACCGAACTGAAATGTCAGAAGTGAAACTGGAGGGACTACAGCAGAAGTGGGCAGGTATTAATTTATGTTTTTGAAAATAAAATCACACAAGTGCCATTTGAAGATCATTCTCTACCTCCATCAACTTCTTCAAGTAGTCGGTTTAATTAGTCAACTATTGTCTTGACTAAATTAAAGTGTGTCTCATGTTACTTTAAACTAGATAAGAATTTAAACAACGAAAGAAAGGGAGGGAGAGAGAAAAGGAAGGAAGGAGGGAGAAAGACAGGGAAGGAGGGAGGGAGGGAGGGGAGGAAGGGAGGTAGAAAGGAAGAAAGGGAGGTAGAAAGGAAGAAAGGAAGGAAAGAAGGAAGGAAGGAAAGAAGGAAGGAAGGAAGGAAGGAAGGAAGGAAGGAAGGAAGGAAGGGAGGAAGAACAAGTAATTCTTTCCCAAGGCAAGCCTTTACACATAACAAAGCATTACTTGTTTGATCCACACAGTGACTTTGATTTTTATTGCTTTTTATATAAAGTCCCATCCTACCATTATTGGAAATAAAGGCTGGATGATATTTGCCTCAGCCACCCACTTGCCTTTAAGAAAAACTGCCCTTGAATTCCTAATTTCAGATGAGAATCTTTCCAACAAAGTCTCCCTTTGATTCTTCTTGTATCCGGATAAGAGTTTGCTGCAGTAAAACATGTTATAGCATTACATTCAATTAGTGTGTGCTGCATGAATATGGTTCAGACGCTGTTAAGCAATTACACTGACCTGCTCTTGTCCCAAGAGATTGAACAGAATAACCCTGCTATGGAACTTGACCCCGAATTTGTACTCAGATTTAAAACACTAAATAAGACTATGTATAGAACACGGATTGCGCATCAGACTGCAATAGTATGGAAACCACTACTGGGATGGTAAGGCTGGATTGGGAGGAACTGGGAGGCAACAGGGAGTTAGCTGTTGGCTCTGGATATGGTGGACCCTACAGTTTAAGAAGCATAAGAAAACTTCAAAAAGTGCTGCAAAGAGCAAGACATTTCCAATATGGAGGAAGTAGCCTTCTGATATGGAAGAATATCAGAAGTATAAAATAGACACAAAAAGGATTCACAAAGCTTGGGTGGCACCCGAGGGGGGGAAAAAAGCGAAAACAAAATTGTCTCAGCCACATTTAGCTCGTCCCTTAGTGAGGAAATTGAAGCCCTCACTTCTGTATCCTCATTTACTCTTTGGCATATGTAATTATAATTGGGTTAACTAGAAACTCAACTATATGTACAGCTTTCATTTCAGACCTTGAGTTTCATCAAAATTAAAGTTCAAAGTCAAAGAACCCATGCAGGTATTGTACGGGCAAGGATTCAAGACTGAGCTATAAGCCAGTTAACTACTGTACTGGGAATGCTGGTACCCCCTGCTGAGTTCATGCTTTTAAAAAAAAAGTTAATGATATAAAGAACATACTATAAATGCTGCATCCCTATTTTCCAGTGACACTAATCAGAAACGTAATCTACTGAAATGGAAAGTAAACAAACATGTATCCATGAAGCTATAGAAACAATCTGCATGAACAACTTGAGAGAAATGGTTACATTCAGATGTTGCTCTCAAGTCATCAACAGGACGAGATAAACAAAAAAAACAAAAAAAAATGGGAAGTGTGCATGGCCACAGGGGACAATATTTGCTATTTTGAAAAGTGGGTGCTTTCTTCTGTCAAGCGCCACAGAAGATGACAACTCCTAGGATGCAAGAAATACATTGGAGAGTACTTAGCATGTACATAAGCAGCTAGCAGGGTCTGAGCATGGACTGCACCTCTGCTGATTGTCTTTATGGAAACAGCCAACCACGTGGATTGGGCTGAGCTTTTTCTGTAATATCCTCTAAGGAAAGGGGGTCACACTTCGCCTTAACCCCAGGACATAAAATGCCTTAGCTGATTGTTTCTGAATCCAGCTCAAAAGGTTAAGCTAAATTATGATGATCAGGGTGGGTTAGGGTGTGTGTAGAAGCTTCTTGAGATATCCTTTTGGATAGGATAAAACTAGTCAAAGAGTAGATACCCAAGTTGCCTCCCAAATGCAGTAGAGTGGGCAAGAAGAGGAAAGGGAGAGAGGCTAGCATGGAAACAAAAATACCATCAATAGAGAAAACAAGTGCTTCTAAAAACATGGACCTTTAAATATTCGACAAAATAGAGAGTGTACATGGATGCCTTGAACTACAGAATTCTGTGAAAATCAATGCAAACTGTCTAACTGGCTAGCTGTCCTACCACCTGATTTAGTGAACACAAAAAGGATGAGAACTAGGCTGGGAGCTGAGACACCAGAGAAGGAAGCTGTAAGCACAGACATCCCAGGAAGGCAACCATCATAGCTTGGGCTTGGGACACCGATAAGGCATAAACTTCTGAGGATATTAGGTCAGCTCTACCTGTCATCCCCAGATCAGTGGTTGAAAATGATAGAGATCCATTTTTATTTCACATCCCAGATCAACTGGCAAGAAGATGGAGGTTAGAAGCTTTTCTCTACACAGTAATGAAGCCCCTAGACTATCAGAGGGCACAATGCACGGGTTACAAAATCAGTCTGTACATCTAGCTACTTCTGGGACACAGAGTGTATGTCATACAAAATATTTCTATATTGCACATCTTGTCAGCCATCACACCATTATATAGCCATACCACACTGTAAAGGAGACTAGTAAATGTGGCCTGTGGGTCTACTCATAAGGAAAGGAAAAACATTTTCTCTAAATCCCTCAACCTGTAGTTCCAGACCCCTATGGAGGGGGGCAGCACCCAAACAACCTTTTCATGGGGGTCAAATACCAGGTGTCCTGGATATCGGATATTTACATTACAACTCATAACAGTAGCAAAATCACAGTTGTGAAGTAACAATAGAACTAATTTTATGGTTGGAAGTCACCACAACATAAAGAACTGTATTAAAGAGCAGAAGCTTTACAAAGGTTGGGAACCACTGCTCTAAATTCCAGCCAGGTTTATTTACATTTCAACAGACTAAATGGATGGGTAGATGGGACAAAACTTTAAACATATGGTTTGAAGGAAAATGATAAAATCAGAGAAAGACAGAGAGAATCCCAAACTATTGATATGCTTATCTATCAGATTTGAGGGTGGATGGAGATTCGAGATTCTACATAGATGGAAAAGTTGAAAGCTTTGACCTTTTTAGTCTTCTCTCAGGCCCTCTTCAACGTAGCCATAATCCACAGGACCTACTGGATAACACACAAGCAACGCCCATCATAGCCCGGTCAAGAGCATTTGGAATTAAGGCAAAAGAAAGCTGTAATTGGGCTACAAAGTCTTGGCACTGGTCCTTCGTCTTTCTTCTCTGTTTCTCTCAATAGCCTCCCATGGAGGTATGACATTCGCCATCCTCTTGGTGGCTATGGAAATGTGGCTAAGGACCATGAGTGTAATAAGGTGTGGTTCAGTTGAATTTCCTAAGGTAAGCCTTTTCTCTTTTTGCACCCTCACCACCCTCTCTCATGCATTGGAAACTGGACACATCCATGAATCAGCTCAACCATACACAGGCACTGATCTAGGGACTGAAAAATGAAAAAAAAAAAGAAGGAAAGAAAGGAGAGAAAGAAAAGAAAAAAAGAAGAGAAAAGAGAAGAAAAGAAGAGAAAATAAAAGAAAGTAAACACAAAGAGAAGAAGAGATGGAGGAGACCCAGGTCCAAAGATAACTTCATAAAGCAGACCATTCTTGAGGGTCGGTATCTGAGGGTCACTGAAAGAGCAGCTCAGCCTTTCCTGAAGCGTACAAAGCCCATGTGTGTCCAAAACTCAAAATGCCAGTACTCAGGAGAAGAGAATTACTAAAGACACCCAAGATAATAATGTTCTCCCTGAGAAGGATGAAGACAGCAGGTGGCTATGGCCAAGTTTGCACTACTGGCCCTTCCTTTCTGGTGCACTTGAATTTCACAGATGCCTGTCTACTTTTGCTTAAGCTAGTTTGAACTTCTGTGACTCATAGCTATGGGACCCTCTAGTTCAGGCTGTAACACAGCAATGGAGGTCAGAAAGATGACACACATCAAAACTTGCCATGTCTGGGAGGTAGGTCTATGTGCCAGGATATTGTGTGCCAGGATACTGTGTGCCAGGATACTGTGTGCCACGCTACTGTGTGCAGCTCCTACTATGTGCTCCTACTGTGTGCTACTCTACTATGTGCCATGCTACTGTATACAACTCTACTGTATACAACTCTACTGTGTGCCACGCTACTGTGTGTCATGCTACTATGTGCCACTCCTACTGTGTGCCCCTACTGTGTGCTACTCTACTGTGTTCTACCCTACTATGTGCCATGCTACTGTATACAACTCTACTGTGTGCAACTCTACTGTGTGCCATGCTACTGTGTGCCATGCTACTGTGTGCCACTACTACTGTGTGCCCCTACTGTGTGCAACTCTACTGTGTACCAACCTACTGTGTGCCATTGTACTGTGTTCCATGCTACTGTGTGCAACTCTACTGTGTACCAACCTACTGTGTGCCACTGTACTATGTGCCATGCTACTGTGTACCACTGTATTGACTTAGTAATTGTTTTTAATTTCACAAACATCCTTACTTTTAAAAACTTCTCACACATGAGAGAGACTGCGCTTTCTAATGCATGAGGGAGTTTCTTGTTTGGGGCTTTTTGTTGTTGCTGCTACTGTTGTAGGTTTGTTTGTTTGCTTCTTTGTTTCTTTGTTTTAAATGTTAAAATATAATTCTGTCTTGGTCATATTTTCTCCAGGTATGCCAGACATTAGGCAAGAACAATAGGACTCTATCCCACACTTACCACGTGAGAGGTGCTGATGTCCAGTTTTTTAATATATTGTTTTACTCGATCCTCAAGCCATTCATATGAAGAAATAATATTATTTACATTTCAGAAATTGAGGTGCTAATAGATTAAATAGCATTTTCAGGGTTGCAGAGCTAATGCTCGACAGAGTTAATATTTAGAGGGTGTCAATGTTTGCTCAAATATCTCTTTCTTGTAAAGCCACTAATGCCACTGTGGGAGCCTGTCCTCATGAAATCATTTAGTCCTAATTACTGCTCACAGGCCTGTGACGCCCTCCGCCAATTATGATGTGGCCAGTAGGACTCTCTGGACCTAAAACAGATCTGGGTACTATGTTTTTAAACTTCCCATTCTCCGGAACTACAAGCCAAATAGCTTTCTCCTTTAGTAATTACCTGGTCTCCAGTACTTTGATGCAGCAATAAAATGACTAAAGGTGTTTACTTGATGTAATCTCCCACTCGAGTAAAGAACCCGAAAGCTAGGAAGTCTCCCACTTATCTCCACAACCCCAGGCTTACAAAGGCAGCTGTTCTGAAAGAATAAATAACTTTAGGAAATAACATGGTATTTTTCCACTCTCAAAGTTTAATTCTGTAGTTTGTAATTTGGGGGCACGCAGATTTATTATTCATCAACCCAGCGGTGGCAAGGAGAAAATTGAACGTCAACGTGAATGAACCCAAAGATAGGAAAATAAATGTTTTTTTTTTAAGTAATTAACGAGAATTCTGCAATCTCTAAGGTCATTAAGGAAAAGAAACTCTGTCCTAATAAGTCTTGTGTTCTAAGAATCGTGAGCAGAAAGCAAGGAATTTCTTCTTACTGGAAAGGTTAGCCTAGTGAGAACAGTGTAGAAAGCTTACAGACCTACCATGACAATCCTGGGACTTTGAACAAATCTCAGCCAGAACCACTGTTGCTTTTTTCAAAACTCTTCACTGTTTAGTCCTGTGAAAAGAACAGGAGGAAGAGGAAGCTGTGTGGTAAGTCTACACGGAACAGCTACTGTTTTAGATGCAAATCCTAATTCCCCAAACCCAAATAGTTTAGGTAATATGGAAAAGAGAATGGCAGTTACTGGGGAATTTGGCTACTGATGGGATTAAGCTTTGCTGCTCAGCTGGCCTTGAGTTGAGCAGCTGTTCAGCCGACCTGATGTAATCACAGGACTCCTAGGAATGAAAAGGAGGCCCGGAAGAGTAAGGGAATCAATGAAGAACAGTCAGAGTAAGGCCCTGTGAGGACCTAATCCCCATCATTAAGGCATTAAAGACAGAAGACCGGAGCCATGAGCCAAGTACTGCCATGTTCTCCACGGCGTGGGAAGAAAACAAGGAAACATGCTCTGCCTTCAGTTTCTAGCAAGAAAAGCAGCCCCCTCCCCTCTCTCTCTCTCAGCAGCTTGATTTGAGCCCAGTGGCTCTGTGGTGTCAGACAGTGTAAGCACAGAGTCCTTGGGATAATCAAATATTGTTCTTTTAAACCACAGGGTGTGTAGTCACTACTTAGAACAGCGGAAACCAATGCACTGCTTGCTGCTGCTAATGCGGAGAACCCTATTTGTGAACCCAGGGAGCTGCGAACACAGCACGGTAAACAAGGTAAGAGTAAAAGAAAAAAAAAAGATCTGTCTGCCTGGGTGACTCAAGTGTTACAGCTCCATTCGAAAGAAGAAGCTGGCATATTATGTGGGGTTGTGAGTCAGGGGAACCGTGAAACCGGAAGGAGCCGGTCTGGGACAGAAGTTGGGTGGAGTCGTATCCAACTGTTTTTCCCCCATACCTTTGCCCATACCAGAAGTCAAGTAGTCACAGGTTAAACTTCCTCTCTCCTTACAAGATCATGTCCAAGCAGCACCTGGAATTCCTCCTTATGCAAATGAGGCATCCCTTAGCTCCCTGGTCCATATCAATCAATACTCACCGCAAAGGTTTAAAAAGACTTTGCTCCCCCTTTCCCCATTTAAGCGAGCTTCTCCCTGAAGCCTGTCTCCAGAGAGGTCTGTTTCTCCATCACTCCTAGTTGTTCTTGCCTTGCTTCAGCTCTCTGGATCCACTGGTTGCGGTCATGAGCAATCTCGTCATTACGCATGGGGGAGAGGAATGGAAAGGACTTGAGGATGACACTGAGGCACACTCAGAAGCTTAATATACCAGCTCTTTGAACACAGCAAAAGAAACTGAGGCTTAGTGAGACGAAATTGTTTGCCCAACCTAGTTAATGCCACAGTCAACACAAGAACCCAGATCTGCTTTTAAAATGTCCGTTCTGACTGCAACTCATGTTAGTACATTTTCTAATAAACTCTAAAAATAAACTATAGGAACAAAGTATTTGTCTCTGGATAGTAAGAAAGCAAAAATAAATTTCAAGGTCTCAGTGTTAAAGAATACTTCTTGCTCCTTCACAGGACATGGGTTCAGTTCACAGAATCTACACATGGATTAAAAAGTTCATGTAACGCCAGTTCCTGAGGATCCAACGCCCTCTTCTGGCCTCTGTGGGCACTGCACACATGGTACAGAGATACACATGCATGTAAAACACCCACACACATAAAATAAAATCAGAATCTTTTTTGAAAAACAAACTAGTCAAAAATGGAGTTTTAAGAAAGAGACACTCTAAACTTAAGATGCACTATGCCGTTTAAGGGTGGCCAGGGGACAACTTTTTGGAGTCTTAGTAGCTAAGCACCATGAAAACTAATTGGACCCAATGAGCCACATTAAATTTGAACACATCTGAATAATAGCAGAAAGAGCCTCAAGTCCTTTGAATTAGTCTTATTCCTTCCATGGATATTATCACCATCAGTGTGAGCCAAACTTAGTAACAATGACAAGAGCAGATAGCACTACTGGGCACTTGGTAATGTCAGCATGTATACTGTCACAGAGTAGTTTGAATGCCTTACATCATCCCGCCATTTAAGGGATTTAATTCTCATGGTTGTCCCATGAAACATCAACTACTGATGCTTCTATTTTGTGCTGAAACAGAAGCACAGAGAAATTGAATGTGCTACCTAACGGTTCATTTCAGTGAGGACTGTGGGTCTGAAGAAAGATGCTGGTTAGTTTGAACCATCAACGTCTCATCATCTAGAGTCACCCATAAAGAGAGTCTTGATGAAGAATTTCCTAGATCAAGTTGGCATGTGAGCAAGTCTGGCATGTAGGTGAGATGACCCACACTGAGTGTCAAGGACACCATTTTACAGCTAAACAGTGTAAGCACTGTATAAAGAGTAGAGAGAGCCAGTTGAGCAAGCAACCAGGCAGCATGCACAGTTGTGATATAGCTAACTGTTTCAGCTTTCTTTCATCTTGGATTCTGATGGACTGTACCCTAGCATAGTAAGCCACATAAACCCTCCCTGCTTTTTTTCCGGGGGTGGGGAGCAGCGTTACCATGGCAACAGAAATGAAACTAGAAGAGAAACTATGAACTCTGAAAGCTCTGATCAAAAACTGATTTTTCTCCACATATGCCATAGCCCTGCGGTGGTCCTACACATCCCAGGAAGACATAAGACTCAGCCATTCCCAGTCCCGTTTAGTGGCATGAGGAACTAAATAATGTCTCAAATAAAAAAAAAATAGGTTTCTCAAGTCGGTCATAGAAACCTCACTCTAAAGCTAGACTGTGGATAACTATAAAGTAGCACTTGCCTTAGACAATGAAGTGTAAAATGAGAGTCGGGTCTTACCTATATGGCTCCACTCCCAACATTACTTCACCACACAAAGAACAGAATAGCTCAAGGTCAGACACATTTCAAAATGCAATCCCAGTGCTCACTATGACCTTGAATACATTTTATTTAACTTCTCTGTATTTTGTATAGTTTACTTTAACAAAAACAGGAAAAGGCATAATAAAAAGCTGCAGCTTGTAAAGTTGTTGGAGAGGTGAACCACCACGAAGCATATTCAGAGGGTTCAGCTTTGCATGTGTACTTGACAAATAAATAAACAATACAGCTTCGCTTGGTGTCATTTTCATCTTTCTCTGACTTCCAAACTATTTTTTTAAACGTCCCCTAAAACTCTCAAAGTCTTCTAAGACCTCTCCTGAGTATCACAGAAAGTGTACTTGAAGGCAAAATTTAAAATTAAAGAAAACACCATCAAAAAGAAATATGACGCCTTGAATCTCAAAAGGCTATCATCTAAACCATGAGGATGATTCTCGGCAATGAGGAAAAACTGGGAAATGTGTGCGTGTCTATGAGGCATCCTTAAGGGAAGTGATCCATGATCCATGTCTATGAGGCATCCTTAAGGGAAGTGATCCATGTCGTTTCTCATGGGACCAAAGCAGTTCTCCTATCTACCATTAGATAGCCTTTATACCAATCTCTTGTTCTTTCAAAGTCCTGATGAATATGGGATCATAACGTCCCAAGACTATAGAGGAAGGATCGAGTAAAGCTTCAACCCCGTATATCTCAGATCAGGAGAGCAGGATTTGGCTCCCTCCTCCCCCACAACCTGGTGCCACGTCCCACCATCAATAAGAATGTATTACCCTGACAGTTATCAGGTTTCACTCCTTGTTTGACCATATAAGGTCCACACGCACTCACGCATGCATGTGCATGTGCTACAGCCCCTAAGTATGCAGATAAACTTTCAACATATGTTGTTGTTGTGGCCAGTTAAACATGGCCACACAAACCTGGCCCCAGAGACCATGGAGACCTCCCTAAGGGAATAAATACCCCTTTCTCCAGGCCCCCTAAGTGAACCAGTTCTCTAAAGTTGTTCCTGGGTGTGTAATCTTTGCCCGAGTTACCACCACCAAGCAAGATCCTGCCTGTAGACTCTCATTCCACTAAGCTTCTCTCCCTCCTGTCTACCCCAGTACACAGTGAGTGCGGCTACTATACCTGAGAAAGAAGTGGACATGGGACGGCAGCTTGTATAACTAGATTTTCAGAAGCTACTTTATTCTGGCCTTCTGGCAGAGAATCGTTATTAAGCATTTCCCCTTTGCAAAACATGGTACTGGATCTTGTGAACAAAGTAATCTCCATCCTTTCAAAATACATACTGTACTTAGAAAGATAAAATGTCTCTTCCATGGAAAGCAACTAAAATAAGTACCAAAGACAAAATTCAAAGCAGGTTTATTGGAGAACTCCAGTAGGTCCCATACTTAACTGCTTATGCAGGTCAAATGTTGGCAGCTTTCAGGATGAACTGAGAGATGTCTATCAGGAGCTAGTTAGAATAGTAGTATTTTTGCTGTTTCTGAAAGGGTTAAAAATTTTCAGAAACTCCTAGCAGGCTGAGCAGGACCAAGAGAGCAGATCAGCTTGGTCGTGAGCTCTGTTTCAGGAACTTGGCTGACCACACAATAGATGGTTGAACACAATAGGTGGTTGAACACAAATAGGCTCTTGAGAATAGGCTCTTGAGAATAGCCTATACAAAATGTTCCCCATGACTGTTCCTTGGACCCTGTCACAAACTGAATAATGGGATGGGACTTTCCACAGGTACTCTCCAACTACCCTCCTTCACTTCCCCCTGAGTTGTGGTTTCCCCCCTCGGTTGTGTTTTTTTTCCTTGTGGTTTTTGCCTTTAAATTCCCTCTGCCTCCAAAGCCCGGGGGTCAGACCCCACTATCCCTGCATGGGTTATGGGTCTTGACCTCAGCATGTTGATCAAAATATACCTCTTGCTAATTACATCAAGTTCGGTGTCTTGTGAGTTATTGGGTGGCTATGAATTCTTGAGGCTTGAGTGAGGTCCTCCCTTCGTGGGGGTCTTACATTTTCTTGTGTTGGGGCAGATGGTAGAGTGGGAGGGTTTGTGTTTATGTGTGTGTTTGTATGTGTATGGATGAATGTGCATGTAAGTAAGTATACTGTCTATGTGGAGACCAGAGGTCTATGTCTGATGTTTTCCTCAATCTGATTTAAGATTTATTTCTAATTGAGGAAGCAGGGCACTGTACACACATGTAAAACTAGGTGTTGGAGAAGGTCAAAGTCATTGGGTCCCTTGGGAGCTAGATATCTTAGAGTTTCATTGCTGTGATCAGACACCATGACCAAGACCAAGGCAACTCTTATAACGGCAACATTTTTTTTTTTTAGGTTTTTTTGAGACAGGGTTTCTTTGTGTAGCCCTGGCTGTCCTGGAACTCACTCTGTAGACCAGGCTGACCTCGAACTCAGAAATCCACCTGCCTCTGCCTCCCAAGTGCTGGGATTAAAGGCGTGCGCCACCACTGCCCAGCGTAAGGACAACATTTAATTGCGACTGACTTACAGATTCAGAGGTTCAGTCCAGTATCATCATGGTGGGAAGCATAGCAGCTTCTAGGCAGCCATGGTGCTCGAAGAGCTGAGGGTTCTACATCTTGTTCCAAAGGCAAACAGGAGAAGACTGTCTTCTAGGCAGCTGGGAGGAGGGTTTCAAAGCCCTCACCCAGAGTGACATGCTTTCTTCACCAAGGCCACACCACCTAATAGTGCCACTCCCTGGGCCAAGCATATTCAAACCACCACACTGGAATTATAGGTGGCTGTGAGCTGTCTGGCATGAGTGCTGGGAACTGAACTGAAGTCCTCCATAAAAGCAGTACTACTCTCGGCCATTGACATCCCTCCAGTCACACAACCTTAATCTTTAGAAACAAGGTCCCTCAGTGAATCTGTAGCTTCTCACTTCAGCTAGGGTGGCGACGATCCAAGCTCAGGGATTCTCCTGTCTCTGCTTCCCCAGTGCTGCAGTCAGAGGTAGATGTTGGAGATCCAGACTCAAGTCTTTATGCTTGCATGGCAAGCATTTTACTGATTAAGCTATCTCCCCAGCCCTCAGAAGCTCCTCATTAAGCACAAGACAGAGCACACAGCTCAGGAAACCACATGAATTCATTCTATCACAGTTTGGCTAAGATCTCCTTCTGACAGCAGATGATACATTTATGAGTAGTTCTGTCTCCCAGCTACCTTGATCCTGAATTAATGGAAGTGCCCACATTTTGGCACATCTCCCTATCACTTCTAGAGAAGCTCAATTAACAGTGCTTGAATGAATATGGTTCTACAGTTTATGAGCTATAACTGACATTATCGTCTGAAGTTATAGATTTTTATCATACTTGACTTTCCATAATCATCCCCTTTAGTCTGATAAACCCAGGCAATAGACGGATTCAATTATTTGCTCACAGTGTGTTTTTCTAATTAAGCCACATAATTCTTCAACTTAATCCTCTCTAGGATGTTGGGGGGGAGGGGCAGTTGGAGTAACAGCTAAATGGTAGATCACTGGCTAGTATGGGCATAGTCCTAGGTTCCACCCCAGAACCACAAAATAAATAAATAAGTAAGTAAGATGGAACAAAAGATTAATAAGTAATAACTTGGGATTATCAGAGGGAGGTGGATTAGCCACATGGATGTTAAAAAGTGGCCCAGCCATTGAGCAGAACCCAGAACATAAGGGAGGATAGCAAGAAATGTGTTGCCATGGGATTTATTAAATTTTATAAATTTAATGCAATATTTAATGCAATTTAATAAATATAAAATTTATATTTATTAAATTTTATAATAGTGCTACATACGCTCAAGTATAAACTGTGACTATGCCCCATAGCAGAAGCCAAGTGGCAACCAAGACTTCCATCTTCAGAGTGAGACACCCCAATCTCTCTACTAGGGTGCCATCAGACAATGATGATTGTGGATCTGAGGACACTAAGTAGTGACTGTCAATGGTGTCCACGTGTCAACAGAGGAAGCATGTCTAGGTACTCCACCATCAGAAATAAGGGGACCTTCCTGATCAGTCAGTGGAAGCTATGTGATAGAGGACCTTCCTGCTCAATCAGTGAAAGCTATGTGAGGAATCTAACCTTCTACTCTCTCCTGGCACTGCCAGGGTGGACTCCATCTCTTTGCTGCTGGAGTAAAGTCAGAGGAAACCAATAAAATAAAAAGGTGTCTAACCCAAGTGTATCATAAAAAGGCTTCAAGAAGGAATTGCGAACACCTAAGACAAATAAGTAGCTGAAATTCTCAGCAGAGGTATGGAAGACATAAAGAAGACATTAAAGACATTAAAATTTCAGGAGTGAAAAAACAAGTAAAAGAAAGACAGTAGATTAGATAGAGACATGGTAAGCAAGCATTGAACACAAGAGAAAGCAACAGAAACTAGCTGCTACATAGCTGACCCATGGAGCTATAGCAGATGACTTAACACACCTGTACTCAAGTCCTGTAGGAAAAGTAGAAAGCAAGCAGAGTTAATGTATACGACAACAGTACAAAGTTTCCAAACTGCTAAAAGTGATTCAAATGCACTGGCAATTAAGAGTTGCACAATAAAATAGTATTTTATTCTTTCCTTTTCCAATTGGCAAACTGAGTTAGGACCAGTGATTTCTAAGTTGGTAAGTATATAAGAAATGGAGACTCTTAAAGTCTTTAAAGCATATCCATCAGTGACAAACTTACTATGAAGGTTTGAGAAAGCAGCATTCTGGCTATTGCTATCAAAGTTACAAATGTGCCCATTCGCTGACATTGAAATGCTACTTCCAGAAATAAATGTATCCCATGAAATAACCACATGTGCTCAGAAATAAATAGATAATGTATATTTCATAAAGGCTATTTCTGACAATAGGTGTGATAATGAAAAATTACACATAAAAATGTCTATGAGATACAAATGGTTACCAATGGATGGTCAATTTGCACTCTAAATGTGATTAGGTTGCGTAAGATGTGAGTGTGTGTGTGTGTGTGTGTGTGTGTGTGTGTGTGTGTGTGTAAAATAGACTTATTTGCTTTGATATGAAAAATGTTTGCCAAGGCACAATATGTCTGCTACAATCCAGCCCTAAGTACAATCTCATTAAGCAAGGAATGTAATTATAATGTGCAGAAAGTGGGTGTGAAGATTAGAAACTTTCAGTGCGACAACCTGACTCCAAGCTGTGTCTACTTAGAATTCTGCACAAATTGAAAAAAAAAAAAAAAAACCAGAAAGTGTTATTATATTGGTGATTCTTTCCATCACTGTGATAAAATAACTGGACAGCAGCAATTTAAGAAAGAAGGGACTTGTTATGGTCTCGGTTTCTAAGGACAACAGTCCATCCATCTTGGTGCAGAAGGCATGGCGGTAAGGAGCAACTTCACTTGTGGTGATGGGAATATGTCCATGATTTTCTCCCATCTTAGCAGATGAGAAGTACAAAATGAGGACTAGGAAATGGGCTGCTTGGCAGGAATACGACATTGGCCGAGGACAAGGAAGTGGGCCTCAAGCAGGAATCTGACATTAGACTACAACAAAGAAGTAATTTCAGACAGGAATCTAAATTTTAGGCTAGAACAAGGAAGTAGGCTTCAGACATGAAAACGACCTTGGCTAGGACAGGGAAGTAGGCTCCACTACTTTGGTCATCCTGATAAGCCTTTAGAAACAGTGATCACAGGAGTGTAACGGGGTTTAATGCCTTGCTTTTTCTTTGACTATTTGTGTTTATTGTCTTGCTTGTTCCTTGACTATTTGCATCTATTGTATTGCTAGACTCTCATCCTAGAACTGACCTTAATACATGCATGTAATCAAAATGGTATAAAAGCATAAAGGAAGAGGGGGTATAGGATAGGGAGGGAAAATGGGTAAAAAGGATGATATCTGTATTGTAAATAAATAAAATATCCAATAAAAAAATAAAATGGATTCTTTATCACACACACAAAAAAAGAATAAAGTGCAGAATGTATTTAATGGGAAAGAAGCAGGGGTAATATGCCTCCAAAACCCACCCCCAGGGACCTACTTGCTGCAGTTAAAGTCTGTGTCCTCAATGGTCTGAGCCCGTTCAAGTTAGGGACCAAGTGTTCAAGCACATTAGCCTGAATGTGACATTTCAGACTCAAACTCTGACAATTCCTGTAGAGAATGATTTGGACAAACAGATAGAGATGAAGAGTGGACTTAAATCTTCCTATCTCAAAAGCGGTCAGTTATTGAGTTTTGTCTCTGACCTAGAGTCGGGGACAAAGTGATTGTTTATACATTTTTCTTAACTTCCTGTACCTTTGACTTTTGCTGATTTTTATGCATGTCGATTATTAATTGTACAACAAAAAGATTATAAAGAAATAGCTATTTGTCTTTTAAAAGAACACTAGAAGAAAACACTAGGAAGAGTAGGTCAGCTTACTCTGTCTACAAAATTGGGTACCAGACATTGAATCAAATGCTAGTCCCATATTTTTCTATTCGAAAAAACTCTGTGAGATAGTTACTATGTGCTATTTTTTTTTAGTGGATATTTTCTTTATTTACATTTCAAATGTTATCCCCTTTCTCAGTTCTCCCCCAGAAGCCCCCATTCCACCCCCTTCCCTGCTTCTATGAGGGTGTTCCCCCACCCACCCACTCCCACCTCCTCGACCTCAAATTCCCCTACACTGGGGCATCTAGCCTTCACAGGACCAAGGACCTCTCCTCCCATTGATGCCCAACAAGGCCATCCTCTGCTACATATGTGGCTGGAGCCGTGGGTCCCTCCATGTGTACTCCTTGCTTGGTGGTTTAGTTTCTGGGAGCTCTGGGGTGTGGGGGGGTAGGGGAGTCTGGTTCGTTGGTACTTTAACTACAACACAGGTTTTCTCTAAAATCAGTATATTTGCTAGTTTCCATTTTACAGATAAAGTAGTTAAACCAAATCTGGATACTTAGTAGCTGAGCTAGGTGCTCAACTGGGTTATCTAAACCCAATAACTATATTCCTATTTCCCATATGACATAGGGAAGAAACTGACACTGACAAGCAGCCTTGTTTTCCTTCCTATGGTTATGCTTATCACAGAGCTAGCAAGATGGCTCACTGTATAAATGTGAGGACTCACAAATGTGAGGACCTGAGTTAGGATCCCCAGCACCCACATACAAGTCATGTGTGGTGGCACTTGACTATGACACCAGCACTTGAGTACAGAGACACGTGGGTCCCCAGAATGCACTGACAAGTCAGACTAGCCAAAATGGTGATCTCTAGGCTTGATGATGGACCCTTGGTCAAAAACTAAGGCAGAGAGCAACAGAAGAAGGCATCGAAAGACAACCTCTGTCTTCCGCATCCATATACAGGCAAACACACTCACACATGTACAAAGGAAGGAAAATATGAATCTAAGAAATAAACGGGAGGTATTTATAATCTTGCGCCCCTAAAATGACAGGGCAATATCAAGGTGTTATCTTTGATTACACATTAAATATAGCATTGCTACTAAAAATAATAGCTATTAGGCTAATCCTGTCAAAGCAAGCTAATTGATGTTAGTGTACAGCTAGCTAATATTCCCTGGATTGATACAGGTTATTCTAAATGATAAACAATGATTAGTTAGTGCAATATCTTAACCCCTTTTTGAAAAACTCTACTTGAACAAAAAGAGAAGGAAAAAGTAACCATAGATCTTCTTCGATTGTCATCATTCAGAGACAGTGTTTTCCGTCTTCCCTGGAAGCTGGTTCCCTGAAGCATTTGTGAGGTTAATGAGCATGCCTCTCTCTCCCTGAAAGTAAAGGAAGAGTCTGACACTATATAGACCTCTTAGGCTGCAGTTTCTGCTTTTTTTTTTCTAAGCTGTGTGTCATGAACCAACACATCTGCAAGGTCACGGCGCCCCCGGTAAAAAGGGTCTTAGAAAAGTTTGAGAAGGAAACAGGAATCAGGACTGAATTCGCCTACAGTAGGAGCCACAAACCTCCTATGTGGCATCTGTCTGCACAAAGATATGTCAGTGATGTATATTAATGGAAACTATACTACTATAGTACGATGAAACCTACCTATCTCTCAAAAGAAAGAAATATACCACTCCTAGGAGAGAGGATCATTCCATCAGGGTCATACACTACACACACACCCATACATACATATACTGTCACTGTTTTGCTCATCACTGTGCCAGGTGCCCACAGATACCTCCACTAGTATGTCAGCTCTGCTCAGCATCCACCACTCAGAACGCTTTACTTAAAAGGTGCCTCGTCTAGACTCAATAAAAGAAGAATCCCCTAGTCTCACTGCAACTAGATATGCCAAGGCTCGTTGATATCCATGGGAGGTCTCTTTTCTGAGGAGAAGGGGAAGAGGGGTACATGATGGGATCAGAAGGTGAAAGGAAGAGACTGGGAAGAGAGGAGTTGGGGGGAAGCAGTAATCAGGATGTAAAATAAATAGCTTGACCAACTAAAAGAGAAAGGTTTTTTCTTC
Organism: Rhabdomys pumilio; assembly: GCA_030674055.1. Classification (NCBI taxonomy): domain Eukaryota; kingdom Metazoa; phylum Chordata; class Mammalia; order Rodentia; family Muridae; genus Rhabdomys; species Rhabdomys pumilio. The sequence goes on from JANHMN010000021.1 coordinate 34,677,658, forward strand.
AGCTTCTAGAATGACCCCTTCCTAAACCTCCCACTTCTCTGAGTATTTCATTCCTATTTCTACTGATTCCCATCTCTCTGCTCTGGGACTCTTCTATCTAGCCTGCGTCTGACATGATGCCAGGCACAACATGGTTAAGGAGCACGGAGAAAGGAAGGCCAACACAGTTTAGTATGAGTTCATTTTACCTACTCAAATATCTAAAACCTCTGTGTGAAAAAAAACAGAATGCATCAGAGGATGATAAAGATGAGACATGGGGCAAACCATAAGTCTGATCAGTTAAGATCTAAGGATAAATTGATAATGAGGAATAGTAACTTTCAAAATGAGATGATAGTTGTAGCCCAAACTACAAAAAGCCTATAAAAGGGGTCTTACTCATCTCCTTTTCTGTGGGAACTACCTTTCCACCCATAAGGCAGAATCCAGAGTGAGGAAGAGCAGGCCCCACTACTCATCTGCAGTGAGGTGGCACGGGTATGAAGGTGATGCTCTCTTCCTCTTCCTCCTCACCACCTGTGTCAGTCAGGAGAGCTGGCCTTGGGGTCGTGAGAGCCGGAGAGCTAGCTCTGTCCCTTGCCAACTGCAACACTCAGAAGAGCTGGGGCCCTGCATCTTACCCTGCTTGAGAGTGTGTGGCTGAGCCAGTCCCTGAGGGTGAGAACGAAGGAGAGCTGGGCCTGTAACCTTTCTGGTGTGAGGTAATGTAGGTGCTGTGGCGATGCCTTCCCTGCTCCTTCCCTGGCACCTGGAGAGCTGGTCTTGGAGGTTTGAGAGCAGGAGAGTTAGTCCCCACCCACCCTCAACCTTTCACCCCCACCACCCCCACCAAAGGCTATAACACTAGGAAGAATGGTCCCTGCACCTCACCTGGGCAACACAATGGAACTGATTCTGGTGGAGGAAGCACAGATGAGTTAGCCCTGTGTGATAGCAGGAGAGCTGGCCCAGCCCCTCATAGCATTTAGAAAAATAGGCTCATCACCTTGACTGGGCAACACAGTGGAGCTAGCTCTGGAGGCATGGATGCCAATGAGCCGCCCAGAGGGCATGGCAGCTAGAGCTAACCTTGCCTCCTGCCAATGGTAGCCCGGGATGGCCTAGCTGGAGCAGGGCTGCAGAGCTTGAGCTGGGGCTGTACATGAGGGAGAGCCAGCTGGCTGACTAATTCAGCTACCATCCAGACCCAGATCCAGTGCTCTGAATTGGCCCACCCCTAAATCTACATAATCTTCAAGAAGTTGTGACTGTTGTCCAGCTTCATGATCTCCATGACACAGGGAAACAACAGGGTAACCCAGAAGAGTGCTGATGAGGATTCAATGTTGATGGTGTCACAGAAGCCACAGATCTTGAAACAGACCAATGACTCACTGCATGAATATTTGCAAGTGAAGATGTGTGGACAGAGGGATACACTGTGAGGCACACTGTGACACACTACAGCTTCCACGATGAGATGTTCTCTATGCTTTGTTTTTGTCACTGGTGGTAGCGGTGGTGGTGGGAGGGGTGTGTGTGTGTGTGTGTGTGTGTGTGTGTGTGTGTGTGTCTGTGTGTGTGTCTGTGTGTGTGTCTGTGTATCTGTGTCTGTGCGTGTGTTATTGGGGGGAGGTTGCAAGGGCAAAGGGCAGATATGATTGGATGGGGAGATGAGCAGAACTGTGGTGCATAATGTGAAATTCACAAAGAACCAATAAAAACACTTTTAGAAAAGAATGGAAAATGAATCTAAGATTGAACCAATTATATATCTTAATTATAAATCTGCCAAAATGAGGCCATCAAATATATGCCATATTTCTCCATGGCCAACTTAGCTCTTTGAGACAAGGCAAGCCACAGAATAGATGCTCTTGCTAAGGCCATGTTAGAATAAGAGCTCTTTTCGAAGTTGTTTTATTTACAACAAAGACAGAATGGAGGCAAGGATAAACATCAAAATAAAACTGAATCCAGTTATTGTTTCTTTCCCCTCTCTGGGTGTTCTGCTAAAAGTAAATTCTTGAGAGATGAGAATATCAGAGAGGAAACACATGACTACTCTGAGACAAGTAGGAGATGCTCCATTTTTCAGCAGGAAGGTGTTAGGCAGCCATGGTTATCCCTCGCATACATTTCAGCCATCCTGTTTATGCAATGCAAAAGATGGTCAGATAATTGCATTATTGCACTACAAAACAGCCAGCTGAATGTGGAACGGAGCTCAGAAATGGAAACCTTGTCAGTTACTGTTAGAGAATCATCATATGAAACCAATTGTTCATTTTCTTTTCAGTCCATTAGCTACAAGGATGAAAGGAACGGCTCTCCCAACACAGAATATTCCAATTTCCAATTTCACTGAGCACTTCCCTACACTACTTGGAAAGTAAAATACATTTATATTCTGGACTTAATTTGTTCCTTCTGACTAGGACTTTATTTTTGTCACAGACAACACTGAGTAATTGCTCTCTGGAATGAAGCCTCGAGGACACAGTACCTTTGACACAGATGGGGCTGGTCGGGCCTTCTATTTAGTAGATTGCCTGGTGACTAGAACACAATGTCCAACAACCACTTAAGCTCCTGTTTTCAGTTTTAGACAATTGTAAAATGGCTCAGCTCCAACTTGCCTTAATTAATAAAATCTATATGTACATATTTAATGCACACTAATGCCCTACATAATGGCATTATAATCAAGAACAGATTGAAAACAATGGCTAATAAAAACTAGGATAAAGCTGAAGATTTCCTCACACCTAGTAAGGTTGTAGCCACCATGATGTCACAATACCATGCATGACTCACACTCCACAGTAACACTGCTGTAAACAAACCTACCACATAGTCAGCTGTATAAACATATAACACATACAATTATGTGTGGTACATAGTATATAATAACAATAAGTGACTATGCCTCCACAATGCTTTTTATCTTTATTTTCAAGGACTAAGTTTTGTCTGTTCCTGTAGTACCATATAGTAGTTTGAATGAGGAATCCCACCCCCTTCAATAGAAGATGCTTAAAACCTATGGTCTTGTTAAAGGAAATAAGTCACTGGGGAAAGGTTTGAGGTTTAAAAACTTCATACCATTCCCAATGTACCTTCTCTACTTTGCAATATTGCTTCAAGATGCACACCCTCAGCTTCTACTCCAGATGACATATCTACCCACTGCCACTTTTCCCCACCAACATGGTGGTGAATATTTAACCCTCTGGAGCTATCACTTTCTTAACAAGTTGCCATGGTCATGGTGTTTTATGACAGCAATAGGAAAGCAATTGTGACAGAATTTGATACCAGAAGTGGGGTATTACCATAACAGACTTGACAGTAATGTTTCTTTGGAGGAATGTAGAAAACTTTGCAACTTTGGACTAGAAAAGTAGTTGAACATTGTAAGTAATGCTTAACAGGCCATGCTAGTAGAAGCTTGGACAATAGTAAGTAAAGCTGAGAACTATGCAGACTGTGTGGGCCCAACTCAAGAGGTTTCAGATAGAAACAATAGTAGCAACTGAACTAGATACCATTCTTGTGATATTCAAATAATGTGGCCACTTTCTACCCATGTCCTAAGAACTTGCCTGAAGCTGAATTTTAAAGTAATTAATTAATTTAGAAGAGGAGATTTCAAGAAAAACTAATATTGATTCCACCATATGGTTATTAATAATCAGTCTTATTCAGCTCTACAGTGAAAAAGAGCAAGTGGGACAGAAAGAAATATAAAATGCATAATTTGAAGAGAAAAAAGGCACTGGGACTCAATGTTGTTGCCAAGGTTTATTCTGGAAGAGGTAAGGAGATTAAGGAAAGGCCTAGCCTAAGAGGCAAACCTACCACATAACCATTTATATAAAAATACAGCACATATGTTTATGTACAGTAATATTATTACAGTGTAACCAGTTATTTATAAATATAGCATATACATTTATGTGCAGTACATACTACTTGATAACAATAAGTGACTGTATAAGTCATAGTTCTCTAGAGGAATAGAACTGAGATAATGAATATATAGAGAGAGGGTGAGTATATTTATTAGAATGGCTTACAAGCTGTGGTGCAGCTAGTCCAGCAATGGCTGTCTACCACAGTAAGGTCCAAACTCCAGTAGTTGTTCAGTCCATGAGGCTGGATGTCTCATCTTGTTTTCAGAATACATCAGAATCCCAAAGAAGGAGGCTCTAATATCAGTGAAGGAATGGACTTGCTACTGAGAAAGAAAGAGCAAGCAGGCAAAGAACAAAAGCTTCCGTCTTCCATTACATAGGCTGCTATCAGAAGGTGTGGCCCAGATTAAAGGCAGGTCTTCTCACCTCAAAAAAAAAAATCTGGATTAAAAGTTGATCTTCCCACTTCAAATTACTTAATTAAGAAAAATCCTTCACAGGTGTACTCAGCCACCTGAGTTTCACTTAATTCCAGATTTAGTCAAGTTGACATCCAAGAACAACCATCAGAGTGACTATGGGTGAGGGCAAGACCTAACTCAGATAAGTCTCCAAATTGTGAAAGGAAAAGGCCTATAGAACTTTCTGCTTCCACAAAGGATCAGCAAACAAAGCTCTTCCTAATGCAGTTCAAGGAGGCCAGGGCATATCCCAAGTTTATAGCCAAATCTGACAATGTTCTACATGATATCTTTAGAATCCTGAAGGATACATGAGTAAAGGGTTCATAGACTCTTCTTCTGTAGTTTCAGTGAGCTGTTGAGACCAGGAAACATGTCGGAGGGGTGCTCTGAATGAAAGCTTTGAGAGTACATTTCGTGAAGGTATGAAGGGAAGCCTGGGTTGAGCTGAAGACTCCATGATGTTGGAGATTACAGAGCTGGAACACATCTGCCAAGGAGATCTGCACACAGAGAGTAGAATCATCCCAACAAAGAGAAGGATGTTTTCAGCAGAAAAGCTAGAGAGAGACACACACCTAAGCCCACTGACATCAGACATAAAGCTTCAAGATTTGAAGTTTGCCCTGCTGAGTTTTGGTCTTAGTTTTGTACAGTATTTCCTTACTATTCCCCCCATTTCCCCCTCTTTTGAAATGGTAATGCATATTCTGTGCCATTATATATTGGAAGTATGTAATTTAATTTGCTGATTTTATAGGGGATTTCTATCAAAAGACTGTCTTGATTTTCGGAAAGGTCTTTGTGGTTTCAAAGGGTGTTGAGAATAAAGGAATGTGGGGACTTTTGAAATTAGTTTAAATGCATCTTGTATTATGCTGTGGCCTGCAGCCTATGGTGAAGAAGTGGAGTGTGATGGTTTGAATAAGAAACATCCTCCATAGTCTTGGGCATTTGAAGTATTGGTTCCTAGTTGTTCCGACACTATTGGGGATGGGGGGTCTTGAAACTGTGATCTAGAGAGAAGTGAGTCACTGGAAGCAGGCTTTGAGATTTTAAAGCTTTATGCTTATAGTTCAAGATGTAAGCCGTGTATTTCTGCTTCCACTCCCTTTCTGCTATAAGCCTTTCTGCTGCCACACTTCCCTGCTGAGGTGCAACGGACTCCTGTCCTCCTGAAGTTGTAAGCCCAAGTAAAGCCGTTTTTCTATAAGTTGTCTAGGTCATGATGTTTTACCCCAGCAATAAAAGAGTAACTAATATATACCAGGACCAAAAGCAACCTGAAGAGGAAAAGGATTATTCTTACAGGTTGTGATCCCTCACCAAGGGAAGCCAAGGTAAGACCTTAAGTAAAAATTGAAGCGCATACCATAGAGGAATGCTGATTGCTGGTTTGCTCAGTTAGTTTTATTATGTAGATGAACACAGCCTACCTATGATGTACTTCCCATAGTGGTCTGGGCTTCCCCTACATTAATTCACAATTAATAAAATGCCCCCATAGACATGCCCGCAGGCAATCTCACTGAGGCAATCTTCCAGTTGATACTCTTCAAGATAACTCTGGGCTGAGTGAGGTTGACAGCAAAGGCTAACTAAGGGAAAGGCATTCCCATTTAAAAAAAAAAAAAAAAAAAAAAAAACAAAGAGGTAACTGTAAACACTACATCATAACACTGTGTTGACAGTAGACTCGCCCATCTACTGCTTACCACATTTCTTGATTGCTCTGAGAAACCACATCAAGTTACTGACCTAAACCATTTACCTTCATGTGAATACACTCTGGGATATTCACACAGTGATGAAATTACCTAACAAGGCATTTCTCAAAAGTAGCCCCACCATTTAGTGACCAGCGACTGAATATACATTTAGTGTTTACGATAATTCCTTAAACATGATCTATGTCCATTCCCGCTTTCCAGAAAACTAAATAGAAACTTAGAAAGGATCACTAAATCTACTGCAGTCACTGAGTTAGCAACCAAAAACAAAACAAAGAAGAATTTGAACTTCTGTTTACCTGATTTCGAAGTGCATGCTCTATTTACCATGCTCTGGGAGGAAGTTTGGAGGTGAGGTGAGGTCTGTTTGCATGAATGGAGGAGAGCATGCACACATGTGCACATGCATGAGGAGGCCAGACATTAATATTGCCTGTCTTCCTCAATCACACTCTTCAGTTCTCACTAAAGCAGGGTTTATCACTCATACTCAGCTCACTCATACTCAGGAGTTCATCACTCATACTCAGCTGACTGGGCGGTGGCCAAGGACCCTCCTATCTCTAATATTCAGCTTTTCTGTAGGTGCTGGAGATAGAACTCAAGTCCTTGTGCTTAGGTAGAAAACCCTTTATCAACTGAGCCATGTCCGGGTCACTGGAAGAGTGCTGATTTAAAGATGGTCGATCCTAAGGAAAAAACTGCAGTGAAGAACAACAATAAAAGATGTACCCAGTTATTTAGCTGCCTCTCAGTTTACGTTCAGTTACTTTGATATTCTCTTTCCATGGGATAGATCAATAACCTACAAACTGAATCTCAAGTTGTCACCTAGGGCTGAGTAAAACACTTCCGGTGAACAGTTCTGCTGTCCATGTCTTCCTGGAAGAAGTGTCCTCATTCTCAGAACTAGAGGAGAATATGCAGACCAAACTGCACATACTTCAATGGGACAGATGAAGCCAATGCTGTCCAGAAAAGGACACACTTGCAGAATAGTCGACTGATTATATCTGCCAAGACAGAGTAATCAGCCCTAATAATTCTGCATCACTTGGTCTGTCAGATGATTCTGGGCCAGAAGGCTGAAGATTTGATGCTCCAACGTTCGGTAGTATAGGAGCTGTCCGGGTGTTCAGTGGTCTCTATAAATTGGCTAAGTTTTAGAAGCTATGCTTAGTGCTTCCCATAAATTCAGTTAATTTAGTCATTCTGGATTTCTGATGGCATTGAAGACGAATAGACTCATAGACAATCCAGGCTATTTACCTTGAGAGAAAAGATCTGAGTGGATGGTTTTCAGCTGACATTCATTCTAAAGCCAAGAAAAAAGCCAGGTTCAAAAGTGTTCTAGTCAAGAGAGACGACAGAGGTTCTGGTTAGTCAACAAAAGGATGAACTGGGTATTAAGACTATCTTGTACCTCACTGGTACAAATAGGAATAATTATGCTCTAATTGTATTTCGAGAGAAAAGTTTTATTTTAACAGGAAGGGTGATATGTAGGAGGAGCTAAGCGTGGAGGAGCACCAAGAGGAAAAGATGGAGTAAGGAGAGGAGAAGATGAAGTAGATGAGAAGCTAGGTAATGAGAGAAGGAGAGAGGGGGCATGGAGGCGGAAGTTCACATGTCTCCACCAGTCAAAGATAGTTTACATATCTAGGTTGGGTATTGGGTTACACTTCTGATTGAGCATTACCATACTTATAAAGCCTTTGATTAGCATTTTAAAAAAATTGTATAAAAGCAAAATGGAAAAGGGGGCATGGGATAGGGGTTTTCTAGGGAGGGGAAATGGGGAAAGGGGATGGCATCTGAAATGTAAATAAAATATCCAACAAAAAAATGAAAAAAAATCCTTTTAAAGACAGAATTATATATAAAAATTTTTGTCTTAATGTACTTCAGTGACTAATATTAGATAATTTTTCATTTTAAAATATTACCTAGTGTATATTATAATTATTATAATTGTTTATATTCATAATTATAATAAAACTCATTTTTTAAAAAAACAGATCAAGCCAATGGGATAACAGAACTTTTCAAGGAAGCTGCAGTTCCCAGAACCAAGGAAGGATAGGTGAAGAGAGAGATCTAAAATCATTTGCATTGACCCCGCCCCCCCAACCCAAGCTTTGATCCTGTGTGTTAGCACATTCCCGTTGCCAGTAAAAGAAGTGAGCAGGGGAGAAAGGACTCATAGATTTTGCAATTCCAAATGTACAGCTCAGGTCAATCTGTGAACTTGACAGTGTCATTAAAACATTCAGTAATGGTCATCCATGAAAATATACATACAGGTAACACTAGACAGATCAAGCAAGTTATATTAAGCAGTGTGTGTGTGTGTGTGTGTGAGTGAGTGTGTGTGTGTGTGTGTGTGTAATAGATTTTAAAGAGAGAAAGAAAGGTGTGAATGGGAGGGTTTGGAGGAATGAAAAATGAAAGGAAGGAAGAAATGTTGTTAATTACACTATAATTCCCAAAAAAATTAAAGGAAGAAAAGACATCTGGACTTTTACTACTGGTCCTACATTCTCTTTGTGGATGTCTATGTGAGATGCAGAGTCAGGTTGTCACCCTTAAATCACAGGAGAAAGCACACTTCTTTCTCAGGGGCTCTAGTTGGCTCAACTCTAAGGATGACCAACCTTGGAATCCTTCAATGTAAGGAGAACATAACCCATTAACCAAACTCTGGTCAAAAGCTGGAGTTAAGTGATGGAATCGGTCCCATACACAAGGTATGAACCAAATGAGGGGTGGAAATCACAAAAGAAAAATACAAAGTCAAAGGTGATGAGATAAACCTGCCATCAGGAGGCTGAGATAGGAGGTATGCTGGTTAGATGTTGTCAACTTAATGCAAACTAACATCACTTGGGAAGAAGAAGCTTAAATGGACTCCATCAGATTCATCTGTGGGGTATTTCCTTGGTGACTGATAGATGTGGGAGGTCTCAGCCCATTGTGGAAAGTGTTACTCCCATACACAATACCTCCATAGGCAGGTGGTCCCTGGTTGCATAAGAAAGCAAGCTGAGCAAGCCTGGGAGCAAGCCAGTAGGAAGCAGTGTTTCTCCATGGCTTCAGCTTCCATTCCTGACTCCAGTTTCCTGCCCTGAGCTGCTGCTCTGGATTCCCTGGATAATAGACTATAATGAGGAAGTATGAGCCAAATAAACCCTTTCCTCCCCAAGTTGCCTTTGGTCATGTGATTTACCACAGCAACCATAAGAAAGTTAGAACAAAGGCATTGTCACGGGTTCTCCAAGAAATGAAGGCAGATGTTCACATGTCTCCACCAGTCAAAGATAGTTTATATATCTAGGTTGGGTATTAGGTTACACTTCTGATTGAGCATTACCATACTTATAAAGCCTTGGATTAACATTCAAAAAATTGTATAAAAGCAAAAAGGAAAAGGGGGCATGGGATAGGGGTTTTCTAGGGAGGGGAAATGGGGAAAGGGAATGGCATCTGAAATGTAAATAAAATATCCAATAAAAAAAAGAAAGAAAGAAAGAAATGAGGCTGTGGTTACTGGACAGAGAAGGCAGGGAGCTGGGTCAGCTACAACTGGGTGGTACAAACAGAGAGACAACCACCCAAATAGACATATTTCCAAGATGGAAAAAGCCTCCATCTAGCCTCGAAGTCTGCGGGAGTAATCGGTGTTTTTTCCCCCTCTGTTTCTAGGCAGTACCTCAAGAGGCAAACTCAGACTGGCAATTAGCTGTCAGCTGATCACCAATTCAAATGTCCTGGAGTGGGCTGTGCTGATGATCTGTGCTTTCAGTAATCATTTGGCTGGGCGAATCAAATTATACTTTCCAATGCCACTTCAAATCAGGATTGCTCTGTCTGCATTCATTTCTGGCAGTAAGTATTACCATGCAAGTTATTTTCTTTGATATTGACTTTACGTGGGCAAGGGAAGAATTTAGGCTTCTTTTTAAGGTCTGCTCTACCAGAAAGACTGAAAGTTTTTAGAGATTTATAAAGAGACTAATTAGGATCTATTCCGTTTTAATGACTAGGCTTTCGCACTGACATGGGATAGGGAAATGTGTTCTGCCTTGCAAGGTAGAGATTTTTCTTTCCCAGTGGCTATCGGATTTGGGAACCTCATTCTTTCATAATGCCATGTGCAGTGATCAATCAGATGTAATGATCAAAAGGAAGTTTGCCCCGATCAATTCTGATAAACAAATAACGACTATAGTGGCAAGCCTAATGTGCTCTTCGCTTCGAATTCAGTTGCCAATAATTGGCCTCATTAACGTCTGTGAAGCTAGCTGCTCACTAAAGTTGGGCAAGCTGTACATTAGATGTGTTCAGTGGTTTGCAAACCTTTGGGAATAATAGACTCCTGAATCAGCATCTTGCTGCTTCCATGGAAGTGAACAAGCTAAGAAGTGAATGGGCGTAGAAGAAACGGAAGGGGGATCAGGATATTTGCATCACCTTCCAGTAAATTAAAATTTCCTTTCCCAAACTAAATATAGGGATTAGCTTTGTGTCAATTTTTTTTTAAAGATTTGATTTTGACAGAAAATGAACTTGATTTCTCTGTGTCATTTAGCTTTCAAATTACCCTGCCCACATCTGCCAGATGCCTTTGTTGTTCAATTATAAAAACTGTATCCAGCCTGGGTTATGAGAATGCTGTTTGCAGGCGCCACAACCACAGATGCCCTTGGGTTGAACATCAGGCTCGCTGCAATCTTCCCAAAGAAGGAAAATACTTCCAGCTGCTACACCAGACCCATCCTTCTTGGAGAGAGGAGGAGCCCAGCGAGTGAGCCCTCTGTAGAGTGTGTGAAATATGCATATGGGGAGACAGGAGGCAGTGGGAAAAGTAGAAATAGATTTAACAAAATCATCTACACTCCTGTAGAAACAGCAAGGGTGGATGGTCTGTGTGTGATGTGTACTTTGCCTGGAGACAAAGGATTATTTTTTTCCTGAATTACTCTACATCTCAGTACCATTCATATTTCTCAACAATACCCACTTGTGACTTCATATTCTGTCATCAGTGTCTTTGAACTTCACAAGGAAAATATCTTTTTTTTTTCCTCCGTCCTAGCTTATCTAAGAACTGTTCAGGGAAATTTCAACAATGTGTTGTTTTGTCAGCATTTTAAGATTCTGATAAAGACAAAGGATCTCATTGGATAAATGATTTTCCAACCAAATGAGAACTAACCTGGGACCCAATTGTTGCAAATTCCTCTGGTACTTCTTGCCCACCACATAAGTCTAGAACTTGGATCCAGCAAGACACTGGCTCTGCAGAACCAAGCGTTACAATGACCTCCTAGTTGGTTTTGCTGTTTGGATTCTTATTCTCATGCCAATTCATTTCCACACAGCAGTCAGCAATTTCTTCACAGAAAGTGCACCTTGCTACTGTCTTCCTTCCAGCCCTCCAGTCATGACAGTGCCTTAAAAAGTGTCCCTGACCACGGTGGAATTCCACCTTAGCTCACCCTGATTCCACCTATCCATCATTCCGATCCAGTTGCCTGACTGCCATTCTCCTCATGGGATGTTTTATTTATGGCTTCTTCCTTCTTGGCTTCTGATACCATGGTTTGGGGTCCAATGTCATCTTCAGGTAAACTCATCTTACTTAATATCTCTTCCCTATTTCTTGTCTTCCTTTTGTTTTTGAGAGTAACATAGTTATATCAAATCTCCCTTCCCTTTCCTCTCTTCAAACCCTCTCATATGCCTCTCCTTCCTCTTTCAAGTTCATGGCCTTCTTTTTATTGTTTGATTATGTGTGTGTGTGTGTGTGTGTGTGTGTGTGTGTGTGTGTGTGTGTGTGTGTTATACATAGATGTATGTAATATACATATATATATATATATATATATATACATATATATATATGTATCCTGCTCAATCTGTATTATGTTACTTGTATATTTTCAGGGTTGACCATTTGGATAACCAATAAGCCTGCTCCTCCCATTGAAAGGTTATTTCTGCTACTGTCAGGATTCCTTAATTGCCTGTAGTTCTTTCATGTTGGATTGAGGCCTTGTGAGCTTTCTGCTTTGTACATACAAAAGTCCACTTTGGTATGTCTATTGTTGTCTTTATTTGGCTCGTGTGTAGGCAGTCATGTTAGTGAGACTTTACAGGTGTAGCTTCTGAAATTACTAGAAGATAGAGTCTCTCAGCAAATTCCCTGATGGTCTGGCTCCTTCAATCTTCTCTCTCCTCCTTCCATAATGTTCCATATGCCTTAGGTACAGGAGTGTTTGTAGATATCCATTAAAACTTGGATCCACAACTCTGCATTTTGATTTGTTTTCTATAACAGCCATGCAAGCTTCTAAAGGAGAGAAGCAACCAATAGTCTAACCCAGCTATGTCACCTATGAACCACTATGAGCCAATATGGCTCAATAACCTTACGGGTGTGTTAGTGGCACACATACTTTGTCAGTAACCCTTAGCTCTCTGATTGGACTTAAGATCAGTTCACCAAGAGAGAAAGCACGCCTGCTACTGGAAATCTGGCCTAGGGCTGGTGAAATAATATATCTTGGAGAAGACACAGCCACCACTTCACTAAACCAACATAATCCCCAACTACATAAATATCTGTCCTTTTACCCACATATAAGTATAGTCCTTAATCCTCATCAAAGAGACTTCTCTTCACAACAGACACAGAACATTACAGGAACCCCACTGCTTTTTCTCAGATCACAGTGATTACTTTCTTCATAAGAGGTGTCATCATTTCAAATCACATGGGTGGTTTTCTTACCTGTGGCTTTCCCACCAGAATGAAAATATGAAGAGGTTATAAACCTCCTCCGCCTAATTCCCCATTTCATCCTCGAGCTCTAAATACAACCTGGTATCCTTTAAGCCAACGAAAAAGATGTTTTGAGATACTAAATAGCATCTTAAAAAATCACCAGTTCATGTTTCACCGGTTATTTTGAAAAATACACAAACCTAATGTTGAGTAGCCGTAACCCAATGCTAATTCTCTTGCTTCTTCCCACAATATGGTGATCTACACACAAACCTTTTTTTTTTTTTTTTCAAACTAAGACACTGTCTCTGGAAATTGAAGAAGAGAAAAGAAAAAAAAATGTCTGAAGCACACCAGAAAACTCTAGGCTACTTTCTTTTTCATTATGAGTCAGACAAGGTTCACGAGAGTAAGCATCAGTTGCCTCGGCGCTCTGAATGTTGGAAATTAGATCAAATGAATGGGAGGACAGCTGTATCTCGTGTTAATGTTTTCTTCCTCGAATGAAGACAATGAGATGATGTGAGCCATGACTCCATATGAAAATGAGACTTTGCATTTCTATTTTCTTCTACATTAAAGCACTCTTTTTTTTTTTTATCATTTTAGACTCTTTATGTTGGTAAATGTTTCAATATTTTACATTTATTAGGATCAGGCCCATTTACTATTGTGCAAGCTAGACAAGCACAGATAAAGAGTTGCTCTAAAGCATTATTTCCAAATTACACAGTAAACATATGAGACTGAGGTAGAAACCCACCCACCCCGCAATACGTCCACTAATGTGTTAGAAAAGACTAAAGCTCTCGTCAAACTTGCCTACTTTTAAGAGGTAAACATATATACCATCCGCTGCATTTTTACCAGATCAAGTAAACCAATTAGTCAGGAATACACTAGATACCCTATCTGCCTCACAACGTTCAAAACTGTTCAGAATGAAGCCTGCACTAATCAGACATTTTTTTTTGCCTATCTCTTACAAATAGCAACACATAAGAAACTTGATTTTGCTGTGAAATATCCGTTGATTTCTGATTAGCTGATTATAGAAGTCAGAAGCAATGGCAAAACGAAATGATGACTCACTACGAGATGACAGTGAGCAAGGGTCTTTAAATTTATAATTGCCCTTGGATCTACTTAATTTAGCCTAAAGTCACAAGGCATAATTGAGACAAATGGCTGCACGGAGCAGGTATCAGACATGACAAGAGGCTGCCTGTGATCATTTTGTTGCCCTGTTTCCACCTGAGGACTTTTCTGAGCCAACACTTCTCCTAGAATGGCTATTAAATTTTATAGGATTTTTTTTCCCACCATTAGCTGTAATGGTATTTACATGTTAAATGCTCACAACAAATGAAAACCATGATTCCATTGTTTCACAGGGTGAAAGCCATGATTACTGCTATTCTGAGTGGAGAACAAATCTAAAAAGCGTCATTTAATTTCTCCTCCTTGGGTGGCACCTATGTAAGCTCTGTGGGAAAGCCTGCTTCGTTTGCTGCTCTTCTATTTTTGAAACAGAATAGGTTCTTACACATGTTTTAAAAAAAAATACTGAAGAATTCACAATCAGCCAAGCAGAAGACACTTCAAATGTTGTTCTTGTCTAGGGGACTTGTTTACAATTAAATATAATTCTCTCTCAAGTACATTTGACTAAGAAGTTGTCTTTCTATAGCACTTCAAGCAAGCAGTTGGCTGACCACTTATGGCTATTGTTTGTCTGTTTGGTTTCAGTTGTGTAGCACAGGGAATCCCTCTCCAGGACTTGTGTCAGGAGCTATATTCAATCACAGAAACAGCAGGAATGGAAGACACTTAGGATGTCATAGCCAATTTTCTCCTCCAAGGAAGCTCAGCAACTTACTCTAAACATTTTGGAGTTTATTGTTCCAGAAGATTATTCTGGGTTGTAATTTATCGGGAAATATTCAGGGTCATTTGGGTCTAGTAAAATAAGTATGAGAAAATATAGTGATGACCCTACAAAACTATTAAAATCTACAGCTAATTGATCATTCTAGAACTTTTTGACTTGGTGTCCCATTTGTCTGATCATCATTTCTCGGCTACCAGTAACTTCCCAAGACACTTCAACTAGAGCAGCAAACAAACTACAGGAAGCTCACATTCTATAGACCAAACATCATAAGAACTCAGCTGTTCCAAGGATGCTTCCAAAGGGGCCCGGTTTCTATGGTTATGTAATCAATGTTCAATTCAACATTCAAGCTTCTGGAAATTTTCATTCTTCTGTGCTTTAGTTGTTTGTTATACTGTGGGAGGTTTTGGTGGTGGTGGTGGTGGTGGTGGTGGTGGTGGTGGTCTTTGGTGTATTTATTTTGCTTTGGTTTTTGTTTTGTAGTGCTACAGATTGAGCCTAAGCCCTCACAGTTGCTAAGCAACTACTCTGCCAATAAGCTAAGAGATCCATTCTCAGACCCCAAATTTTCATCTTAATTTGACCTCTTGCTGATATGTAATTGAACTTTCATTTGTTTCTTTTCCATATATTATGACCTAAGTTATATGAGCAATAATAGGTCCCATGTAAGAATCTGAATTGATTTTAAACAGCATGCTATGTGCAATTAATGGGACATCCTTGTAAACTGTTCAAGGCTCCAAGGCAAACAGGTTTCTAACTGTGTTGGCTTGAATGAGAATCCCCCCCATGGGTTCATATGTTTGGATACATGGTCCCCAGTTGGTTGGAATTGTTTGGGAGGGAAGTGTGTGTAGGTGACATGCCATGGGGACAACTTTGTAGCTTCAAAAGCCTCCTGTCAATCCTAATGGACTCTATGCCTCCTGCATGCAATTTAAGATGTGAGCCCCTACCTGTTCAACTCAATTAGGCAATTTATTGTTATAAGCTGCTTTGGTCATAGTGTTGTATCACAGCACAGAAAAGCAACTAATATAAAAATTAGTACCAGGAATGGGGTATTGCGGTGACAGGTCTGTCCATGCTGATGGTGATGTTGTTGTGGGGTTTTTGTTTTGCTTTAGCTGTTTGTTTGAGCAATCTATGTGGCTTTGGAAGTTTGCACTAGAAAAGTGGCTGAGTGATGTAAATGAAGCTTAATTGTCCACCCTAATAGGAGCTTAGAAAACAGTAGGGCTAAGAGCTCTGTGGACTGTGGAGGCCCAGCTCAAGAGGATTTCAATCGGAACAATATTAGTAATTGGTCTAGGGACCATTCCTTTAACATTCTGGCAAATAATGTGGCTGCCTTTCGCTCTGTCCTAAGAACTTGCCTGAGGCTAAATTTAAAAGCCCTGGACTGATTTCTTTAGTAGAGGGCATTTCAAGACTGATGTTGATTCTGTTATGTAGTTATGAATAATCACTCTCATGTGGGTACACCATGAAAGAGAGCAAGTGGGGCAGAGAGAAATGGGAAACACTACAGTTTCAGAGTGAAAAGGACACTGGCAAGCTCAATGTTACAGCTAAAGCTTCTTAAGTTGTAAGAGATTAGCTCCATTAGTAAGAACCAAATCTGCATTGTAGAAAAGGGAAAATACCCTCAGAGCAACACCCAACTCAGCTAAGCCTCCAACATGCAATGAATGTGGCCTAAGGAACTGTCTGCTCTGAGGAACGAACAACAAACAGAAGTTGCTGCAAGTATGGCTCACGGAGGCCAGGCTCCGTCCCAGCAAGTAGCCAGACGTAGCCGTCTCATCCCTGTGGCGCTAGATTTAAACTCATGACAGATAAATGAGTAAAGGGATTGTGAGATCTCCCTCCAAGGTTACAGAAGGACACCAAGACCAGAAAATGTCTGTGGCAGGGATGTCCCTTCATGGAGGCTTTGAAAGGCCATTGAATGAAGCTACAAAAGTGAATCTGGGTTGAGTAGGAGATCCCAAGATGTTAGATACCGGAGCTGTAAGGCATCTGCCAAGGAGAGCTGCAGACAAGGAGTGGAGCCAACTCGAGAGAAGTATGATTCAGGCAACAACACTGGAGGAACAGAGCCTCTGACATCAGAAATGGTGCTACAATATTTTGAGTTTCCTTGTTGGGTATTGGTCTTTACCGGCCCAGGATTCTTTTACTATGCCCTCCGCCAAATCTTTCCTTTTGGACTGTTAATGTATATTTTGTGCCACTGTACATTATAACTTGCTTTATGATTTTACAGTAGGTGTGTCTCAGGAAAAAAAAACTTAGATATTTGGACTTTTGAACAATGTTGAGGCTAAAAGATTATGGGGCCTTTTGAGGTTAAATTAAATGACTTATGATATGGCCATAAGTATATGGGCACCAAGGAGGGGAGTGGGGTGGCTTAAATAAGACTTGTCTGTTTGAATACTTGATCTGCAGTTAATGGAACTGTTTGAAACTATTAAGAATAGAGCAGAGACAGAGTGAATGGCCAACCAATGACTGGTCCAAATTGAGATCTATCCCATGAGCAAGAACCAGTCCCTGACACTATTAATGATACTCTGTTTTGCTTGCACACAGGAGCCTAGCATGGCTGTCCTCTGAGAGGTTCCACTCAGCAGCCAATAGAAAGAGATAATAGAGACCCACAACCAAACATTAGATGTAGCTCAGTCTTGAGTGAAGAGTTGGGGGAAGGACTGAGGGACCCAAAGAGGACAGAGACTCCACAGGAAAACCAACAGAATCAACTAATCTGGACCCTTGGGGTCTTCCAGGGACAAATCCACCAAAGAGTGAGCATGGGCTGGAGCTACCTTTTCTATTCTCCCACACACATATGTAGCAGATGTACAATTTGGTCTTCATGTGGGTCCCCCTATAACTGGGTGGGGGTGGACTGTCCCTGAATCTGTTGCCTGCCTATGGATCTTGTCCCCTCAACTGGGCTGCCTTCTCTGGCCTCAGAGAGGATGTGTGGTGACCTGATGTGCTGGGGGTGAGGGGTCCCCCTTCTCAGAGGAGAAGGGTAGGGATGTATATGGAATGATCTGTGTGAGGAGGTACTTGGAGGGAGGCTGATATTGGGAATTAAAGTGAATAAATAAATATTTTTAAAAAGTTTTGCCTCGTGGAAGGCGGTGTGCCATTGGGAGCAGGCTTTGTTCAAAAGACTCACACCACTCTCTGTCTCCTGCTCATAGTTTGAGTTGTGAGCTCTCAGCTGCTCCTTGCCTCCCACCATTCCTTTGTTCCCCATCATTTAACTCTCTGAAAGGATAACCCCATTCTAACACTTGCTTTTATAACTTGCCTTGGTCACGGTGTTTTATCACAGGAATAGAAAAGTAACCAATACACTAACTTAAAAGTTGTTTCTCTGTCTTCGCTCTTCTTTACCTCTCGTTCCTAGCCCCTCCCACAGCACCCAAGCCCTGTACTACTTCCCAAGGGAAGCAGAATTAGGAGGATGGTTTGGTGAGGGAAGCCATTAGAAGATAATTAAATTAACTGATTCAGCAGTTTTTCCATTTGCTCGCTTAGACACTTGGGTTTTTGTTTGTTTGTTTTCCTTTATAGCAAGGACCACTGGGAATTTATAGCTGTTGTTCACCCAGACTTTGAGAAAATAGACCCCTCCCCATAGGTGGAACATGTTTTCAATCTGTGAGATGAGATAAGAGATACGCTGTTGGGGGCACGATTCCGTTTATTGAGAAGCGTTAGTTTTATAAGCATTAATTTTCTTTCTGTGTCAACACATAAACACGCATGTACACTACAGTAGACTCATCAGAAGTCCAACATAAAAGGGCAGTGGATTATGACCCCACATCTCACCAGAGCTAACTGAAGCAAATCTCTCTTTCTCTATGACTCCATTTCCAAATCTTTAGAATCAGAGATGGTAGTTACACTACTGTGGGATTTTGGGGTTCTCAGCCTAAGCAAAGGGAGTCAAATGCCTGTAATGATAATTCACTCTATTCTAACGATACATTCACAGTTCAAAGATTTTCATCCCTTCCGTTTCAGCTTTCCAAATATTCTTTGTTCAAGTGTCTCCTTCTAAAAGCACTTCAGGAAGCTTGCCATAAATTGGTTGCAACGAGGTCAGTGCAACCTATATATTCTGTTTATCAAAAGTTTTCTTTTCTTGCATTGTCTGAACACTCAGTCCAGATGCATCCCAACCGCTGTGTTTCTGAACAGCTTCTGAAGTAGAATATTAAATCTTTTGTTGCTGTGATGTGAAGCTTGGAGCAACTCTAGTTTATCTCAAATAACACCGACACTATTGAAAATAGCAACCACCTCCCTTCTATTTTCATTTTATCTAATGAACGCAGAGGTAAGTCTCAGGTCCAAGGAAGAAAAAGTCGACAACTCACCAACTGGAATTGTGTGAGGAACGTTTGCTACAAATTTTAAAGACACAGTTTGCCTAAGTTACAGTTTGTTTGCTAATCAGGAAAGTCAACTCTCTACTTGAGATGTTCACACGTGATGTTCACACAAGTCTTTCAAATGGTGAATGGTTATCTGCATGGGTTCCTTATAGCATTTTTGTATACTAAGTTATGCAGAGGTATAGACATATAGAATTGCATGCTTACTAGCCAACCATGACACAGAAAGTTGCTGATGTTGGATAACATTGATTGCATTGTTGTTAAGCCCCCAAGAGCTCATGCTGACAATAACACTGGTTCTAGGCATCAAATCCCCAGATACTGGTTCATTTTATTCAAGGCATCACACACTGTGTTCAAATCACTTCGCAGGTCCTGCACCACGTTTTCAATACTTCTGGTGTCTTTCAGAATTTCAATGCTCTGCGTATAGGGGTTGAAGTATACCGAGAAGGGACGGGTAATTGACTTTGCAAAGTCCCTGTAGAATAGACAAAAACAGAAGGAGACACAATCAACTGCCATGGGTACAAGAAACAGATAGACAGAAAGAGCAGCCAGAGACATTTGGAAGTTACTTTCTATAGAAGGAGGAAAAGCGAGTTTACCTCATCTTTTCTTTGGCTTCTTCAAAACTTTCTGAAACAAAGTAAGCATCCTGGAAGGTGGTGATTAGGCATTCTTGCAAGCAGGTTGTCTTTGGGTCAAAGGCTTTTACACACGCCTTGTCAGAAAGAGCATGCTGCAAAACATATCACAGAGCCCATTCAAGACCATAAAGAAGCTTCCAAAATGCCAAGACAGCACACTTCCTAGCTCAGCGAGCCACAGAACTTCTCAGTTACTAGTCTACCACAGACATAGACCCCACCCTGCAGCAGGCAAATTAGGTGTTAGGGAAGAGGTTTATCTAGTTGTTTTGCTTTTTTAAGTCTCTTACAGAAGTCGAGGGAGAAAATGAGCTCATCTTAATATTTCATATACTATCAGCCAAACTCGTGCAGAAGGACAGTTTAGCACTATCCCCACAGAAATGGAATTTTAAATCTACCCTATGAATAGAAGCAGGTACAGCAGAAATATGCTCCTAAATGTGTTTCCATAAGCAATGTACTGAAATTTCACTTAAATGGCAGAAGTAATAATTACCTGCATGGAGAGGTAATTGAGACTCTCGCACAACTATTTGTGGACTCGTTGGGAGACATTTTGAGGCCAGGTACTGTGTATCAACAGAGAGCTGGGGTGGGCCAGTATATTGAAGAGTGCTTACAGAGTACTTATTCACCTTTGACAAAGTACAGTAGAACAATGCACAGCAAATAAATATTGTTGGTCGGGGTGCAAAGAACCAATATTAATAGTTATACTTAAACCCAAAGCAGGCATTAGAAAACCAGGAAAGCCAGTATAATTACTGTTTGAGCCATCAATGGCTCCATTTAGCTCACCACAAGACTGGCACTAAGAACAGTAAGGAATCCTGAATGACTATGTCTTCAAGATAAATTCAGTGATGTTAAAAGTGAATGGTCATTTCTCACCACATGCCACCTGCCTGCCTGTCTCTAGACTCTCGATGGACAGTTCTGATACCTAGGCCTTCATTCTATCTCATAAGTCTAGATGAAATCCAAAAAATGAGTATTTTAAAAAACAACCAAGGTGACTCTGACGTAAGTGTTTTCGAACGATGCTCCTGTAGCTTTTGTTCTTAAGAGGTAATTCCATTTGGTAGAGAAGGAGAAGAGGGTAGCAGAAATTGCCTTGAGCTGGGTATTAAGACACGGAGGCTGTAGTCAACAAGCTAATGCATCTGTTCGCCCATCCAAAGTATTTCTCTCTGTCTTTGCCTTCTCAAGCAGACAGTGAGCATTTCTTGAAAACGTTCAAACCAATGCCCTCTCCATCAATATTCTTAGTGCATTCCCTCTGACAATTTCAAAGTACACATAATTATTTACAGCCCTTGGTGGGGAAGTCTGTGGTCTTCCGTGTCTGGAAACACAATTGAGAAGCCACACCAACGTGAACAGAAGGGGACAAAGGGTTCGTAATTTGTTTTCCACAAAATCCTATTGTCCGGATCAAGATCGATGCATATATGGATCATGGAGTGTAGACGACGTGGAAGACCTTCGGAATGAGCTCATTCTTTTTCTGGCCTGCAGAGCAACCTCATTCTGAAGCAGAAGGCCATTACACCTGCAAACACTCTTCCTCAGGACTCAGCACAGCACAGTGAACATCGGGGCAGTTTGCTTCCACATGGCCAATAAATCCTGTCCACATTTTCCAAACAACTTCACAGTTTTCACAAACGGAAAAATGTCTTCTGATGGGAGCTATTGCCCCTTTGAGGAGAACTGGCTTCCTGTTGGCTGTGGCTTTCAGAATTAGAAGTTGCTTTCATTGCAGCCATACACTGTGATTACACTTAACTGATGTGTCTTACTCAAATTGTCCATTCATCCATTGGTACGTGGAAGGAAGGACACTGATTGACTCCGTGTCCTCATTCTTCCTCCTCTCTTCCCTGTACTGGGAGGCAGAGGCAGACTGGTAGCAGCAAAGGCTGTAAGAACAATTTAAGCCATGGATCCTTGGGGCATGTCTGCTGAGCCAAACACTTTTCACAGAGTTGAAGACAAGCGGGAAAGGAAAGGAAACTCATCAGTGACTCCCATCCGTCTCCAGAGCCTCTAGAAGGCTTTAATAACCAGTCAGTGTGTGCGCAGGGCGCCTGGGCAATGTGTGTACTCAATGACAATGACCAAAAACAGCGAAGGCTCTGAAACATTCGTCATGCGGTTATTTCACTGACTCTCCAGATGTCTACATTAGTTCATGTTAGCAGGAAAAGGGGATTACAGCAGATCAAGAAAATCCTCAGAGGACAAGGTGCCCTGCCTTAGACATCAAGGGAGAAAACCCACTGAGTACACACCTTATCCTTTAATAGACCAGACTATTAGATCAGACATATGGCACTTAGCCAATATAATACTTAAGTAAAAAAGTGAGGAGTTGACTAGATTTTGTTGTTGTTCAGTTGGTTGGTTGGTTGGTTGGTTGGTTGGTTGGTTGGTTGGTTGGTT
>JANHMN010000021.1:34699969-34718932 GCA_030674055.1 Rhabdomys pumilio
GTTGGTTGGTTGGTTGGTTGGTTGGTTGGTTGGTTGGTTGGTTGGTTGGTTGGTTTGAGACAGTCTGACTAGTACTATCTTCTTGCCACAGCTTCCCAAGCCTGGGGATTACAGGAAAGCACCACACAGACCCAGCAGGAAGTTTACTGTTTCAAATGCTCAAAACTATGATTTATTCTTAGGAACTGTATATGATATTCTGGTTTATAGAGTTGTCTCCACCCATAAAGCGTGAAAGCAGGACTATGTCTTGTCTGTTAATGAATGTGGGCTCACTAACAATAGCCATGAATAAGCCTGGAAAAATAATAGGAGTCTGAGGTTGAGGGAGCAGCCTGTGAATGAAATATCTGTGCTAACAGCCAGCTTACCCTTGTAGTGAGACAGCACCATCCAGGCTGCCCATGAGGTCTCCATATCTGAATGCTCCCATGTGTTCCAAGAGATGCAAAATACCATCTATGTCTCCTTTGATACAAAAAGCCACTGGCCAACTAGGTTGCTTGAGTCTATCTCTGTTCTTTTAAGTCACCTCACTTTGGGGAAACAGATACTATGCCCTCCCCTGTATGTTATAGAAGAGGCCTCTGAACACTGTCTAAGTTCTTTGATGTCCCAGAGGGACTCTATGGTAAATTCTCTCTGAAGTGTTGACCTTCTGAAGCCCTAGACTGTTCAAGAATTAATTTGATTTTTCTGTAGAGAGCTAGCTCTATCATGCTGAAGCCATTGCAAATGTGCAAGGATATTTAAGAGTCATCTGCTCCTGTCTGAACACTGTAACAGTGGTTTTCAACCTTCCTAATACTGTGATCCTTCAATACAGTTCCTCAGGGATGGTGCCTCCAATCATAAAATTATTTTCATTGCTACGTTACAACTATAATTTTGCTACTGCTATGAATCATAATGTAAATATCTGATATGCAGAATAGTTCATATGTGACCTCTAGGAAAGGCTTATTCAACCCTCAAAGAGGTTGAGACCTACAAGCTGAGAACCACTGCTCTAAAAGAACCCTTTTTGGACTTTCCCATAGTGCTAAAAACATGGGTATGTGACTGGAATTAGAACTCCTGGCTTCTCAATGTGACTATGTTAAGAATCTAGACATATTAAGCCTGGATAGGCATGGCGTTAAATATGAGGTAACCTAGAAAAATTGCAGCTGGCCCTTGGAAGCTGTGTTTTTTGATGGCCCAAATGTCCCCTTTGTGATTTAAGCATCTTGAAAGCTGTAGTTAGGCTCCTGCTGCTACCTCAGAGACTAAAGCACCCAGAAAATCTGCACAGTTGTCTCATATGTACACTGACAAAGATTCCGCATCTTCAAACGATGCTGGCTTCCGCATAATGACATTTGCATCACGGTTTTGAAACTCCCACCCACTCCCAGTCTTTTTAAGATCATGGGAAGAAAACACCTTAAAGGAGATAAATAAATATTCATCAAAGTTTCGGAAGAAATCAATTCATAACTCTCCCTTCTGCTTCTCCCTTTGAGGTCTCCTGTTCCAATCTCCCTTTGGAGTATCTACACTTCTTTGCTAAGTAAACCTCTACTTCATCTAGCTGTTTCTCGACAGAATTCTTTCGTTCAAGAAGACAAGAACTGAAGAGATAACGTCACCCGATAACAGTGTAATACCAGATCAGAAAGTTTCTCAAAATGAGCTGCAGTTTCCTCTGTGGCAAATCTAAAAACTCGGACCTACATGAATCTAAGAATCTTCTTGCAGTATAATTTTAACAAGACCTATAAACACAGAGTACCCTCCACTTTTGCCAGTGTAAATTTACCAACACTGTCTTTCCTATCGGTCCTGAGGTTACCTATGTCACCCTTGACCACCAAGCACCAGTTACTTGATATTGGTCGATATCCTTTTGACATCAAAATTTTCCAGTTGCTGATTGATAATAATATAAAATAAGTCAGAGCATATATCTTAATCTTAGAGATTAAACTTGGTTTCATTCCTTCCTGTACTGTTTGGGGAGCCTAATGGATTCTATAGCCCAAGGTTGTGGTTGGGATTAAACGGGAAATGCATGCAAATAGCTATCATAGGACATATTCAACATATTTAGTTATTATTCTTAATTCAGTCCAGGGAGGATTGTATATGCTCCCCGATAAGCATTTCCTCCCTTGCCGCCAGAGGTCTAGAACCTGTAGGGAAAGAATAGTCCCAGGTATGAGACTTGTAAGACTCAGAGTGCGTTAGTGGCTTCTCTGGCTCAACAGCTTGTCATCTTCCTGCCCCTCGGCCACCCGTTTCTACAGTGACACAGAGGTTTTATCTCAACTACTGTAGATGCAAACCTGTTATCCTCACTCTCTATATTAGGACTGGTTAAATTCAGAGAGAAAAAAATCTCAGGTGTGAAGTCAGATTTACACGTAGGTTGGGTCCCAGAATTCAAGTAAGGTTTTGCAAGGACTCCTACGTTCACAGCCCAGTGCAAATGCTCCTGTGTTCACACCGCAGTCATCTTTTCCCATATCAGCACAACAATGAGGAGGTAGGTTTGATTATGTATGCGCACAGTATGCAGGCATGTAGGTAAGAGCTTTACAAAACTCACTTGTATATTCACCGTTTTAACCAGACACAATCTGAACCGCGGATGCCAAAGCCTCCAGCAACCGAGGGACCAACATCAGGCCAACAGTTACAACAGCATAAAATATTTCAGTGTAATGTATAGCTTTGTAGCTCATTCGAAACTGCAGAGATGTTTACATAGGGATTATGATAATGCTATTAATTAAAGCCAACCCTACGTTGAATCAATATCTCTATTGCCAAGATCAGCAATGGTTCATACACTTGATTTTCCTCGGCGATGCTAGGCTTTCTTGGTTTGAAAACGATTCCTGGGCAAGCGAGCAGACTCTTTCTTCCATGGACACAGCTCAGGAGCTTCTACCCTTCAATAATACTCTGTCATTATTAACAGGCTCTCCTTCAAGAATGGGAAGGGAAGTGTGAGCCATCGGAACCGGGAAGGGTGAGGAGTTCGGCAGCTGAGCCCTTACTCCTCAGCAACAGTGACCTTCCAGGTAACCCCAGAAAGCCTGCAAGGCCCACAGGGCTTTTCTCTGGAGCCTGGCAGTAATTCTGACCACCTCCCAGCACGGCTGGAAGTGGTAATAAATGCGAATGCTTGTAATAAATAGAGAGCTGTTTAGAGAATGCTGATTAATAGCTATATAAAGGTAAAATAATAATTCACCACGCGAGGACATCCTAAAACCAAAGCCAAAAAACGGGTAGTCAAATTTGCTTAAACTCAAAACACTAAGGAGATAAATTTATATGCAGTATTCCAGCAATTACTGTAGAGACTAAAGCCACCAAATCTTTGCCCTGAAGGGAAGAAAGAACTGGAAACTCATCCTTTTTCATGAAAAGCGGAGAAACTGCCTTTTTTGCATTCGAAGTGGATTAATAGATTTTTCAAGGCAAGACTCACATTTCATCATTAGCAATCACTTCCTTACCACCTATCATAGTGTGATGTGCCCTGTGACTCCATAGACTCATGCATTTCAACACTTGGTTTCCAGTGATGACTCGGTTTGGGAGGGGTGGGGCTTTCGGGGTGGAGCCTGATGGAGGAAGTGAATCGCTGGGTGGAGAGCTGAAGCCCAGCACTGCCAGTTGCTTCTGGGTCAGCTGGCGATGTGTGAGCAAGGCACATCCCCATCTCCCTCCATCAGAGTCACCAGCCACTCTTACTGCCATGCCTTCCCCAGACCGTGTACCGATGTACAGTTTCCTTGAAACCTGAAAACCAAATGAAACCTTTCTTCCCTGATGTTACTTCTAGTCAAGTGACAAGGGAAAATAACCCATACCCCTCCCAAAGTGAACAGCCTTCACCGTTGGTTCTGTAACACAATAATCCCTTTCTCGGGTCTTCCCTACAAGACTCTGTGTCTCACAACTCGGGCCATCAACTTGGGGGAGTGTTGGTGAAAACGAATGAATGAACAAGGAAGTGATGAACGAAAAATAAATGGTTACACTGTTAAATCAACTGTAGAATGGGGAGGGAAAGAGAGACATGGAAGGCTCGTGCTAGGCGGTTGGTAGAAGGGCCCAGTTATCATGTTTGCAATCTGTTCTTCAAAGTTGATTGTCCAGATGGCTGAGTTCATGGTTAACTGTTCTCTGCAATGATGAGATATGTAGAAAAGCCCCACCTATGAAGGCTTCTGGAGATCCCAGCATGTCAACTGTCATTCTGAGGGTAGGTTTTAGTCAGATTTATGCTCAATTTTATAAGCTTTCTCATATTTGCTTTATTTCTGTTCACATATTATATATATATATATATATATATATCACTTGATTTTATATATATCACTTGATTTTATACATATATATCACTTGATTTTATGCATATACATATCACTTGATATATATATATATATACACATATATTGTTAGTGTGTGTGTGTGTGTGTGTGTGTGTGTGTGTGCTATTAAAAAAGCCATTCCTACATTGGGTCTAGAATCATAATATCTTTTTTCAAATATATATATATATATATATATATATATATATATATATATATACAAAAAAAATTAAAGACCCCCTCCAAACTATAGACACTGCTCTACTGCTCTTAGAAACACTTGGCCAGCTCTGAAGAGCAACACTGTTGCCCTTGGGAAAATTACAGTACAAATCTTAGAAGTTTTATGTTCCGAGAGAAACTGTGAATTGTGGCTACTTAGATAAAAGTTATGAAGGCTGTACTCAGAGCCTCCAGCAACTTAGGGATCTACATTAGAGCATCCGTCGGAGCAGTAGAAAATACTTTACTGCGATACTTCATTCAAAATTATAAAAATATTTACATAAAAATTATGATAGTGCTATTAATAAAGCTATCTCTACATTGGGTCTAGGATCATAGTATCTTTCTTCAAATTAAAAAAAAAAAAGATGTTCAGAGGACTGTCGAGACAGCCCAGTGGCTAAGAGTGCTCGCTGCTCTTTCAGAAGATAAGAGGGCAGCTCAAAACCCCCTGGGGGTCTGACGTCCTCTTCTGGATTCTGTGAGCACCTGCACTCATGTGTACAAGCATGCACACACATACAAACACACACAAGTATAACTGTTATGTATTTAAATGAGTCGTGACAGGCTCTGGACACTCACAGGAACAAGGAGAAAAGGGCTACCGAAGAAAACGCCAGAGTTCTGGTTTTCTCTGTGAACAGTTAGAAGGTATTCCTTATGCAACGAACATCTAAATTGTAAAAAAACAGTCCAAAACAGCAATCACGGGGACGCTGGAGTGTTGAAATCTGAGAACGGAAGAATGCTAATGTCCAGAGGTGATGGACCTGAACAGGAAGCTGCATGGCAGACAATGCCCTTTGCTGTACATATTTCCAGCTGATTTTCATTTCTGGATGATTCTGTCCACACCGGTAAAAATAAAAACAACAGATTCACCCCAGTGCTGCCTACACATGCCTCATTAACCAGACCAAGAGACCCTGTCAAAAGTTGAGAGCCGTGAGAGAGATTTGTTTCTTTTGTATCTGGGATAATTTATAAACCATCTGAAAAGAATGTAAATAGATGTAGCTCAGGAGTTTTGTTTTCTGACTTTTTCAGGGCAACCAAGAAGCACTCATAGAGAGTATGGCCTCATAGGGAATCACGCCATATTATTGCTGTAGGCTTTGACCAGTGAAGTAAGATTAACACTAACTATATTATTATTGACTAATGGCTCAGCAGATAAAGGGGCTTGCTATGTGTCCCTTACAGACCTGAGTTTAATCCCCAGAACCACATGGTAGAAAGGGAGAGCCACATACGTCACTTGTAACACATGTGCTGTGGAATGTATACAAGCACACACACACACACACACAAAATGGTGGAGAACACTTGCGAATGTTGATCACATTATACCGAGTGTTTGTTCTCTTGACCATTATCTTTTATTCTAGCCACGCGCAGCCTCAGTCAGCTGCCCAGATGTGCAGGACTTTGACTACAACCTAGTTGTTACTCACTCCCTTGGTCCATTGCTCACCTGTGCATCTTCTCCTTTCCCAATGCCCCACACCCTCCCCTGCCCCGGATTCCTCAAGCCTCACAGTGAGCAGCAGGATCTTCCTCAGAAAGCCTTCTCAAGCATGGCCCAGGATGTGCTAGACACCGTTGTCACACTTTTTCTATTATCTGCTTGGTTGTTTATTGGCGCTTGATGTCAAGTCCTGGATAGTAAGAGCCTCAGGCTGTTGAATCTAGAGCAGTGATACTGCAGTCTACACAGCCAGCATTTGGGGCTGGCCCTAGCACATTAGCTGTGTGATTTAGACAAGTCCTGTGTTACCTTTATGCCCTCAGTTGTCTCATTGCTTACAATAATGACACCGTGTTCCTATGGGGACTGAGTTAATATGTACAAAAATCCTAAACTCCATTTAAGAGCTTGACAAGTTGTGTTATTTTCTTTGCATCCATCTTCATCATCATTCTCTGTCTTTGGATCCCCAGGTATCTGGCACAGTGCATGCCACACGGTAAGGGAAGGTTTTTAGGAGTGAATAAATTTTCTAATTATTGAAGTTATAAAACTGCAGCGAGATTGCATCTTTCACGAATACAAATAAGCAAAACATTCCAGTAACATCGCATCCCTAATTGTATCATACGACAGCAATCGATGCTGAAGAGAACACCCGGAGCTAGTCTATAATCCTGATCTTAATCTGAATAATCAAAGCAAGATTAAGTTATTTTCAGTATGATTTCCAGATTATACATCATATTGCCTTCTGAATGCATCAGAACTTACTAGAATGTTAAAATTATCAGAATGCTCCAGAGCCTACCATTTCCAAGTAAATGATCATTTTACTATTTAAGGGAAAAAATAGCAATTTTCAAGTATCATTAATACATATAACATGTCTCCTTGACACTTCACTTATTCAGTATGTTTTCTTTTAAACTGTTAATATGCACTTTTTTTTGGTTGTTGTTCTTGGTGCTGCTGCTCCTGTTTTTGAGACAGGGTTTCTCTGTTTAGCCCTGGCTGCCCTGGAACTCACTCTGTGGACCAGGCTGGCCTCAAACTCAGAGATCTGCGTGCCTCTCCCTCCAGAGTGCAAGGATTAAAGGCGTGCACCACCACTGCTTGGCTAATGATCAAGTATTTTAACATACATTAATTTTGGAGAAGATGGAATAATCTCCAATTCCTCTTTGAGAGGTAGAAATTGAGGTGTCCATAGAGCCATGGAGGAGACAGAAACCAGAGTAGCAAAGCCAGGCTCCCCAGCAGATGTCAATCAGGAGCATCTCTGTCAACTCGTTGCCCGCTCTCTGCACTAAATTCAGGCGAGCCATTTGTTCCCCAGCATTTGTCATTCCCGTTGACTCGGGCACATGTCCACTCATCCATTTGAGTCACACCACGAACACAGAAAGGCTTGACCCATTTTCAGAGCAGAAAAAAGAGAGGTCAGCACCCACATCGGAGGTGCCAGATCGTATATATTAAATATGTATGGGGAGCTGTGAGTAGGAAAGCTCAGACAAACAAATCAATATCTTCCATGACCTTGAACCAGTTTACTCGGGAAGGGTATTTTCATTCACAGCTTCATACCTTCAATTCTCCAATGGACGACAGTAACCCTGCTCCATACGCCCGCAGTTGACCCTCTTGCTTGCAAAGGCCGAACTCGATTGTGAAGAAATAGCACTAAAAAAAAAGGAAAAAAAAAAAAAGATGGACACACATTTAGTGAACTGGCCAACAATATCTTCCACAGAATAAAATGGCACCCAAAATAAAATGTTGCACTGTACATACTTGCCTTAAAGTTTTAAATAAATTTAAATCAGGGGTTTTATGTAATTCATTCTCTTGCTTAATGACCCTGCCCTCAGTTTGTATATCTCAATGAACTTGGGATTCATTTCAGCACATGAAAATTTTTCGCAAGTTTTTTTAAAGGTACTGTTTTAAATACTAATCCTGCTCTAAGGTGAAAAAATTATAGGAAAAAAATGTAAACCACGGAGAGTCTTTTGACTCCTGTATGCAGAGACTTTGTGGATCAAACCATATCTCCTACAATAATTCTAAAATTAAAAAACTATAAAAAAAATTATAAATAGATGAGTACATCTTAGTGATATAAGAATACAGTTCCTGCAGCCACCATGTTGAGTCTTAGTGGTATAAATAAGTTTAAGAAAATATGAAAGAAAATGAATCGGAATCTAGTCATCTCAAAGTTATGTATACAGCGTTCTACCTGCGTTGTATGTGTGCAAGTCTGAAGAGGGCATCAGATCTCATTACAGATGGTTATGAGGCACCATGTGGTTGCCGGGAATTGAACTCAGGACCTCTGGAAGAGCAATCAGTGCTCCTAACCTCTGAGCCATCGCTCAAGTCCCTCAGTAGACATTCCTTAAGCTGGGAAGAAGACAGGTATTATCACTAGGGAAGGTGTGTTTTGAACAAGCACAATGGCCTGAGATTGAAGAGTTTGGACCCCTGGTACTCAGATAAAAGCTTGGTATGGCAACACAGGTCTGTAACCCCAGCACTAAGGGAGACAGACAGACCCCAGGATCTCACTGGCCAACTAATCTAGGAGAACAGTGAGCTTCAGGTTCAGCAAGAGACCTTGTCTCAATAACTAAGGTGGACAAAAATAGAGAACAAGAGTGATGCCCATATCAACTTCTAGCCCTGCTCATGAGCAAGCGTGTTCGTGTACATAAACAAACACAAAACATACAAACAAATATGTAAATAACCAAATCTTTTAATGGCATTTGTTAAAAATCTACTAGATGCCAGTGTTTAGTAAAGAAATGAAAGAGAGACAAAGAAAACAAATATATACTTACCAACCTATCAAAACTATAGTGTCAGTATGTTTTTAGTGAAATCTTAAATGGATACTAATATATGCATATGTACATGCATGTATATATGCATTTTTTTAAGGAGACAGTTGGGTAGATTGAAAAGGAAAGTCTGGGAGGAGCTGGCGACAGGGTAAATGTGATTAAAATATATTATACAAGATTCTCTAAGAATCGAGAAAAGAGGAGAAAAAAGTAAGTAAGTAAAATCTGCAATTGCTTCTGTTGAGTTCACAAAAACAATCTGGACAAGGGAAAAAAAATCTGCACTACCATAAAACTCTTGTGAGGGCCTAAAATCACACTCTTTTTTGCTCTAATCGAGAAGTGAGAAGCTAGCAACACATACTAAGAATTGAATCAAATTAGCGCTGTCCTGTGTCCGTGGTGCCAGGGCACTGAAGGTGTTGAGAAAGAAGAGACTTTAAATGCTTCTGAAAAGGGGAGAGAAAATAATTATAATTTCTAGCCCATGACAGTTTGCTCTATTTTTACCCAGAGGTTGAAATGTCCTCTGATGCTGAAGGGTTTTGTTTGCTTTTTAATGCAGGGATAACCTCCGAGGTTGAGTGGTCCCATTCTCTGCATAACTGAGCTGCACCCAAGGACTGGCCACTTCCAAGCCATGAGGCTTCACCTCCCGAAGCAAGGGCTCCTTCCTGATTTAGTTGCCAAGAAAAGAGAAAATTAAAGACCATGCCTCCAATGAATATGCCTCCTTACCCTGTCCCACATTTTCTTTGTTTTACAGTATACTATTTTTTTTTTTTACAGTATCTGGGGTACTTTTTTTTTCATAGTTATAAATTTTTATTGGATATTTTCTTTATTTACATTTCAAATGTTATCCCCTTTCCCAGTCCCCTCTGAAAGTCCCTATCCCATCCTCCACCCCCTGCTTCTATGAGGGTGTTCACCCACCCACTCCCACATCCCCACCCTTGCATTCCACTATACTGGGGCATCGAGCCTTCACAGGACCAAGGACCTCTTCTCCCATTGATGCCCAACAAGGCCATCCTCTGCTACATATGCGGCTGGAGCCATGGGTCCTACCATGTGTACTCCCTTGGTTGGTGGTTTAGTCCCTGGGAGCTCTGAGGGGTGCTTTCGTGCATGATATAAACTGCTTTAATCTGTCTCTCCACATTGAAGTATAAAGTCTATGCAGCACGTATTATTCCCTAAAGGCAAAATAAATTCCAGAACTACTGATACTTTACAACATTTTTTGTTTGGAGAGGCTGTCCTGTGTTGCAGGATGCTAAACATCATTCTAGGTACCAATAAAATCCTCCACCTCGGAGGTTTTGGGGAAGCTCCATAAAGTGGCTGTGCTGCTTGGTTGTGTCAATTTGACACAACCTAAACATATCTCTGGAGACTTTTAATTGGGAAAAAAAGACACCTCCATAAGACTGGCCTGTGGGGACATTTTCTTGATGGTTTCTGATGGTTAACTGTGGGTGATGTCACAGACCATTGTGGGTGGTGTCACTCCTAGGTCCTGGTTACTATAAGAAAGACTGAGCAAACCAGATGGAGCAAGCCTTCTCCATGCCTTCAAATTCCAGGTGCCTGCCGTGTGATTTCCTGATCCGCCTTCCTTAGATAACAACATCAAGCTGTGAGATTAAATAAATCCTTTTCTCCCCAAGTTGCTTTTGGTCGTGAAGGTTTATTACAGCAATAGAACCCTTAGCTAAGACAGTGGCTTGTTTATTAAAACTTTATTATAAAGAATTTGCAAATAAAAAAAAAAAGTCACACACCAAAATTAACCAGGTCGAAAGTCTGTCATCTCAACGAGTTCCTAAACAGTCCCAGCAACAGTGGGACTTCACACTGGATTTTGCAGCTTTGCTGTTGACTATACTTTTATGTCCAGCTCACTGTGATGTTTTAAAGGCTACAAAAGAACACATGTTTTCCTGCCATAAACCATACAATGGCATTCTGATGCCCCTGGAAATAAAAATGAATCTGGCTATCCCTTCTGATAGTGTACTCTTCTCTATAGGTATTCATATAGTGGTCATTTTCTTTTCTGTGAATTTTTTTTAATTGGAAATAAATTCTTCTCTCATAAGACACATCCCAACCACCCTCCCTCCACTCCTCTTAGCTCCACCCACCTCCTGTCTTCCCCCACCCCCTAGAGTCACTCCCCCACTGTTTCCTTTTTAGAAAAGAGCAGCTTTCCAAGAGATGACAGATAGACATGACAAAGCAAGGTACAATAAGATGAGGCAAAGGCCCTCTTGTCAAGGCTGAACTAGACAACCCAATAGGAAGAAAAGAGTCCCATAAGTAGGCAAAAGAGTCAGATATACACTGGCTCCCACCCACCATTACGAGTCTCACAAGAACACCAAGCCAACAGTCACAATGTGCAGGCCCTATGCTCACCACTTTGGCCTCATAAGCCCATGCAATCCCTGATTAGTTGATTCAATGTGCCATGTTCTCCTGGTACCCCCCATCCCCTCTAACTCCCACAATCTGTCCTCGCTGCCTTCTGCAGGATTCTCTGATCTCCAAGGGAGACCTCAATTTTAGACACTCTCTCTGCATAATGTCTGACTGTTGGTCTCTGCAACCACTCCCATCTGCTGCTGGAGGAAGCCTCTCTGAATTTTCCCTTCTTGGTTAAAAGTTAATTCATGAAAATGATTGCAGCTTAAAAGTCAACCTAGTCAGAGAGGACTTCGCTGACCACGAGGGTAGCCATGCTCTCCGCTTAGTATCTGTCTGACGTGTTACGTGAAGAACACCTTCCACCCAATATCATCCAGTCCGTTGACTGTTATTGCTGCTGTTGCCTGCATCACTCAGTAATATGAGTGGTGACTGGACCAGGGGCTTGCCTCCTTCTTCACTGCAAAATCTCAACATTTAGACAAGAGTCTAGCATTGAATCATTGCTAGAAATGTCTGTAGAGTGGGTGAATGAGTCCGTGGGTGGGAGGGAGACAGGCAGCTGGCTTAGAGAGGCAGATGTCAGAGGTCAACTCAGGTCCTTTGATGCCTTCATTTTCTCTTACTTCAGAGTAGACACACAAACCTAATTTATCACTCATTTGCCCATTCATTCAGTATTTATCCACTGGTGCCCAGCAAGCTCTTACAGTGTTTCAGGAGTTATTATACATCGACCAGGGCCGGTATCGCGTCTCTAGGAATGTTTTGTTTGTTAAAAAGCAAGCTTTATCCTCAGCACCACAAGGGGTGAGGACGGGATGTCAAGATGCTTAAGTCGGTCTCACCGAGGTCTCATGAGAATAACTAAAAATAAGAGCTGCTAACATGTTGAGAAGTTACAATAAAAAAACCTCAAATCTGTCATCCGAACAACAGCGCACAGTCCAGCTCACAGTGAAGCAAAGTACTTGGTATTCACAGAGAAGCCTGGAAGACACACAGTAACGAGGCCCTTCTATTTCACAAAAATGGAAAGCTTACACTTAGGAAGGTGGGTGATATATCCAAGGACTCATCTTAACAGTGACATTTACAAGATCCAGAGCTCGGCGTTTTACAAAGCCCAACATCAGCATCTGCCATCGGTTAAGGTTTCTAAATAAAAAAAAATTAGGAGGTGTGTGATTTCCCTTTACAGCCAAATGATGAGGAAATGAAAGTCTGGAACAAGGAAGCTGGAAGCTCATGGTGTCTCCTTAGATTGCCTTTGGTTTGCCTCCCTGATTTGTCTTGCATTTTTAGCTCACCACATAACATCCGTGGAAACCTAATGATGAATACAGAAAACTCTGTGGGCAAGTGTGTCATCATATTCAAAGGTATCCGAAACATCCATATGGTGCCAACTACAGGAATGTTTAGGTCAACTATTAAGTGCATTTTTAATTTCCCCACACACTACATCATTGCAATATGCACCGTCACAGTTATCACCCAAATTAAAACAAGCTGGCAGGGCTTCTGAGAAAACTCTACCATATCAACCATGGCATCTTCCCCTGGATTTGGCCTTCTGTCTGATTTAATAGCAAGAATTAAAAAGCCTGCATTGCTTTGACCACACACTCAAATGTTGAGTGATGGACTTTCCCCCGTATCCTTAGCTAATACACTTCTAGCAGCGGAATGGCCTCTGTGGGAAGAAGAGCCCTAGGGCTCTTCCTTCCCCATGACTCTAGTGCTCTCTGGCCCCTTTCCTCATCTGGGAGTCCCTCCAAAAGCTCTGCCCTTGCACAGCTCCATCTGTTCCTAGTCTGCCTACCTTTCCCTCTGGCTTCCTGCATTCACCATAAAGAAAACCCTTGGCTGCAGCCTCGGCGGCGGCCCGCTTCCCTCATAGCACCAGACCTTTTGCTCTGACACGTCTTTCCGTTGTCAGCTCTGTGTGCGGCTGACAGATAATAAGTAATGAAGAATTACATCTAAAGTTGAAGTGTTGGCAAAACTGGAATTAAGGACTTGCTAGAGACGCTTTTTTGTTTGTTTGTTTGTTTGTTTGTTTGTTTGTTTGTTTGTTTTCAATGGTAGTGAAGACCTCCATCAGATCACTGACCGAAGGGGGGGGGGCCGACCACACATGGCTACTGCCTGGCTTTCTATGCAAAGCCAGCTTATAGTTGAATGGATGACCCCGCTAAGAGTTCAAGGATAGCTATCTGCTTCTGGAAATTTGAAGAAAATATAATTTATTTCCCTCACAGAACTCTCCAGATGTGGATCTATAATATATCCCCTTGAGAGTTTTCCAGACAAATATCCTACCTATTATCACAAAATAAATATGCAAGAGGTAAAGAAAAAAATAAAAACACTGAGCCTTGTAAAAACACCTGCGAAAGAGAATTGCTGATTCTTGGCCGCTAATGTCTTTTAAACAGAAACAAATAATAAGAGTAAAACTAACACTTCCCAAATTGAAGGCTACCTTTCATCAACACTGACAGTCATGAATTCTAAATCTTTTCCGCACTGCTGATATATAATTATTTGTAAATATTTTATTTGAATATAATTACATATAATCATTAGCTTAAAACCAAAACAAGAATGATAGATGGGACCTCTTCCGCAGAAGAAAGCGGAATAATTTACATTCACAGTCATTAAGCAGAAAAAGAGTCTGAGTGACAATCTGAACTCTGAAGGGCTGCGGAACACACCTCGGGAGGGCGCCGGGAAAAACAGATAGGACGCACAATGCTGCCATCTTCAGATCACTGAGGGTAATACACCATTCTCAAGACAGACGTGCCCGACAGAATGGGCTCCTGTGATGATTTTAAAAGGTCTCTCTGCGGGACCCAAGTGAGGATGCTTCAATCCCACTTGGGAGGGAGAAGAAAGCAATCACGGGAAGCAGAGGGAGGGATCTGGGTGGAAGAGGGGGTGGGAGAAGAAAAGGGGAACATGGTCAGAGATGGAGGTGTGGAGAGACAGGAGAGAAGCCCTGAGGACCAGCAGAATAGAAATATACAACCTCGAGCTTGGGGGGACCCTCTAGAAAGTACCAGAGACCTGGGAAGTGAGAGACTCTCAGGACTCAAAGGGAGGGACTATAGATGAAATGCCCAATAGTGGAGAGAGGGACCTTGTCCAGTGGGGAGGGTCCACGTCCAGTAGAAAGACAGGGCATCAAGTGAAAAGATGGGGTTGCCATCCCACAGTCAAACTCTGACCCAGAATTGTTCCTGTCTAAAAGAACTGCAGGGACAAAAATGGAGAAGAGCCTGAGGGAAAGGTGGTCCAGTGACAGGACCAAATTGAGATCGTCTCAAGGGGAGGCTCCAAGGCCTGACACTATTACTGATGCTATGGTGTGCTTACAGACAGGAACTTAGCATGTCTGCCCTCTGAGAGACCCAACAAGCAACCGACTGAGACAGACACAGATACTTAAACCCAACCATTGGACTGAAGTTGGGGATCCCTGTGGTTGAATTAGGGAAAGGCTGGAAGAAGCTGAGGAGGAGGGCAACCCCATAGGAAGACCAGCAGTCTCAACTAACCTAGACCCCCAGAATCTCTCAGACACTAAGCCACCAACCAGGCAGAATACACAAGCTGGTTCAAGGCTCCCAACACATATACAGCAGAGGACTGCCTGGTCTGGCTTCAGTGGGAGAAGATGCACATAACCCCCAAGAGACTTGAGGCCCCAGGACTAGGGAGGCCTGGGGGTAGACATCCTTTTGGAGACAGGAGAAGCAGGAGGAATGAGGAACTGTGGGAGGGCAGATGGGGTGGGGAGAGAGCAATGACTGGACTGTAAAAAAAATAAAAGTAATGACAAAGAGAGAAAGAGAGAGAGAGAGAGAGAGAGAGAGAGAGAGAGAGAGAAAGAGAAGGAAAAGGTGTATGTTTGGGGTTAACATCTTGTGGGTCTTGTGGGTCTTGCTATGGCTGCTTGGAATGAACATTTTCTCTTCTTGTCTCTCTGTTGAAGTCTCTCTGCCTTCCACCCCTAAAACCCCCTGTATGCTAAGATGTAATTGGGTTTCCCTCTTCTGAGAGTCATTCTGTACTGATGAATCGGGTGTTGATGGTACATAGAAACTTCTAGGATAAGGATGCCAATTCTTTCTCTTTTGTCTAGGAAACAAACTTAACATGTCACTTAACAAACTCCTGAGTAGATGGAAACATGAGCGACATATTTTCTGTCATCTTACCAAACAGAAAAAAAGAAGAAGAAGAAGAAGAAGAAGAAGAAGAAGAAGAAGAAGAAGAAGAAGAAGAAGAAGAAGCCAAAAGCTTTCTTACACCGTAGTCACGTATATTTTTATTTAATAATCACACACATTGTCTCACATCTAGAATTCTATTATCCACCTTACCCAGGCAAGAAGTAAGAAGTTCACAAAGAAAGCTGGAATGAGCCTGACTGAGACGGTGATCCTTGCAGAAACTGTGTGCTAAATTCTATGTCCCTTGTTTATACAAGACTCCTTCACTCTCTTATTCCAGTCCTCGGTTGTCTTACTTTCTACACAACTCTAAGAAAGCTTAGTTACAGGGCTCCTAAACCCACTTCACATAACAGAACAAGATCAATACACAAGAAGAAAAGCCAAAAATGCCAAGGCACAGAAGCGTAGTATCCAGGGATTGAATAGCGAGGTGCTTCCAAACTTGGGTTTATCACTAGATAGTAGAACTTACCTAAGCTTCAGAGCATTGACTGGCAACCTAGCCAGGCTTAACAAAGCATTCTTACACAAGTTTGTCTTCCTACCTGCCAGTGAAGCAGACCGAGAAGTTATTGACTGCATGGTTTGCGTGAGAAAACTGGGACCCGAAATTCTGGAACTATTCGTTATGAGTCAAACTTGAGTTTCCAACCTCAGATCCTTTCCTTGTTAGTTATTGGGGTTCCACGCGCAGAGCTATTGTGACCTGCCATGTTGGAAAGACAGGACCTAGTGCTGAAACAGTTCCAGGGAAGTTAAGTGGCTGTTATCCCTCACTC
Source organism: Rhabdomys pumilio (assembly GCA_030674055.1). Lineage (NCBI taxonomy): Eukaryota > Metazoa > Chordata > Mammalia > Rodentia > Muridae > Rhabdomys > Rhabdomys pumilio. The sequence continues at coordinate 34,716,350 of JANHMN010000021.1, forward strand.
CTCGAGAGCCATTGGAAACCAATCCTTCTGCAATCCACTGTGAATTCTGTCTCCACCACCACCACCACCATTTCTTCTTTGTGGTCTAACAGATCAAGGCTCGGTGCCTGCAGAAATGGCTGCTCCAGGACAGGACAGGAAGAATATCCAGCAAATACCTGCCTTCATGGTTGTCCCTGTCAAAGCCAAAGGCTAAGGCTCAGAAAGAAGAAATGTTTCAGAAAGATGGTCCAGCACCAGCAATCTGTCATCTGATCAGGATAGAAACACATAAAGGGGCTCACTGGCCCTTTCAGAGTATTTGCTGAATTGTTCCTGCTTTTTTCAGTGGTCTGCTATGCAAGGTCGTTGAGAAGGAGACATCCAAGTCCCTCTCCCACACACCTTTATGACCCTCACACCACCACCCTTCCTCCCACCCCTGCCTAGTTTGAATTTTAGCATCATCAAGATTTCAGTTCTCAAACAGGGCATGCTTTCCTGCCGTTAGACAAAATTCCTAAAGCTTGACTAAATCACAATTGATAACAGGTTGGCAGTAAGAACAATGCCCGGTCGCGGAGCAGAAAGCTTTAGAATAGAAATATTAGCCCAGTGAAAATAAATATTAGAAACAAAGGTGAAACTAATGGTTGTGTTATTTACACCACCTAGGTCTCCCTATCCGGGTAACGAACACCACACCACCTCCTCCCCTCACACACAGACACACACACACACACACACACACACACACACACAACTGTTTCTGTTGCTGTTTCTTAAACCTTTTAAACTCTTAACTACTCCTAGGAGTCATACACAAAGCAATGACTGTCCAGTGTTGCCATCTTCAACGCAAAGGTTCCTGAGGAGGGAAATCCCCACAGGCATCTGGCTTGTTGAAAGAAAGGAATTTTGCATGGTTTGTTGGTTGGCTCTGAGTCTGTTGGTTTCACTCTGGAAAATGAAAGCATGAAAGTAATGGAACACAGTATCAGACTTGGTCCAGTGTTCTGATTTCCAGTAAGATAACATGTCTCTAAATAAAACCTGCTAGCTCTCTAAATAAAACACACCAGCAGGTCACAGTTTAGACCAAACTTGTGATTTGGGGGAGGCAGCCTGGGGATGTGGCTCAGATATAGAGCATGTGCGGAATATGCACATGTTCATGGGTTCGATTCCAGCACCAAACCCAAAACTGTGTGTGTGTGTGTGTGTGTGTGTGTGTGTGTGTGTGTGTGTGTGTTAAATTCTACTATATAGTTAAAATTCAGGGAAAGAGATTTCTTTGTTCTTGAGAATGGACTAATATGATATGGATCAGGAAAGAAAACTAACAATGACAATTTTAAACCTAAACCGTCCCAGGTGTGATTCTCCCACAAGCTTCTCTCTCCAATTTAAAGTTATGGTTCTGAGAGAATCTGAAGCTCTTGTTGGGCTTTGAAGAACTAGTGGGGTTTTAGATTAACTTTAAGGTAAGAAGTCACTGGAAAGAGTGACACAGTTCTTCCTGCAGAACCTTGAGACTTGAGGTATCAGGAGAAGGGCTTACAAGAACCCACAGGGACATCACAGGAAGGTGCATTACAAAATGGCCAGATTGTCCTTCAGGGACTTGATGCACCAGAGTGGGGGAAGACTCAAGGTGGGAGCCATCCTCTCAGAAGCAAAGGGGAGGGCGTGGGAGGAGGAACCTTGTGAGGGGGGAACTGGGAGGAGGAGCATTTGGGGTGTAAATACATAAATAAATGTTCTTAAGATGGGCCAGATCCCAAGTCCAGCTACAACCACAGAATTGCAGTTTGGGAAGTGGGAATAACTCAGTGGTAGAGCATTCGCCAGACATTCACAAAGCCCTGGGTTTTGATCCCTGGCTCCACATAAACCAGGCATGATACTGCACACCTGTAATGCTAATGCTGAGGAAGTAGAGGCAGATGGATCACAGGTTCAAGGCCAGCCTTGGCTACATAGCTACATAGTGAGTTCAAGGCCATCCTAGGATACATGAGACTTTTTCTCAGAGAGAGAGGAGAGAGATCCAGAAAGGGGGGAAGAGAGAGAGAGGGAGAGGGAGGGAGGAGGAAAAGAAGGAGAAAGAAGAAAAAGGATAAAAAATGAAGAGGAGGAAGGAGAAGAAAAGAAAGAAGAGGAAGAGGAGGAAAAGGAGGAGGAGGAGGAGGAGGAGGAAAGGGGAGGAAGAAGTCTTCTCTTTTCCCAGTAGCCCTCCTCCAGCCAAAACAGAGAAACTCAAGTGGAAAGGAAAAGAAGGGCCAGATCTGAGTGCCGTCCTCTCAGCTACGAATGACCCCAAGTTGTGAAAACAACAAATATTGTCTTAGTAGCAAGCACTCATTGAATGAATTAAAATGCAAAGTCCTACACTCTGAGGAAGCATTATGGCAAACCTTGTGGAAAATTGCTCGTCAAATATAAGAGGCACACTTAAAGAGGAAAATAGCGTCAGCAAAAACAACAACAACTTTTATTGAAGAATACAACAACATAGGCGGTTTTCCACACCCTGTGTCAGTGGGAATTTTGTGTGTTTAAATAACTGCTGCTTCTCACAGCGCTCCCTCCTCTCCCCCCCCC
>JANHMN010000021.1:34730904-34748406 GCA_030674055.1 Rhabdomys pumilio
GGTGATAAAATACTCTTTCCACCAAGCCTAAGTACCTGAATTTGTTCCCCAGATCCCACATGGTAGAAGAGCAAACCAACCCCCATAAACTGTTTTCTGACTTTCACACTGTACTAAGACACACACGCACACACATGTACACACACACACACACACACACACACACACACACACACATGCATGCACACACACAGAGAAAGACACACGCATGCACATGGACACATAGATGGACACACACATGTGCACAGACGTGTGTGTGAGCACACAGACATGCATACACATGGACACATGAACAGTCACACACACACATGCACGCACACACACAAAACCAAGTATGTAAACAGATATACTTAAGTTATCATTCAAATCAACTTGCCTTTTGACACAGTAAGGTATTTTAGTATAGTAGCCATCTTAGAAAATAATATTCTGTTGTCTACCAAATAGAACTGCATGACTGGGGATCAACAGTATACTATAAGGATAAATCACGTGATCTTGTCCCTTCAACATGGTGCAGTCCAGTGTAAAATTCTCAAATCCAAAACAAAAGCTGGCCACCTTTGATCCTACAATTCAGTTTCTACTTAGAAATGGGACTCATTGCCGATAGACTTTTGGTTTTGTTTTAATTTTGCATCCAAAGGCCTTTAGGCATAATGTGTTTTCCCCAGTTCTCCAACGACTCTAAAGCTCCTTGTTAATTTATATCTGGCTGTTTCATAGATGTTTGCTACCTATCTGGCCACTGACAGCATTTAAGTCTACAAACCCAATGTACACACTAATGAATTAAATCCACCTTAACCAGAAATGGGAATTAGTTTATCTCAAAATTATAACACATGCCATGTAGCCCTTACTGGAAATATTTTTACGTATCTGTCATGCACAGACCTGCGACAGCTATGAGGACTAAGAAAAGAATCTAGCAGCCAAAACTAATGGCCTTATTCATTATCCGCCAGAGGGCAAATTATTTACATGTATAACAATGCATTTGAAATAAACTCTCCGAACATCACCATCAATTTCTTTAGATACAAAAGAGGTTCATTTAAATGGGTCTCAGGGCGTAAAAACCATTGCCCACAGAGAAGCAGCTGAGATAGCTTCATTCTCAAAACTGAACATTATTAACATGTCAAAATAAATATCAGGCAGAAATATAGCAAAGGAATACAGTGTCTACAGGCAATGCAGCCTGAACCCTCTGGAAACCAGACCCAGATGTCCAAAAGCAGCCTTAGACAAAACCAAGTTTAGCAATGCCAATTAGTCTGAGTGGATGTTGTTTTTCTCCTCAGATCTGTTGACAGTGCATTCCAGAAAGTTATTAAGCATCTCCTTTCATGAGTCATAATTCTTTTTTTATATGTGCTTAAATTCACTATAAACAAGGAAAAGCAGGCACTATATAAACAGAAACATTAATAATATAAATCTCACCCAGAGTATAGGGATAATACAGCCTGTCTCACGGTCTACATAAATAGCAATGGATGTAGTTTTCCATCTGTCCTCTCTGGATTTTTCTTTTTTGGTACAACTCATCTCTCATTCTCACCTACTACTTCTTCAGGGGACTTGACACAAATGAGTTGTTGGGACGGACTAATAATAGCTCTGTTTCTCAACAGGTGTAGCGAGCCACAATTCTCCCCGGCCATTGGACTTCGCTGCCGGTGAGACTTAAACGTTTAAGCTCTTGGTCTTCAGAAGTAAGTCATTCCGTTTGCTTCTACCCTAAGTGTGTGGCTTGAAAGCCATTAACAAGCATTGTATCCTGCAGGCTCTTTATCCAGCCTGTACTTTGAGATGGTTTGGTTGGAATCTGGGGTATTTTCCAAAACCAGGTTCCAGTGCTTTCCCAACTCACATTGCTTTTAACAGAGAGATGGGCAATGGCTCTCAAATGCCAACAGCAATTGAATTCTCGTTTCACGAAAGTCACCAGCTTTGTCACAGCGTGGGTGTCCTTCTCATTCTCCTTACCATACAGAAAATTATTTCCAGATCCTTCTTTGGTTTGCCACGCTTCAAAGTAAACAACTAATTTACAACGTTGGAAGGAATTGAAACTGCAAGGTTTGTAAGAATCCGGAAGTCAGAGGGATTTGGGGTGGTAGGTCGAGCAATATCAATAAAAGTGAGTAAACCAAGCAAAACAGGGTCACCACACATGCGCGCACGCATGCGCACACATACGTTTTGACTACACTGACAAGAGACTCAAAATGTTTTGCATTAAAGTCTTTCATAAACTTCTTTCTGCTTTTTATCGATCAAAACCTCTTCAGGATTGCAGGCAGGCTGCCCTTCTTAGTGGACATTTGGTCCTACATCACTTGCCACCAGTTATTTCGCAGTTAGAAAATACTGACTTTTCTAGGTTCTGCCCTCAGAATCGTAGTCTCAAACACTGTACTGGTTAGTTTTTGTCAAGCTGATGGAAACCACGGTGGTGTGAAAAGAGGGAACCTCCCTTAGGGAACTGCCTCTGTAACATCGGGAGTGCTCATGGGATATCTTGATTAATGATTGGCGTGAGAGGAACCATTCCTGGGCAAGCCATCCTGGGTTGTTTAAGCAAACTGAGCAAGCCATAGAAAGCAAGGCAGTACGCAGTGTTTTCTACAGTTCCTGCCCTGACTTCAATAATGGACAGAGCTTAGGAAGTGTGAGCCAAGGAAAGGCTCTCTGCCTGCCCCAAGCTGCTTTTGCAAGGTTTGGTTTGGTTTGGTTTGGTTTGGTTTGGTTTGGTTTGGTTTGGTTTGGTTTGGTTTGGTTTGGTTTGGTTTGGTTTGGTTTGGTTTTGTTTTTGAACTCTACCAGTTCTAAGAGTTTTAGCTTATGGAGCTAAGACTGTGAACAGCCAAGGAGATTAGGTGTATAATAAAAAATTTTCTTACTCCAAAAGTCTGTTTGACCTTGTAAGAAATGTTTCAAATTAAAAGTATTTTATTTTGCCCAAGAAAATACAAAAATAGGAACAAAAAATAATGACCCCAAAGCTATCCATGCTTGAATCCTCAGAAACTGTGAATATGTAAATATGTTATTCTTTTAGATGTGGAATATATATATATATGTCTGTGTGTGTGTACATATATATGTACATACATACACATACACATACACATACACACACACACACATACACATACACATACACATACACATACACATATACATATGGGGGAATGGGTTTGTGGGTTTTAGGTTGGGTTGAGTTGGGTTGTTTGCCTTGGGTTGGCTTGGGTTAGGTTGGTTTGAATTGGGTTGGCTTGGGTTGGCTTGGTTTGAGTTGGGTTGGCTTGGGTTGGGTTGGCTTGAGTTGACTTGTGTTGGCTTGGGTTGGATTGGGTTGGCTTGGGTTGGCTTGGGTTAGCTTGGTTTGAGTTGGGTTGGGTTAGGTTGGGTTGGCTTGGTTTGGGTTTGGTTGACCAGTGAGAGATCCTGTTTCAAAAAAGATGAGCAATGCCTAAAGAATGATCTTTGAGACTGTCTTGTGGATTTCTACTCACACATATAAACATACATACACACACATACACACAAGGAAATGTATTTCTACTTTTTATCTGTGTACATAAAGTATATGAGTATGTGTGGGTAAGCATACTTGCTTGGAGGTCAGAGGTCAATATTAAGTATCTTCCTCTCTTGCCCTCTACCTTATTTTTTGAGACAATGTCTCTCTCTAAACCAGAGCTCACTGACTGGTTAGACTCCCTGTCCAGCAAGATCCAGGGGTCTCCCACCACTACCACCACAATACTGCAGTACTGGTATCACAGGCACATACCGTCATACCTAGCTAATAGCTGGGTGCTAGGGATTTAAACCCAGCTCCTCATGCTTGCATTCTGAGTACTTTGCCCACTGAGCCATCTCCCAGCACTGAAAAAAATATATTTCTTGTCGGGAGTAAAGAGTATTGTTTTGATATATAAGTGTGGCAAATACACTCAGTTTAAGACTTCCTTTCCTTACCAGGTAGCTATACTCATTTAAGCGTTCTACCCCGCCAGGTCGGTGAGCTTCTAAACATCTTTCTATTCCTAGACTGTGACATAAGGAAGAAGCAGGTTGCATAAGCTTTCTAGATGTGATTCTTTAACATCTTAAACACAACATCCGACTCTGCTTTTCCTCCTATATCACTTGTCTGGGGAAGAACATTCCTGATATCATAACATCAATCTTTTCTTAGTTTGTACTTAGAATAACTGTTAGGCTCATTTTCTTAATACTGCCCTCACCTCCTATCTGACGATACTCACAGCAACCTGTCAAAGAAATAGTACTAGCTGCATTCCTACTCTTCCACCAATGTACGTACACCTTTTACTATGGCAAATGTTTTCACAGGATTCAATAAACTGCAGCCTATGGACCAAGTCTAGCCCACCCCTGCTTTTTGAGAATAAAGTTTTATTGGTATATACCCATGTACACTCACTTATGTATTGTCTATGGCTGCTTTTTGTTTCATGATAGCTGAGCCAACTAATTTTGACGGTGATTACAAGGCTCCCAACCCTGAAATACTGACTATCTCTTTATATCCATCCATCCAACTAAACAGGAAGACTCAAATACATATTTTGGTAGCTAATAAACCTAGAGTTCATTATCTCTTTTACAAAATGAGAACAAAGTTAGGGTAAAATCCTGCTCTCCCCAGAACATTAGCCTAGGAGTCACTGTCAAAGGCCGCAAGCTTTATTTCATCATACAATTAGGCACTGGACAGTTTTTTAAGTTGAAAGTTAACTCACCGTGGCTAGCTTCTGAACGTCTTCATCTGAGGCTCCCAGAGACGCTAAGCCTATTTCTTGTGAAAACTGAGCAAACTTGGGATCCGCAAGCAGTGGCACGTGTCCTAAGAGTTCATGGCATGTGTCTCTGTGAGAAAAAAAAAAAAATCACAAACGCATGTCACACAAGTTTTAAAGTGTCACCTATAGAACAAGACTGAAAACCCTAAGTATAATCTTATTACATAAGTTATATTTAATTCATTATATAATTATATATTTATTATTGATTGTGAGGTGTGTTAATTAAATTAATCATACCTGAAAATGCAGGTGTATCATATGATTAATGATGGGTTAGGCTGGATCTTGTGTTATTTACAGGTAGGATATGAAATTATATATGAAAGACAGCGCATGTGTATATGAGAGGACATGTGTTCATGTGCCTATGGAGGCCGGGGACAACCTTGGGTGCCATGCACCATTGTTTTTTCCTGTCTTTTGAGATAGGGTCTTTCATTGGCCTGAAACTCACCTCAAAGACTAGGCTGCCCAGCTAGTGAGCCCCTACTCCCTCTGCCTTTGCCTCTTCACCACAGTAACCTGACATTTTTTTAAAAAACATGAGTTCTGAGCTCAAATCTAAGTTCTCGTGTTGAGAGACAAGCACTTTACCAACTGAGACATTTCCTCCGGCTGGGATATAATACTTTTAATAAAGCGCAAGAAAAGCCGTTACTTTTTTGGAGACATGGTCCTGCCCAATAGCCAAGTGAGGCCTGGAACTTGAAATCTTCCCAGAAGTACTTCCTCAGGGAAGGAAGCTTCCCGAACAGGCCTGGGCTCCCACCACCTTGGGAAGCTGCTTGTTTTCTGCAGTGTTACTACATGCTGAGCACATGGTGTTTGTTCTACACATTACATCTTATCCTCCAGACAGCCATGGCAAACAGAACTTCTCGGTGTGAGATCCTGCAGCTAAGGATGGGCAAACCACTAAATCACTCGCAATTTGGCCATATTATAAACCAAGGTTGACTGAAAGCCAGCCACGCCCACTTAGATACAGACTGTCTACTGTCATTTTTGTCAACAACTGCAGAGTTGAATAGCTGTATCCACGTTTCTGCGAATTCTAGCAGATCACATTTCTGCAAATTCTAAAATAATTGCTCTCTGGCCCTTTAATAAAGAATGCTTGCTGATCTTAGGCATGGGTGGTAACAAACTAAATTAAATTTGGGCCGGGGGACGCCTTTGAAATTGAGTCTCTGTGTAACGAACGGCAGCCTAGCTTAGTACAGAGTAACTGAAAGCCTAATTTGAGAACAACTGTCTTATAACAAATAGCTGAGTTGGAGCCAATTCCGGCAGCTCAACTTCAATCACAGGTAGCTAGCTGATTCAAATAAGACAATCACCTGCTATCATCAATTAAGCTGTCCCTGTGGGTCACTTCCATTTTGTGCCCATAATCATTCTATGACCACCTTGCAGCCTTGACTTACTGTGGTTTTTAAGGCCCAATTCAGGAATCACAAATAGAAGCCAGTTGTGTGTGTGTGTGTACAGGCACGAGCATGTTCCCTTCAACTGAACATATTACGGTTTTTAAACTAATTTTTCTGTCTTTTAATAATAGCAATAAGGCCAAAATCTCGGCTCAATTTCTCATGATTTTGAAAATCTTGTGCTCATCCTTAATTTGTGTCAAGCCCTTGTTAGGCTTCATGAAGTACTTAGAAACACCAGAGAATGATGTTGTCAACAGAGTCAATTTCCTCGGACAGCTGTTCTGCTGGGACATGCGCACTTCCTTTGAGAAATGCCTTTGGAAGTCCCTGGAGATAACAAAAGCTTGCATCCATTCTCATTTGCTTAAGCTTCCATATGGAGCTGGGTAAGTGGGCAAGGTGTTGCAGCCCGAGCTTTCCCAAGTTGGGCGCAAAAATTTCAGGAACCACACTAGCCAAAATGTTGAGGACGACTCTACCAGTGTTGGAACCCGTGCTGCCAAAAGCCTTGGGGGCTAAGTTGTTAGAGCTGCACTGCCCCAGGCTGCTCCGGTTTTTTGGGGTTCAGCAAGAGAGAGAGTGAGGATGGATGGGAAGAATGGAGACCAGACAGAGTGTGATTCAATCCCACTTATTCTTCAGTCTCTCTTCCTTGTCCAATTCCCAAGTCTTGAGTTCCTAGTCCCTAGTGCCTCCGAGTTCTCTAGTCCAAGTGTCTTCTACCTACTGCCTAATGTCTAATGCCTAATACCTAACTCCAAGTTGTACTGTCTAATTCCAAGTTCTTCCTCCAAGTGCCAAGTGCCTAATACCTAATTCTCTGTTCCAAGTTGTACTGATGTCAAGTAATCTGTTGTCTGGTAATTTCTTCTGTCTGCCTCTCTGCCTTTTATGTCTCACTTCTAAGCCACGCCTCTAAGCCACGCCCTTAAGTCATGCCCTTAAGTCATGCCCTTAGGTCATGCCCTTAGGTCTTATCTCTAAACCACACCTTAATCACGCCCTTAATTCTCAGCTCTAAATCACACCTTTAAGTCTCACACACCCAAGGGAAGATCCTGGGTATCTAAAGCAAGATGTTATCCGAGTGTGCTCAGCTGTTGTAGGCTATTGTAATCAAGTCTCTTCTCAGGGTATATGGCTCAAGATGGCTGCAAGGGTGATAGACGCCTTCTGTCGGCTCCCCACAACAAGGGGTGGGTATGTGTTGAAGCTAAATAAGGCAGTTGCTTCCTAGAGTTATTGTCATGAATAATAAACTGTTTCTTGATACCAGGTTACATTCAAATTAATTTTCCCATAATTCTCTGAGCATGGATCAAGATGCAGAAAGATTTATGCACATGATCAATTTTTTTTTTAATTTTAAAAGGTTACAAAGTAGCTGAAAGATGTTTCTGAACTCACCTGTGCTCCTCTGAAATGTATTACTTTATAGGTGCTACACACCCAACATCTGGTGCTACGGATGTCATTACAAAAATGATCACCAAATAGTGACTGACAATAAATCTTATGATCTTGAAACTCACATCAAACAGATAATGTCACTTGAGTGAATAACCTTGTTCTAAGAGTTCAAGCTACATGACCATCCTTGACCGACCACTTTAGTGACAGACCAGGTTGAGTGGTTACATGTATGTGATAACCCTGCCCCTTTGTTCAGCAAGAAGTCATGACCCCATGACCCCTGTCCAGGTGAATATAATAAACACACTCAGCATTGGTGGTACTGCAGCTTCTCCAGTTTAGATGGGTTTGTGGGTCTGTTTTCTCTTAGTTCCCACTCTGCCCTATCCTTGGAGCTGTGCAAGGATGAGGCCAGAAAGGATACACAGGAGGCTGAGGATGCCCATCAGTGGTTAAGACACTTGCATAAGGACTTGAGTTTGGATTCCCATCATCCAAGTCAAAACCCTGGCATCTATGATCCCAGAGTTGGAGCATGGAGACAAGCTTGTCAGAACAGTGAGCTCCATGTTCAGTGGACAGTGACTGGGATTAGTGACCCTATATCAACCTTCAGCCTTCACACACACACACACACACACACACACACACACACACAAATTCACACTTATACATACACATTCACACACACTCACATTGACACACACACATTCACATACTCACACACACTCACACACTCACTCATACACACACATTCACACTCACACACTCACACTGACACGCACACACATTCACACTCACACACACTCATACACACACTCACACTGACACACACACATTCACACACTCACACACTCACACTGACACACACACACAGTCACACTCACACACACTCATACACACACTCACACTGACACACACATTCACACACTCACACACACATTCACACACTCACACACACACACTCACACACATGCGTGTGTACAGATGGGGCAGTATACTGAAGCTTTATGAACAGGATACAGTGCTTAGGGTATTGTATCATGTTAGTGATTTAACCTTCCCTTGCCAAGAAGCTTTATTATATCCTTTTGATCAACGAGGAAACTAAAATTGAGTAAACTTAATCTTCTCTATTGTCAACTTTAAGAGAAAGATAGGACTTGAAATTCTTCCGACTTAAAGTTGAATTCTCTCTGCTCTCTGCTGTTTAGATTTACAGATATAGCAATAAGTGAGGACAAAGACCATGCTTTGCACATAGACAGAGAGCAGAACCCACATAACTAGCACAAAGAAGTCATAGAGTGCCCAAGTCTCTTTTTCTGCCACCCCCTGACTTCATGCTTCCAAAGCACTTGAGGGACCTTTAAAAAAAAAAAACAAGTGTCCAGGCCCCACTTATGACCAGTTCAATCAGGTTTCCTGGGATTGACCAAAAAGTCATTTTTTAAAGCTCCCAGGTGAAAATGAGACATAAAATGAGACATAGCCAGAGCTGAGAGTCATTCTCATGGCTAATGGCACTGGGATGTCTCCCAGTAGGCTTACAAACAACTAATGACTGGGCCAAAGAGATGGCTCAGATATTGAAGGCTAGGTTCACAAACAACTAGAGCTTAAAACTACAGCTGAATGTGCTTGTACGATGTGGGGATACTAAGTTGATTTCCTCTAAGGTTGCACCGTGACTCTGTAGAAGGATGAAAAGCAGATACTGAATAACAGGTAACTAGTTACTCTTCCACCTGCACTCAATTTGGGCCCATGCCTAACACTTCCATTCTGTGAGTGGAATCTTTGATCTCATTCCAAGAGTCTACATCAATGCTGAGATTAAGGTCGAGTGCCCTTCCATGGAAAACTCTGGACACTCCCACATTAACCGTTGATGTCAATACTAAAGCACCCTCCTGATCCTGGAAGAAACAAAGTGACAATGACTCCACAGCAAGACCAGATATCTAGCACCTGGGGGGTGGGGGGGGAATACTGAGACTCGTATTAGCCCAGTATCAGTAAACCATAAGAACAAAGAGGCAAGTAAGAATTCCAGGAAATGTTGAAGAGAGGCAGGTGTGATGCTACATGCACCACGTGACAGTGTGTAATCATGATTACAACCACATAATCAGTATAACAAATGTGATCGCAGCTACAATAAGGGTTGATCCTTGGAGTAACTTCTAATAAACCCAAAAACTTATTTTATTATAAATGTATTTAATGTAAACTGAAAAAAATCCACGACATACAAGGACAATCTCCCATGTACCCAGGGAAGAATAGAGTCCGAAATTTTGCTTTAAAGTGAAGTAAAAGTCCACAGCTACAGAGGAAAAAGAAAAAGAAAAAAAGCACACAAAGGCAGACAGATGACAGGAAGGAATCAATTCCCTTCGGCTAAAAAAAGATCTGTGGCCCTGGATTTTAAATTAAGGTGTCATTATCAGAAGCCAGTAACACACTACCCAACTTGAAAACCTCTAAGCTCATCACAATGACAAGGTAAACAAACTGTATATAGGATGAAAGAAAGAATGGATTTGAAGGAAACAAGTTATACAATATAACAGATTGGGTGACATTGTTCCTTTAAGGATGAAAGCCCAAAGCAAGATGTCTAACGAAACCTTTAACAGAATGTCAGGGACGCCCTCTGCTCTGTTATGGGAAGAACTGATTGTTCCTGATTTCACTACTTTCTGCTCTTCTCTCAGGTCCTCTCCAGGCAGGAACCCTGAGAAATATTCCCAATGAAAATATTGATGCAGAAAACACAATAATCTTCCTTCTCATGGGTCAAGGCTAAGGGATCCTATATTTCCTGATCAAGGACAAGGTTATTATCCTTTGGAGCTGGTGGAACATTGACATAAACACTGTATCTCCCGTTATCTTTGACAAAGGGACTTGGTGACAAAGAAGGAAGCATCGAATAATGATCAACTGAGCAAAGAATTTACCCAATCGGCAAAGAAGGATGTTCAGCATTTCTGATTAAATTAAAAATAAAAAAAAAGTTCACTGGATGCTGGAGAGTTGGCTCAGCAGTTAACACCAATTGTTCTTGCAGAGAACCTGGGCTCAATTCCCAGCACCCACGTGGCTACTTCACGGCCTTCTGTACCTCCAGTTCGAGGGTACTGATACCCTCTTCTGGCCTCTGTGAGCACCAGCCGGAAGTGCGTATTGTACACATTTATCCATGTAGACAGAGCACTCCAAAGATGAACAGATCTGAAGCAATGTTTAAGGAACCCATTATGAAAGGTTACGTTTCGTTAAGTTTCTTTCTGAAGGAGGTAGAGCTGAAGATGCTCGTCGTTTTAGGGGTCTGAGAGGGTCCAGGGTACGGAGAGTGAGGGTACAAAGCTCCAAGACTCGTCGCCAGCTTTCCTGCCAATTAAGCTCTGAAGGACTGATGCTGTGCCTCTTCACCCTAATTTCCTGCCACTATGCCCTGCCTGTAAAGCAGACCAAGGCCCCTCTGGAAGTTGAATTCTCCACAGCTGGACTCCTTAGTATCTAATGAACCTGCTCCCACTGGGAGCCGATAACTCTTGCTTCATCTCATCGTAGCTCTCTTAAAAGATTCAATTATTTGGTCATAATTGCGCCTGCCAGTGCAGGCTGCTTCCGATCTCTCTACATCAGCAAACTTTTCTCTGTTTTCTTTTTTTTTTTTTCAACTCCTTTTGATGCATTTTCTCCTGAATAATGCTTTTCAGAGCGCTTCACACAAAAGCGCTCTGTTGCCTGCAAACGTAGGACCTTTCAAAACTGATAGCACTGTAAAACATCATGTCTCTTAAAGAAGAATAAAAAAAAAAAAAGGCTAGCACTGATATCAGACACTAGACTTCTGCTCTAAATTGGAATCTTCTCTGATAAGCCCAGTTAGGAGAATTCTAAAGCCGCTGAGTTGGGCCCACAAAGGGGCCCAGGGCAAAGTGTCTCCAGGGAATTCTTAAATCATTCTAAAAGAGTCGTGGTCGTTGTGCTGCCAGGAAATAAGGGTCCGCATTACGTTCAAATTCAAAATGAGTCTGGCATTTTTTTCTCCTCTTATCAGTTTTCAAAGCTGACTCTTCTTGCTCGGTGTTCAACAACTGCTTTTTTATTTTTGCCATAAATTAAAGCTTTTAGGAGGTGGTGAGTGAGCGTGTGACGTGGGCTCCCCAACCCAAACGACAACGCATCCGTCCTTTTAAATGCTTATCCGCGGATTTTGTTTGTTTTACATGACAGAACAAACACACTCACTAAATCATAAAAAGAAGGGAAAGAAGATAAGAGAGAGAGAAGTGAGGGTCTGCCTCGGTAAAAGTAAGCGGAAGGGTGAGCCAGGATCCAGAATAGAGTATTTCTTCAGCCTTCACAGGACACTTTGGTGAGGGAAAGCATGTGATATGGGATGCAGGGGTGCAGAAGAGCAGCCAGCAGGAGACTTGCTTTGTTTTTACTGCACTAGCATGATAATGGGGGATTAATTTGGTACTGAGGCAACTTGTCCTTGGAGCTTGCTAGCAAGCCAGAGTTTCCTTAGTTCAGATTTAAAATCACATCCTGTAAGTCAGACCTGGTGGTACACACCATAGGACTTGGAAAGTAAAAAACAGGAAAGTCAGAAATTCAAAACTAGCTTCTGCTAGAAAGCAAGTTCAAGACTAGCCTTGGGCTACATGCGACTGTCTCAAGAAACTAACAAATAAAATCAAGCCCACATAAGTTTTTTGGTAGCTCTTACGATCACTTCATCTACAACCCATCACAGCATATATAAACGCAAGTGTGGCCCTCGTTTTGAAAAGTCACACACATGTTGCCTGGGAGGAAATCTTTACTTTCCACCCCTAAGAATCCCCCGAGGATTTCTAACAATCTTGTTCTTCAATACACATTTTTGAGAGTATGAAGAATGTTATAGATCTCTGTCTCTGTCCCTCTGTCATTCTCTGTCTATGTGTGCGTGAATGTCTGTCTGTCTCTAACTCTGTGTATGTGTCTGTGTGTCTGTGTATGAATCTCTGTGTTTGTGTCTCTGTGTGTTCTGTGTGTGAGTATGTGTCTCTGTGTGTGTCTGAGTAGGTGTGTCCAGGTGTGACCTTGTGTGTATTTGTGTGTGTGTCTGTATGTGCCTGAGTGTCTATGTGTCTGGCTATGTGTGTTATATGTATATGCTATGTGTACTGTATGTTATGTGTGTATGTTATGTATGTCTGTATGTGTGTTGTCTCTACGTGTCTCTGTGTGTATGTGTCTCTATGTGTGTGTCTCTGTCTGTCTGTTGTGTTTGTTATGTCTGTGTCATGTGTACGTGTGTTATGTGTGTTGTGTGTGTATGTGTCTATCTGTGTCTGTCTCTCTGTCTGTCTGTCCACTGTGTGCGTCTGTTATATGCATGGAGTATTGCACTTGACAAGACACATGTGCAGAGGTCTGAGGGGACATCCATTGCCTTGTACTATCTCTCTCCACCTATTTCCTTAAGGGGGTCTTTCACAAACCAGGAGCTAGGCTGGCTACCACAGGCCATAGTGACCCTCTTCTCTCTGCTCTCCACAGGGCTGGGTTATACACAGCCATGTCCCACTTTTAAACAAGTACTGGAGATTTTAACTCAGGTCCTCATGCATCTGCAAGAACTAGTACCCTTACCTGCTGAGGCATCCTCTGGTTCCATCTTTCTTAAAACGATTTGTTATGAGCTTCATACACACTAGGTACTATATTGGGAGCCACAATTTAAAAGTAAATAAGGCATCATTTTGATAAAACACCTTGCAAAGGTTACCTCATAGCAACTATCCAAAATGAGTAGTCACCAGAAAGTGCTAACTCGCTCCTCACAAAAGAAATAGCTTCCAGTGCTTACTAGAGAGCTGCAGTGACTTTCCTACATGGCATGAATGCCCCTCTGTTTCTACAATATTTCACATTCCTCATGGAAGCAAGAGAGATTTGTAAACCCCCCCACACTTCACTAAAATTAAAGCAGTAATAAAATCCGCTCTATAAAAGCATGTACTCTGGGAGTGAGGGGGCTTGTAGTCATGGAAGAGCCCTGGGCCAGCATGAACAAAGCCCTAAGTTTGATCTATCACTAAAACAAATGTCATTTGTCTTAGTTACTTTCGTATTGCAAGGTACCATGACAATGGCAACTTATAAAAGAAAGCATGCAATTTGTGGAGCTTGTGATTTCATGGTCACCATGGCAGGTAGCATGGTAGCAGGCAGGCAGGCACGGTGAGTGATGGAGCAGTAGAGTGATGGAGCAGTAGCTAAAAGCTGACATCTGACCCACAGGCACAGAGCAGAGAGGAGGGAAATGGGGAAGGGAGAGAAAACTAACTAGGAATTAATTATTGGGCCTCTCGAAACCTCAAAGCCTGCCCCCAAAGACATACCTCCATTAACTAGACCACACCTCCTAATCCTCCCCAAACAGTTCCACCAACTGGCGATCAAGTATTCAAACAAGAGCCTATAGGAACATTCTCATTCAAACCACTACACTATTGGTGGTGGACATTTAAAAATAAATACGTTTTAAAAGGATGTTCTCTGGAGTCATCTCCTAGGTTGATTTCCCACATTCCCATGAGGGCAAATGACTTAGACAGCCCTATCCAATAGAACACTCCGTGATGATGTGCCAGACCCTCTATCTCTGCTGTCCAGTGAAATGGCCACTTGGCATTATAGCTGCAGAACATTTGAAATGTGGCTAATACAACCAGATATTTGATTTATAGCCTTAATCAATTTCACTTTATAACTGTCAGTAGGCCTATTTTACCCTATTGGTCAACAGAAACCTACTATTTTTTTTTGCCTAGAAAGATGGAGGTGATGAGTCCCTTTGACCATGCATCTTTAAACAATGTAGGAATATGATGTGTTAAAAGTGTAAGTCTCCCTAAGTTAAATATTATTGCTCATATTGCATTAAATTGAGTTTACCTCTCAGTTTTCATATTGGAATGAGTTTTTGCTCTCTCAGTACTTTATCACTGAGGAGCTGTAAGTGGTCCCAGGATAGAGGCCATACCACATGCCTCTTGAGTAGCCTTTTGGACAAGCCTAGCACATGAGAAATACCCAACTCATCTGAACACAGCAGGTGTTTAAGAGACTCCACTGCTCCACACCAGGAAGAATCCAAGTGAAACTCGCACCATTCCTAATTTCCAATCACATTAGGGCTCTGGACCAAATCGTGGCTCTCCTCTTTTCTAGTTGTACGACCTTAGGGAAATTACCTGACTCCTGTGAACCTTAGAATTGCCATCTGTAAGATGGTGAAGGTCTCACAGACCTCTCCAAAATGGGCGGCCTGATGCCAGACAGATAGAATGAGTGGGGGAATGTCCGCTCCCTTTCCTTTTCTCTAATGGCAGTGTCTGTGACAAGCCTACCCACGGGTGTCATTCTTCACAGGACAATGAAGAGGCTTGAATGGCGATTACCTCTTTTTTTTTTTCCTCCTAGAATTCAATCATTTTGAATTTCTTCTTCTGAACTTTCAATTTAAAAATGCAAATATTTCTGAAAAAAAAAATCCTCCCTGGTCATTGCTATCCTGCACACCTGAAGGTGCATAATGAATTTCTCCATGACTCCAGCTAGCTGAGGGAATATGAATTTTCATCCAGGTATGGTTGCTTCTGAGTGCTCTAATTTTGGATCATGGGCACTGCACATAGAAGACAATCTTGGGTGTAGAACAGGGGCTATGGGGGGATTGCTGCTTAAAATCAGCTTTTTAAAAAAGGAAAGAAAGAGAGAGTATTTTATCATAAGTCAGTGTACCTATCTTCAAAGCACAAAAGTCAGATTCCAGTGGGCATTTAGGCACAATTTTGGCTTTGCAATGCACAGGCTTTAAATAATGTAGAGGACTTTTTTAACTGGAACGGAGTACCATGAAGGGTACTCAGTGCTCCTGAGACAACGGGCTCTGTAAAAAGTCTTAGGGGTGATGGTTTGCTTTTAGACACTTCACAAAACAAGGCATAATACTGTGATTGGAAACTTGGAACTCTGTGCCTAGGAATACTTCGTGACAAAGAATACTCTGGAATTTTATGAGAAGCATCGGCCTCCACGTGAGTGTAAGAGGTACAGAAGATGAGGGGGGCTACTTGGTATTTATGTCAAGCTTTCTTCTCTCCAAAGATCAAAGCGTTATTTCATCACGCACCACACAGGGAGGTTAAATGGCTTGCCAGTGTCACACTGAGAGCTGATGGTGGAGCTTAGATGTCAGGGCATGGAGTCCTGTGTGCTTCTGCCTGAGGACAGAGCACATAGCAGTCTCCTATGGCTTAAGCATGCTGTCCTGAGGTGCTGTGCCCTTCTTTTTCCAAGTGACATGAGAGATTTGCCTCCTCATGATAAATCGGGGGAGGAGGGAGTGAGCAGCTTCCACCCTATGAAGATCAAAAGAGAGGGACACCTTCTAGCAAGCCTGGTAATTGGGCCAAGGACTGGAGCAGAAAGCACAGAGCTAGTCTTTCCAATAGGCACAGAGAATACTCAAGAACAACCAAAGAAAAAAGTCATTTTTAAATTATAAAGTCTTCTGCAAACTTTATAATGAAAATTTTGAGAAAACTGTTCAATTTCAATATACGTGGAAGTTTTGTGTTTGAATCTATTTATCAAAAGTAGTGATGGTTAAACCCACAGATTATTATAATTATTGACCCAGTCAGATCCTGGCTCCCTTATTTATGAACTGTGTTACTGTGGGCAAATTACTTAACCTTTCTCTGCCTCCTTTCCCCATTCATAAATTCAAAACGACTCCAGAAGTTTTGAGTTTTCAATGAGTTCCTTCGTGTCAGTACTTATAGTGCCTGGCACTATTACTAGACACAAAAACTGTACTTGTTTGCTATTACTAGAAAAGGTGGCATTGCTACCATGACATTGGTAGTGGTGGTGGCTGTCGAAATCACTAAGATTCAAGAATAGAAGGTGTGATGGTTTATATATGCTTAGTCCAGGGAGTAGCACTATTATCGAGTGTGGCCTTGTTGGAGTGGGTGCGGTCCTGTTGGAGTAGGTGTGGTCTTGTTGGAGTATGTCATTGTGAGCATGGGCTTTAAAACTCTCATCCTAGCTACCTGGAAGTCAATCGTCCACTAGAACCCTTCAGATGAAGATGTAGCATTCTCAGCTCCTCCTGCACCATGCCTACCTGAATGCTGCCATGCTCCCACCTTGATGATAATGGACTGAACCTCTGAACCTGTAAGCAGCCCAATTAAATATCGTCCTTACAAGAGTTGTCTTGGTCATGGTGACTGTTCACCGCAGTAAAATCCTAACTAAGACAAAAAGTAATGTCAATATTTTTCAAGGGTCTCCCACCTTCACCCTGAAATTTGGCCCTGAGTATACCAAATTTTTCCTGAGAGAGAAGATGGCCACTAGAGTGGGCATGTGAGCTCTGAGTTAAAAAGCAAGATGGGAAGTCCAGATATATTGGGCTTTCTGAGAACACACCATCATCTCAGAATCTCACTGCTGCCGCCTTCAACAGCAAGGGTTACAACAGCACAAAGAAAACCAGATGACTGGGCAGGCTTGGTGCTAAGCTTGTGCATCCTCTGGGAAAGCGGATGCTTAAGCAACTCTTACACTGCAACTCTTACACTGCAACTCTTACACTGCAACTCTTACACTGCAACTCTTACACTGCAACTCTTACACTGCAACTCTTACACTGCAACTCTTACACTGCAACTCTTACACTGCAACTCTTACACTGCAACTCTTACACTGCAACTCTTACA
>JANHMN010000021.1:34748416-34766847 GCA_030674055.1 Rhabdomys pumilio
CTGCAACTCTTACACTGCAACTCTTATACTGCAACTCTTACACTGCAGCTCTTACACTGCAACTCTTACATTGCAACTCTTACACTGCAACTCTTACACTGCAACTCTTACAGTGCAATTCTTACACTGCAACTCTTAAACTGAAACTCTTACATTGCAGCTCTTACACTGCAACTCTTACACTGCAACTCTTTCATTGCAACTCTTACACTGAAACTCTTACACTGAAACTCTTACATTGCAACTCTTACACTGCAACTCTTACAGTGCAATTCTTACACTGCAACTCTTAAACTGAAACTCTTACATTGCAACTCTTACATTGAAACCAGCCCCAGACTGAACTTCAGAAAGACTTTATCCTGAAAACACTCATGGTGGCCAAGGTTCATGCTGGACCAGTGTGAAGATCCAGAAACTGCAGGAGAGAATGGGAAAGGTAAGATCATATCTGTGTTCTTGTTATAGACCTAGTGAGAAGACAGGTCAACCTTTGTAAATGTAAAAGCCCACATCGTCATCTGCTACTGCTCTTACCTAACAAACAAGAATTTATGTTTGAGCCCCAAGAAAAGGAAAGAGACCACACCTTCTGCCATCCCTGGGAGGATTCTGTTGTAATAAGCAAGGCCTAAGCATAAACTGCACTCACTTCCCTTAGACATAATAAAAAATATGATCTGAGATAATTCACTTTTATTCTTCCTGTAAAGTAGAAACACAGCAGTGATCTCTCTCTCTCTCTCTCTCTCTCTCTCTCTCTCTCTCTCTCACACACACACACACACACACACACACACACACACACATACACACACACAAAATGCACCTAGCTGCAAAACCTTTTTTAAACTCTAAAACAGTTATATTTAAAACTAGCATTAATTGCTCCTAAATGGTTCAACCGTGAGCAAGAAAGATTACGTTTGCATTTGATGCACATGCATTTGGCTGTATTACTGCAACAAGCACTGTGGGGTTCATCTATAGCATTGTGACTTATTCCTAATGGTCAAAGGCAGCTTTTGATTGACAAACCATGGCACCGGGGCAGAAGTTAAGTCCCATGCGTATGTGCCAAAGGAGTTATCGTCCCAACACAGCACTAAATCTAGTTCCTTAATCTAATGAGCACATGCTATGCTGTATCAAGCATATTTGAATTGCAGATATGCTAAACACTGCATCTAAAACATCAGATAAAATCGGTAATTGCTAATGCTTTCATGGAGACATTTTTAAAGAAATTTCTGGTTGCATCTGTGCTTTTCTCTCTTCCACTTCGGCAATGGCTCCCCTCCTGGTTGGTTGGTTGGTTGGTTGGTTGGTTGGTTGGTTAGTTGGTTGGGTTTGTTTGTTTGTTTGTTTGTTTGTTTGTTTTGTTTTGTTTTTTTGGTTCTTGGGTTTTTTTTTTTATGTCAACTTGACATGAACTAGAGTTGTCTAAGAAAAACCTTGTTTTAAAAAAAAAATCTTTCCATAAGATTTCCTGGAGGCAAGTCTTCAAAGCATTTTCTTGATGAATTATTGATATGGAAGGACCAAGCTCACCGGGGGCAGTGCCATCCCTGGGCTGGTATTCCTGGGTGGTATAAGAAATCAAAATAAACAGGCCATGAGGATCAAGCCGGTGGCCTCTGCTTCAGTTCCTGTCTCCAGGTTCCTGCCCTGACTTCACTTGACAACATGAACCCTTTCTCTCTAAGTTGTTTGATGGGTATTTTTTCACAGCAATAGAAAGCAAACTAAGTTACCTCTTTGGGAAAAGCACATTTCACAGGCTTGAACTAACAATGCTGAAAGTATTTTAGATTTTAAATTCTGCTTGTCCCTCTCTGAAAATGGATATTACTTTAGGAAGTCAGGCTATGGGGTGTGATTTCCACACTGTTGTGAGCAATGTTTACATTCTAGAGGACACAAGGCATTGAATCATGAGACACTTGGACACCTCTCACTCCATCGAGAAATCTAAGCCATGGCAGGCTTAGCCTATATTGAAGAAAACAAGACTATATTATTACATAGATAGATATGTAGCAATAATTTGAAAAATAGAACCTTCCTTCTATGACCTACTCTATGTGCTAGACCTCAGTCAATACACACAGCATCTCAAGAAGGGAATTATAGCAATTTAAACAAGAATGTCTCCCATCATCTAGGGCATTTGGACACTTGGTCCCCAGTTGGTAGCACTGTTTGGGTGAGGTTTTGGTGGTACAGGCTTGTTGGAGATAGTATGTCACTTGAGGTAGACTTTCAGAGTTTCAAGAGTCACACTGCTTCCAGTTTGCTCTCTGCTTCATGCTATGGTAAAGGATGTGAACCCTTAGCATTATTCTTTAGCTGCCATACCTGCTGCTTGCCATCATAAGTCCCTACCATAACAGACTTATCCCTTCAGGATCATAAGACAAAAATATTCCTTCTTCTATGTTGGGCCATGGAAGGGTATCCTGGTTCTTGGGCTGTGGGTTCAGCCATGTCCCCAGAACCCAGGCTCCTGACATGAGGCCTAATCTCCGGTTCCACCCTTACCATTCAGTCACAGTACACAAGTGGGCGTGATAAACAGCCCCCAGGCCCTTGAGAGATTTACATACTAATGAGGTACCTGAAGACCAGAGGGTGGAGCTAAACATTCCTCCCCAGCCCCTCCCCCCTTTCCCCTTTTTCACTCAGGCATGGCCTGGGTTTTTGTGGGGTATGAATCCAGATCCATCCACCATCTGCCGTGAGGAACAGTGAGGAACCGTGGAGAGGCTTTTAGTTAATGAACAGCCAGGCCTAACTTCCAGCTGGAGGAACCCAGAGCGTTCCCAGCCGACCACCCACAGCAAGGCGGGAGGAACCCTGGGTTCCCCAGCCATATTTTTCCCACACTTCTATAAGTGGAACAAACTAGGATTATAAACTAGGAGATGTTTATTTTTGAACTGTATTTCTTATTAAGGAACTCTGAATTTCTACAGCATTATTGGCTACAATGACAATTAATAGAATTACAAATTGTATGCATCTGTAAATGTATACATATATATACAAATGAAATCACCAGCATTCACCGCCTACTTAGCATAGGATACGTTAAAGAAAAATACAGAGACCCCAAAGAACCAAGACCGCAACCCCACCAGAAGGAATTATCCAGGAAAGAAAAGCCAAATGAACTGAAACAGACGCAAAGGAGAAGAATCAACAGAGCAACTGAAAAGTCAAATGTCTCTCTAAGAACAAGAAGCCTGATATCAGAGACCAGATCCAAGCAAGCTGCTTGGATAAGGGATTGGGTCAGGGAAAGATTCCCTCTCTCCAACTTCAAGAATTTCCTCAACTGAATCAATTCCCAACTTTGCCACCTGTCCCTGTAAGCCTTTACAGACAAATCCAGTAGTTCCTTAACTTCCTGGTACAGTCTCTTCCCTGGGGAAGAAGGTCTCCCGCGCCCCACCTACTTCACTGTCACTCACTGTGGTGATTTGAGTGAGAAAGGTCTCCATAGGCTCCTTTGTTTGAATGGTCCTCGTTAGTGAAACTGCTTGGGAAGGATTAGGAGGTGTGGTTTTTGTTAAGTAGGTGTGTCACTGAGGATGGGCATGAAGATATCAAAAGCCCATGCTGTGGTGGCTGTTCCTGGTCGTCAACTCAACCTGGAAGAGACTACAATCCAGAATTGGAAGGCTCCCTGAGATCCTGCTCCTAAGGCATAGTGGCTACGAAAAGCTTAGGCCCAGGCAAATAGCACATGCCTTTAATCCCAGGAGACTAAGGCAAGGAGATCTCTGAGTTCAAGGTCACCTGGGACAAAGCAAGACCCAGATCCAAGCATGTTGGCACACACCTTTAATCTGGGCCACACCTTCTGCTGGAGACCTACATAAGGACATTGGAAGAAGGAAGGCTCACTTCTTCGCCTGTTTGCCTTGTGGGACTGAGCAACTGCTAGATCCTTGGACTTCCACTCACAGCTGCTGCTGACCATTGTTGGGGAGCTAAACTACAATCTGTACATCATCAACAAATTCCCTTACTGTATAGAGACTACCCATAGGATCTGTGACTCTAGAGAACCCTGACTAATACATATGCCAAGCCCAGTCTCCTCCCTGTCCCTGTCCCTGTCTCTGTCTCTGTCTCTGTCTCTGTCTCTGTCTCTGTCTCTGTCCCTTCCCCCCCCCCCCCCCCCCTCTCTCTCCCTCTCTCTCTTTGTGTGTTTGTGTGTGTGTGTGTGTGTGTGTGTGTGTGTGTGTGTGTGACTGTCTGTCTGTGTCCTGCTTTTGGATAACATGTAAGTTCTCAGCTACTTCCTCAGCACTGTATCTGTCTGCTACCATGCCCCCCACCATAATGGTGATGAGCTGAAACTCTGAAATTTTAAGACAGCCCCCGGTTAAATGCTTCCTCTTATAAGTTGCCTAAGTCCTGGTGTCTCTTTACAGCAATATAGCAGTAACTAAAACACCCACACACATACTGATATACCAGCCCCTTAGACATCTACAACAAAATGCCTGGCAGAAACTGCCGATAACATAGACTTTGTTCTAAATTTCTACCTTAATATTTGACGTAGCTCAGATATAATTTTGAACATAGCATGAGGCGAACTATTTGTAAGGCATGCAAACCCCTTTTTTACCTTCTAAGTAAAACATTATTTAAAGTTAGTTACAGTGCTGGCTGGTTTTGTGTGTCAACTTGACACAAACCAGAGTCATCAGAGAGGAATGAGCCTCAGTTGAGGAAATGCCTCCAAGAAATCTAACTGTAAGGCATTTTCTCAACTAATGATCCATTTGGGGAGAGCCCAGCCTATTGTTGGTAGTGCCATTCCTGGGCTGGTGCTCCTGAGTTTTATAAGAAAGCAAGCTGAACAAGCCATGTGAAGCAAGCCAGTAAGCAGCACCCCTCCATGGCTTCTGCATCAGCTCCTGCCTCCAGGATGCTGCCCCATTTGAGTTTCTGTCCTGACTTCATTCAATGATGAACCATGCTGTGGAAACCTAAGTAAGCCACATAAACCCTTCGCTCCCCAACTTGCTTTTTGGTCACAGTGTTTTGTCACAGTAATAGAAACTAAACTAAAACAGTTACCCAGAGAATAAAAAAAATACATTTTTAACTCCCAGTGATATACAGTTGGGTCGCTTTCTGCTTACCCTGCCTCCATCTCTCTCTCTCTTTAAGGGGGTATGGAGGCAATTTTCCTCAGATCCATAATAGCTAACTTTTCTCCTAAAACTATCATCTTAAAGGCAAAGCAAACGGCCATATGGGTTGTTCCCTAGTAGGGATTTTTTTAATGTGATTTTTAAAAAATTAAAGAATATTCTGATGAAGATGGCCTGGCTTCACAGTCTCCATTGCTGTTGAAAACGCTGCTACTGAAGCTTCATGAATTTGCCTCACAAGAGGAAACAACACCTGAACATTTCTGACTCAGGGAGGCATGACCAGCATTAGCTCCTGAAGCCACAGCCGTTCCGAAAGGAAGCTACTACCCCAGAGTGTAGCTGAGATTCATCTGGACCCGCAAGCTTGACTTTTCCACAGAACTCAGACACTGACTGTGACTCTGGGTGTATCTCAAATCTCACACCTCCTAGAGGCCTGCCGTCGTGCCTTAGAGCACTTTCTGTTTGGTTTTCCCTTCCTATGCCAGGTGTAGAGATCCACTCTGACTCTTTGCATCTCTGAATTACCTTTGCCAACTGGTCTTGAGTTCATTAACAGTCTTACAGAGCAAAAACAAGACATGAACAAATAATTACCAGGCAGTGTTGTAAAGGCTGACATAGAAGTAAGGCAGTGTGCTGTCGAGACAGCTAACTCTGACTGGAAAGGCTTCAAAGAAGGCTGGAACTGAGCGGAATCCAAGGGATTTCAACAGAGTTGTTCTAGGCAGAATGAACCTCCTTGCTTGCCTTTCACAGAAGGCTGAGACTCTTTGTCTCTCTGTCTGTCTCTTTCTCTGTCTTTCTCTGTGTATATGTCTCTTATGTCTGTGTATGTCTCTCTTTGTCTATCCCTCTTTTCCTCCTTCTCCCTCTCCCTCTCTACTTTCCTCCGTATCTCTCTCTCCCTCTCTCTCTCTCTCTCTCTCCCTCTCTCTCTCTCTCTCAATATGGAGCATCTTGGAGGGACCAGTTAATGGTTTGATAAGACTAGTTTCAAGTTTTTATATTAAGAAGACAAGCATCGCCAGGCGGTGATGGCGCACGCCTTTAATCCCAGCACTTGGGAGGCAGAGGCAGGCAAATTTCTGAGTTCGAGGCCAGCCTGGTCTACAGAGTGAGTTCCAGGACAGCCTGGGCTACACAGAGAAACCCTGTCTCGAAAAACAAACAAAAAAAAAAGAAGAAGAAGAAGAAGAAGAAGAAGAAGAAGAAGAAGAAGAAGAAGAAGAAGAAGAAGACGACAAACATCTACTGGTGGTGTTTGAAGGGGAGAGGCAGAAGTTAGATTTCTTACTGTCTTGCAGTGTTTCTTAAGTCAAGTTAATGTTACCCTCTGGTGCATGACTTAATTTCTACAAATGGGATGGGTGCTCAATAAAAATACTCTTGACAGATAATGGGTGGTGCCTACCAGTTTCCCTAAATGTCTTAAAACACACAGGGCATTTCCCTGTACACAACAGGAGCAGCCACAAAGTGCCAAGAAAGTCTGTCCAAAAGGAAAAACATGGAGTGGCCAGAGGTACAACATGGCAAAGCCCGCAGATAAAAATTAGACCAGGAAGCCTTAAGAAGGACTTCAAAAATCTCGCTGTCAGTATACACACTGGATTATGCTCATATGTCCCTGTAAACTGGCACTCAGAAGCCTTCTCTCTCATTTCACTGTGTGACAGGAATAATCTTACTAAAATAATTTTTAATTGACCACTTGATATTTTGTAAAGGAAATCATTTGTTGGTGTTGATGCTTCATTAATCACAGCATTATTTGAGATCACAGCTGATCAAAGCATGCAACTAGCCTACACTGAGGGACAGAATCGTAGCCTGAGGCACTGCTCTCAGAATGAAACGCAAGCATCCTTGTACTCCTGATATATTAGTGACCTTCAATCCAAGCATAAAGAAATGGGAAGGTATCTACTCCGACCAGAAAACCAGGAATCACTGACTCAATAGACATGTCTACAATGCGACAGGCTAGAGAGATTTCTCCTGAGGAAGCAAGCCATTATGCCACCACTTTTTTAATACAAGTCTTAACTCTCTGCAAGTTCAAAGAACCTAAAATCTTTAAAATGCAAAATCTGGGACTGGCTATATAGCTGAGTTGGTTGGCTGCTTGACTAGCATACATGAGGCCTGGGTTTGATTCCTAGCACTGCATAAATTGGGCACAGTAATGCATGTCTGTAATTCCAGCACTTGACAGGTGACAGCAGGGACATCAGAAGTTCAAGGTCACTCTAAGCTACAATCCATAGAACCACAGAGGTTAGGTACCTAGTAAAGAACTGGGGGGGCAGGGAGGGGAGGTTCACCCAAGGAAGTGGATATAGAATATATTGTTATAGAGAGACTAAAGTGGGGGGATTCAATGAGGAGGGGATAGAAAAAACAGACATGCAAGTGAATATGGAAAATATTAACTAACACTAGATGCCATTTGAAAGCTCATTGAAAACCTGTTACTGAAGAAGCTTCCTAAAATATATGACTATATGATTGGAATCTAGAGTCACCAAATAGTAGGGCAGAGAATGCTCCAATTAGACATCTTACACCACCAAGGGAAGCCCCAGTAGGAGAAATGGGTTCTATCTAATTGAGTTGTTGGTCAAAGGGCCCAATGGTAACTCCTAAACATCTCAGACTATTGCCAAAGCTATTGGTTACTCTCTACAAGCTGATGTTAAGACCCTATTATTGAAGACAACACTGATATATCTCAACTCAGACTACTGCCAAGGTTATTGGTTGCTCTCCACACACTGGTGTTAAGGCCCTATTATTAAGACAACACTTATATATCTCACTGAACATGAAGAAGTCAAGAAGTCAATGAACAAGAAGAAGAGGCTTCACTCTTACTGATCGTTAATGATACTGGAACGTACTCTGCATGCTAGCAGAGGAGAAATAGAATTGCCAACCCAGCTACAAACTCTCTGATCTACAGTGGTTACCTTCCTTGAGATATGTTGGTGCAATAGTAGCACAAATGCCATAGGAATAACCAGTCACGGATTGAATTTAAGGCCCACTCTATAAGATGGAACCACATCTGACACTGCCAGTATAACCAAGAACCTGAAACTAAATAGACTATGGGCCTACGGGGAAATCTGCTATTATTATTATTATTCTGCTAAAGAAACTTAGCAATAAAATGATTCATAATGACATTCTGCTATACCCATAAACCAGTGCCTTGCTCGACTATTGTCAGTAAGGGGTCTTCTTACAATAGGTAGGAAGTAACAGAGGTCTACAACTAAACAGTGTGATGTAGAGAGAGATATCAGACTATTCAGTATTAAATGAGATGTCTTCACCAAACTCTCCCCTCAGGGGTAAGGGAGCTATGCAGAAGAGGAGTCAGAAAGATGTGAGAGCCAAGGGAGATGAGTGATGCCAAGAAAACAGAGTTCTCCAGACATCTGAACATAAGTTCCCAGAGTCTGTGACAGTGTAAGCCCTTCACAAGTTCAAGCCAGACAAGTTCTGAGCTGAGAGAGAGAAGCTGACATGGTCTGGCTCACAACCAAGAAGTTATTTACAATTGGTACCCACTTGCAAAGGAAGTTTGGACTTCTCCAGTGGAGTCTCATTGGATATATTAAACACACATGGGGGTAGCATCCTTGTCCAAGAGTAGATGGCCAATGTAAAATGAATTCAATGATTGTTTTGTCTCATATAGCTTTGCTTGGAAATTTTTTTTATCTTATTGGTCCATTGCTTATATATTTTGTTTTCTGATTTTGTGTGTTTATAGAGTTGTGTGCCTATTTCTCTCTCTCTCTCTCTCTCTCTCTCTCTCTCTCTCTCTCTCTCTGTGTGTGTGTGTGTGTGTGTGTGTGTGTGTGTGTGTGTGTGTGTTTCTTGTTTTTGCAATGTTTGATTGTCTTTTAGTATTTGTTTTTCTAAGGGAAAAGAAGGGCATAAAATTGAGTAAGTAGGGAGCTTCTGGGAGGAGCTGAGAGAAAGAAAAAGTGTGATCAGAATATATTGCATGAAAATATTCTTTTCAATAAAATAAGATGAAAATAGAAGCTAAGAAAAAGTCAGAAGAAGGATAGAGTGACTCAGTAGTTACGTGCACTCATTGCTCTTTTAGAGGACAGTGTTAGATTCTCTGTACCCACGTGGATGCTCACAGCCGGCTGTAACTCCAGTTCCAAGGGATCTGATGCCCTCTTCTGGCCTCTGTGGGCACCGAGCACACAAGGTAAAGGCAAAACACCCATATCCATAAAATAAAATAATGTTTTAAAATTAATAAAGTAAATATGTATTTAAAGAGAAAAGCATATAGACAAGCCAAAAACATGTTTTATGTGTGTGTGTGTATTTGTGTGTGTGTATTTGTGTGTGTGTGTTGAAAGTTGTGATACAAAATGTACTGCAATAGAAAATAATCCTTTTTACAGATAATGTCTCTTTGTTGCTTTCATTCCCATTTCTACCTGGGTCTTCACAGCTCACCTTTGTCTCATTAATGTGGCCTCCAGCACCACAGTTCAACAATTGGGGCTGTCATTTAGAGGCAGAGAACAGGCACCAAACGCAGTGACTGAGTTGAACCTCACAGATTGGAGAATCTGCCCTCTTGATGGTTTTCAATTGAGAAAATGGGATTTCATTATAAAGACAATGCCTGTGAAATCAGCTGGGCAGGAAAGGGCACTTCCAGTACAGTGGTTTATGGGTTTGAACCATGTGGCTAAGAAGAGACGGGATTCTTGTGACCTGCAAGGATTAAGAGAAGCTCTACAGGAAATTTATTCTGCATAGCATATTTCTGGAAGGATATAATAGAATTCAGTATCAGGAGTGGCCTCTGGAGATGGATGAATAAAGTTCAAGATGGAGAAAAGGGGTTCACTGTTTGAGCACACCCTTTGAATTCCAAGCCCCATATATGTTTTTTTATGAAATTTTTTTATGAAATCATAATTTTTAAACAAATAAATATTATTAAAATTAAAGCAAAGGAGATAGCTTAATCCCTAGAGCCTTGCCACAGAAGCATTAGGATCCCAAAGTAAATGACCCCTGAGGTGGAATAACACTCAAGGTCACCCTTTGCACATAAACACCTACACATACTTACAAACATGCATGTACACATAGACTACACAATCAAAAAAATCGAGCTGATAAAAAAAAAAACAACACCAGATTTTGGAATCTCCCATTTCTATACTGCTACTCCATCTCCTCTTGTCTGTCTGTCTATCCACAGGAGTCCTGTAATACTCCTGTAATTTAAGAGGAACGTTCTCCAAAAGTCAGGAAAGACAGAAGTGAAACAGCATCTTCTGGACATGACAGAACAGCTGCACACATGAACTGTGGTTATATGCACGAAAGGCAAGCCAATCAACATCCTCACATGGATTAGGAGGGGTTCATAAATCATCTTCAGTATGGGCTGGGGAGACTCTGTTGTCTTTAAGGGTGTGGTCTCTGGTATAGCAATCATGCTCTGGTAGATAGCCACCAGACCTAGGAATATTTGAGCAGGACCAATTGGGCTTAAAAGTTATAAAAGATAGAGAAGAAACAACATTAGGGTGGTAGAGGGCTGGGAATGGATTTGGGGGGAAATATGGGAACAAATGAGGAGAATATGATCAAAATATATTAAATGAAATTCTCAAATCCTAAAATATTCAAGTTCTTGATTCTTTATAAAACAATCTTCACATTCACTCCTGGACTCTAGTACTAAGGTTTCCTTCATCAGGAAATCCCAACCCTGAGCACCTCAAAGATAGCATATTCCAACCCAAATCCTTCTCCTTACTTCCTTTTTCCCCCAAGATTGGTCTTCTTTTGATATTCTTAATAATTACTAGAAAAAACAGGTCATTTACTTTCTCAATAAAAGCTTTACCATTACCTCAGGGGGTCCTCTCTCTCCTTGTCTCTCTCTCCAGTCACAAAATACTGTTTAACCATTTCCTATGTGGCTAAGAGAACATCAAATAAACACCCTCTTGTACTATTGCACAGACTTTATTCTACCCCAGCACATGATACGGAGCCTATGAGCAGCCTGGCTAACTTTTCCTCTTTATTATTCTCCACACTTCTGCAGCCCCTGGTCATCTTTCTCAAACACAAACACCGGAACATGCTTCAGGACCCTAGATAGTTCCCCAGGGCCTCCCGAAAACCAAAGCCTGTTTGTCCTACATTGACAAATGGCCATAATGTGTTCTGATGATTTCACCTCTGTATAAGCTGTGCCCTGGCCACTCTTGTCTATGAAACCTACCTCCTCACACCTTCTGCACACTTCACAACTTTGTGTTTGCTGTTCCCTTGGCTTAGAAAGTCTTCTTTTCTCTTTTCATGAGACATTCTCCAAAAAAAAAAAAAAAAGAAAATGAGCTCTTTGCTCACCATTCCTGACTTCTATTCTGGTTCTATCTTCTTTGAACGATTCTGTCCTCTGGGATCTTCTAATGTTTTGCGTGTACCCAAGCAATAACCCTAAACAAGTTCTTTTCTGATTATTTGTGCTTCTGTCTCCCCTAACAGAATGTCAACTGCATTTAAAAAAAATACTATATTTTATTCATCTTTAAATCGGCTATACCTCCCTACTGACACTGCACATAAATATTGCTGGGTGAATTGGCAGAAAGTACCTTGGTAAAAATGCAACACATTATCCCCAAATTTTATAGACTTCTGTGGCTAAAATCTCATTTCTTGGCTCTCTTTTTGTGCATACCTATTGGCACGCTATCACCAGTCTCAGGAGGGCCAGTTATTCAAAGAGATCTAACAAAGTGCCTGCTATTTGTAAACAGGGCCATTTGTAAACCCTCTGGGCTAGATTTAGAGATTGCCTTTCTAACTCTGACAATGCTCCTTTGAGCACTCCACTATAAGAAGCATTTCTTTTCCAAATGTCTGGAGTCCTATAAGTAACCTTTGTTTACCCTGAAACACTTTCAGAAAAGCTGAACAGAGCTTTAAAAAAAAAATGTAGTGACCCCACAGGGACTCACCTGGCCAGCGAATCGTGCCAGCTTAGGAGGGGGATGGGGGCTTCAGAAGCTTAGCTCTAATCCCTGCCCACCTTCGAGGCTATCAGCCACTTAACTGCTTGGACCTCGAGGGCTCTCTGCTCCCCAGTGAAAGCCTTGGCAGCCCATTCATCATGCGCTTATTCAAGCAAAACAGCATCATAAGCAAAGTGATAACTTGAGAGCCTTGAACAGTGGGCAAGAAATTAGCCTAAGACTGGGGCAAGGCACTCATCTGAATGGAGTCCAGGGAGGCAGACAACAATGGCAGCTTCCAACTTCAGGATCTTTCCTCCTCTGCTCTCTCTGGCTTAGAATTCTCTAGCCTGAAATGTTTACATTCAGATCTCTGTTCTAATGCCATCTTCCAATGAGACACCCTGGTGACCCACAGCAAAATGTAAAGCAAGTGACTCTCTGTATCACCCTCCTGCTCCATCTGCCTTCTCAGTCCCTACCAGCATTCATAAGTGCTATTGACACCTACCACCTGTCTGTTGGCACACTAACCATTGTTCCCCATCTGACCAGCCAGGGACAGCAGAGTTTTGTCTCATTCCCAAAGTACCCAAGCACATAGGTGTTACCAATAAGTATTACATTTTTAAGAATGGCAAGTAGAATACAGAGCACCTGGCACTTGTAGACTGTAGACTCCCATATGTGCTAGAGCTGCTTAACATATAGGGATTCAGAGTCCTCAACCCCAGTGTCCACCCATGATGTCATTATAGGAAACAATCTCATTGCTTCTCTGTATGCTCTTAGCTCTCCCATTGGCAAGGAGAGAATGGATAGATGGGTCACAAGATGACTCTTGAGAAAAGCTGACAGGTAAAAATGAATCATACACATCATTGCTATCTGGAAGCTGTGAATGACAGAAGAATATGCGAGGAGCTAAGACTGCAGAAGGTGCATAATAGAATTCAGGAAGAGATGGGGGGAGGGAGGAAAGGAGGAGGAGGAAGGGGGAGGGGTTGGGGAGAGGGAGATGAAAAAGGAGCTTATACTGTGATGTCTGCATGTGAACCTCAACCTCCTGAACCCAAGGGGAACCTCCCGATGAGAAGCACATGTGTCTCGACTGTGTGCTGATGTTTGTTTTTTTTTTTTCCTTTCCTTATCATCGATGGAGACAGGCTCAGGCAGACCATTTAGTGTTGCAGTGAAGTAAAAGAGACGGCCCAAGCTACGCTATCGGAGGCCCGAGGTCCCAGCTGTCCAGCCTGCTCGCCTTTCTCCACACGAGGGCTGTGATTCTCACTGCTAAGAAGATGAAATCAAGTCAAGTACAACTTGACCGGCTTACAGCGCAGTGACCTTCATTCAGCTTAGCTCTGACTGCAATACTCACGGTTCCGGGGTGTAGAGGGGGTCGGAGCCGTGCCGCACGTACTGAGTGCAGTGGAATACTCTATAAGCCAAGCCAGCCAGGAAGTCTCTTGGGCTAAGGTAGCCAGCCACTGGTCTCACTGTGAAGCCAGATCGCTCTAAAGAGACAAGAGCAAGAACCAACTAAGTTCAAACCTCAGGACCTGAGGACCCACTCATGGGTTGTTAGCATAGAATTTTCTTCTTTTTTTTTTCCCCCCTTAATAACCTTTAAAGACTAGAGGCTCGTTTACCATTTCTGTGCATGCTTTTACCCTTTGGGAAAAGTCTTTGGCGATGACAGTTATTAAATAATATATTCACACATGATGGATTTTTAGGGCCTCAATGATTTGTGAGGATGTTCCAGAAACAGAGTTATCCAGGTTCTAAAACTCCTGACAAATGAATGACATCTGTTAACAGACATCACGTTTCTGAACTCTGGTGATGAAAATATGCTTGCGAAAAGATGGTTTCCAGGGGAACGAGATGTTCATTAAAAAGGAAGGGTAGAAAATATTTTTAGGCACTTAAACTCGGGAGCCAAATTAGAATAAGAAATCTCAAATACGTAGGAGAAGATTCTAACCTAGAGTGAAGGTTACTACATGCTCCCAATGTCTTCCCCTGACGATCCACCCTACTTGCCA
Source organism: Rhabdomys pumilio (assembly GCA_030674055.1). NCBI lineage: Eukaryota > Metazoa > Chordata > Mammalia > Rodentia > Muridae > Rhabdomys > Rhabdomys pumilio. The sequence continues at coordinate 34,762,673 of JANHMN010000021.1, forward strand.
GTGTTGAATAGTGCACCGCCTAGGCACTCTCCACTAGGATCTTAGAATTCTTTCCTTTGTGGTGTGTGTGTGTGTGTGTGTGTGTGTGTGTGTGTGTGTGTGTGTGTGTAAGTCCTTCCTAACATCACTCAATACCATTGCCTTTTGTGTCATTGCGTGGATCACCACGACAGAAAAACGGACCAAAGCACCTCGTATAAAAATACAATAAAATCAAAAGTTACCATCAGCTAAATGAGCTCATCAACAGTCTCAATTTTATAAAAGAAAGGTGTTTTGTTGAAAAAGTTATATTTTAAAGTGGTTATTTTATATTGACTGTCCTGGGCTTTGGAGTATGGTTGTTTTTAGTAAAAATGAATGAGTTTAAATGTAAAACATTCTTTTTTTATTCTTTTTTCATTTTTTTTAATTTTCTCTCATATATCACATTCTAATTGTAGTTTTTCCTCCCTCCTCTCCTTCCTGTTCCTCCCCTCACCTCTTCCCACTCCCATCCACTCCCCACTTTTCCTCTATTTCTCTTCAAAAAAGGGCAAGCCTCCCAGGGATATCAACCAAACATGGCATATCCGGTTACAATAAGACCCAGCACATACCCTCATAGCAAGGCTGGACAAGACAACCCAGTAGGAGGACAAGGGTCCCAAAAGGAAGCAGACGAATCAGAGGCTTCCCCCACTCACACGGTTAGAAGTCCTACAAGAACAACCTATTAACTATAACATATGCAGAGGACCTAATGCAGACCCATACAGGCTCCCTGATTGTCAGGTCAGCTCCTGGTTAGCTGATATATAGCCCATTTTCTTGTGGTGTCCTTGACCCCTCTGGCTCCTACAATCCATCTCCCTCTCCTCAAGGATTCCCCGAGCTCCGCCTAATGGTAAAATATATTTATAAACATACACACAGTCAAGCAATTGCTAAAGCCAACCTAATATGCCCATCTCTGCATAGTTCCATATGTGCGGTAAGAAGACCATAAAAATCTACTCTTAGCAAATTACCATTATATAGGACAATGTGTCCAGCCATCATCACCAGGCTGTAAGTTAGGTGTCTAGACTTACACTTTGTGCATCACTGCATCTTTGTCCCCTTTGACAAACATCTGCCACGCCCTCCACTCTCCCACCACTGACCCATTGTCTGGTTTTATATAGTCCATGGTTTTAGATTCCACGCACAGTGGGGTCACCTGTTCTTTGTCTTTCTGGCTTTGGCTTATCTCTCTCTTAGCATAGAGTCTGGGGCAGGGCTAACCCCTGATGTGAGCATTGGACAGGCTTCTGTTCTGAAATTTTCAACTTATTAGGAGAGTACCTCAAGATGGTTGGAAACAGCAACTAAGTTTATAGAACAAATCCATCCTGGGGGTTCTGTTACCAACATGGAGATGACACTGTTCTCAGGCCTCCCTGGAGCTGTAAACCTAGCATCATTGTGTTTATGCCAAGAATCTCCACCTTAGATTGTTCCCCTGAGTATCAAAAACATAAATATATTTTCTTCTTTTCTTAAATTACGTCAAGTGCAGCAGCATATCCTATATTGGGGTATGAGTTGATATACCAAGGAACATTTTTTTTATTATTTTAATGGTTTCGTACTTTATTTCATGTAAATTCGAAAGATATAAGATTTCAACATGGAGAGCTTTAACTTTATATATATTATTGGCTTAGAAGTTTCTGTGTTACGTAAACGAGGTGTTGTTTGAAACGAGTCGGTTAAAAGAAACCAAACCCCACGCCTTGCCTTGAACTTGCCTTGTTTCTGCTGTGTGCCAGTGAGTGATTCAAACTGAATTCTACACTGACTCACAGGAAAATAGCAACCTGGGAGACAGATATAGAAAAAAAAAACCTGTGAGATAATATACTTATGACTAAGGCTGAGACAAAAAGAGAGCAAAACATGAATCCTAGGTATGAGGGACGGATCCCACTGTAAACACCCAGCTTCATGCATCTCTGTGGGAAACAGAAATCTGAGCACAGGATATCTGGGAGAACAGAGTCCAGCTGAACCACAGCAGAATACACTATACAACTAGGTGCCAATGAAAAGATTCTGATCAGGGGTTTCTATGTCTCCTCCTCAATAACAAATGCAGTGTAGTGGACAGTGTTCACAGTCACGCTCCTTCTCCACGGTCGGGGCTAGCCATGGCTCTCGGTGGCCCAGCTGTCAGGCTACCGTGCATTCGGATCCACGTACGTTACAAAATGAAAGCAGAGGGTGGAGTCACGATATTGTCATAACCAAAAATCACAGGCTGAGCAGTTCATACGTGTCCAAACTCAGCTCCTGGTCTGTGCCTGTGTGTCCTAGTATTTAACAGGCAGGGAGATATCAGCAAGCTTGGAAGACCTGAGGATCAGATCCCTCTTTCTCAGTCAACAGTCTGTCAACCAAGAGCTGGAACAACAGGAATCTAATTTCTTATCAAAAGACTAGGATTTGAGAGGCTGGAGAGATGGTTCAGTGGTTAAGAGCGCTGACTGTTCTTCCAGAGGTCCTGAGTTCAATTCCCAGCAACCACATGGTGGCTCACAACCATCAGTAATGGGATCTGATGCCCTCTTCTGGTGTGTCTGAAGACAGCTACAGTGTTCTCATATGCATAAAATAAATAAATCTTTAAAATAAAACAAAATGAATAAAATAAATAAATAAAACAATTTAAAAAAAAGAATAGGATTTGAGTCCTCTCTCTGTTCCTGGGAAAAGATATTAGATCCCAAACCTGGCTCCAGGAGGCCTCAACCTTGTCAGATCTCTGTCTAGCTGGAGGCATGCGGATAAAGAACAGTAACACACGCCATTGTCCCCTCCTGTAAGAGTCTATCCAAATAGGCCTGTCAATCACATGGACAAGACAAAGCCCCACAGGAGAAACTGTTTGTTCTAAAGAGTCTGGAAATAATATAAAATTTACCTAACACATAAACTGAAACATCAGTCCCTTTGGTCATTATCCATTCTCACCCCTTGAGGGTATACTTTGCTTTACTGTATAATAAATTCTGTTCGATACACTATTCTCTATGTGTCTCGTTATATGAGCTCCTTTGGTGGGTAACACATTCACCAGAGCAACGAGAGGAGTCTAAACTGAGATCCTGTTGATAGCAGGAGAATAGTGTTTCTACTCTTTCATGTACACAATAAAATGACTATGTAAGTGCCCACGTGATTCCCTTTAAAAAAAAAATCTTAGACCACAAAATTCAAAATATTTACTAACCTAGCCCTACCCTTAACAGCCACTAAGAGTTTCTAAACCAATCTGTGAGGGAAAAGGTAATGTTTTAGGTAATGTTTCAGAAAGAGATGCTTGTGTGGAAGCGATGGGCAGGAGAGTAAAAGGGAAAGCTTAGGAATCGAGGTGGCAAAATGGTGGGAACCTTAGTGTGGGTAGAAGTTGTAGAATAAAAGGGAGGGCAGGTAGGGTGTCACAAAGCTCAATGTGGCAGCCTGGGAGAGCCCAGGTAGAAGCAAAGCTGGCAAGCTAGATCCACATAACAGCCCTCAAAAGATGCCCACAGCCTCATCACCTTGAGTCTGCAAGTGTTATCTAACGTGTACAAACAAAATTTAGAGATGTGATCTAATAATGGCTCCTGAGACAAGGATGCCATCCTGGATTATCATCCAACTGGGGGTTAAAACCATAAAGGGCTTTATAAGAAGGAAGAAGGAGAAGGAACTAGACAAGGCGTGGTGGCGATGGAAATTAAGAGGCTAGCGTGGTAGAGACTAAGCCATGGGCCAAGCAGTGCAGGTGAACAGCAAGAGCTGAAAAGGGCAAAGGAACTGAAGCCCCCAGAAGAGATACGGCCCCTTCGTCACCTCCATCATAGACATCTGATCTCCAGTGTTAAGTATAAGTAATAGTTTGTGTTGAGAAGACGCTCCAAGCTGATATTCTTCGCAAATGTCCATGGGGCTTGCTGATATATATATATATATATATATATATATCATATATATCATATATATATCATATATATATCAAATACATATATGTGTGTGTGTGTGTGTGTGTGTGTGTGTGTGTGTGTGTGCGTGTGTATATAAAACAGCAAGCCCCACAAAAAGGCCTCAGCAGGCCCAGAACTTCATAAATACCCAAATCTATTTCTCCAGACAAGTATCCATTCTGCTGC
>JANHMN010000021.1:34771847-34787889 GCA_030674055.1 Rhabdomys pumilio
GAGAGAGAGAGAGAGAGAGAGAGAGAGAGAGAGAGAGAGAGAGAGAGCCTAGCAGTTTAAATTCAATCTACTACTGTAGGTGTTTATCACAGGCATCCACTCTCAGACAAGACAGCCCCTACCACTCAGGTCGTTGCTGCAGCAGGACGCCATAAGATCATTCTGGAGAAACCCTGAGGTCATAACAAAAAAGAATCGGATGCTAAGAACAGGCTCCTAGACAGATCTCCCCATGGCCTGCCAACCCCAGCCCTCTATATATTTCTAGGCTCCTGCCAAAAAACATTGTTTAACATTCATGTCCAAATGTAGTTCCTACTGCCCCACCCAAATGTTTACTTATTAATCAAAATATATGAGGAATGAGAGAATAACACATACCAAAGGAAGAACCAGAAATTAACATTTCCTTTTTTTACCCGAGGATAGGACTTCTGCAGACCAAATTAGAAGATTGGCCTTGTTTGAATTTGGCTGTTAACAACGAATGAAAAATTACAACCTGGCAGATATTTGCTGAGGAGATCAAGACTGCTAGGTCCTCATACCCATGGTGAATTTAGAACAAAAGCTTGATATGCAAAAATAAAAATAGAAAAGATGCAAAGAAGAAATGTGTAAGCGGGCTGCCTCTGGAACCAGAAATTCAGCTAAATCGATGAGTCAGTCAGGCCAATAAACCTAATAAGATCTGTGCATGATCAGAAGGTGGAAAGGCAACGAGGCTGAAACAATAAATGAAATATTGAAAAGCCATTTGAAAAGAATCATTAGGTCAAACTTTTCCCTTCTGTATCAATCTGCAAGACACGCAGCACTTCAAAGGCAAGCTGAATGTAGCCAACAGGGTACAAAAGAAGAATACGTACAAATTAGCCCAGGAAGAGCGAATTGCACAGGTCTGTTACTTGATGAATTTCCCGCAGCGCAATCTTAGGAATATGGATGGCTGCGGATATTCTCATCCGTTTCTGCATGTCTGCCCCGCTGGGGAAGCTCATTCACTTGTTCTCTGAAGTAATGACTACTTAAAGTACTGCTGGTACCCTGAGCCCAGGTGAGATGCCCCTAGTCTTGAGGAGTGATTTCTCACACCATCTAGACCCCTACTCTGGAAAATTCTTTTAATAGTCTAAAACTTCACCAAAAAGAAAAGTCTCGTTTAATCCATTTCATATCTGTTGAGAAATATTCAAAAAACAGTAACATAAGAAGCTTCCATTTTTTTGTCTAGTCCCAAGAATTACATACTATGTACTTCGGATTGCATACCAGACACTATTTCAAAGTTGAGCACTTGTACATGAATAAACCCATTCGATTCTCACAACTCCATAAATAGATATTGTCCTTACCCACATGTTTCATATATATATATAAAAAAGGGAGACGCCAAGAGATTGCCTAAAATGTTATTAGACAATAATAAGGCTTATTGTCTGGCATAAAATGGTAGTCTCCCTCCATTTGCTTATACCCATGGGAGTAAAACTGCACTCCAGACATTAGCTCATGCCATATACCAAGCTAAAGTAAGGTATCTAGGTACATATATATATAAGCATATGTAAAAAGATAATCTATATTCATGTCTGCAGCCTTAGCGTATATGATCTTGTACGTCACAGAAGGCATTTTTACAGAGGCCAGAGGTAGGACAGGGCTCCCCAGGAGAGTAAAGATGCAGTTGGGGCTCCAGGAATATAAAATCATCAATATGTATTTTTCAGTGTTTTTAATTATACCATTTTAATAGCATATGGGTATTTTGCCTGAATGTATGTCTATGCACCTCATGCACTGAGGAGGCCAGAAGAGGGCATCAGTTATCCCGGAGCTGAATTGGCAATATCTGTGAGTTATCACGTGAGTACTCAAAGTCAAGCCTTGAGTCCTCCAGAAGCCAGTCAGTGATCTTAGTCCCTGAGCCATCTCTCCAACCATGTGTTTCTTTTAACCCCTTGAAATGTGGCATTTGGAAAAATAAAAATAGCCATGAGGGAAATCCAGATATGTTGTGTTTCTCTGCATTTGCTCTGGGTTAGCAGACAATTTATGGGTTTGGGTGCGCATAGTTTAATAATTCCACTCTAGAAGCACAATGGAGGGATGTCCTGACTTTTGAAGGTATGAGATATCATACATATCCTATGTTCTTATACATTTATCACTGGGTCCATGTGTATTCATGTATTTTATGTATATGAGTGCACTGTCTTGCACACGAGAAGAGGCCATCAGATCCCATTACAGATGTGAGCCACCACGTGGTTGCTGGGAGTTGAACTTGGGACCTTTGGAAGAGCAGTCAAGCACATGCTCTGATGAGGGCATAGCATCCTCTTGCCTCAGCATCCTAAAACTCTGCTTCAGACTGGAAATGAAGTGACTTAAACAGCCAAATTCTAGGGTGAACACCCATCCCTCCAGATTCCCACCACCAACCAACTCCCCCATACTACCCTGCCCACCAGACCACAGACCTCACCTGCCAGCCTTATATGGAGTCAGAGATGCTTATGATTGTCAGGGGGTCCAAGTTTGCTGGAAAGAGCAGGGTTTCTTCTCTTCCTTCTGTCAGGAGATTAGGCCACTGCCTGTCACTTTTTCTAAGGACTGTAAATTCCTGTTGGCTTTTACTAACTTTCCCAGATGAAGCTTGCCAGAGCAGTAATCCCAGGATCCCGTGATACTGCCACCAGAGGAGAACTGTCCCCAAGTCATCATTTGGAAACCTGGGAATATGGTACACTATACTTGAAAAGGAGAAACGTACCCTCTTGATACATGTCCTCTGAAATGTAAGGATAGCATGAATGCACGGCCTAATGTCCAGCAAAATGTAGAAATTTCCAATCTGCTGTTCATGGAAGGAAGCTAAGAAAGCCTGCCTTGTTCAGTTCTCTTCCGTTTTTTTGCAGACAGAAGACTCTACTGGGTGCTTTCACCTTTTGTTGAAGAGGCATCACAAGGTCCCAAGCAATGGTGTGTATGATTCAGAGGAAAGACAGGAGAAGTGAATGAAGACAAGACTAAAGGAGAAGAGCATGTTTCTGCATGCAAAGTGATGGCGAGAGAGACATCACCCTCAGAAAACAACTTAGAGCGTGCTGCAGATGCCAGCACTCCAACCGAGAGCACTTGGCAGAGCGAAGCTGTCTGAAGCAGAGTATGGTCTAAGGCTCACCCTGGACCCTTCTAACAATCACATGAAAAACAAAACAAAAATGTGTTAGCTCCCCAACCCCTACCTGACAGACACTCTCACCAGAGGTGTTGGGGACCGGAGGCCCCTAGGCTGCCGGGGTCAGCCAAAGGACAGATGGCTTCCCAGAAAAGGCTCAACCTTCACAGTTCCAATAATGTCCCAGCCCAACCTCAGAACATTCCGGACACTGGGCGGGGATGGGTGTTTTTACTTCCCTGTTTTAATTTTGCTTATATACTGCAAGCCTTGCCTCTAGTAAATGAGACCTTGACATCAGCTAGACTGACTCTGTCTGTTCTTCGCCACTTGGTCTCCTTTCTCTCTCCCACCCATGTCTCTTTCAGGTGGTGGCTACTCAGGGACTCTGTAATAACTTTGCCCGCTGGACGGGACACAGAGGAACTTGAGTCAAAAGGAAAAAAGGTATTTCCAGACCCTGGCTCAGAGATACCTCCAAACCAATAAAATCAGGCACATATTTAATCCAAATAACTGTGGGGGAGACAGGATGCTCTTTGAATCAAGTTTGAGATTAATCATTTTTAAATCAACAGACCAAGTCTTAAATACCCAAGTGAGAGTTTCTTAATAATTGAAAATGACAGGATATTAGATGTTGCTAAGGAACTTGCTTCCTGGCAGGAAAGTGGGACTAGACACGATACAGTTGAAAGCAATGAGTAGGAAAATAAAAGTATTTGGTGTTGCTGAAAATCCCAACAATGCAATACACCTCAGCTAGCTAATTATACATAAATATTTAATCGGATATCTAGGGAGTCTCCTACATTTTTACAGAATTAGCTGGGATTGTGGAATTCTCAACAACGACCAAATTATTATTCACAGCTTTCTAGTTCTCTGCAGAAAAGCAGACGTAACATTTGATAGTTCTTAGTCACTGCAGATTCTACACTTTTGCCCCTGAATAACAAGCTATGGCTTGTTAAATGAGGGAACAAGACAAGAAAGGAACTGATGGCCAGAGTGGAGATTTAGGCTTGACGGTAGGGAAAAGATAAAATCTCTTGACAGGTTTACTCAGATGACAAACTTTCTTTGGAAATACTGAAATCTGTAAGAGGGGTCTTTCTTATTGTGTGTGGGCTGAGGAGATGGGGTGGTCAGGAAAGTGACTGCCATGCAAGCATAAGGACCTGAGACTAGAGCTCTAGCACCCAGGTAAAAGCCAGGCACAGTGAAGAGTATCTAAAGCCCCGGTACTGAGGGAAGGGAAGACAGAGGCAGGTGCGTGCCTGATGCTCATTGGCCAGCTAGTTTAGAAAATCGAGAAGTTCAGAGGGAGACTGTGTCTCAAAAACTAAAGTCGAAAGTAATAAAGACATCTGACACCAACCTTTGCCCTCCGTGTGCATGCATTAATATGTGCACACACCTACACATAAAAAACACCCCCCACACACACAACACACATGAAACACACCCACACAAATACATGCATGCATTCACACATGCACACCAACACATTCATACACATGCACACAAAAAACACACGCCTTCCTGTTGACACATGTACATACCCATACACTCATGTATACACATGGAAAAAATGGATGTCTAAGGGCGAGCATTTGCCCAGCATGCACAAGGCTCCAGATTCAGTCTTAATCATAGAGAAGATGGAGGTCAGGGTGAAGGGAAGATAGGAGGAAGAGAAAAGAAAAACACCCACTCTTCTTGGAAACTAGGGAATATTTCTGGGAGTCCTACCTGTTTCTACAAGAAGGAGGAAGAGGAGGAGGAGGAGGAGGAGGAGGAGGAGGAGGAGGAGGAGGAGGAGGAGGAGGAGGAGGAAATAAACACATAAGAACCAGGTGTGAGCAGGTACAGACCAAGCATTCTGCACAAGTTCCAAGCTTGTTAGAACAAAGACGATTACCAAATACATTTTGACACAGACATCTAGGGACTCACACACCACAGAGAGAGTGGAATTCAACTGTGTGGAAATTTTTTTTACATCCAGATCAGTAAGTAACAAGGTCTTTATTTCACTTAACTGTTTGTCTGATCTTCTTCTCCAGCACTACAAAAGGCAATGTATTTTTTCTTACACTTTTTTTTTACTACTGGAGAATTGCAAAATATCTGTTTGTGTGTGGTAGTACTTCCGGGCCACCTCCTAGAGTCCTTGCTGCTAGAATTCCCAGTCCAAGATGTCATTTCTCTGCCTGTCATTTCTCATCTTATAGTCACTCCAGTGTGGAAAACCCATTCAGTTATTCAATAGTAGAAGACAAGGCAGGCCCCCAATCAATGGTATTAACATGGAGAAGTCAAGACTGGATGGAACAAGGCACAAATCGACTTCTTTAAATAGTTGAGTTTTTTCAGAAGCAAGGGCCAAACAGAGCAAATGGGAAATAAATAATTGGTTCAGATGGGTGAAACTGATTTTAACAAAACAAGAAAACATAAAAGAACTCATCTTTCTATTTCATTCCAGTACACTTCCCTGGGGGCATGAGGTGCCTCACTTATTCAAGAGCTGCTCATCTACCTGGAATAGACTCCGCCTCTTTGCTTTTCCTCATCTTTTCTTTCTTTCCGAATCAGAGTGTGTCTATCTTGATTGACACTCCTACCCGGGGTTACAGAAGAAAAAATGGGAAGAGATGAAATGGAAAATACAGCTCGTTAGCAGTCTCTAAGGGATGGAAGTGGCCTCTGGAGAAAGTTTACGGGAACTTCAAGGCTAGTGGTCTCTATCTTTGTTCTCCTTGACTATTGAGAGGCTTTTGCTATGCTTGTCTGTAAACACAGCCTGATTACTGCATAGTCTCTGGGGAGCCATCTCTAGTTTAGCCCTTTTCTCTCTATCCAAGAAAGCACATGACAACATACAACAATAAGACCATCTCATTATAAGAGCCTGCTTTTGATGGGGTATAACTTTTAATTTGCCATTCATAATATTCACTGTTAATTGTTAGTGTTTATTCCACTTCTGGAATCAGTATGATCTCTGGAATTCAGGTGATGCCAGTAATCAGAAATTTCAGTAGCTCCAGAACACGCTTCCTGATAGCCAGAGAACAATCCTTACATTTCGTGAAATCAAATCACCTGCAGGTGACTTGGAAAAGGATGGTTATTCAATAGTAAAATAATTTATATGCATGAAACTAAAAAAAAAAAAAAATGTTGGCAGAAGAAAGAAACACCATGTGTAGATTGGATGATACCCATTAAGGTTTAACCAAATAGCAGATATTATTTCTCATACCGATTTCTAAAAATATATAAGAAATACCTGGGGTTCTTTTATTTGGTAAAATTATACTGCAAGAACTCATGAAGCTCGAGAGATGGCTCAGCAATTAAGAGCTCTTGCATAGGACCCAGTTTAATTCATAGCACCCACACTGTGGCTTACAACAATCCATAGTTCTAGTTTAACATCCAACACCCTCTTCTGACCTCTATGGATACCACATGCATATAAATACATGCATCCAAGACATTCAAGCACAGAAAATAAAGTAAATAAATGTAAGAGAAAACCAGAGAAAAGAATAAATGAAATAAGTCAAACATATAGAAATAACAACCCATGTTCACTGTCACCTAGAAAGTAAAGAGGCCTGGATAATGGGATACTGAACTTTTATCAGTACACACGATGTATATGTTTGGAAAAACCACACTAACCCCCAACTAACGTGCACAATTAGCACATGATCAATAACTTTAAAATAATCACAGATGTACATATATTAATATTCTAATCTGTCTGTCATGAAGATATATGCTTCTTCGATGTAATAATCGTTATTTTATTTGTTCAATTGTAATTTAATTTTTTGGTTTTTTTATAGTTTTATGCATGAATACTGTATTAACGTTATTTCTGCCCCTTCCTCTCCCTCCAACTCCGAACTTCAACAATATATATTTATAAACATAAACACAACATGATGATTCCATTGAGTGTGTCTCATATATACAAGTATGTGAATTGCGTGCACACGTGTGCACATAGCCGTGCGAGAGTGTGTGCATGCATGTGTGTGCATGTGTTTAACATTGTCCAGTTGGGATTGGTGGTCCAATCAGTTTGTATTTCTGACACCGAGAGTACAAGGTGCCATACGCTGCCGTTCACTAAACAATATTTGTTGAATGAGTAAGTCTAGCAGGCAGCTTAAAGCAAGCTGCAATTTTAAGTATTGAAAAAAAACTATAGTTGTGCTTCAAGAAGTCAGGCAGATAAATATCTGTCTTTCGTCATTCTCGTCTTGTGTATTTTAAGCTACGGAAACTGCAACTGAAGGTCATGGGATCCCCGTAAGCTTTCTGGTCACTTCTCCAGTTACCTGTTTGCACCTTCACTTGTCTTTCTCCTGGTTTTCTTTATAGAGCTTCCCACCCCCTGTCTAGACACTGTCACCCACACATCTAGAGGCATAATTTTCACCAGGAAAGAAATCAACATATGGAAAACCCCAAAAGACATAAAAGTCTCAACAGGACTAAATACAGAGATACTTCTCTGGCTAGGTAATCTGGCGAATGAATATGCCAAAATATTTCCAAGGACATGGGCACAACGATGTGTTCCATTGAAGGAAACTGGTAAATTCTTTTAGTAACTTACCCTGCAAGCTGAGTTATGCCAGGGTTCCGATAGGTTCAAGTGTTCTGGCATAAACCAGTGGGGAGGGGACATAACTGTGAAGCCACACCAGAAAATACACATAAAGGCGCAGACGTTTTCAAACCGCCCCCTTAGGGCAGTCAGGTAAAGAGCATTTGTGAACACATATTTTATTTGCTTCTTGCAAATGGGTTTCGCGCACATGAATTTTTGTAAATGAGTCTACGGGCCCTAAGGAACTCTTATATGGGAGCAAACAAAATTGTTGGTTTTGTTTCGTTCACGCTGTTAATATCGGCGCTTCCTTTACAAGAGACATAATGAAAATAAACCACTTCACCTAAGGGGCCTGGGGAGAAGGAAGATTTCACTCCTGGAGATTGTATGTTTTATTTGTCCTCTGCCCCATAAGACAAGGCTTATTGCCACTTTCTAACCTTATAGAAGGTCCTCTCACATTACAGAGGAGAAGTTTTCATCTTTACAATCTAGCATGCCGTTAAATGTCAACAGCAACAGCTATGGGCTTGGCACCTCTCAGTGTGCTTGCACACAGTCTGCATATGGACATTACAAAGATCCCAACACAGAAAAGATCTAAATTCCCAAGTCACCAACAGCGGGCGACCACCTCAGGTCACTAAAACAAAGATACTGGGAGCTAGATTCCCTCCAAGCTCTAAATTCAATCTGGTTTGTCTTGTAACCAGCCTAGCAAAAAAATCAAATGTTGCTGACTTGTGACCATGACCTTTTTGGCAGTGGATGAAGGAGAATGGTTACCTTGACATTTCAAAGCTTTAACCAAGCTTAAAATAGCAATTATCCATCATTTGACTGAAACAGTAACAATAAATATAGCAGCTCATTATATAGAATTATGCTCATCAGGAAACCATTAATATCCCCATTATGTGGTTGAGAAAACTGAGGCCAATCAGTTCTTAGGTGGCAAAGCAAGGGCTCAGAACTGGCAAGCCAGCTCTATAGATCCCGTTCTGTCTCTCTCTCTCCCTGTCCCTCAGCCTCTCACTCTCACTCTTCCTCAACCTCTCCTTCTCTGTCAACCTCTTCCTCTCCTTCTCCCTCTCCCAGAGTCTCATGTAGTCCAGGCCAGTGGACTAGAGCAGTCCACTAGAGAAGCTGAGGATGAAATTCAACTTCTGATCTTTCTCCTTCCTATTACAACATAGAGTTAATATGGTACTGGGGCTCTGTAAATGTTAAGTCCGCACCCTACCAACTCAGCTACAACATCAGCCCCAAGACTCACTCTTTCATCAAATTTATTATTTTATGTTTGTGTGTGTTCCTGAGTGTGTGTGTGTGTGTGTGTGTGTGTGTGTGTGTGTGTGTGTGTGTGCAAGGACAGAAGAGGGTATTAAATCCCCTGGAAGTGGAGTTGCAGGCAGGTGTAAGCTGCCTAGTGTTGGTGCCGGGCCTACCCTGAAGACCTCTTTTAATCAACAAACCTCAGTGCAGGGTGAATATCCAATATGCCAGAATTGTGGTTTGGCTTTCTGTTTCCACAATTTCAAAACTGAAGACTGGACAGGATACAGTTTGAAAAGCACAGGAACCATTGCCTAGTACCTAACAGATACTCAGGGTAGCTGACTCCCTCTCCCTCCAGGTATATAAAATGAATGAAATTTCATCACTTCCCTGCAGGGTTGCCAATAGGTCTGGAGATAACAAAACAGCCCTCTTCCGTGTAAATCCTTTCAACTCTAGGACAGGACTGGAAATAATTTGAATCCTTCGTGTTCACAGAAATCATTTTAAAGTAAAAATATCCCTGCCTCTTTCTCTGCAAAACACATTAGAATCTGGTGCAGCCTCTGTCCCTGTCAGTGAGCGATACAGGACCACACTGAGTAATGATTTCCACAGCTGGGAGAACCATGCTGTAATCAGACAACACCCCACGGAGGCATTCACACACACCTAAAACCCCACCAAGCCCTCCCTCTACCCCAGAAAAATAGAAAAGCAAAGCGTTTATCCACATCAATCTCCTCTTCTGTCTTTCCTTACAGTTCTCAGGCCCCCTTTCCTTTTTAGTCATTTAGCTAAACGTCAGGTAGTGGGAAGTATTTGGCATGAAAATGTTTCTTTCAGAAAGCCTAACGTCATTTAAATACTTGCGGGAGCTGTGTGTTTGAAATAGGCTGAGCCGTCTGCAAAGGACAGACTTTCACACTCTGTGCCTTGGAGAGTTTAAAAGTCCAGCTTCTGATTTACTAGCAAAGCTCCTCTCAGTCTGTGCGAGGTACCACCTAAGTCAAATGGAAGTCACTATGCAGTTAAAAAAGAAAAAAAAAAAAAAGAGGGGGGGGGAGGGAAAGATAAAAAAAAAAAAAAAAACACAGAGGAGTGGCCTGGTGAGCAAAGACATTTAGATTCTTTGAAGGAAGCATTCTTGAGCCTCTAATGTGACCCTCCCTCAGAAACGAGCCTTGTCATCAGGGAAATGACCCCAGAACTACAAATATTTGGGTTGATTCCACTTTTCAATTTACCGCTCCATTTCAGAGAAATTAAAGCATCAACAACTGGTGTTTATGCAGGAGGCAAAAGGACCCAAACAGACACATTTATCTCAGTTTCATTCAAAACCTGGGAAAGCAAATCAATGAAGGATAATGGGAAAAGATAAAATTAGCCCAGGCCGGGAAGAAACACATATTTGCTCCTACAGTGACTCTTCTCAAAAAAAAAGAAAGAAAGAAAGAAAGAAAGAAAGAAAGAAAGAAAGAAAAGAGAAAAAAGTAAAACTTTCTCTCACATCAAAGGATAGCCCACTATTCATCAAGGTGACCATCTGCCAGTAAAACTTACTGCGAACATCATCTCTTAAAAATTAAAAACTTGTGACCCCCCAAATCAAGTCGGTCCGTGTTGAGAAAACTTAACTCTCCCTTTCCTTTCTTCCCATCTCTCTTCCTTGTTTCCAATTAAGATTCACCTATCTACAAGTAGGTACAGTGGCACCCTTGACGCCAGTTGGTAATGTATTCTTTTAAGCTACGTTCTGAGACCATGCATGGCCCATTAATCATGCCTCTTCTCAAATGAAGTTTCTGGAAAGGGTGGAGAAGTGGAGCCACCCAGCTTATTCTTCCCACAAGTTGCGATAATTGCAGATGCCTCTTAGGAAAGGCTCGGCTTCGGCAATTCTCCAGTTCAAATACAAAGTTAAACTGTGAGAACTACCTGGAAGGAAACGCCCCAGTCTGCACAGTCCCCAGTTCCCGAGGTAACTCTGCTCCAGGACTAGAGACTAGCCTTTCTTTGCCTCTGATCGACTTTTCTTTGGAAACTATTGGCTGCCCCCTGCTGAATTGTGTAGAGAATGAGATTCCAAAGACCTGAGAAGGGAAAGGAAAAGCTGCCTTGGAAGTCCAGCCTGTGCGTGCCAGAACACATCCTCTGTGTTTATGCATCCATTTAAACACTCACAGCTGCCTGCATGTTACTAAGCTTCATCTTGGCATTTGGTGGTACAGGTAAGGATGAGGGAGTAGTGAAAGGTTCCATTCTCCTCTGCTATGAATAGATGATTAGAATTGACACAGTCCCTGTTAAAAGAGAAACTTCCTCCTCCCTCTCCCCAGAGGAGCTGCGCACCCCTGTGCACAGGCTCACCCAAATTAAATGCGCTTGTCCGGGCTGGCGATTGCAGTTTTCCAAATAAGCTAGTGTGCATTTGGCGTTGTTTTGTCTTAAGGTCTCTACTTTACAGAGTACTTAGGTACAAAACAACTCACAAAGGGTGTCACTTGATTAAATCAAGAAAATCATGAAATAAATAGGAGAGCAACTAGTGAAGAAAAAAAAATAGTGACAAATCCCCGGCGGTTGTTTCTGAAGCCTCAGCCCAGCTGGGTTGATTTCTATCCATTCCCTATTGGGTTGGGAGGGTTGAACTTTGGGAGGGAGGAGAAAAGCCTCACAAGGTAAGGTACGTGAGGAAAATCACTTCGCAGGATCAACTCATGGACTAGACCATATAGATGTCCCCGGACCAGCCTAAGACAGACCATGTGGCCTTGAAGTCGCACTGGGCTGATTGGAATCCTGACTGCATAAAGCTTCAAGTGAATTAAATTCTGACAAGAACTCTGTGTTTCCGCTACGCTGAGACTTCTGTAAAGAGGTGAATTGCTTTTTTAAATGCCAGATCACTCGTTTCTGTTGATGCTATTTTCAACAGGTACCTAGGTCAAGTGGAAGTTGCCACAGACACTTCAAAACAAAATGAAAGGGAGAGAGTAGGTGTGGCCTACTGGGCAAAGATAGACATTTAAATTCCACAAAACGCCCGCCTCCCCGCCCCAACTAGGGCTGACTGTAGCAGCTGGTGTTCTCTTGCTAATTGTGTTATCCAAAAAAAACTTGTTTGTAGTGTCCCGCTACAAGGAAGCCTGCCCTCAGCTGGCTCTAGTTGGTAATAAAAATTGCCGAACAGCCAGCCAATGGCTGGGCAGAGGGAGATGGAGGGGGAACTATATAGATTTGAGCAGGCTAGGAACTGAAAAGAAGAGATGGAGAATCGCCTTGATTCGGAGGCAGACGGATCAGGTTTAGAGCCGCAGAAGGAAAATCACCCAAAATGTAGGTGAGAAAGAATGAGGCCTCCGAAAGGGCTGCCCAGAAGCGTCTTGGGTAGCAAAGACTAGGGGGACGCCCTGAAGGAGCCAGGGCAACAAAGATAAAATGTAGAATTAGAAGACATTGAGCCAGGATTACCGGAGAGAAATGTGTGCTAGCCACAGCCACGGGGAGGATTAGAACTGCCCAGACTTTGAGCTAGCCAAGGCATTTTAAAACTAACAAGTGTGTGTGTGTGTGTGTGTGTGTGTGTTTGTCTTCCATTTGCGAATCCAGATAGCTCCTGGGCAGGTGCTTAGGTTCAACCCATAGGGAGCCAGAGCGGGAATAGCCCATTACCGCTGCACTGACCCTTCAAAGAAGCCATCCCAGCCAGCCAGTGTCGCAAACTCTTTAAGTTCTGTTATTCAATTTAGCGCTCTGCTCTGAAGAATTCAAACATCAATGAGGGGTTGCTTGATAGGGTGAGGTGATTAGGCGTTTCAGCATTGGTAAGTTGCTTGATATCTCTGAACCCGAGTCCCCTCGTCTTCTAAGAGAGTGTAATAATGATATCTACCTCAAATGCTACTTGCAGGTTAAGCGACAGACTATAAGTGGATTTGCCTGACACGATGCCCAGCACTTGCTGGGAACTGAACGAGAGGAAGTTGAGGATTCCGGAGCATGTAGCCAAGAAACCAACGATAACAAACATCTCCCCATCATTACCCAGGCAGTAATGAGAGCAGTGTTGCCAGTCCCAAGCCAAACCCTCCAACCTTCGCCTACGTTTGACTCACAGCCCTAGAGTTACGAGTTACAATCTTTCATATTGAAGAAGAAAACTCTATGTGTACAAGAAACTACAAACTGTTTCTACACACAAATGGGTTTTGCTTGGTTGTTTTGTTTTGTTTTGTTTTGTTTTGTTTTGTTTTGTTTTAGCACACTCCAACAATCTAGGGAAGCTAGAGACTGAAACTCGTTAATTCAACCACTTCAAAAAGGTCATTCACTCATTTTAGATGAACCTTAACACATGATTACAGGGATTCAAGAAACCATCACTAATTTAACACATGACAATGATAAAAAATACTGATATCATCTATCACTGATCTTATATCCCTTGAGCCCTATTTACCATTGATATTTCCCTCAAATATACAAGATAGAGATGGCACCAGGTTTTTTTTTTTTTTAAGATTTATTTATTTTATGTATGAGTGCTCTATTTGCATGTCCACCTGCATGCCAGAAGAGGACATCAGATAGTTGTGAACCACCATGTGGCTGCTGGGAATTGAACTCAGGACCTCTGGAAGAGGTGCAGGTAGTTCTGATGCTTTGATTTAATCGGGAATCTATGTTCACTGACACTAAAGGTCCTCGCCTTCGGCTGGTTTTTGATCTATCAATAAAGTTGCCAGTAGCCAATGGCTGAGCACGGGGGCGGGACACAGTGAGACTCAGGACTGGGATTGAGGAGAAGGGAGAAGGGGATGTAATAGCAGAAGAGATAAAGCCAACCAGCCATGTGAGTTTCAGGTAAGTGGCCTCTGGCCACTTCCCCAACTGGGCCTGGGGTATCAAGGGAAGATTTAGAGTGCCCAGTCATTGAGTTAGCCAAGAATAACTGGCTTGTGCGCATGTGCATGGGTTTGTTCTCTCTTCCGGGATCCGAGATAGCTCCTGGGCAGGTGAGGGAGTGCAACGGGCCAGGAGCACAAAGCGGGACAGCCGGGGGCGGGGTGGGGGGGCCTCCTAGTACACCCCAGTTTTGGGTGTGAACTCAAACTGGGTTCCAAAGAACTCCAAAGTCTACCGGTTCTGACACACTCACTCGCAGCGAGATTGCGCTACCTCTCCAGGATTCTTTCTGCCCATGGAGCCTTCTAATCCCACATTAGCACTCACTCACCGTGGTAGAGCCACTACAGAGGGTCCTGAAGAAATAGATTATAAGATAAATGTATGTGATACCCCCAAAATGGTTCCCCCAAGGGCCTGACCCTTAGCCCTTCCATTTTCAAGGTTAATCAGTGAATCCAAAAGAATCTTACCAGAAAGATATGTCACTCCCAAGACTAGATTATAAAAGGCATCTTGGAACTGGGATGTGGTTCGGCTGGTGCAGGCTCACCTAGTAGCCCACGCTCCTAAATTCTGTCCCAGAAAGTATGTACCATAATCCCAGAAAGGTGGCGGCAGGAGGTTCAGAATCTCAAGGCCAGGCTAGAGCACTTGTTATCAAGCCAGACAAGCTGAACTTGATCCCTGAGATCAACGTAGTAGAAGGAGAAAACTGGTTCCTACGAGTTGTTCTCTTACTTCCATACACACACCATAGTACACCTACACCATACCTAATAATCACGCGTGTACAGCACAGGTCCACACAAAGTAAATATAGTTTACATTTTTCTAATTAAAGAAAAAAGTCACCCTTAGCTACATGCGAGTTCAAGGCTAACTTGGGCTTCATGAGACCCTGCCAGTATCGATAATAATAATAATAATAATAATAATAATAATAATAATAATAATAAGTAATTTTAAAAGACATTGCACATTCTGACTTGTTTTCTCACTTGGAGCACTTGGTTTGAGGGCTGTTCCCTGCAATATCATGAAGATGTCCAGGCAGCCCATTGGACAGGTCACATTGCAAGAAACTGAGGCCTTCATCCAACTGCCCTTTAGTAACCATGCTGGAAGCAGAGCCTCGTGCCCCACCAGGCCTTCAAATGACTGCAGCTCAAGCTGTTAGAACTCCTGATCTAGAACCACTCAGCTAAGCTACTTCCCAGTTCTTAGCACTCACACCCCATGTGGAACAACAAACATCTGTGGTTTTTAAGCTGCTCAATTTGGGGGGAAATCTGTCGTGCAGAAATAAATAATACAGATTCAAAAATCAAACGGAAGTTAAGACAAAGAAAACCTTAATGAAGGGTTGAAGAGAAAGAGAGCATGCAACAGGAAATAAAAAAGGTTGAAACACCGAGGTTGACAAAAGGCAGAGAATTGTTGGAGTGAGAAACTAGTGCCCGCAAGTCCCTGTGTGGATTTTCTAAGTACCATTTCTCAGAAAGAAAATTGAGGCAGAAAAATCCTAACCAATGTGTCCTGACCAGTTGAGAGGTGAATCAGAGAGCTGGGATTCCCTCGCAGATCAAAAAAGAAAAGGCACAAAAAGGCTCAACAGAGCCGGCACCTACTCAGTGGTCCTGTGACCTTGGTTGGGTTCTCAGACTATTACAGCTACAAGGCACATTGTACAATGATGCCCTCCCCCGGTTGTCTCGTTTAATCATCAAAGTACTCCCAGAAGAGAAGCAATGGATGTTTTCTTTTACCTCCATTCTACAGGAGAGAATACTTAAGGTAAGAAATTAGGTGGCGGTGCTGCACACCTTTAGTTTTAGACATGCAGAATGCAGAGGCAGGAAGAGTTCTGTGAATCGGAGGCCAGGCTAGTTTACAGAGAGAGTTCCAGGACAGCTAGAGCCCCACAGAGAAACCTTGTCACAGAAAGAGAGAGAGAGAGAGAGAGAGAGAGAGAGAGAGAGAGAGAGAAAGGGGGAAGAAAAGGGGAGATGAGAGAAAAAGGAGAGGGG
>JANHMN010000021.1:34792889-34804210 GCA_030674055.1 Rhabdomys pumilio
ACACACATACACACATGCACACACATACACACATGCACACACATACATATGCACACACACATATACACATGCACATACATATGCACACACATGCATACACATACAGACATGCACACACATACATATACACACACATACACATACATATGTGCTCACACATGCATACATATGCACACATACACACATGCACACACATACATATGCACACACACATACACATGCATATACATATGCACACACACATACACATATGAGTGGGCTATCCTTTATCCACCCTCGAGCTCAGGCAAACCTTGGCTCACACTAGTAGGAGGAATTGCACTAGTAAAGTGACATCTGTTGCTCTTGACTTGGCACAAGTCCTAGGGTCACGTTCTCCTGGTTCAACAACTCATAAGTGACTTCTTCAAGCTCTCCATTCACAAGAAGCACCCAAGACAACTGCCAATTTGTTATCAGTATCTTGACAGCTTCTCTCACACATTAAAAAAAAGAGAGGGGGGGAGAGTATAATCTCTTTTTATGAAAGCTCTCTGCAAAAAAAAAAAAGAACGGTTGTCAGCACAAAAATAATCAGTTTACCCAACAGCCTCTTAATGAGCAGGCAAAGCATAGCGGGAAGACAGTAATAACAACTGACACACTGAGCCCTGATCAGGATTCAGGCACAGTGCCAAGCACAGCGCATACATCCTCTTTTTACTTCCCTGCTACGCCCTGTCAGATGGGGCCTGCTGATAGTAACACTCCGCAGATGAAGGCGCTTGTGGATGTAACGGCACCAGCTCTCCAACCCAGACGGTCTGATTCTAGTTTCAGAGTCCTTTGTTATTCTGCTTACATAGCCTGGCCTCTGCGCACTGTCCTAGGAGCAGGTTGTGATGTTTCTGAATTATAACCTCTTTGGGGTCAGCACTCTTTGATTGGCTCTATATGTCACTAACCAATGCCCAGATATAACTCGACCTCCCCGCTATAGGAGACGAGAGAGTCCCTCAGACAGCAGAGAATCTCACAAGAGTTGTCTCTAGAAAGTAGTGAGTTCACAGCTTCCTGCCTACTCCTGTCTCCTGAGCCCTCAGTTTTAAGAGTTGGGTCCTTCTGGCCTGAACTCAACACACCAGCCTCAAACTAAGTCCTGAGATGCCCTAGCTTTAGCCAGTCCTTCTCCATTCAGCACAAAACCTTCGCCTGTTCCAGACTCTAGGTCCTACTTCAGATACAGCTCGACCCCTTTCACTATGAGAGGTGTCAGAAACAAAATGATGTCAATGCTTTGACTACCTCACCCTCAACCCTTGCAGTCTCTTCTCCATACAAACACACTTCCTTCAAGCCAATGCTCCTGTTCCCAGTGTTCCTTGGGACATATCATCACCACATCACATCAGCTTGTCTTTGCCCAGTGTCTGGGCTCTTCAAAGAAGAGAGAAGTCACTTTTGTTGTTGTTGTTGTTTCGAGACAGGGTTTCTCTGTATAGCCCTGGCTGTCCTGGAACTCACTCTGTAGACCAGGCTGGCCTTGAACTCAGAAATCTGCCTGCCTCTGCCTCCAAGTGCTAGGATTAAAGGCATGCGCCACCACTGCCTGGCTCAAGAAGTCACATTTAAGTTACTCCTACGGTTGTTATTCCCACAAAATGCTGCATTTAAATCATATATAGTTATATGTATGATATATTACATACAGCGTCTATTTTGAAATATCTTATTTCATTTTAGATTGATTCATTTGGTATTTCTCTATATGGATGGTGATTTTTGCATGCATGTAAGTCTGTGCACCGTGGGCTTGCAGTGTCTGTGGAAGCCAGAATGGTTTTTAGCCATTTATTTTCTCTAAGGGAAAAGACAGCTAGGCATTGAACTTGCATCATATCCTGGACAGAGCATGCCCCAAAGGACTACCTTCCCACATCCCCTCAAAGGATCTGTGGTCTTATTCCACAAAGATAGTCTGTAAGAGAGAGCCTATCCAGGAGGCCATACCCACTCATGCATCAGGCTCACGCATGCCCACTACAGTATGCTTTCTGTGAAGAGTGAATTCAGTCCTTTGGGGTCCTCTCTTGGCCTATCTGACTGGGATACTCTGGGACATAGGATTAGAGAGTGATGTCAGGGCATGCATGAGCCTGGGTTGGGGTTATGGCCAGTCACGTGTTGATGTCAAAAGTCACAGCCTGGGGGAAGACACTGCTCGGAACAGAGAGCAGACACTGTAGAAAAACATCTTGTTTTTGTAAACACAGTTTTTATAACGATAATGGGAAACGGATGAAGGGTGCCTTGGCCTTACAAGTAGGGAGGGATGCAGTTCAGAGTATGAATGGAAGTTAAAATGAACAAAGGGTTTGCCCAAAGAGAGAAAGGAAAGAAAGAGGAGAAGGTAGAGAGCAGAAGGAAAGAAATAGGAAGAGAGCTCTTGCTCTTGTCCTCTTGTTCTCTTGATCTCTCTGTCCCCTCGCCCCTTCCTCCTTCCCTTCCCCCTCTCCATGTGCCTCTATCAGTCAGCCTCTCTCTCTCTCTCTCTCTTTCTCTCTCTCTGCTTCTCTCTGTGTGTGTGTCTGTCTGTCTATCTGTCTGTCTGTCTTTGCCTCTTTCTGCCTCTACTACCCTCTCAACTCCCCCTTCCTATGTCCTGAATAAACTCTATTCTATACTAAAAAGAAAAGAAAAGAATAGGAAGAGAGAAGAAAAGAAAGCAGGCAACACAAGTGTCCTCCACAGTTTGAGTGTATCCTAAATCCTCATTAGTGATCATTTTGAGTGGAAGTTAGTTAAACTTCTTAACTAGTCTCAACTAGAATAAAAGAAAAGTCTTTCCCCTCCCAGGCACGAATTTACATTTTGTTCCAAACATACACTCCATATTGCTGATCATATACCAGTGAGAACAGACAGAACAGGACCCAATGCTTGCTCCATTTTTTTTTCAGGCAAAACATATAATAAATATGTACATCACGGGTCAGTCACACACTCAGCCTGTCACCACCACCGACTGCCGTTCACAATACACAGCCCTCACGCCATCTTCCTCTGAACCCTGCTATGGGTTATTAAACTTCTCCAGACTCCAGACCGGAATTTATCCGGCATTTTCCTTTCCATGCAATGCAAACACATTTCACTTCTACACTGGCTGCTTGCAGGATTCCTTTGCCCGTTCTTGCCTAATTCTCTCCTTTTCTTGGGAAAAAGTGGACACTGAAATGGGTTATTGAAAAAATGTCCAGGTCAAACCAGAGCACAGTTCTCAAGCCTTGCAGAGTAAACAGAAATGGCTCCTTGCCTTAATGGAGGGCTGCAACCACAATGGTGTCGATGTAACACTTGGGATGAAGCCCGCCCTCAGAGTTCACTATTGCCCAATTATGCCCACATGTCAAATGTAAGTGTTGACATTTAAAGCCTGGGGTGTTGGGGGGTGTTTAAAACAGCCTCGTGTCTGTCTTCTGCAAGAGTTAAAGTGAAGAGAAGACAGCTCTGCTTAACACAGCATGTGTTTTTCCTAACTAGCCATTGACAAGAAAGACTTACGCAGGTACTTACTATTTATAACCCATGGCCACGTCCACAAAATACTTCCTCCTCTGTCGATAGACATTGTCCTTAAATCCCTTAAACAGAAAAGAGATTAAGTCATTTAACAGCGTGCGGAAAAATGAGCCACAGAAGGCCTAAAAGAAAATCACTGTGATGTTTATTGAGTGCTCAATTCAAATGTAAATCTTATCCTCAGATGACCCACTTGACGACACAGGAACGGCACTTACAAGTAAAACCTCTTTCGGTGTGGATCTACTAATTTGGGATGTGTGGGAATTCAGGAATTCGAGTTTACCTTTCCAGTGGGCAAGCAGCATGGCTTAGTTAAGCAAATTAATATTTCGCACAGTATCTTTTGGGTTTTCAAGTATCGTTTACAGGTAATTGATCTTAATAACAAGTTAATCTTAGCCTGTTCAATTAAAACAGGTCAGTTTAGCATGTGTAACCACATTTTAATTGCTGTGTGTAAATAACTAATAAATGTAGCATTTATTAAAGACTCAGTCACTCCGAGTAGTTATCAGATCCCCAAATTTGCAGGAACTAAAGAGGTATTGTATGATCACGCAATACAACCCTAGGGTGAACCTCGTGGACAAGGGCAGGTTTGCTTTATTCATTCCACTGAGGGACTCTCAGTCTCATGTGTCTCAGCCAACTGCAAGATTTTGATCTAAAGTATAAAAGAATAATTTTAAATATTATTTTAATCTAACCTCATCCACTTGGGAAATTGAGCACTGAGTCTGCCACTTATCGGTCACATGGACTTTTGAGAGGACTTCCTGGTCTACTAAACCATCTCTCCTCATGGCAGTAGGCTTCTTACTTGCCTTTTCTTTGCATCCAAACATAACCAATTCATGCTGGACGTGTTTTTTCAAGCTGTCAAAAGTCCAAGGGGAACTATGTCTACTTCTTACCTGTATACACCTGTACCATCAAGAATGACCATGAAACAGAGATTGCAAGCCACGGAAGACAAGCAAGCAAGCAGGCCTGGAGGACCATATAAATCAGTGGTAATTAAGAGGTGCCCACAGGGGCCTAGGCTACTGAAGTAGCAATATAAACATTTCTACAAGGTGGGATGTTCGTAAGGAACCCAAACTCAGTAGAAAACAGCCCAGATCTCTTGTCTAGCTGAAAGAGAAGCCTCAAGGACAGAAATCTTCCTTCATAGGGCTGTGTGCTGGGCATAACTGAAGAATTACCTTTCTTCTTGGAATAACAAAAGAGTGAGTAGTGGAGGGGAGAGAGGAAAATCTCCTCAGATCACTCTTAAGATGTAAAAGTGAGATATCCCACACACAGTAACCTGCACTCTTTTTCCCCTTGCGCTTATAATTCAGATTTTTAAACTAAGGCTCTCAGGCAGGCTCCTAAAACCCTAGAATGTCTAGAGACAGAGCTTGTGACTATAGTTACCACATTTACAAATGGGTCTCAGGCCTAAATAAAACAGTCTCCTGCTGTAGACAGGCTCATGCTGGCAAGGGGCTTCGTCACTCACAAGTAGAACGGGCTACCTGGGGTGGGAAAGCTGAAGGATTCCAAGCACGTTTATGACTCAAAATTGAAAAACAGGGAAAGAGTCCCGTGAAAAGCCCAGCACCTGTTCCCTGTTTCCTGCCAGGCCGGACACCATGGTAACTGCATCATAATCTGCTGGACTTCCAGGAGAACCTCAAGGCCCTCTTCAGCAAACACCTGCACTTTTTCCAGGGACGCAAGAGAGACATTTGCTCATCATGCCTCATTAGCCTGAGAGTGACAGTGATTACATAAATGTTGGGGGGCTGGGGGAGGGATCCAGAGCTTCCTGGACTCATCTACCGGCAAAGAGGCGCGTTTGCTAGCTGCACCAGCCATTCCTGCCACAGGGCAGTTTTGGCAATCCATTCTGAACTGAAGCCAGGGGATGGGATACCAGATTAAAAATACAAGATGCCCAGTTAAATTTCAATTTCACATAAATGACAAATTTTTCCACTTTTACTAGGCAACCTTACATATTTATTTGTAAAGATCTGGCGACCCTGTACCCGGAGAGAGCACCCCCACACACAGACCCCGAACAATTCTACCTCTGAATTAAATCAATATGAATGGAAAACCCAGCCTGAACTCTAATGTGCCCAATTCAATTTATGCTGTCACTCAAAGAAGCATCTCCAACTGCTCAAACCTGGTGTGATACTAGAACCACTTGGGGGAGTTTTAATAACACTTCAAACACGGCCATTTCCCTAGAGGTTCTGATTTAAGCTCCAAAGAGTTAGAACATAATTCTCATACTTGAGGCACATCAGCAGAATCTTCTAAAAATACGTTTCCAAACAGACTCCCCTGTCTCCTTCCCTGAGCTCTTAGGGACTGTCTTGAGGTTGTGTTTTTTTTAAAGTGTCTGTAGAGTGGGCCTTGAACCTTACCTTGGAAAACTCTCCCAGTCTTGGCCCTGACAAGTCAAAAACATGTTCTATCTACCTCAGTGTGAGCTTCAACTGGGAACTCTCAAGAAACAGACTCTTGAGCCCTAGGGAGTCACTGTCAGTATTTCCAAACATTTCCCAGGCAATTTCTTTGTCTATGAAACTTGAAAGTCATGGGCCCACATATTTATTACTTTCTCAAAGCAGCGTGATTTATATCCCAAGCCCCTCCTGCACTGTCCCAGGGCAAGAGCCCCCGTGTCTGTCTTAGAATGACTGTAGTCACCCTCAGACATAAAATGTACTTAGACAACTCCTCCCTGCCGGGCGGTGGTGACGCACACCTTTAATCCCAGGGCTTGGGAGGCAGAGGCAGGCGGATTTCTGAGTTCGGGGCCAGCCTGGTCTACCGAGTGAGTTCCAGGACAGCCAGGACTACACAGAGAAACCCTGTCTCGAAGAAAAAGGAAAAAAAAAGAAAAAGACAACCTCTCCCCATCTACACCAAATAAAAACTTTGAAAAGCACCAACTTGCCAGTATCAAATTTTGCACCGTGAATATTTGGTGTGTGTTTCTAAAGCAGACGTGGGTGGTTTAAAAAATGACAAGAGACGTGGGGGATTGCTAAGTACGTGCAATTATTTCAAGTGGCTGCACAGAAAATAAGTGAAGGTATCATAAAGCAGGTGTAATTAGGGGTAATGGGAGAAAATTAAGTGCAGAAAAATTTACTCTTGATGTTAGAATGGGCTTTGTTCACAGCAAGGTCAGTGGCCCCTGCGGTGGTTCCATTCAAATGGCTGAGCCCTTTCCTCCAGGTTAAGTAATTTTCAAACCTCACTAAGGGAGCTTTTAGACATGAGAGGTTCTCAAAAGCTGCTTTACTGTCTAAGTAGCGACCTGGATGGTTTAATGCTGCATTTCTTTACTGAATTTCAACATTTCCTGTTGCCAAATAGCTTTTCTTTCTTTTTTTTTTTTTTTTTTTTTTTGCCTTATTAACTAGGCTTTCCAAACACCCCTTTGAGGTCAGGTAAAAAATTTCGATTTCTACTTTTTACATCAAAGAACCCTAAGGTACTGTACAGGGGCAGGCGGACCTCGCCAAGGTTGTTCCGCAAGTTAGCGGCGGGCGCCTGCGCAGTCTTGATCCCCCTATTAAATCAGCTTGTGCTGATTTCCAGTTCTTCTGAGATTGGGAGAGGGGAGATAACACAGGGATGATGGCTGCAGCCCCTGTTTAACAAGTGGTTTTGTTGCTGTCGTAGGAACTACTGTGAGTGTTTGTGCTATGCTGCAAATAGAACACATCATGTCTATATTGTTTCAGCTTTTAGCAAATAATATTAGGTGTGTTGAACCATATTTATTTGAACCTACCGGTATATTTGCATTGGGTTGAATTAGTCTATTATGCCAAATGACTCCTTTAAGTGAAATCTCGTTTGTTTTGAACTTGCCACGGATCTTAAAATAATGAAGTACGGGTTGATTAAAGCAAGGTCCCAGATGCTGTTGGTGCCGCCCATCCTACGCTCAGACTTAGGTACCACTACTCAGAGTACAGTGATACAATCACATTCCCCGATTTTCTCCATTTAGTTTTCCTGTAAACCATTGGCCTTATTACATCCTGGCTTCCACTGAGCATGACCGATCTGTTTAGATCTCAGGATTGTATCCACCCACTGCGATCCATCCACATACTCGGGGAAGGAGGGAGGGAGGGAGGGAGGGAGGGAGGGAGGGAGGGAGGGAGGGAGGGAGGATGATCATAATGAATGTGTATATTGCTTACTTCACCACATTTCATTCTGGCCGTAAAGAAGTTCCAGGTCTCTTGTGTTAAATAAAAAGCGATATAAAGTGGGGGAGGGGTGAAATTGGGAACTGCTTACCCAAGTGTCATATTTCTCTAAAGATGGTCACTTTTATTGGAGACGAGGAGGGAACGGTGGTAGATAGATTCGAAGTAGATGTGGGAAGGGATGCCTCTTCTATCACGGCCTTATTTTAAAGCTCTTCTGCCTTTCCGTTGAGACTGGAGTCAAGACATAACTCTGCTCTTAACTACCTCCAGTCAGGGAAAATGGCAAGAATTTTATTCTCTCACCGAGCCCCATCACAGCTAGACCTCCCTAGCTTCCCAAAGGTGCGATCAATTTCAGTTCCCCGTTCTTCCAAGGGTCACCATTCGCAAGTATATTTTAGGCTGTCTAATTCCACAGAAATATTCTCCAAGGCGTACAATCTCCTCCTCTGCCCAACCATTTTATAAATAAACTCTGTGTGAGAGTACCATCTTTCTAATCTACTTCACGCCAACACATGTACAAGGAAACTTAATCATCTGAAAGCCTGCTCCCAGTCATGAGGGATAAACACGAAACTGCTCTACAATAGAGCATTACAGCCCAGAACACGGCACATTGTCCGGAAAGCGGCAGAGCCGGGAGAGGGGAGGTAAAATGGACACTTACTGGGTGGTCAGCATCAAGCTCGGTGCCGTACATGAGGACTCTGTGAGAGCATCTGTCTAACTCAGAGATCTTCCGAGGAAACCACGGCACATCCTCTAGTTCTGCTGGAAACAATGTCGCAGGTTTGATAATAGTAACTCACCCTTTGGAACAATTGTCATATTCCAAAATCACCCAGTAAAGAAAATAAAATCCTCCTTGCCTTCTTCCTCTGTCCAAATGCTCTCAGGGGGATTCAGGGTCACAATGGTAGTCTGAAATTTCAGCGACTGAATGAGCTCGTTGAATTCCGTTTTGCCACATTCGCAGTCCACGAAGATTTCAACCTCAGAACTTCTTCGCCGGGACCTCCTGGATTCAATATGAAGCATGTTGACATGTTTTTCCTGTGGAAACATGAGGGATATCTCTAAATCACACTCGGGTCACAGCAAAGTCTTGCACAGCTAGTCTTGTGCAGCTATAAAGAGTAAAGTGCCAAGGACCTACGGAAGAGCATTGACTATGCTTCGGTTGATTGACAGATGTAAACTTTTCCAGCTACTATTTTTTAATCAATAAGAAAGGCAGGTTGTCATGCCTTAAATAGGTTATCCTGTCTCATAACAAAAAGAAGAGGGCATTGAAGACATATAAAAGGCACTGTAAAATATATTCTGGTCTTAAGCATCACTTCTCAGAGAGGCCCACATCCCATGGCTACCGAATGATTATTGACAAGAAGATTAGATTGTCTATTACGTTATCATAGTGTAATATCCTAAAATTGGTATTTCCATACTCTTGAGAAACACAAAATGCAAACTCTTAATCTTATAGCAATAAAAGGCTTACCTTTAAAGTAAAGTTTAAGAATAAAGCAATTATTTAGAGTCAGACATAATGACTCGTAAAAAATCCCAGCACTCAGATAGCGGAGGCAGGAGGATTGCAAATTCTTCTAGGCCACATAGCAAGACCCTGCTATATATAATAATAATTTTAAAATAAAAAAATAAAGAAACTCTTTTTTTAAAAAAAGTTAATCTTTGACATGACAGGCAGCAAATGGGGGGGCGGGTTGCAAAAATTCCTAAGATTAGGAAAATATTCATCAAGGCATAGCCTGAACTTTAGGGGGAAAAAATAGAAGCAGGAATAGCATACAAAGGAGACTCTCCCAGGCAAAAAGGTAAACAACTCGGGAGGAATGAAAAAACAAGACACAGTAATAATAACCCCTAAATAGGTCCACATTGTAACTGTCTTTGGCATCCTCTTGGCTAGCTTCATTGGAAGATCCATTCTGTGACTGTCATTTTGTGAATCTCTTCGTAACAAACTGTTCTGGGGAGAACAATGACTTCAATGCTTAAAAATCTGGTTTAAGTCTCCCATTGAGACACCTTTCTCCTTTGATAACTGTAGCCTAAGGTCCCCTCTCCACGCTCCACTCCACACACCACCCCATGGCTACAATGACTGCACTCTGGGTCCCCACACAGTTTCTGATACAATCCTGGATGATCTAGTTCTGCTTTTATTAAGCTTTGCAATCATGCTGTATTTTATAGATTGCCCACTGATAAAAGTGGGATCGATATTAAGTTCAAGGCCCGAGAGACTCCACATTCCCACATTCATTGTGTCATCTTGGGCTTTTCAGGTTTGGTTGAATCAGAGTAGGTATTTTTAGACTGGGTACTGAGATCCCAATGGGTTAAGTGATTTAGCTAAGACCTGGTGAATAGTTGATGGCAGAGTGCAAATTCAAAGTGCGAACCCCTTCTCCAGGGATTTTTTTCCACTGCACCCAGCTGTCAAATTGAATTGGCTTGCCTTCGGGCACTGAATGGACACAGCCCTACACGGCATAATTATGTGTATAATACCACTCTAGATTTCCATTAACACTGTTTATGGTACCTGATCCTTTCTTCAAGGCCAAAGGGGAACAAGGAAACATTTTTCGAGTCAGGTTAATTCCCAATCTATGGTCATCTAGAGGCATCACAAATAACGCCTCCTGTCTGCATTTTACAAAATTACTCCATCCAAACAAGCCAGTTAGGTAGGAACGATTATCCTTGCTGTTTTACAAATGAGGAAATCAAACAGAGGAGCACAGTGCGGTTAGCCAGCCCAGCAGAACACAGGTCCAAATCCCCTAACTATATGTCTACTACACAGCAGCCTAAGGCACCAGAAAGAGCCAAACTGTTTATCTTAAAGCTCTGGTGACCAGCCATTGCTCCCAACAAAATGCAATTTGTAAGGGGTTTTTGCTTCAGGTGGAGAAGACATCAGGTGTACAAGGCATTCCTCCTCACCTCTTAATGTACAGTTCAAAACAAGGATTCGTGCCAGGGTCTATGCCTACCTTTCTGTGAGACACCCCTTCGATTATAGATAAAGATAGGGAGCCCGCCTTACTAAGCACACGTTACTACATTCATGAAATGAGGCTTATGAGATTTAAATGCCCGGGCTCGTATATCTTATTTTATGCAATAAATATGCTCCTTTCACATGTGTACAGTTCAAATTTAGTAAATCAAAGCAGGGTAAAGACTCTTGATATTTTGAAGCAGTATGTATACATGTGTGTATATGTATGTGTGTGTGTGTTGTGACTTTGTTGTGTGTGTATGTTGTAGGTATGTGTGTTTTGTGTGTGTTTTGTGTGTGTGCATTGTGTGTGTATGTGTGTGTTGTGTATATGTGTTTTGGCTATGTGTATGTGTGTAGGTATGTGTGTCTTGTGTGTGCGCATTGTGTGTGTATGTGTGTGTTATGCATGTGTGTTTTGGCTATGTGTATGTTGTGTGTATGTGTGTGTTGTGTATATGTGTGTTGTGTGTATGTGTGTAGGT
>JANHMN010000021.1:34807515-34852214 GCA_030674055.1 Rhabdomys pumilio
GTGTGTGTGTGTGTGTGTGTGTGTGTGTGTGTGTGTGTGTGTGTGTGAGATGGCTTTCATAAGAGGTCTGTTTCCAAAACCTATGGTGTCTCTATGCAGAAGGTTACTCGGGCTGTTGAAATTTGAGGCTTCAACTTAGCTCAGATACTAACCTTCTAGAATGTTTTTCATTAAGAAATATATGGCAACGAAATGCCCATAGGCCCATCATTCCTTGGATACTTTTCTGATACATTTCTGTTGTTCTCCATCTCTGACCTGATCAGACCCAGCAATTTTATAGGCATAAATAAAATTATATTTGTACTTTTCCAACTTTAGACAGCCAAAGGAAAACTTGACAATCCTTTGAAGAATGGAAAATTCTTAACCAAGAGAACATGTTTACCTGAAGAATTAAACAAAATCTGGAACTTGTACAGTTTGATTATATAGAAAACAAAAAATGAAGATTCTTCAAAATAAGACAGTATATGTTAACATTGATTGGATTTTAATTGTTTCTGGAGACTTGAGAGTTTAGGATTATTATCTTATCCAACTCTGGAAATAATCATTCAGCTTGTATTTCCTCTGAAGACCAGCACTGAGAGGCTAATAGAAAAAAAACAAGTATTAATAAATTAACTGAAGTAATTATAAAAATGATAGTTGACAATGCTAAGTGCCTATATTCTGGACATTTTCTATGCACGTTTATAGATCAGAACATGCCCAGTTATCGTAACAACACTCACAGAGAGTTAGTGATTGTGTGTGTGTATGTGTGTGCACGTGCGTGTGCGTGTGCGTGTGCGTGTGTGTGTGTGTGTGTGTGTGTGTGTGTGTGTGTGTGTACTAAGGCTCAGAAGCTTTAGGTAAATTGACAAAGGTTCACATGTTCACACAAAAAATAGAATGGCCAAAGTAGGATTTTAAGTCAGGCAATTTGGCTTCGGGATCCAAGTTCTCTACCATTACACTATACAGTCTCCTCAAGTACTCCAAATAAGGAGAAGGACATGAAGAAAAGCAGACTCAACAGATCACAGGCTATGGAGTCATACATAAGAGCAGATGTATAACTCAACAAACTTTGTTGAGCCCTGAGTTCATATTAAGCATTGGAAACTGAATCCTGAGGACACAAAGAAGTGTCCAACACATCACTGACCCACGGAGATCACAGTCCAGCTGAGAGAATCAAATTGTACAATAACCAAGTAGAACAAAGGGTGTCGACCTCTCTGCAGAAAACACAAAAAGCCCAAGGCACAGAGCGGTCAGTACTGCATATGCTATGAAGTCCTGAGACTCTTGAGGGAGTTGTTTGAACTGAATTTTTAAAAGTGATTTTGGCAGTGTCATAGGCAATGGAAAACATCAAGGAGATGGTTTGCAATATAGGGAACAACATAAAAAAAATGTGTAGGGAACCATTATTGTTCAAAAAATGATGTAATCTAGATGTAGGGAAAGGATGGGCCCATGAGACAAGTTAAAAAGGAAAGCAAGATTAAGAATATGACAAGATTTTCATGACACTTTATCACCTTTTTCTGTAACTGAAAGTCAATTGGAAAGGCTTTCTACAATGCAGTCATGTAAACATAGTGTTGTTTTAGAACAGCGGTACCTTGGAAACAGACTTCAATATGGAAGATAGAAAGTTGAACTTAAAATATCCCGCTCAGGATACAGCAGCCTGGTTTAAAATGATAGATAAACGATGCAATGAAAGGAACCAGAAATATGAAGTGGTAAAAGTCCAGAGGCTAACATGGGAAATGGTGAAAGAATGCTATAACTATAGACCAGTGGACCATTCAATCTTCACCAGGAAAGCTTCTTCTTGGAGTAGATGCTAATTAAGACAGAGACCAGCAATGGACAATGAGCAGAGAATGAGGGACCTTGGAGCAGTCATCACTAAATGAAATGTCTGTATCAGACACTTTCCTTCAAGGTATCAATGCTGAGATTGCAGAAAGAGTGTATGAGCTAGAGGTGGTAGATGTCTCCAAGGAGACATTGACACCAAACCCTGCAAGTGCACTGCACATACAAACTCACAGAGGCTGCGAAAGCATGCACAAATCTAAACCAGACAAACATTTCAGATCAGTGAGAGGAAGTGGACACAAAGTCCTATCCCTAGCCAAGAAGCTATTTCAAGTGATACTTGCTAATAAAGGAAAAATCTGTTTACTCTAATTGAGCATCATTGGGTATATCAATCACGCTCAATAACAGGCCCCATGCCCAGAAGCAGTTGGCCAACATAAAATGAACTCTGTGTGTGTGTGTGTGTGTGTGTGTGTGTGTGTGTGTGTGCCATGCTCACTTTTTATTTTGTTTTTTATATATTTTTTTGTCTTATTGTTTTTATATCATTTGTTTTGATCTTTGTTTTATTCTTTTTCTTTTCAGTTTGGGGTATGTTTTTGAGGAAGAAAGGGAGAGAGAGAACACAAAGTAGGATAGATGAAGAAGTGGTAAGGATATGCAAGGAGTTGGGAAAGGAGAACGATATGAACAAAATAAATTATATAAAATACTATAAAATAATATTAAAATTTTTTAAGGTATTTATTGAGTCTATTAAATACCGTAACCACTTTTGTTCACCAAATATATATATATATATATATATGGAAGCAACATAAAAGGTTCTTGTTCTTTTTCTTTTTAAGGCATACAAGAATAATGTAAGCTTACAAGCACCAGCATCAAAAACTAGAAGTTTAATGGGATATAAAAGAGTGATCAAAGACTTTGCGGACACAAGAAAGCTGAGTTATCAATAAAGTTGCTGAGAAGCAACTTGATTTACACTCGAGGATCCATATCTCTGGCATTATGAGTAAACAGAGGAGTTTGTGAAAGATTTGTCCAGAGTCTGTAAGCAGTAGTCAGACAATTCCAAAATCCACAACAAATTCAGTCATCAATACAGTGTGGTACTTCATATGGACAGACATATAGATAAATAGACTAGATCTGATAGCCTGTAAATAATCCACTTTATTTGTGATCAGTAATTTTCCAAGAGAGGCTCCAAGATTAAAAAAAAAAAAAAAAAGACAATGGAAAAATAGTAAGCTAAACTAATCATAGGGTGCCTAGTCCCAGTTAATACATCTATGATGCAACCCTTAAATCTGCAGCTCAAGGAAAATCCTGGAAGAGGAGAACAGAAAGATTGTTAGAGCCAGAGGACTCGGACACCTGCAGCTAAACAGTGCCTTCTAGACTTGACAGAGAAGCTGTACCCATGAAACTTCAGCTATATGGTCACCTACACAAATCTGCATAATGACACATGCCAGTGTGGAAGGGGGAAATTTCATAAGCTCCCCTCCCCAGTTCAAAAACTACATGCAACCAATGGCTGCTGGAATGAACCCTTGAATAGGATATCCAATTCCAGTGGATCAGCCCTATTCATGTGAAATGGACAAGCCCTGTCTTGGAGAGGGGTTCCTGAGGAAGGGGTGTTTGGGAGCAGTGGATGAACGACTTGAAGTCAGCCATGGGTACAAGCTGACAGACAGCTGTGTACATAGCTCAGCTCTTGCAGACCAAAGCCCAGTCTTTTATTTACATATCAATTCAACTGTTTACCCAGGTTCCCGTTTGATTATCCCATGAATTTTATGAATTTTATGACTTTAGCCCCTTGATTCTTCAAGACAGCAACTACATTTGTTTTAAGCAAATAAACTCAGAGATCTGCCTTCCTTTGTAAGCACAAACAATAAGTTTAGTTGGGTGGGATTCCATCCTGAGATTACCATTCCCACCATACCAGCATCTAAACTTGCTGTGTCCCAGACTAACTTTGAACTCAGGAATCTGCCTGCCTTTGTATCTTTTTGCTCATTAGTGCAACTGCTTTTGTTCTTTCAGGTCTGTGAAGCCCCTCATACAATTCACATTGCATCCTTATATTTTAGATAGTTGAGAAATTATACATTCTTGAACTCATGTTTTCAATGTTCTTTCCCACAGCCTTAATGGCTCTCTTTAAGGTCACAGCATTTACCATTTTGCTGAGGACATCAGACACATCCTTGCCTCCCAGGCAAATGCTGTTTCTTATTATCCTGGAGTCATTAATCTTGGCAGGGAGAATATTTCTCAAAGGAGGAACATAAAGCAAAAAATTATATACATTATTATACAAAAAAGCCTTACACCTAGTAATTATAAGCATTTATGCAAATCCATGACTTGCTGGCTCTGCACCAGGAGTGCAAATTGTATCACATTGTCCTTTCCATACAGGACTTGGCACACACATACAGAGAAGCAACAATAGATGGACTCTGTAAGTTTTGTGTGCATTTGTGCATGTATGTGTAAAACAATAATAATTAAAGAAGCAGAAGCCATAAATTTGACAAAGACACAATAGGAGGTAGAGAGGGAAATGATGTAAATACAGTAAAGTATGAAATTATCAAAAAAGTTTAAAAAGACAATCTATACTATAGAAGAAAATATCTATTGTACTTCATTGAGAATAAAGAACTCTTATAATTCAGCAACATTAAAAGAGTTAGGCTTGTGGCTGGAGACAGGGCTCAGTTAACAGAACTGGCTGCTCTTCCACAGGACCAGGGTTCAATTCCCAGCAACCACATGGAAGCTCACAACTGTCTGTAACTGTAGTTCGAAGGGATCTGACACACAGAAATACATGCAGGCAAAACGCCAATGCACATAAAGTAAAAATAGTTATGACTGAATAGAAGACAGGTCTCTAAAGATGTGGTTAGTAAGCACATAAAAGTAGTATACATCATTAATAACTGGAGAAATGCAAATCAAATAAAAAATGAGATGCTACTTCAGACCCAGTAGGATTGTTAGAACAAAAATAACAGACAATACATAGCATTGCTGAAGAGTCAGAAAATGTGGGCTTTTCTTACATTGCCAATGGCTCTATAAAGTGATGTGGTTATTCTGGGTAATAATTTGGTGGTCCTTCAAATGCTTCATTGAGTTATCATATGACCTAAAAGTTTCTCCCCAAGTATATGGAAAATAATGTAATTGTTTAAAAAAGAGTATCTGACAGTTTCTCAAGACTAAGACTAACTAGAACTCAACAACTCAGCTCTTTGGGGTATGCATCCTCAAAAAGTAAAATCATAACCACAAAAAGACTATACACAACTGTTCACAGCAATATTATTCATAAAAGAAAAATAATCCAAATATCACCAATTGATGAGAAAACAAGCAAAATATTATATATTGTAAGTTGAGTAACACGTGATAGTGCAAAGGAAGGAGGTACATCATCCCCTAAATTGGTGCAAGACCACGCCATGAGTGAACCTTGAAAACATTGTACTAAGAAAAAAAAAAAAGCTAGACACAAGGAATCATAGAGTTCACATGGTTTTGCTTACATGGAATGCCTAGATGTGAAAAGAAGCTATAAAAAAGAACAATAAGTCAGATTCACGATTGCCAGGGGATACAAGGATGGAAGTAGAGAACTGCCACATGGTTTCTTTAGGGAGAAAAAACAATCTAAAAATTGGTGATTGTTGCTGTCTTACCTGTTTCATCTGTTGATAAAATACTCTGAACATAGCAACTTCACAATAAAAACATTTATTCTAACTGACTCTTCAAGGGGTATAGTCTAGGATGGCAGGGACATCAAGGTAGCCCGAGCTCTCCTGTCACATTTGATTCATGATCAGAAAAACAGACAGCGATAAAAGCAGGTCTGCTTGTGCTCAGTTTGTTTTCTCCATTAAAGCTCAGGATCCCCACGCCAGGGAATGGTTTCATTCACAATAATGATGTATTTTCCCACACAAATTAATGTAACCAAGATAATCCCCCTCAGACATGCCCAGAGACCCATCTGCCAGGTAATTCTAGATTCTGCCAAATTGACAACACTAACCATCACAGTTGCATAACTCTGTGGGCATACTAAAAATCACTAAACTGACTTTTTAAAAAGTGTTTCTTATAAATGTTGACTTTTGTAACAAGACAGTGGGAAGTTTTTTAAAGTGATTTTACATTGCAGAAATTATATCTCAATAAAACTTTTATATTAAAAATTAGGTTAGAATCTTATATATTTTCTCCCCTATTGTAGACAGCCAAGAAGATTCCTTCTTTGTAGACAGAGGCTTACACGCTGGAAAAAGATGAAACACGAGGTATTTAACAGCCGGGCATGGTTGAAATATAGGAAAGTAATTGAGCAAGAACACACTCCGGATTTTGAGGCTCCTGGAGTCAGAAAGGTAGAAAACCAGACATTTAGCTTCAAGCCAGATAAGAGGGAAAGTCTGCTTCAGTGTGGGCTATATTGCCTTCAAACACTAAGACTGAGATCTGAACACAGTGATGCAACCACCCAGTGACATCCGATGCTCGAAGCCCATCTGAATACTTTGTAGTGTGTGAGGTTGGTTGAATTTGTGACAGTACAGAAAACCGATTAATAGAGAAAAAAAAAAAAAAAAAACTTGATGAGAAAAAGCCAAAAAGGAGCAACCCAGTTGAAAACTGCATTTACAAAGCCATAACAATTACACACACTACATGCCAAGTTAACCAATGCCATCTCAACTGTATGGTAACATAGAGAGGCAAGAAGAGCGTGTGCTTGCAGAGAGGCAAGAAGAGCGTGTGCTTGCATGCATGTGGGGGTGGGGCGAGTTGTGCCGAAAAGAGGCATAAGCTCATCCTTTAAGGTGACACATCAAGAGTTAATGAAAAAAACTGAAAATCAGAGTCGCAATGCACACAGAGATGTGGTCGGTAAATCATCAGCAAGCAGTTGAGCAAGAACACACTCCGGAATTGGAAACTTGCATTTGGGGGAGGGACTAGAAGGTGGGGAGTGGAAGATACCATTTCTCATGAAAGCCACATGTTCGTTCAATAAACCTGAATTCAAACTTCAGCTCTGATACTGTCTTAGCTCTACTTCTTATCAGAGACCTTTGTGGAACTGCTATTTGGATTGAATTGAATGTGTATGAACCGTTGTTCAACAGGGTGAATACTGGACAATCAAAATGCTAGTTAAATCCCCCTGTATATCTTGTTGAATCAGAAGTCAGAGTTCTACAAAATCAGGCATTGGCTGGGAATGTTTGGCAGAATTTAAAGAAATGTAGATACTGGGTTTCATTGTGGTTGTCCTCATAGCCAATGAGCAGGAAGCCTATAGTGCCTATAGAGCCTGTAGTGCATATAGAGTCTATAGTGCCTATAGAGCCTATAGGTGGAAAAGAACCATGTGACCGTGAGTTGCCATGGTGGCGACTGGCTGATATAAGATACAATGGGTCTATAATTTTTATATATGACAGTACCTTTTTAACATAGATATCTTTTGTCATTAAGGATAATAATGAAAGCATTAACTATTAACCAGCCCTTATGTCATTATCTTAGCAGCCTCAGACTATAGGAACAAAGACATGGAAAAGTATGCATAAATACTAAAGGTAACCTGTGTAAACAGAGAATCAAGGAGATGCAGAAGTGCCCATGGTCCACCACAGGAAGTTTCCCATCCTATCAATTTTTGTTTTGTAAGTAAAATGACAACTGAGATCTCTGTATTCTTCCTTTCTGTGTCACATACCTTCACTGTCCTGGCTAAATTCGAAACCAAGTGGAAACACAAAGTCACCAAGAGAAAGTTAGGCGGATGTACAAGCCTCCAGAAGATGACTGGCCTAGCATGCATAAGGCCCTGAGTTGGACGAGGATAATGACTTAAATAGAAATTTGCCTTGCAGCTTCCCAATAAGAACGGATAAAGCAGGTGATAAAGTTACTTAAGGGCAGATGTGTAAGTGGGATGAATGTGAGTATGGATTTATTTGAAAGAAAAGCAGCAGTGATTGTTTGGAGGCTGGGATTCCACAAAAGATCTGATTGTTTTGCCTTCAATAACTTGTCTTCCTGATTTCCAAACATCAATCCAGTACTTCACATCTGTGTCTCTGAAACTCTGAACAACGCAATAGAAAGGGTTGGATTTTCTAATACACACCAACTCAATAAGCAGTGTTTTAGTAGTCTGGATGTTTTCCATTGACATATGACTCTATGGGGTATGTACTCCAGGTGCTTCAGCAGCAGCAGGTACATGTTAACGCTATCCACTACTAATTCCTCTAACTACTTAAATTATGTTAACGTAACTCTGGGGCCCACTTCGCGGGATTCAGTAGTCTGAGAGCTCAGCAACAATAGGAAATTAAATAAACCTGAAATGATTTCCTTTTAAAAATGCACAGAAGCATCATTTCCTTTTCTGCCCAGACATTCACAGCCAGCACATGTATAGTTAAGGAAGTACATAGCTATCTGACAATTTAAATATGTACAAATGAACATAATAAATAAGTCAGAAGCATGGGAGCTAGAAGACTAACGCTTTTCTTTGGAACATGGGGAAAACCCCACTGTTCTGGTCTTCAGTAACCCATCTCCTTAACCTTCTTAGCCATTATGGTCAGTGCCACTCACGGTGTTCATAGGAGAAGGTCTGAGTTATATTACATTCACGTGACTTCTGCCACTTCAATTCACATTGCAAGTTAGGCACAGCACCGTGTACTCCTGTCAATCACCCTTACACACTATATAGAGTTTCATTTTGAAGGAAAATATGAACGGAAGGTACTTAAGCTTTGAGGTTGTATTAACCATTCAGAGTTACAGAAACAGCACAATCTAAAACTAAGCCAGGAAAGTTAGTCTGGTACCAATCCAACTAAATGGATCTAATTTTGAAGCACAAAAGACTCTGTGGGTCTCTGTGATGACCCAGGACTGGTAAGAAGGCAGTTTGGTTCAACATGACTCAGTAGCGGTGTTGATTCAGACTATGTGACACTGGGTAGTTTATTTTGGGTAATATCTAAACATAGCACAACTTACTGGGGAAAAAATCTGGTGATAATTAACTCAATACATGTGCACAATGAAGTTTAAGATATGACTATTCCCTCGATACTATAAAGTACGTGTAGCATCTTCCATAGAGATGGTTTTATAGATGGACTGAGCAATAAATAGATAAGGGTCTGGGGGGAGGCTCTAGTGTGGTCTCAGTCAGACGGAGTCATTAACCACCTCCCATACTTCTGGGCAAAAAAAAAAAAAAAAAATTAAGCATCTCTCCCTTTGACAAGACAATCTTTTGTTCGATATTCCTGGTTCCCCTCATGTTTATCTGTGAGCACATGTTTATCTCTGTGCCTCCTACCTGCAACCAAAACCAGCTGCCAAAACAACTCTGAGCATCAGTTTGTTCTCTAATAAAATGCTTAAATAGACGCTGTCATTTCCTACACTACTAAAGATGTTTATCGCTGTCATGCCTAGGTGTCATGGGGCAGGGCTTCCTTTTTTTTTTTTTTTTTTTTTTTTTTGCAATATTTGAAAAATTTGTTATATTGACCTAGAAAGGGGGCTTGAGAATCACACACCAACAGTAGGCAAAATAAGAGGTAGACACGGTGTCCTCAAAACCACCTTCACAAAAGAGAATCAATAAAAGGTGAGTGCATTTAGGCTTGTCTGAAGATGACACCAAAGTACAGAGACAGCGATGTACACTGGGACAGTGAGGAAGAAGCTCATGAAGCCAGAACACAAGTTGAACTTGAAATCAAAATGACCTCAGTAGGAAACCAACTGAAGGGTGCCTCAAGGCTCTACTGGCAGTATGGTATGTCTTGGAAGAAGAATAACACACTTAGAGATTTTAAAAGAAGCCCAAAGATGGTGGCAATATCTCTTTGGCATCTCATTAGAGCATGTTACTGCTCTACCATGCTGGGCACTGCATTAAACATTTTCACATGTACTTACTTTTCACAAATCCAATGCTTTATTCCCACCCGCAGATGAGGAAGTGGGAGCTTAGAGTCACCATCACATGACTTAGTGATTACACTTGGCCTCAAACCCAAGAGAGAGCCTCAAAAAGTATCTTTTGTCTGCTGCTCAACATGGTAATAATAGCCCCATCAATTACACAGTAGTTCTACAGATCATAGTAGCTCACCAGTCATGTCACAGAACAGTGGACACACACACACACACACAGAGCGATTAAAAACCTGCATTCTTGCACATACGCAATTGAGGACAGTTTGAACATGTATAGCTTAAAATGGCTGTTTACCTACTCCAACATGGAAATGCTTGACATGTGGCTGGATGCAGCCAACCCTCATGACATAACATCTGCATTCCCAGTATATATTTAGGACATGACATCT
Organism: Rhabdomys pumilio; assembly: GCA_030674055.1. Lineage (NCBI taxonomy): Eukaryota > Metazoa > Chordata > Mammalia > Rodentia > Muridae > Rhabdomys > Rhabdomys pumilio. The sequence goes on from JANHMN010000021.1 coordinate 34,817,790, forward strand.
GCATTCCCAGTACATATTCAACTCATGACATCTGCATTCCCAGTATATATTCATGACATCTGCACTCCCATTCTTGATTTTTCCCCTTTCCTTCTACTTCCTTAAAGCTGTCCAAAAAACAAAACAAAACAAAACAACAACAACAAAAACAAAAACCCTCCCTCACCCTAGGAAGGAAAATTGACTTTGGAATAGGATCCTCCATCTTCGAATTCACTCTCTCCCACCTCAACGGAACAAAGGCTGTCACGTGACATGCAGATGAACCTAGGCTGGGGAACTTTAGTGGTTGTGATGACTGTTCTTGGTTGTCAACTTGACCGTATGGGAATTAACTAAAAACCCAAGTATCTGGGTAGACTTGTGAGAGCCTTCTCTGGATAGATCACTGGCGGTTGGTAAACCCGCCCTAAATCTGGGCTGGAGCTTCAGGACATGGAAGCAGCAGCTTCGCTTTTTGCCTGCCTGCTCTCATTCTTGCTGAGTTCATATATCCTGCTGCTGAGGCATTTCTTCAATAGAGCCTACTTCTCCAGGATTCCAACATGGAAGATGACCAGCGAAAGCATCTGGCTTCACGGACTGAACAACTATTGGATTCTTGGACTTCTCATCAGGTGACAGCCATTGTTGGAGAAGCTAGACCAAAGCAATCTTTCTATGGTCATACTCTGTATCATGTTTGAGTTGTTACTTTGACTTCCAGGGGAGTACAACTCTTATCATCTTGGAACTCAATAAATCCAGCATGTCACCTCTATTGAACCTGGAACATGAGGAATTATTGATTTTGAAAAAAAAGTGAAAATATTTAGCATAAAGTCCATCGTTGTGATCATCTGGAAAACTCAGTCACCACAGGGCAGGAAAGCTTATATTCATTAAGATATAGGCTATTTATACCACAAGTGCTAAAACGTAGATGGGTTCAGTATCTCTTGTAGTTGATTTCGGCAAATGCAGAAGCCAGCAATCACCATTTTCTAGACTAATCAGAGTACCAGGTATTTCTCAGATTAGGCAGAGAGCCAGGTCAAACAAAGAGGACACCGCCCTTCTACCTGTAACTCAAGTGGGAACCAACTCACTGGACTTTATTTGAATGCATTTTCACATCCCCAGTGATAGTCTCAACGAGTATACATGTTGTTGGTTTTCAAACCATCTTTATGTGATTGGAGAAAAACAAAAGACCTCTTTCTTCCCTATCCAAGAGGAGGGAATGGAAAACCAGGCAGGACAAAGACTTGACTTGTCATGGGACTGTTCAGAAGAAACCAATGGTCACTGAAGGAAAAAGAAAACAAGAGCTGTTGATGGGCAGGCAGAAAACATCCAAAGGGAAACAAGCTTCAAAATACAAAGCCACAAAGGGCCAGAAAGATGGCTTCTGTGTGGTTCTGGTTGAGGAATGATCAGGTCATAGGCAGCTCTGGGGCAGGCTCTCTCTATCCAATGTAGGTATGAACTCCATATTCATGGGGATGAAAAAACAGGCTGTGGTCCAACAGCAGCTGATGTCCTGGTGAAGAACATAAACAAAGGCCACATGCAGTCTTTTAAGATTCCAGAAATCCAGGCCATGAGAGCTAACCAGAGAAGTGAAGAGTGGGATCGTAGATATGTTGGGACAAGTTTGAAAGCATGGATGACCAGAAGAAATAGAAGCAGAAACCGAACTGGAAATCGACAGAATTGTTTGAAATCACAACAGGGCCTCGGGGCAAAACATTCAGTAAAATGGGTACCGCCTGAACCTTAACCTCCAAGAGTGAGAGCTGTCCGTGGGAAGGGATCAGGGAGCCAGCCAGTCCCCACTCCACAGTTAGGGATGCTCAGGTAGGCCCTCAGGCCCTCTAGGTGGTGGAGCCCTTTCATGTTTTCCTTGCAGTGGGGCATTACACTATGTTACTATGTCTTCAGTCTTGCAGAGATTTGGAAACCACAAAGGTTGTTCTTATCAAGGTGGTGTAATTAAGGATTTCTTCATTTTCTCATGAAGAAATTCTTAGTTGACTGACTGTTGAGGCTTCTGAATATAAGATACTATGTAAGTCTAATTTAATAAATTTCTACTTTAAAAAATTCAAGGGGATAATCTACATAAATAAAATAGGCGGTCATTTCTTACTAAAAAAGGCAAGCGTAACTAGAGCAAATTTACATTAGAATTTCAATAAACTACCTTTTTAAAACACAAGAGTATGCCTTACCATCAACCAAAATTTTTAAGATTTATTTTATGTATATGAGTACACTGTAGCTGTCTTCAGACACACCAGAAGAGGGCATCGGATGCCATTACAGATGGTTGTGAGCCACCATGTGGTTGCTGGGAACTGAACTCAGGAACACAGCTGGTGCTCTTAACCACTGTGCCAGCTCTCTAGCCCCCTCAAAACATTTTTTAAAAATTCAACATAGTGGTAATCCTTTGACTTCGGGGGAACTCAGGTAATTGCTCGGATTCCCACTTTTGAACACTACTTTCAAAGACTGATTCAGTAGGTCTGAAGAAACTCAACATGTATTTTGATATGCAGACCAGTACAACTGAACGCTCAATATTTTGAGGTTTGGCACATAAAATTAATGTGAATCATAAGTTATAGTATTATTCTGTTAAATAACTTACAATACTTCTTTAGAGAAAATCTTCTCAAAATGCTTTTGTGAAATGATTTCCGTATAAGGCAGCACACAGGCTTTGTATATTCTAAGACACCTTTGTATATATGAGCGCCTCTGAAAACCCCTGACAATGCCCATACTGGAGTGCCTGGCACACTGGTACACAAGGTCAGCACAAACCCCAGGAGCTGCCTTACACAACTATGCTAGGGATGGGCACACAGGACCGCTCTGTAAGAGTCAGTGCCCATCTACACACTGGGCACTGTCAGTTTCCGTAACCATCACTCTCCCAAAAGGACTGCTGAAAAAGGCTGCCTCTCTATTAACCAGGACTAAAGTTTTCTACAGAAAGAGATGAAAAGTCTAGACATAAGAGTAAAACAGATCCTTAAGTATGTCTTGTTTCTCATATACTCATATAAAAATTGAAAATACACAAGGAGGTAAAAGTAGAAACAACCTAAATTTTAACCTTATATATCATATAACATTACATATATTCTACATGCTGATATATATTATAGATATCCACTAAACCCTATGTGTGTATGAACATTTTGTGAACACCAAAATGATCTTCTCAAAGGTTATGGCAAGAAATTAACCTGAACTATATATTCTAGCCATGCTGACAGCCCGTTTACCTGGTGTTTCTAGCTGGATTCTATAGGCTGATTAAGACTTTACCAACTCTAATGCATTATCACTCCCATATTATAAAAAATGTGCTCGACAGAAATATGTATTTTTAGTAAAAATATTTTAACAAGCAGTTTCATAACAAAACTTGACAAAAGTTCAACTTAGGAGACATATTAAATTTTCTTTAGTCTGAAGTAGATATTGTATTACGTAGAAAGACGTCCGAACACCCACTGTCCAGGAAGAACAAGGAGGACATCAAGATGTTCTAAGCAATTTCCTGAATGGCAGGAAATGAAAGGCTAGAGATGCTGCGCCTGTGGCCAGTTTACTCTTCTAAATGGGCTTACTCATTATTAACTGATGAAAGATAACACACAATATTAAAAACTTACATCTAACGGTTCTAAGGCCATGACTGTCCTTTAATACTCAGCTAGTGGGGGGGAAAGTTCCTTTGGTACCTTTACTTTCTGAGGAAGAAAAACAAAACAAAACAAAACAAAACAAAAAAAAAAACCAATCTACACAACCATTACAGGTCAGCTGCTGCAGTGACATGCCATGAGCGAGCACACGAATGACCTGTGTGCTGAGTATGAAGGAGCTGGCGTGCCTGTCATCACTTTCACAATTCACTGACACGACAGCTTCAGGTAAAGAGACGCTGTGACATGCTGAGGTCCACTCTGTCTCTGATGAAGACCCAGCCGTTTCTAAGTGTAATGTAACTGAAAACACTAATTTAGCTTTGATTTTATTTTAATGATATGTACAAGAGTTAACAAATTACAATTAAAACAAAATTTGTTATGGTAATTCCACAGAACTTAAAAACATGCAACACTGCATGGTAAAAACAGCTTCATTCATATACAAAAAATATTCCTTTGAGACTCATGACAGTGCCTGGAAATTTCTGACATAAGCTTTTTGCAAAGAATATTTTAAAAAATGTAAAGATCTGATTAACCAATTAGTGCAGTATTAGGAAAGATAATAAACATTATTAGTAAAGAGGTTACAGTGATTTATACCAGGTATAGACAGGGTTCAATGTAGTCTCATTAAATAAATGTTCAGTTAAGAAAATAGTTTTGTAAAAGATCTTATATTGAAGCCACATATTAATTTTGTTGAATCAGCTTATATAAATCAATAGTCAAGTTTATTCAGTTAAAGAAAATAGGACTATGCTTTCTTATATTCATAAATAGTATATATATATGTATATATATAGCCTATATACAAGTGAAAAAAGTTCTTTGTAAAAAAAAAAAAACAAAAAACAAAAAACAAAAAAAACCCAACATACTGCCAATCCAGTTGCTACGGTTGAAATAGTTCTTTATCCACATACTAGCTACGTTGGTAAAAATGTCTTATTTAAATCACATTCAACCAGCATAAATAGTTAAGATGAATATTGTTGTAAACAATAGAAAAACCAAATCTGTTTGTATTTTAAATTTCGTCACTGAGTAACAATTTACTTCTCAGCTTAGAATGCTTTATAAAGGCTCAACATTTAATTTAATCAAGTCCAAAGCCCACTAAAGAGTAAACACGGTGAATGCTTTTCAAAGTGCGTAATTTCCAAAGCTTCCACTTGTAGTATTTATCCAATACCAGTTCACCAGCAACAAAATAAAATGTGCTTAGCTATAAAAATACTACGGAATGTTACTGAAAAGGAAAGGCTATTTGGTAGAAGTAACTACAAAAATAATTAGTTTAGAACTTTGTAAAGCTTTAATGCAAGAACATCAGTACACTGTCTTTCCATAAAACTTAAAGCATGATCAATACCAAGACTGTAAATGTCTACCTTTTATGTACTTAAAAAGGAATTGCAACAAAGTATCTCTTAAAAAAATGTAAGACAAATGCTCATGCAGGTGTTGATCTGCAGGCGTTTGGGGATGCTAATGTCTGTGCTGGACTGTCGTCTTTGGCTTCACTGGCAGCAAGGATGGGCGAAGTGCTACTTGGAAATGCAGATACGGGACAAGGGGTGCCGACATTTTCATCAGTGTCAGAATCTGGCGTTGTAACTTCACTGTCCTGAAGTCCCAGGATCTCACAAACTGCTTGAGGCAATTCCTGAGTAGGAAAAATCAAATATAAAATCACAACTGAGGAAAACTATCCACAAAATAACCTTTTAATAGCAGCTTGATTTCAGAGTCTGAACATTCATTTTAACTGGGTAAGTGCTGATATGTTCTGTAATGTAGCAGCATGACACACTGGGAGGAGGCACCTTAGCAGACCTGGGCTGAGGCATCCCCACTGGATGCACTTTATTTGGGGGCATGAGAAGGGGGGTTGAGAGGTAGAGGCAAACAGAAGGGACAGAGAGAGAAAGAAAGAAGCCAGGGGAGGGAAGGAGGGAGGGAAGGAAGGAGGGAGGGAGGGAGGGAGGGAGGGAAGGAAGGAGGGAAGGCAGGCTAACGAGAGAAAGGGGGGCAGAGAAAGGGGAAAGGGCATCAAGCAGTCCTTCTACAGCAAGCCAGACTCCTACCTGGCTGTTACTAGGTAACTTCTTGAGCAAAGCCTAGAAGAAATGCCAACCAAGTGCCACATACTCTTCTCATATCATCTTCCTCTACTCCAAATGAAATTTTGGCCATCTATTTTGTCTCAATTTTCCTAATTAGTTTAAATATCAACTTAACAGAGCCTAGAGTCATCTGAGAAGAGACTGTCAATTAAGGGACTGCCCAGTATCAGACTGGTCTGGAGGATCACCTTGACTGTTAACTGATGCAGGAAGACTCAGCCCACTGTGGGCTACACCATTCCCTCATCAAATGGTCCTGGGCTGGACCAGGCCACAGAAGAAAGCTAGGGAGGGAGCTGTAGAGACTGCGTCAGCTCCTATCCGCCTGTAACTCGAGCTCTACAGGGACCAGCATCTCTGACCTTCAAGGACATCTGCGCTCATATGCTAATGCCAGGAGCCTGTGAGTGAGTCAGGTAGCAACACCCTTCCTGGTTCCTGCTCTGCAGTTCCTCCATGATGAAGAGTGATCTGAGCACTGAAATAAACCCAGGCCTCCTCTAATTGGCTCTTAGTTGGCGTTTTGTCACAGCAATGGAATCAAAGTCAAACAAAAGCAGTTTCTGGATCTCATCTAAGTGAAATCACTCTATGCCAGGAGATGTCCCTGGACCTGCTTGCTGCTGTTTGCTAGCTTTGGCCTTTACATGGTATCAAACTATGTACAGGCTCATGTAGTCCACGCTAGACTCAAACTTGTCCCATAACTGAGGCTGGCCTTAAACTCATAATCCTCTGGTGAGCCTGCAAGGGTGCACCACCACACCCCGTTGAGTTTTCTAACATTCATAATTTATCTTCTCTCTCCTTCTCAAAGTTAGAATCTGTCAGGAAATACTAGTTCCTTAAAGATTCTAAGTAATCTCATTGGCAGGTTTTGAAACAGAATAGTTATCTAACAAACACACCTAGACTAACTATTTGGACCCCTGCAGGGTGGGGATACAAAGCTGAAACAAAAATTGTTTTAAAAATGAAAAAGTCGTATCAGTCAGTCCCTATGAACTGTGGGGTTTCAATGGGTCTGCCTGTGTTTCTGAGGCTCAGGACAAAAAGATGTTACTTCCCTCCCTGTCTTCCCCACCCCTGCCTTCATCAGATACTGGGCAGGACAAGAGACAAAACAGCAGCAACCTTCCTTCCCTGCCCCTCCCCACTTCCTCTTGAGGCCAGGACCTAAGTCTGCTTTTGGGATGCCTCAGGATTCCTTCTCCAAAAGTCCCTCCCCAAATGGCAGCTGTGAACTGCCCGCTTTTCTTCCTTTGTCCCTCCACCCCCTCCTCTGAGCACCTGCTGATATTTACCACTTGCCTGTCCTAGAGTTTTTCTTTTAACTTCAATGTAATTTTTAAAAACGATTGAGCTAGAAAATAAAACTTAGAAAAATAAAGAAAAAAAGGCCAACTATAATGACTTGGTTTAAATTCAGATTTAAAACAAAAATCAAATCTGTCTTGTTTTTTTTTTTTTTTTTTTAAGAAACAAAAACCAAATTGATAAAAATACAGTAAGATAGACTGCTGTCCGTTTGTCTCTGATGAGCACCTATTTTTGGCGGTGGATGTTGCATATTTAGTAAGAAATCTTGTTGCATTAAGTTGAATAATGTGTTACCACTTAAAATCCACAGCCTCCAGTTGTAGAAATATTTTTATTACTTTTGTCATTTTGCCAATTAAATGTTTCCAATCTGGCATAATTCGTCAACTACTTTCAATTAAGTGAGATAAACTTACAAAAGTAAATAAATAAAAGCTTTGTTTCTGCCCTCAATTTGTTGACTGTCATTTGTTTTCCTTATAAGGAAATCTTTCTTAGCTGATTAAAAAGAGGGAGAAAAATATTGCAATTCTTTGCAATGCTGGATACCTTGCACTGTGCCATCTGTAGGGAAATTGCTTCTGCTTTACACAGTATGTCTTCCACATCAATTTTCATGGACAATTCATTGATGTGCTACAAAATCAACAAGAGAATGATAATCAAAACAGAAAGCTCTATTATACTCTACAACATAAACAATTTATTACCAATTATACTACACTGTAGATATTACCCATAATATAAAAATATCCACATATTACAAATCCCCAGAAAAAATCCAATACATCTTTCATTACACTTAGTTTTGAAGACAAAGAATAGCTAATAAACTCACAAAACATTAAACCTAGCAGCTATCTAGTCTTCTAACTCAAAGTTATAAGCAAAAGACAATTAATTTGTTTTTTAAAAACTAAACTATATAAAAGAACATTTACTGAATTTCCCTTCTTTCCTAAATATCCACTCGATAATTGTTAGCACTCTGTCTAAGCTCCGCCCCACAGTTACCTGGCAACAGCCAGGTGTACCTGACTCACTATAAAAGGGGCTGCTTGCCCCCTCCTCGCTCTCTTGGTCTCTTGCCTTCTTGCTCCCACTCTGTCCCCTCACCCGCTTCCTCCTCTCTCCCCATTCCCATCCCCACTTTCTCTCCACTCATGGACAGCCTCTATTCCTCTACTCTCTCTCTGCCTCTACCACTCTCTAATTTCCCTCCCTATGTCCTTAATAAACTCAATTCTATGTGTAGCTGGTCCCTCAGGGGGAAGGGATGCCTTGGCATGAGCCGGCTGCAGCACACCCTCCCCCCACACCTCCATAGAACATATCGCCTCCTCGATTTATCTTTTTCTAAACACATCAATAAAAACTGACAAATATGTATTTACCAAACTGTCATTCTCTTGAACTAAGCTAGTCCAGCACCTGGTGTTAGGGACAAAGAGAATTACTCATGAGATTCAACAACACTCCAAAGAAACGTTTTGGTAATGAGGACCACCAGAGACAACACTACCATCCACACTGAGAGAAGACCCACCTTAAGGATTTCATTGAAGCCATAATGCTTTTCCATTATCTGTTGCTTTTCTGATTCCAGGATAGCACAACACAGAAGAAGATGAAAATTCTTACAGGGCAGTTCAGTCCACATTACCTACAAAAAAAACGTAAGTTACTCAGTAAACAAAACCAATTCTAAATCATTTCTTCAAAGATGCACGCTAATTCTAAGCCGTAAACATGCTCAGTTGGGATAGACTATTTTCTACATATGAAAAGGGAAGTAGTAACCTTTAGCTATAATGGAACCAAAATAAAGTTTAATATCTGACAGACTTCCAGGAACTACAGAGAGCAACTGACACTGCAGCATCACTCACTCATGGCCACAGTCCTAAGCACAACCATAAAATGTAAACGTCACACCCACTTCCAGTGTTTCTTCAGAACGTTCTGACCTTGCTCACAAGTATTCAGTTCCTGAAAATTTAAGAGGAACTAAATCCTGCACACTAAAAAAGCACTAATTATAGTACATTGGAGCAAACAGAGCCAGAGGTACGTCTCCACTATAGACAGTAAAATCCTTGGGTCACATCATAACTCAAGATGAAGAATATCCCTGACTCAGACAAACACTGGAGGGACTACCAAAAATGAACACCCAACTCACTGGCATTTGAGCAACTGCTTATCCTACCTGTCCCCTCGCCCCTTCCCCCTATCCTACCTGTCCCCTCACCCCTTCCCCCCATCCTACCTGTCCCCTCGCCCCTTCCCCCCATTCGCTGGCCCCCTCCACATGTTCATGGCTGGCCTCTACTCTTCTACTCTCTCTCTGCCTCTACTACCCCTCTTAACTCCTCTCCCCATGCCCTGAATAAACTCTATTCTGTACTATACTTTTATCCTAAATATGGGCAGATGCCAACAAATCCAAGGCTTCCATTTCCTTTACTAATGTACTTAATGACCTCTTTTCTTGGAAGAAAAAAAAAAAAAAAAAAAAAACATACAAACAATGCTTAGTACAACATAACTGAAATGCTTTTTACTTTTATAAGGAATAAACCTAGTTAACCCAATTTGAGAAACTTAATTACAAACAGAGAGGGGGACATGGAGGCAGATGTTCACGTGTCTCCACCAGTCAAAGATAGTTGATATATCTAGGTTGAGTATTGGGTTACACTTCTGATTGAGCATTACCAAACTTATAAAGTCTTTGATTAACATTTTAAAAAAATTGTGAAGGCAAATAGGAAAAGGGGGCATAGGGTAGGGGTTTTCTAGGGAGGGGGAAATGGGGAAAGGGGATGGCATCTGAAATGTAAATAAAATATCCAATTAAAAAAAAAAAAAGAAAGTTATTCTGAGTACAAAATATAAGAGACCCACACCCAAAAGAAAACAGAATAATGAATCTCCTTTACAGAGAAATAGAACAGGGGTAGTAACTAAAGAGAACTAACTATACCTTTCTTGAAAATAAAGGAAAGTTAACAGCATTTGGAGGGGTATGCTTATTTCATATTATTACTTATGTAGTATTACTAGTGTGCTGTAAATGGAAAACATAAGCCATCTCTCTGTGATATCTCAGCCTATAACCCAAACTATAGCAGAATTTTCTAAAACACCAAGTCTTAATTCAATCAGAAAGCAGCACATGCTGTCTGGGATACTACTGCACCAGAGGACGGCCATGTTTTGCTCGACAGGGCTCCCAGATGAGTATGACTGATGACTCTCTTCTAGGGCACACAGAACATCTTCTAGTACTGTGACAGCTCCTAGTAGGAATGAAGCTTTCAAGTGAGTACCAGCTTGATTTCATCATGCTCTATGATTCAAAATGTGGTGACAACCTGATCCTGGCACTGAGCTTAATGTTAGCCAGTCAGGACACAGGGCAGTGATTACATTTTAGCTGCATGTGCGTTTTGAAAAGTCTTTAAACATTACTTCCCCTTCCCATACTCCCTCCTCTACTATCTCTCTATTCCCAACCCATTTAAACCTTACTGTTTCCTTATTCCCTTTTAACCCTTTACATCAATGGATGATATGTCTACTCCCTTGAAAGTGCCTCCCCAAAGCCTCTTAGTAATTTCCTGACCTCTATGGATATTCCAAATGAAACACACATATCTGATGATTCAAAGTGAACATCCATGAATGTGAGCACTTATGAAGTTTGTCTTTCTGGGTCTGGGTTATCTGACTCAGAATAACTGTTTCCAGCTGCATCTACTTACCTGTAAATTTCACTTAACAGCTGTATAATATTCCTTTGGGTAAATATGCCACAATTATTCATTTACCATCTGATCGTTATCTAGGCTGTTTCCATTCCCTGGCTATTATAAGTAGAGTAACAATGTACAGGAGGTTGGTCTGATGCTGCTATGTATTCAAATGCTAAATACAGGGCCCCAAGATCTGGTTGCCCTCCGCCTCTGACAAGGAGATCCTTCAAGTATACTAAGTGATGTTATATAGCACTGCTTCTCAAGTCAATATCAGGTTAAAGCCTATGATTAAGCAGTAGATAGATAGGTGGATTCTCAGTTACCTGACTGGAGGTTTTAAGTAGAGTCAGGGTTGAGCGAATGGGAGGGTCCAAGAGAGGAGGAAGCCACCAAGAGAGGAGATGGGTCATGAGCACATGGCCAGGAGAAACAAAAAGTAACAAGGAACACATGGCTGGGATGTAAGTTAGAACAGCTCCAAACCTGTCCAGTCCATGCGTACGGCTTGTAAATAAAATACCTGGACTGTGTGGTTCAGGTATATGGGCTGGCTAGAATATTTAATTCATTTTTCAACAATGAATATGAATGAGCAGGAAGCTCTAAGGTAGGCTACAGAGTCCTCTGAGTATATACCTATGATGGCTAATATTGATTGTCAATTTGACTATGTTTGGAATCAGCTAAAACCTATGCTACTAAACATACCTGTGGAGGATTTCCCTGATTGATCACTTGAGATAAAAAGACCCACCATAAATCAGCAGCTGACATAAAAGAACACATATAAAAAAGAAAACTTGTTTGCCCTCATCTCACAGACAAGTTCATCTGCTAAAGCAGATCATACCAGAACATACTTCTTAAGGATTCCAACGCAGAACAACTGAGACAGCCAGCCTTATGAACTGAATGAATAACTACCGGATTCTTGGCCTTTCCATCAGGGATTAGCATTTGTGGGACTGACTGAACTACTATGACTCTGCGCATATGTAACATTGTACAGCTGGGCCTGACTCCTATCGTGGGGAGCTGGGTAAGTAGTCCCAGTGCAGTCTCTGACTACACTGCCTGCCTTTCAACCCCTTTCCCTAACTGGTTCCCTCAGCTACCTCAATAGAAGACAAGTGTGGTCCTACTGCAATTGATACAGCAAAGCTGGCTGATAGCTAAGGAAGGCCTCCCCTTTCCTGAGAAGAGGAAGAGGTATAGATGGGATCAGGGAGGGGAAGGACTGGGGAAGAACGGAAGGGAGGAGAAACTCAAGTCAGGACTATAATAATTATAACAAAACTCTCAAAGAATATAAATTTAAAAGTAAAAAATAATAAAGTCAAATCTATAGATAGGGTATGGGTAGCAAATGACCTAAAACACGTCTCTCCTGAGAGAGTTCTGGGCACCAGTCTCACAGTGCTGTCCTAAAGCAGAGTCCAAACACCAAGAACTGCACCTAGAGCACCAGGTATCACAGAAGACTCCAGACACATTTTCACGCTTGCTCGCCTTCGACATTTTTGTGATGCTATGAGAATACACTTACAACTCCACACAGAATAAACTGCTTCTCTCCATAATAAACATAAGAACTTACCTCCCATAATCGCAGTATATCTAGAAAACTAAATTCCCTTTTAAATCTGATTAAAAGCCATCTGAAGCAAAAATATAGATATCCAGAGTCCTGGGATTCTATACAGAAGAAAAAAAAATATGGTTTATTCTTATGCTAATATGTCAAAAATCAAGGAACCTTCTTCAGCCTCAAATTGATCTATTCATTCTATGTTACTAGAAGCTTTATGTCTGACTATATTCTACCAATTCAAGGAAGCAACTGAAATGTACAGAGTAATTTATTTTTTAAAATAAACAAAATATCTAACTGTATGAAAACAAAATTACACAAAGTAATCTGAACTCTTCTCAAAATAACTCAGGCACTAGCACTGGAGCGTTTCTGTCTTTAAAGGTTGCTCAGCAGTTGTAAGTACTTGTTGCTCTCACAGAGGATCTGGGTTCAATTCCCAGCACCTACAAGGTAGCTCATTACCATCTATAACCCCAGCTCCACAGAATCAGACAGGCATACACGTAGTAAACGCATAGATACATGCAAGCCAAACATTCATACACATAAAATAGTTTAAGTAGAAAAAAAGTTTCTTTACATTCTTATAGGTGTTACCCTACAACCTGCTGTGTACAGCTGCCTTCACTCAACTTACCTAAATAGCTACAAAATCCACTGTCCAATAATCTGAGTAACGTGCTCAACTGGATTAATTGGGTCTTCATGCCTTGCATTTGTTCTTCAAAATTTTGATGCTTTAAAAGAAAATAATTATCACACAATATTAACAAGTATTTCAAAATACATGATTCTTGATAACTAAAAGTATAATCTAAGGATAAACGTCGACCCTCTACTGCGCTGGTTATGCTAAATACACACACAAGTAAAAGAAAACCTACAGCATCACTGAGAGAGAAGAAAGAAAATACATTTGGTCTAAAACCAGCTTCACTTTCTACCTGCATTTATCTGGTTTAGATAAAACAGCGGCAGCTGACTGACCAACAGCCAACATTCTTTTTTATGCTGCATAAATGGTTTAGAAAAGGGAATACATGTTCTGGCACATAAACAGTTATCAAGCTGTTTATTAAATATTCCTTCAAATAAGTATACAGAACAAAACTAATTTTAGATTTAGAGCAAACCTCACTTGAAAGAACTAACTGCCCTTTAAGTTTCCTAAGGATAGGGAATTTGAGATGTGAAGGCTGTGCTGTGACCACAGTAAAACACGGCCCATCTTGCAGTCAGCTCTCTCATACGCACAAAGGCTGTGATGTAACACTGCTGCACACTAAATACAGAAGCAGATATGGAAATCTGTGTTGTATTAAACAAGACATTCTGAAATGTCATTGGAAAAAACATAAGGTATGTGTGAGGTGACACTAGGCTTATATCTAAGTATTTACAAATACCACAGTATTAACTTTTTATATGATCAAACATCAACAAATATAGTCCACAAAGAAACAGCTCTTGGAAGTGAAAGGCTTGATAACTGATGTGGGTGACGTGTTCAGACAGCCTTCAAGGTTGAGTAGGTTCCCTGACAACACTGAGACAGGTGACCCAAAGGCCCTAGAACAAATAACCACAAACCTCCTCAGGCACTCTGACCCTTGACCTCAAAGGCCTCAACTTGGCTCAGGTGAAAAGCATCAAACCAATTTTCTCTTCAGTGAATTAAGGAATCAGTTTAATGAATAAACTCAAAACTCTAATTCCTCAGTTACCAGACAGCTATTGAGGAGGACAAATTAATTCACTGAACTCTGTGAAATAAAAAAGCATCTGGAAAGTGATCAAATCCACTTTAAAAGAGTACTCTTTCCTGAAGAAGAGACTTTTAACTGGATCTTGGGAACACAGGGAAAAGAAAATGAGAGAAAAACCCATATAATAAAATAGATGATGACCTCAGTAAGGCTCATTATGTTGTTTCTAGTTTGCAAACATTCCGTAAGACAAAATTTATGCCTTGAACTACATATTAGATGCGAAGATACCAGAGCACTAGAAATACTCTTCCACCTACAAATAAAACAAATACATGAGCCCTTTACAGGGAACATACTAGCTCCAGTGAAAAGAAGGACACAGCGTCGGAGGCTTATCAATTTACTCTTCCCCCCACCCCTCTTCTGACGCCCGTAATCAGCTTGAAGAAGTTAAAGAAGAGTCAGCGTCCTATTCCCTGGGTTTGGGGACTAAGGTGGTTAATATGGGGCTCTCTGGGGAACAGCAGTGATTTTGTTGAACAGGGAGGATTAGCTAGGATTTATGGCATAGCCATAACCTATTGGTAGAAATCTGTATAATTCAGTATCAAGATGAAGTAATAATTTCTTAAATGGTACAAAATTCACTTGGATTTCAAATTTAAGGTTTTCGTTGGTATAAGCTTCTCATCAATATGAAAGTGAAATGAATATAGATACTCTCATGGGCATTGTGCCTGTATAACACATTTAGAAATACAAGACTTAGACCCAGTCCTTCTTTAACTTTTTTAACTGACTTGAGATGACTAGCCTGTGAGTTAAGGGACTATAGCAAATCCATTACTTTGAGTTTATTGTTAGGATGTGCTGTGTTTTTAAACAATGCAGTCATCTTTATGGCTAGGCCTTCACATTCACACAAGCCTTTACCTACTCAATCCTTTCCTAAATGCTGGGAAGACCTTGCTACAGACCTGTTAACAGTGGCTGTACTAACATCTCCAAGATACAGTAACAATGACAGATAAAATGCTGTGTGCCAATACACATATTTAGACACTGTCAGAGACGACATCCTTCTTGGAAAATAACAAGAAATGGATTGCCAGG
The DNA here is from genome assembly GCA_030674055.1 of Rhabdomys pumilio. Classification (NCBI taxonomy): domain Eukaryota; kingdom Metazoa; phylum Chordata; class Mammalia; order Rodentia; family Muridae; genus Rhabdomys; species Rhabdomys pumilio. The sequence continues at coordinate 34,833,126 of JANHMN010000021.1, forward strand.
AAAGTGCATTAAAGAGCACATGTGGAGAAAAGTCAGTATTATGACAAAATCCACGACAGCCACTGACGTCAGTAGACTAGCATAATGCTAAGCTTTGTTTCTGAAGCTCGGATGAAGTTCACAAAGCTGAACTCATCTATTCATCAACAGTCTACGGTGGCAGAACAAAAGCATTTGCTGATCCCAGTAATTATTACACTACCAACAGATATTATCCATTTTCATATTAAGAAGAATTTTAATATTTCCCTAGCCTACTGAAAGGTTGTTAAAAAGAATTAAAACAAGATTACGAAGTAAACATTTCAAGCTCCATCCTAGTAGCTAGATATTAAAGTCAATGTTACGCATTAATAAGACTAAACTTTTCAGAGTCAGTCTGAATACAGGAAGGAATTCCTCAGCTTACCATCTGGTCCATGTAAGAGGCAAAGCACCAAAAGGCATCCACTTCATTTTCCATCACATACAAAAGGGGGGAAAGCAAGTCGCTCATTCCTTGTACATATCCTAAAAAGAAGGGTAAAGTCTCTGAAAATCTAAATTTCATGAAACCTTTTGTGCGTATCACCACCATGTAGCTGAAAATTTCCTTTCCATGAATTAAAAACTGGCAGATACATTCATGAAGAAAACTAAAAAGGCATGTATGTAAAGTGTATGAGAGAGACAGGCTGCTCCTCAGTGGTGTGGTGAGTGTGTTTTAATGCAGATATCCCAGCAAGGACAGGTCACATCCTCATTTCCACACACGGGTGCCTCTCTCACAAAGAAGTCGCTTTAGACTGAGAGAGACTATCACAGCAATCTTCAACCTGGACAACAGAGCGGACAGCTGACCACTGAGTTGCCCATCCCAAACAGTACATCTACAACATAATCCCTTATGCTTAAGGCGCAGGGAACATCACTGAAAAGAGGACAGAACGGTTCTAAAAGCCAGGGGACCAGGGAATCTTCTGCAAGAACCAGGGAATCTTCTGCAAGATTTTGTCTTCTAGATGCAACAGGGAAGCTCTACTCATGAATCAACAATACGACTCTCACACAAGACCTCAACCATGACAGCACCAGTTGAGATGCTAAAGGAGGCAGTATCACGCATGGATCCCCATCTCCAGACTACAGGCAAACAACTGACTACTGAGAGATGGAGGATTAGTTTTCCATGGACTACCTCCTCCACTGCTATCTAACACCATGTAGTCGGCCTAGACACACACACAAATGCAGGTAACACTGACTGAACCAGGCTGCATTTATATATTCACTCATTCAATATACATCTATATCTATATATACGTATATATAGTATAATTAAAGAAATATAGGCCATGATTTATAGAGGGGAACAAGAGGGGAACAGAGGATTAGAGTGAGCAGAGGGAAGGGAAATGACATAATAATTTAATAAAAACTAGTTTTTTTAAATGATGTGGGAAAGCATCATCGAAAGAAGAGATGGAGAAATAACCCGGAAGACAGTGAAATGCATATATCCAAGCAGGAACTCAAGAGAAAGCAGGCAGGCAGGCAAAGAAACCCTCAAGGGGAAAAATTACTGAAATACCAGAAAGGAAGGTCACAAGGCCAGAGTGACCAGGGGCAGCATATCACAAATACACTAGCAAAACAGAACTGGAAAAGGCCCACCACCTCAGCATGCACCACACTGGCTAAATCACATAAACAACCAAAACCTACCTTAAGTAGTAATCACCAGTGCTCTTCCTTTCCCTTGGTACTGACTGACCAAGGCTAGCAGCTAAAGCTGTCTCAAGCTACCTTTGCTTTGACAGTATAGTAACTTCTCAGCCTACAGTACCTGATTATGTGAACAAGTAGTTCACATACACTCCAGGAGAGCTGGCCCGGCCCCTCTGCAAGCTGCAGCACTTGGGAGAGTGGGCCCTGTGCCTCTCCTGTGCAGCACAGGTGAGCCAGCCCCAGGGGCCTAAGAGTGGGAACACTGACCCTGCCTCCTGCCAGTGGTGGTGCTGGGTGGCCTAGCCAGAACAGTGCTGAGCACTCTCCCTGTGGTGCAGATAAGTGAGAGCCTGGCAGACTGACTACTCAGCTGCCACCCAGGACCAGATGCAGAGTTGGCCCAACCCCAAAATCATCATCTGTCAACTGCTGGGGCCTGTGAAAGGGCTAGTCCTGCTGATCCAAAGCTGCAGGATCTCCACAATACAGTCAACAACAGGATAACTGAGAGAAGTTCCAGGGAGGATCCAGTACTGAGAGCCGTGAACAGACTCACTGCAATGAACATTTCAGTGAAGCCATGTGGACAGCATACTGTGACACACTGTAACACAGTGCAGCTTCCATAACAACATGCTTTCTACGCTTTGTTTAGTGTGTGCGTGCATGCGTGTGTTACTTTGGAGAAGACCAAGAAATGAGTGAGACTATGGTGCATGAAGTCAAACTCACAAAGAATTAACAAAATTCTAAAAAGAAAATTTAAAAGTCACTTTTCCCTTAAAAACAAGGTGTTATTTTTGCTTTTCACATAAAAGTTTCTTTATTTCTACTCTATAAGCCCCTCAATAGTCTCATTTTAGAAGTGGACTTTCAGACACAAGACTATTTATGATCTTACGTTTTCCATATTCTGTCTGCATGTACATCTGTATACCACTTGTGTGTCTGGTGTCAACAGAGGCCAGGGGCTAGGATTTGCTCTCTCGGAAGGGGAGTGACAGAAGGTTTGAGCCACCATGCAGGTGTGAGGAATGGAACCTAAGTCTTTTATGAGTGCTAGGAATGACGTCTGGGTCCTCTGGGAAGGACACCAGTGTTCTTAACTGCTAAATCCCTCTCCAGCCCACAAAAGAACGTGCGTTCACCACAGCTGGTCACCTGTACTTCGTTGACTTTTGTACGGTTTATTGTCTTGTGGTGGTGTTAAGGGTCTGCGCGTGTTAGGTGAGCACTGTACCACTGAATTGGATCTCCAGTCTTTTTTTTTCCATTTTTATTTGGAAACACGGTCTCACTAAGTAGACAACCTTGAGCTTACTTTGCAGTCCTAGAAGGCTTTGAACTTGCAATTCTCCTGCCTCTCTGCCTCTACCTTAAGAGTAGCTACAACGTTATAGTCCAAGACACATAAGCTTAGGACAAAGACTTCTTGACTGCTAACTTGGAAAGTATTCAGCAAAATCCTTCACAGGGAGGCCATTTAAAGACTGTCTTTAAAAGGAAGGACAGCACTATACAAGTGGCTCATTCCCGTTCCTTTTTAACCAGGAGGAAAAACAAGCCTGAATCTCTTCAGAAACTCCAGATCAAACACGCAGCACACAAAGGCAACACAGAAAGGCAGTCTGCGCTCTCACGTACTATCAGCTGATTATATTGCCACAGTATGGCTCATCTCTTGCCCTGTGGGAAAATAAAGAACCGATCACCTGGTTCCCACATGAACCAGTTACAGGCAAAGACATTTACCAAAAATAAATAAATAAATAAATAAATAAATAAATAAATAAATATGTCTACAGATTTACATAAATGGATTGTAAATAACAAAAAGTTTTTAAAAAGTTAGATTAGATTGTTATCATCAGAATTTTACCAATCTAACAACTGACAACGAAATAAAGGTCAATATTAAACAAAACCAATTAAAGACTGAAGGAAGTTTAATCCGACCTGAACCAAGTACGAGGAGTATGACTCTGCTGGATCTGACAGCATACAACCTATGATAGAAAAATTTCAAACTGTGCTATTCAAAAGATTTACACTGTACCTTTTCTCGGTGGGAGGGTGCTATTAAGTTATGAAAACTGAAATTTTCTAAAAAGCTACTTTCAACCTTCAGGTCTTTGGCTCTCACATGAGATCACCACCCTACTTCTTCTGTAAGTGGTAGCTGAGGCAAGCAGTCAAACTGTTCGTTATGTTGTTCTAATTGTTCTGGATGCTGTTCTCCAAGGTCCAGGCTGCGGGCACGTGAGTGTGTGAGCACCTCAGGAGGGAGCTGCTACACCGTACGCACGCACGCGCACTTGGGGTCTGCACTGTTGCTGGCTGTCCACTTCATCAGCAGAACCTTCATTTCTAAAGTACTTCCCTAAACTAACTTTCACAGCTAATTTGTTTCACTGTGACCATGGGAGAAATGCCGTTCCTCATCAGCAAAGTATACATTCTCTTCACTGAAACCTTCGGTCTACTCAAACGTCAACTTTCCAGATAACTGAAACGTATCTACTGGAGTATAAAATTTAAAAACTCTCAGGGCTAGAAATTATTTTTAGAAACACTAGATACTGTAATGCTTTCTTGCACACAGCATATTATTAAGTATTCAGGGTCATCTTTGTGAGCAAAATAGTAAAAGAAAAAACAAAAAGAGGGGAAAAAAAAAAAGCCCAGCTGCTTCCTAAGCACAGAACCTGCGTTCTCTCAGTAAAACATACTCAGCCTTAAGGTCCCTGTCTTCTCTTCACCACTTTTACCACTTTCTCAATAACAAGACTGAACTCGGTGAACTCTCGTCCTCTCTCGCCTGTGAGCTGAGAAGACAGGTCCACATGACTGAACTTCCTGCCTCGGTCACAGGACCGTGAAGGACAGGAAGGAGGCCCACTGGCTGCCAAACGGCTTTCAGTTTTTAAGAGACCAGAGTCATTTGTGAGAACCTTAACTACGTTTCAGATACCTGAAGTGTGGACCGGAAAGCTTAATGTTGGTGCGGACAAATGGAGATAGCAAAGAGCAGAGAGCAAAGCCATGTGGCTTCCTATCTCTCAATCATCATCGGGAGAGATGTTCTCAAGAAAACGGTCCTGCTCTACAATGTTCCCATGTTAAAATGTCGATGACTGGTGGGCTGAAGGTACTGAGCTGTGGTCCTCGGCCTTCCTGATGCTGCGACCCTTAACACAGTTCCTCGGGGTGTGCTGACCCAACCATGATTGGGTTTTGTTGCTGTTTCATAACTGTGATTTTGCTACTGTTATGAATCGTAATGTAAATATCTGATGTGCAGGAAGATCCAAGACCTCCATAGGTTGAGAACTGCTGGTATAAACGGAAGAATGCAACCAGCAATCAAGATGGGAGTCTCTAACCCTGGGTCAATTATTTTCTTCTTATTCAACCTTGAATCACTTTCTGAACCAATAAACTTCACTGATAAAGTAGGACTGACAGCCTCACTTCACAAAAAGCTATTATTACAATTTAATATTCAAACCAAAGCAAGTATGACATCACGTAATAACCTCAAAGTCACTCCATATCCTTTCCGTCATCCAGCATGATGCTCTACTTCACCCCCCTGCTAGAACCTCTAGATAAGCTCTCAGATCCAAAGAGCTAAGACACAGAAATACCCTGGTTCAAAGCACTCAGGTAAGACTACTTAACCTCAGCCTGTTTCTGTCCACGGAACAACAGAGCACCTCTCAAGCACTGCTCCGGTTCTCAGAACTTCTCAAAGCTGGAAATCCACAGAGTATCACCCTCTTCACCTGTATCCCTTAGTCTTTACATTTACTTATCATAGCAAGGACAAACACACAACCTTAAAAATAAGTAGCTTCATCAAAAGAAATGTCGCAAGTGATGGCCAAATCCCTAAACCTATTTCAGCTGATACAGTCAATGTCCTGCAGGTATCGATATAATTCTCTCAAAAAATTAAAATAACTCTCCAGTGCCCTGTGACTGCTGTAGCAAAACTAGGGCTCACCTGTGGAGTCATAGCCTTATAGGCTTCTAAAGCAATTACTACTTCCAGGTCAGCTTATAAAATTCTAAGACAAGCACGCAGAAGTCTTTATTTAAATCAAGACACAGGGAACTCACCTAAATCAAAGTCATACATGCAGTAGGTCATCAAAATGTCGTGAAGCAGAATCAGCCCTGGGTTATCTTGGCCTTCATAAAACTTGTTTGTTCGATCTGTTCTGTTGACATCTTTCTCTAAAGAAGAAAATCACATATTTAAAAAAATAGATTCTTATATAAAGCTTTATCTAACAAGCACAGAATTTCTTATTAATTTTATTTCTGTCAAGCTTTACTTAAGTAATTCCTGGAGGACTGATTCCCATGAAAAGTTGTCCTTTGGTCTCCACAAGTGGCGCTCCTGAGCACCCTTGGTCAGTTTTTCTTTACAGTAGTCCACAGCACTCCACCGTGTGCTTGTCTCATCATCACAGAAACCTTTGCAATCCCACCTACCTGCTGCTCCAATCTCTCCCCATCTCCTTAGAGAAGTCTGCCAAACCTGCATGTGCTTTGTCCAAGTTCTTTCCTGTTCCTCCTGAACTCAGGCTGATCTTGTCGAACACAACAATCCACAAAACATTCCTTAAAATCAAACTCTCATCATCTCAGTATTGTCCACAGGGAAATTTGTCCTTGCCTTCTTGACAAATCAGCCCCTTGCTGAACCACACTCATAGTCTTTTAGGAAACTATAATCTTGTGCCATCCTTTCTCCTCTCTTGCCTGCTTCTTTTCCTGCTTTCTCCATAATGTCCCCACTTGTTTATGAAAGTACCTTAAGTACCTTCAGTCCTGGGGCCTCTTCAGACCACACTGCCTGGTTGGCAAGTGTTATCTAGTTTCCTAAATCACTATTTCAGTCTCTTACCCAGTATGTTAGTGACCCTAAACTTATTACCTCACCTAGAACTTGAGGGCCCTCATACTAACATATTAATAAGTGAATACCGGATATATAGCCCAAAATTATTATCGGAAACTGAATCCCAAATAGCTCCTTTACAAACTTGTCTCCTCTTCTGGCTTTTCTCATCTTTATTGAAAGCACAGAAACTCCATTTCTCCAGTTGCTCACACTAAAAATGGCATTCATCCTTCCTTGCCTTGACTGACCCTGAACACTGAATCTTCAAACTACACACAGAAACCAATTCACCACACCTTCTCCCCCCACTGACTCCACTCAAGCCATGGTGGCATCCTAGCTCTTCTCCAAACCTTCAGTGTCCTGGAAAATTAAGTCTAGACTTTGCTGTCCCCTCACCACAGAGTTGCAGGACAAACACCACTGCTGTTTCAGTCTCTTTGTGGAGACTTGTGTCCACCCACAGCAAGCAGCCATCATCTCTCATCTGGACTAGCAGCTGCCTCACACAGCTGGCCATTCTCCCACTGCTGTTGCAGGCAGCCAATGTGTGCCGCTGTAACTCAGCTCAGGTTACTCTTCGGCTCAAACCTCTTCTCAGCTAAGTAACTGTCAAGCTTAAGCGCCTGGTTTCTCTAGCCAAGAAAATGACTCATCCTATTTCACTCAATATTCAATACATCAAAATTCTTGTCCATTCTATCAACAACATGGGTCCTCTAACTCTGCACTACCACCATCGCTCTCTTACTTAGACTTCTACCTCCTGCTAACCAAGCTTCTTTAATCCTGCTTATATCTTAGACAGCTTTCTTATTCCTACCTACAACTTGATATGACCCATTTTCACATAGCAGCAGAAAAACAAATACAAACAACACACTCTTTAATGCTCCAATGGTTTTCCATTACACTTAAATCCATCTTCTTATGATCCACAAAACCTATAGCTTCCTGTGCAGAGGTGTGCATGCATGAATACATGTCTGCAGATATACATGGGGTATGAGCATCTGTGACCCCAGAGGTTTTCTCCACCACTCCATCTAGACCTTTTTGGAAGCAGTGTTCTTCACTGAACCCAGGCCTCACTAAATGGCAAGACCAGCTGACTAGTAAGCCCCGGTAAACCGCCTATCTCACGTGTGTGTGTGTGTGTGTGTGTGTGTGTGTGTGTGTGTGTGTGTGTGTGTGTGTGTGTATCTGCTTTAAAAGCCATTAGAATACCTAGACAGATTAAACAAATCAGTAACCTTTATTTTCCACTAAAAATTGAGCAAACTGAACAAAAACAGGTCTCAATTAAAATCATTCAGAGATTTAAGCTAAGTGGGAGGCAAAGACAGGAGGATCAGGAGTTCAAGGTTATTCAGGAATGAGGCACAAAAATGAGAGCTACTACAGCTCAAAAAATCATGAGATGATGATATGGCATGTATTAAAAACCGAGCCTTCAAATATTCACCAAGTTAGCTTCTAGAATCCTCCACAGGCTGAGCATTTTATGTTCAAACAAGAGGGAAACAGAACACAGACCATCACCATTTTTCTACTGACACTGGAAACAGTAGGTGCCTTCAGATGGAATCCTTAAACAACCCATGACAAACAACCCCCAAGCTTTTTGCCTTAAGCAGATAAGGAATTTACCTTGAGGGGGGGGGGATTACTATGGCCAACATGTGGCAGCAGTTGTCTCTGTATCACAATAAGTCCTAACTCATTAATACACTGACCTTTCTAGGCATAACTTAGAGGGCCCTTTAAGACAAGAGTTTTGCTGTATAGTTCTAGCTGGCCAGAATTATGTACTGTGTGTGTGTGTGTGTGTGTGTGTGTGTGTGGTGTGTGTGTGTGTGTGTGTGTGTGTGTGTGTGTGTATTACAAAACTAAATTCAAATCACTTTGCCTGCCTCCATTTCCCAAGTTCTGGGATTACATATACACACACATACACACACATACACGAACACGCACACCCAGATTAGCTTAGGGTTTTTTCTTCCACAGATGAGTATTAGTGGCTACAATAATGACAAAAAATAAGTCTGTATGATCCTATAAACATCCATATGAAAATTCAATATAAAAATTTGAAACTAAGTTCTAATATTATGAAAAATCATATAAACATAATGTGAATAGACAGTTAAAGGGCACTTAACCTCGACTCCACACTCATCAACCATGTAACAATGGACAAGGCATTCTTATTCTTAATGCTTCTGTAAGACCTACTGTGAGCTGAAACAGGCCAGGTAGGTGTGTATAGAACAATCTAAGCAGCCTTCAATACCTAAGATTTCATTTTTACCCCAGGAGCCCCAGGTATCCCAGAACTACATCTAACGGTCTTAGTGCTAAAACTGTATGAAGCATCTTTTTTTAGTTATTCACACGTAAATATTCTATGTTCAAATTCAGAACTTTCCCACGTAAAATCACTTAATTACAGTAAAGCTAAGCATGGCGGTACACACCAGCACTCAGGAGGCAGAGGCAAGAGAATCTCAGGGTTCAAAACCAGCTGGGTCTACATAATACAGTTTCTAATTTTTTGACAATAAGCACAACATCACTTTCACAGAGAATAATAAGAAAATAATCTTTTCTTAGTTCACATTTTGGAATGGTAGTACATCAGTACTTAAAAATGCAAAGGCTAAACTGACAGGCCTGCTAGACTACACATAAAGGTATACTCCCCGCACCCCCATTCAGATTACTTTTGAGCCCCAATATTGATGGTATCATGTATGGAAACCTACCAATCAGACTCCTATAGTCTCTCAAGCGCGAGTTTCTCTTCTCTTGTGCCTCGCTGACAGACTTCCACTGCAGTTTCATCCTGAAGTACTCATCACTGTAGGAGACAGTGTACACCAGGAACGCGGGTGAACCTTGCTTTTGTAACATTGCTTACTTGAGTTGTCTACACACCGTACAGTATACATAGTATAGCAGACTATGACATTGGTGGTAAGTTTACAACATGAAGGTGAAGTGTTTAGTTAAACACATGTGAAAACAGAAAAACAGACGGGCTGAACTTCAGCTGCTAGCATTTTAGGCACACTTTAATTCCTGAAATGATTTCTAACTTTAATCTACTTATTAAATATTTGAGCCATCAAAGTTTTTGAATGACTATCAACAAGAATTCAAATAACTTTTTAAGCCCAATTTAAAAGTTGTTTTCCTACGATTTTTTACTAGAAAACGTTAATATAAAGAAAAGAGAAAGACTTTTATATGCACATAATGGTTGAATATAGTTTAAAATCAAAGGTAAGACTGAAAATCAGACATAGAAATAGCTGGGAAGTTAGCAGTATTTCTCTACAAGAATAAGAAATAAAAACGCATTCTTTTATGTGACCATTGTATAAGCACATGAAAATAACTTACAGGTAACATAAAGAGCAGATATATGTATAACCCAATTCTACAATTTCATAATTGGATTATAAAGCCAACAGCAATGAATAATATACTTTAATACATTTCTAAATAGTTGCCTTTATGCAAAGCCAGCACAGGAAACTTGGACATTCTACCATGTTTACACATTCACAAGCACAGCTGTAACAAGATCCTTCTAAATAAGTGTTTCTAGTTTGAAATAACTACATTGCTTCTAATTTTTTAAATTGAAACAGCAAAATCTAATTGTCCCCCCATTTCCTGGTCTCCTCCAAATCCTCCCATAAAATTTAATTTGTACGGGTGGGATGCTTGAGTTTCTCTGATAAACACAAAGTGTCCGTTTACTTACGTTCTTTGTTTTTGTAATTGAGTCCTTTCCTCTTTGGTACTATCCCAAGGAAAATACCCCAGGAGGAATTTCCATGCTTGCTTTCTTAATGAATGACTAAGACCCTGAGGAAAGTATTCATATTAATCACATTAGTTAAAAAAACAAACAAACAAAAACCCCCCAAAACAATAACCTATATTCACAAAACTTGAATAGAAATGCGAAACTTAATACCTAAGTTTTATATTCCAAAATAATTCAATGAATCCTATCTTGTTTCCTGTGTCTAGGCCTCGATGATGTCAGCACACAGCAGCCTGCACAGTGGACAGCAGGCTGAGGAGAAGGTCAGCCTTACTGCGAAGGACAATGCTACCTCATAAGACTCCTCATGGAGCCCACACAACAAAGTAAGAACAATTCTCTTCTCTGGACTTACAGATAGCCGCAAACTCAGCACTCGGGGCGCTCTAAGCACCCCACTCTTCCACTCAATACACAAATTTTATTACATCTTTCATCAAAGAAATGACAATCAACTCTTCCTACAAAAGAAACAAACTAGCACGACCCTGATAAATCAGAGGCAGTACCCCTCTGAATATCCTCTGCTTCATGCCGTCTACGTTGAGGAGCCTTCCTTCAGAGTCCAGGCTTTTGGTCCATTCTTCCAGGGACACTGGTTCCTGCCTTTGAACAACAGGTCGTTCTCCCAAATCAATCTACAACAGGAAGAGAAATAAAGCAGCCTTCTCATACATCTGTAAGTGCAATAAAGGCACAAATACAGACTCCTACGACACTGCTTCTCAGGTGTGAGCTTTACGCTGCTCCTACCCTTCCTCCTTTTCCAGTTCTACGATAATGAGCTTTATTACATAGCATTACACGCATTTCCTGTCTACAGAGTAAATTCAGAGACTGCATTGACTCAAAGTATTTGTCATTAAAATAGTTTTGCCATTACATCTTCAATTACATAAGTAAAAAATCATTCAACATCAAGTCTGTGAACCCCTCAAATCAAATGGTATATTATTAGGAAGAAACAGAATATAATTATTCCACTATCACACTCTAAAATTAGCTTTTCTTACAAACTGAGGTTTGCAATTCTCAAAATTGATTCATGATTCATTTGCTCCACTTGGCAGTTTCTACTGGTTTTATTCAATTAATAGATGCTAGCAATTTTAAAATACTATTTAAAGATAAAGCCTTTAATTAAGTTCCACAACTTACAAATTTACAATTTTATAATGATGAGCAAGCCTCAAATTGCAGCAGATTCTAAAGTCTTGTTGAATATTATATTAAGATCTGCTTTCATTTAAGGCCCAAGCCCATCTACCTCACTTAGTAAAGACTTGTAAGGGGAACAAAGCCTGAGCCATGTCAAGCTGCCTCTGGTACCTACACAGAAATGGGCAAATCACAAACAAACCTAACAGGCAATACGCAAACTCAGCATTCCTTTTTCTTCTCTGCACTTCACAAAACAACTTCTTTGTTGTTACCAAAAAGCCATCACAGAAGATGAGACGTTAACGAAGAGAGAGTATATGAGAATAAATCAGCAAACCAAGCTATCATTGAGTGGGTTGCAGAAATCAGATATGAAAAAGGAACTTCACTTTCTTTTGTATTCACGATGCGTTCTATACTATAATGTTAAGAACTAGATTACTTTAATCTCCACTCACTCTTGTGATGACTTCAAATCCTGGTTCTTCTTGCTGATTTATCTTCAGACCTGGAATAGCATCACTAAGAAAATCCGCCATTTCTGAAGGTGGTCGCTGATGTGTAGAGGGATCGCTGCCTCGCAAACTATCAAAAATGTAGTTTGTAACTTTGGAAAATCCTACCATGGTTGCTGTATAAGGATCCTTTTTAATTTTCTATGTAGTAGAAAAAAAAATAGCATTAATAATTAAAAGAATAAGGAACAATTAACCCAAAAGTGGTAAAAAAGCAAATCTCTTAAAAGGAGGAAAATCAGAGCTAAAACAGAGTATTCTATGATTATCTTAGGGTTTTTTTTCTAGAAAGAAATTTTAAATTTAAACCATTTAGTTAAAATGGCATAATAAATGACAAATGAATGCTACTGATTGAATTGCTGATCAACAAAGGCTCTGCAGGCTTTAAGCTGCATACAGAATGTCCACAGGGCTTACTCTCCAGTGGTGAATGGCCCACAACAGCTTTCTTCTGTCTAGCAGGCCTGCCTTCACAAAAAAAAAATACACATATGTATTTCTTGAAGTGTGCACTACCACACTAACACAAAATATTTACTAGATAAATTTAAAAGCTCCGTTTATTTAGGTAAGAGCTAATGTTTTAATCGAATTATATTAGTTGCTCATGTCAAAAACACTTCTAGGGCAGAGCTGTCTTGAAAACAGCAAAGTCTTTCTTATGTCTCGTCCTAGGGGTATTTCTAAAGCCTACTGTAAATCCACATTTGCTGAAAACAGTTGTCCATGAACTAGCTACTCAGAAAAACCTCTTCCGTAAGTAGAAGGCCTCCTGTCCTGCTCCTCTCTGCTCTCCATTTACCCTGTGACCTTTACACAGTCAAGACAAAGGCCAGAATCCTAGTGAGGACTCCAGCATGTGCAGAGGTGCTGAGGGCTGACAACTCTCTAGCAGGGGTCCTGCACGAGTTCAGTGAGTGCTCTGGCCAAAAGCAGGACTCCAGCTAAACACACTCTGAGGAACCGGGTACATCCTAATATCCACATTATCTACTGCAAAGTGAAACAAAATCTGGATTGCTTTTTTTTCCTAAACTAATCATTAAGTTGAAATATCTTACTCTGTGATCCTCCACATGAATGAAAGCATAATTAAAGTCTGCTGCCTTATTTCAGCAGACCTGGCTTACTAGCAATTATTACTCTGTAAGACTACACAGTGCCCTGCCATAAACATCACACACGCCTGCTCATTCTGTGGGCTCTGAGAGCAGGTGATGAGGAATACAAATGACGGACTTGAACCAATATACAGATAAAGGATATACCTAAGGACTGTAACTTACTTGTATTAAGCCATATGCTGGTTCATCAAGAAGATTTTCAAAAGACTGTGAAAGACTCTTATTCTGACAATTGACAAGAAGTGTTCTACTATCTTGTGATGATCTGTAAGTAGAAATGGAAATTTTTAGAAATTACTACCACAATACTTCAGTGATCGCCTGAATAATTACTAATGGATTAAAAAAACAAAACAAAAAAAACAAAACAACAAAAAAAAACAACTCTAGCTCCAGAAGTTTCCTAGTAAATAAATTTCCTATCAGAAAATAGCTAGAACTATAAACCTAGAACTATAAAAATCTATGAAACATGAAATACTAATTTTTTTTGTTTGTTGAGACAGTTTCTCAGTGTAGCCTCAGCTGTCCTGGAACTCACTCTGTACACCAGTCTGGCCTAGAACTCAAGAGATCCACCTGCTTCTGCCTCCCAAGTGCTGGAGTTAAAAGACATACACCTCCACTGCCCACTTTTTTTTTTAAACTTGTGTGTGCATTTTGCTTACATGTATATAGTAGGACACACATATACCTGGTACCAAGAGGCTAGAAAAGGGCAGCAGACCTCTGAAAGCCTGTACTGTGAGTCCACACAGAAAGCTAATTCCACAGAATCAGACAAACTAACAAGTCTTTTTCTACTGTTTTGTGACCTAGTAAGTTAGCTGTAATAAATCTATAAATGTTCTATGTTTAAAATAAAAACTAAATGTTTTCTGCTGCAAGACACCTCTAGTTTATTACAAATGTCTGAGATAAGATCTTTAATAACAGTTATCTGTCTTGATTCTAACGTAACAGGATAAAGCAGAAATGCTAGAGGGGATATGAAATTCAAAACAGGGCCTTTTCCCAGCATGGTTATGAACAAGACTGGAACCTTGAAAGACAACAAAAGCTAATACACTGGCACAATCATGGTGGGGGGGGGGCTTAGGCAGCTAGGGTGAGGGTCTTAAGCCCACACCCCCAGTGACACACCTACTCCAACCAAGTCACACCTACTTCACCAAGGCCACACCTCCAAATAGTGCCACACTCGCTGGGCCAAGTACATACAAACCACCACAGGGGGCAATTAAAACATATTACATTTTCATTCATTATGTTTTCTGAAACTAGGGCAGGTGATTAAAATGCAGAGCCATGGATTCTCTTCCAGCAAGTCATGTTTACAATAGGCCAACTTTTAAATGCACACCAGAAAAGCGGATGATGTACAAGTGTAGGAACCATTCCTTCTAGCAGAACATTTACTGGTGCAGGGTTATTTTGTTTCTAACAATAAAGTATATCAAGTCACTTAAAATCTTAATTAGAAAGTAAAAGCATTGCCTGATCTGTAGGAAAGGAATAAAATGTGTCATCTTCAGCTACTGGCGTCAGCCAGCTCTACAGCTCCAAAGCGTCATAGTGACCCCTAAACTGACCACAGGAGATGTAACTGCATCAAAAGCAGCAGCCACAAAATCGTCCCTAAGCATTTCTTGTTAATACTGTACACTCCCTGGTGGCTACGGCAGGTCCTTGCTCGCTCACCAACCTCTCAGGTTAGACAAAGCTCCCTCGTATCTATGGCAGCCGCACACTTCCTTACCCCACCTTTACTGTTGTCCCTCACTGTCACTTCACTCACGACATCCCGCCTAGAGGCCACCAACAAACCTGCTTCATTCACAGCTGAGTATCCCGTGATCAGGACAGTCTTTTCCGAGGGACACCCCAAACAGTGCTTGTTGAGAACAAGAGCAAGAGGGGACTGTGTGCTGACAGGCAGGGGAACAGAGAGACAGCATGTCTGCAGTGTCAGAGGGCCTTGCTTCCCAACTTACGACTTTATAAAAGGAAGAACTGCTTGACTCAAAGTTCCAATCTTACATATAAAACTGTATTTTTAAAATAAAACTTAATAAAGGTAAATTAAGAAAATAATTCATAATTACTGAAGCATCATTATTAAATTATATAAAATATTAGACTAATTTTCCCTTAAAAAACAAGCAAGGAAACAAACAGAAAGAACATACTGGGGCAGCATGACGGATCAGCGTAAAGGCCCTGCTGCCAACCTAGACAGCCTGTTCAATCCCAGGGACTCCCACAGTAGAAGGGGAGAGCAATGACCTTCCAATGAATGCCACTGCATAACTGCAGCCACAGGTGCACACATGCACGACAATACGTAAGTGGCATTTTTAAGATGGAAAAGGTTACTAAATCGATAAAAAGTTTTAGGCTCAATATACTAAACGCTATTCAATCACTAATGCAGAAACTAAGTTGCTAACGCCCCCGTGTGCGCTTGCACCCGTGTGTCCTCAGGTCACTGACTCTGAGTGACAAGTACAGTTTGCCCTGGGATTAACACAACACTCCTGCTTAGTAAGTAGAAAATAATGTGGTACTTACTCACACAACACCACATACTTCTCAAGGGACTCGATCAGTAGTTTGCTATCTCCTTGATGGAAGTGCAGAGCAGGAAGCATGACGTCATCCTTTAGACAGAAGACCAAATACGACCAACCCATACCCTCTTTGCTTTGCTTGATTGATTTCAGGTCTGCCAAACTGAACAGGAATGACCATTTGCTTTTCCCATTTCTATGGCTTGGAGCATCTTAAAAACAAGAAAATGGGGCAAACTATCTCTGTTAATCTGTTTAAAGGTACTGAGAATGCTCATCACGTTTGCCTAGCAGTCATCCGGCTAACCCAGGAACACACGGCACACTCATATTACTGCAGGTTTCATCTACAGTAGAAATGGCCACGGAACATTTCTTAAAGACAACTACTTTTAAGATGAGCTATCCGATTATAAACACATTCAAATACACCACGCAGTGTAGAATCACATGAGATGAAGGAAGACAATATCTCATGTCTTCCAAGCTAGTGTCAAGCTCACTATGTAATGACAATACCTTCAACATCTGATCCACCTGCCTCCCACTCTGGAAAGCTAAAATTACAAGCCTGTGCCACATGGCATGTCCAGTTTATTTGGTGCTGAGGATTAAACTCAGGACGCTGTACTGTACATGCTGGGTAAGCACTCCACCACCAAGCCCACAGAGCCAGCGCCACCGTGTTACGTCTCTACTAAATCAAGAACGCAATTCACACCAGTGACATAAAGTGCAGCACTTTCTGAATGTGTAGAGAATCTGCAGAAGATGAAACCTTAGGCTCATGAACATTATCCAAACTGTTAACAAGCAACTTAAAGATTACTTCTTAAAAGTATTTTCTTACTAGAAGTATTTACTTATACTTTCTAATGTTACTTTGCTTTCATATTTTCATATTTTCATAATTTAACTCAGAAATGTAATGACTCTGAAATCTAAAAGAAAAACAATATACCTCTTTAAAGTGTTATTTCATTAGCTAGATCATACAGTCTTATTATTCAAGACCTTTATGAATCCTATCCCACTTATCATGCAAAAAGTAATGCTTACAAAATTTGCTCAAAAAAACATAAATTGGTGCTGACCCACATGTACGTCACCTTCCTACATAATAATCAGAGATATCCCAGGTCCATCGTCTCCAGTAAGATTTCCTAGTGGGTACCACTTGAAAGCCGTCATAAAAGGCTACAGTGATTATCCGCCCACACTGACCTGCACAGCCTCCACACTGGTTTGAATGGTGAACACATCTAAGGCTGATATTAGATTAAGTCCCAAACCTACATGCTGCGTGTTTCAACAGCACAAAGCTCAGAATAGACAAGCTCACTGGACATTGAGAATGTCTAAATATTCCAACTTCCCATATCTACCACCTGTGTGTCCACACCTGAATTGTCTAGAAAGAATACATGCTACTCTATTTGCAAAAAAGTGGAACAATTTTCATAAAAAAGCAGCAGTGACGAATTAGATAAAAGAGAAACAGAACAACACATACAACTGTACTCCACTGCATTCAACTGAAGCTGCAATAAAACGTCACACACAATGTTACACAGGACAAGAGTTTGTGCGCTTTAGGAGCACACATTTTATACAGCTTTTCCCTTAATGGAAGATATCATGTGTAGTATAAAAGGAGGCATTTCCTCATTTAAAGTTCTGACAAAAGAGGACAACTACTACAAGTTCAAGTCTACAAGTCTTTCCATTAAAATACAAGGTTAAGGAGAACAGGAACTTACACAAAATATTAAAAATGCTTCATAAAAATATTGAAGAAATTCAACTTTTATAAATTATTTCCTCAGGCCAGACAGCACAGGCAGGTGGATCTCTGAGAGTTCGAGGCCAACCTGATCTACAGCAAGTTCCAGGGCAGCCAGCCAATGTGGGGTTTAGGGGAAGGCTGACCAAGTAAAAATAAGGGGAGGTGGAAGTGCTTTTCTTATTTCCGGGAACATCAAGTGGCTAGTACACATGAGGTAATCAAAAGCATGCTCAATAAATGCAAGAAAAATCTGCACTATGTCTGCAAGTAACTCTGCAGACAACAGCTAACTGGACAGAAACGGCTACAAGAGAAAACAAAGAGTGCAAGAGCCAATTCAGAACGTCCTTTCTCATTACGGCAGAAGTTAAAAGAAACTAGTTCTCATGAACATGTACAGTACCTCCAGGACAGTATCAGGAAAAGGAAGCGGCCAAAGGGACAACACAACAGTTCACTAGCGGCCAAAGGGACAACACAACAGTTCACTGAGACAGAGACTGTCAGAAGTCTGCATGTCTTCAACAGAATTCACATCAACAATGTGACAATTCTAGCCACAAAAGTTCATTCTTCTGGAAGTAAGCCATTTCAATACACTGATCTTAGAAAAGCAAAGAATGTGAAGTATAATGTTAAATGTTTTTATGAAAACCAAGTAAATGAGGCTTTGATAATCCATTTTTTAAACGTATGTATTATGTGTACAGCATTCTAGCTGCATGTACAATGGCGTGCCAGGAGAGGGCACCAGAGCTCATGACAGATGGTTGTGAGCCACCATGTGGTTGCTGGGAACTGAACTCAGGACCTTTGGAAGAGTAGTCAGTGCTCTTAACCTCTGAGCCATCTCTCCAGTCCGATAATCCATTTTTTAAAAGTGTGCTGTAATTTTTCTTTAAACATCATAAGGGGAAAGGTGCAAAGTAAAAAATGTAAAAGCTAAGTGTGAAAAGAGAAAAATTCCAAAGTCACTTACATAAAGTATTAAAATGTTTCAAAACGTTCAATTTCTTAGAAATTATTTTCTTAGACACAGCATCATAGCACATGCCTTTAATATCAGCACTGGGGAGGTTGAGGCAGGACAGTCTCTGAGAATACCAGGCCAGCTAAGGCTACATAATGAGACCCTATCTCAAGATGGAAAAAGAAAGAAAAAAAAAAGGTATTTCCTTAGGACTATTAGAAAAGCGACCAGGGGAAAGTGGCGAAAGCATACAGACACATAGAAGTGTCACAGTAGAACTGTCTGTGTGATAAATGCACTGCTAAGTTATTTCCTTGCAGCCGGGCAGTGGTGGTGCATGCCTTTAATCCCAGTGCTTGGGAGGCAGAGGCAGATGCAGAGGCAGAAGGATTTCTGAGTTCGAGGCCAGCCTGGTCCACAGAGTGAGAGTTCCAGGATAGCCAGAGCTACACAGAGAAACCCTGTCTCAAAAAAAAAAAAAAAAAAAAAAAAAAAAAAAA
>JANHMN010000021.1:34854131-34886752 GCA_030674055.1 Rhabdomys pumilio
CTTGCTCTTCCAGAGGACCAGGGTTTGATTCCCAGTACCTACATGTCAGCTAGCCCATCTGTTACTCCAGTTCCAGGGTGAACCATCACGCCCTCACTGCCCTCTCTACAGCCACAGTCAGCAATGAGAATGAGGAGGGCTAACGAACCACCACAGAATCATCCCATCCCACACAGCTCTCAACACCTACCTCCCCTGCAACATAAACAGGGCAGAAATGGCAGAGTGGGGAAGAAAAAAACCACAACAGGCCAGTATCAACCACCTGTAACTCCAGCTCCAAGTACAGACGCAGACAAGTGATATCCCACGCCCCCCTCTCTCTCTCACACAAGCACACTCACACTCAGACATACATAAAAAGTAACAAAACTCTGGAAGCATTTCATATTTCCTTTTAAAACTCTAATTATGCCTGTGACTGAACGGACATACAACTGTGCACATAAAGAAGTTAGAGGACAAGTGTGGGAGTCAGTTCTCTTCTCCCACCGTGCTGGTTGAAGAGAACAAACAGGTCATCAGGCTTGGCAGCAAGGACCCTTGCCTGCTGAGCCACCTTGACAGCCCCCAGGGTTTTACACTTCACTACAAGATGTGAGACAGAGGACCTGTGGCCGAGGAGAAACCACATACTGAGACTTTCCTGAAGTCCATGCAGATGATAAAAGAGCTGACATTCCCAGGTCTCTTGTTCGACTCAGCTGTCCAAACACTAACACCCAAGCCTGATTTCCTTTACGATAAAATGAGCTAGCCCCAAGAAAAATAATGGGAACCCGAGAACAGCCTGGCCACGCAGAGACAGAAGAACCCCACTATTAGCAGGCCTAGTCATAATGAGAGAGGACAGAATCTTGCTGGAACACCAGCTATTAAATAAATAGGAGCCTAAAACTACAAAACCCTCTAAATTCAAGACAAGTGTGTAAGCAAAAGGCCGGAGTTCAAAGCAAACACATGAGTAGCAAGAGGAGCCATGCAGAGCAAACAGATCATACACAAAAATGTTTTTAAAATCTTTATGTTGGCTGTGGTGGTGGCAACAAGTCTGTGATCTTAGCACTGGAGAAGCAGAAGGACCATGCAAATTCAAGACCAGCCTGATCTACACAACAAATTCTAAGCTGCTGAGGCCTACACAGAGACTATCATGGAGCTGAGGATACACATGACTTATCCTTACACTCTTGAGAAACAAAATGTCCATCATACCTGTGACAAGCAACATGCTACCTATTTAAGGGGTAGGGCAAGTGCTCAGAAAGGAAAGAAGTCTTAGAGTGGAAATGTAGCAGCTGGCTCAGTGATTAAGAGGACCCAGATTCAATTCCCATCTCTCCACTGTGGCTCCCAACCATCTACGACCCATTCTCAGAGAGTCAGGCCCCTCCTCTAGACTTCAAGGACACACCGCACACATGTGCAGACATACAAGCAAGCAAAAGACCTACATACATTAAAAAAATGTATTTAAAAAAAAAAAACTGCCAGGCGATGGTGGCGCACGCCTTTAATCCCAGCACTTGGGAGGCAGAGGCAGGCGGATTTCTGAGTTCGAGGCCAGCCTAGTCTACCGAGTGAGTTCCAGGACAGCCAGGGCTACACAGAAAAACCCTGTCTTGAAAAAACCAAAAAAAAAAAAAAAAAACCAACTAAGAAATTTTCCTAGAGAATAATATAGACAAAAAGCAACAAAGAAGAAATAGGAAAGAAAGTTCTTAAAGATTACAGGACTTATCCAGATGGCCTAAAAAGTTTCAGAATATAAGAAAATCAGAAACAAAATTTTAAAAATAGATAAGCTGGGCCTTATTTAAGTTACAAATTTGTGCTTCAAAAGGCATCTGAAAAGACAGCCTACAAAATGAGAAGAGAATGCTTGCAAATTACATATGTGGTAGGTAAGAGGCTTGTTTCAAGGAGTCAGTAATACGTCCGAGATAGCTCACTGTACCTGGTGACCCAAGTTCAAGCCCCAGACTCCACATGGCAGCAGAGAAGCAGTCTGAGTTGCTCTGGCGCTGAATGTTACATACAGATGGATGGATGATAGGATAGACAGATGGATGATAGACATACAGACATATAAGGCTAAGGCTGGGCATGGTGGTGGTGTAGCACTCTGAAGGATCTCTGTGAGTTCAAGGCCAGCCTGGTTTTACATGGTAAGCTCTACCTACATCAACAAGCGTTTTTAAAAGAAAGACAAACAATGAATGGCAAAGCACTTAAGAGCAGTTATCTATCCAAAGAAAATACACATGTAATCTTATGAAAAGATGCCCCATGTTATTCATTAGAAAAAAAAAAAAAAGAATCAGAACCACAATGGCATACTAATTACTAATACCTACAGGCAGACTAGCATGTCCTGTGCCCTTCAAAATAAAAAGTAAATGTGACTGTACTTAGATACCAGTTCTTTACAGATACAAAAAAGTTAAAATGTGCCCTAATCCAAATCTTGTATGTTTTCTCTCATTTGTGGAACCTAGATTTGTGTATTTGTGTTACAGGACTTTCTTTGGGAGCACCAACTCCAGAATTACAACCTGAAGACATTTATCATGAATGCCTATGCCTTATAGCTAGGCTTGTTCCCAACTAGCTCGTAACTTACTAGCCCATTTATTCTAGTCTAATTCTGCCATGTGGCCTATTAGTTACCACTCCTTAGTTCCAGTTTGCTTCTTCCCTGTTTCTCTGGCAAATCTCCCACCTCCTCCTTCCCAGAGTCCTATCTCTTCTTCAAAGTCCAACCTTCTACTTCCTGCCTTTGCTATAGGCCATCAGCTCTGTAATAAACCAGTCAGAAGGTGAAAGAGGGAATATTCACAAAACACTGAGACAAGTGATACTTAACAAACCAAAGTCCCGCCTGCAATCAGATCTCTCCCCATTCAAAGATCAGCATTCGTGTAAGGCAGAGTTCATCTTTACACAGTACATAAAAACACCACTCCAACATTTATTTGTGTGTGCGTGTGGGCTGGGGATCTTAGGTGGTGGGAAGGAGAAAACAAAGTGTGATGCACAGAAAATAGATCTACTGTACGAAGGAAGAGAACCAGCACAAATCGGGCAGGGAGACGGGGGTTCAGGAAGATATGTCAGGGCATGTTCTGCTGAAGTAGACACAGGTAAAGGATGTTCTGTTCATGCAGACATGTGAAGGAACGCTTCACTAAAGCAGACACATGTAAAGGATGTTTTGCTAAAACAATCACATAAAGACATGTGATGCTAAGAAGGCCCCAACAGATGGTGGATGACACTGGACTGTACTGGTATGCCTTGCCATTCATTTATGGTCACCCTTTGTCGTCGTTTCATAGAAACACACACACAACATAGCACACACCAAAAACACTTCTTGTGGTGGTCTGGTGGCTTCTTGCCGTTTCTGAACCCATGCTGACTGACAGAGTGATGATGTCAGCTGATACAGACTCTCGTGGTGTTTTGCTGAGGCAAGACCCATTATAGACTTGTAATGTTTGGAAGGAGTATAAGTATGACCCAGTGGACAGTGATGGGGGCATGGCTAGCTTTGCAACGCTTAGTTGGTATCTCATCTTCGCTGAGTTGAGAGAGGCACAGCAGAGAACTCCTGGCATTCCTGCTAGTCCTGGTCACACCTGCTGACCTGCAGATTGAGGTACGGCTATTTCTGCTGGGTCATGCCTCTGCTGCTGATTGGTGTTTGCTATCCTGACACTACTGAACTAAACTAATGGTATATATTCTGGCAATGCAGATAAGATTAGCTCCAAAGAACTACTTCTTAAAGGTCCACTTCCCCACATCCTTATCATTCCACCGCCTCTGGTGGGTGGTGGGCTGGAAGGGAGGTTAAAGCGTTTAAAGTTAAAAGTAGGTTTAAAAAAACTTAAGTCTACAAGCCCCGAGCATTAAGGGCATTAGAGCAAGGTGGTATATAAGACACATACATGCCTACAAACTTACATATACACACACACAAAAAGAAAACATATAGCATTCTCTAAGTGGTATTTTTAAAATACCTTTCCAGCATACAAAATACTAGAAGAATCTAAAGCATCATCCAATGGTCGCCAGTCCACTATTACTTCAGCATCCTACAAAAAGAAATTATAAAGTGTATTTAGAATTCATCAAGAAAACCTGAGCATCATGATGAAAGAAGCTATGAATTATATTTATAATTCATCAATATATTATATTCTTAAGCCATTTACTTCTAAATGCAAAATAAAAATTTAGGTCCTTAAATATTAGTATTTTATACCTGCTAACATTATCATTATTTAATAATTATGGAAATTTAATTCTTATTTTTATTATGAAAAAATTATATTACTGTAATGTTTACATAACCCTTTTACTTTGGTAAGACAGGATTATCTCTGGTGCCCTGGCTGTCCTGGAACTCGCTGGCCTTGAAACCACTGAGATCCACCTGGCTCTGCCTCCCAAGTACTAGGACTAAAGGTGTGTACCAACGTGACCAGCTTCATGTGCACATTTAAAATAATTCATGATTTTCATCAGTTTACCTAAGGTATTCTGTTTCTAGCATTATTTCGATGTTAAATTTACAACAATTGTTCAAATATACACTATCTTACAAAGTGGAAATTTCTGGTTTCTTTGGACATCTTTGTGTCACGTGATGTTTTCCTGGAGGCTGTCTTGTGAAAGGATGTTTTGCTGGAGCAGACACGTGAGAGGGTGCATGATGAGTTCTCACGGTATTCCGACTGACTCTTGTCTCTCCTGCCCATCTGGTGGAGCCTGTGGTGTCTACTGCATCCAGCCGATCAAGCTGCTGCCACTGATGCATGCTGGGTGCTTGCTATTGGACTGGACGGACGATGTCCTGACAGTGAAGACTGGAATAGCCCCAAAAACTCCCTAGTAGGTCCATAACCCCCTTTCCTATAAACCTTCTCCCCACCTTTGGCTGATGAGCTAGCAGAGATGCTGAAGCACTCCAGATCCCTAAATAAAGTAGGTTTAGAGAAAATCTAAGCCAATAATCTTACATATAAAATTCACACTCTTTTCCAAAGCCCTGAGACAATCACCATCATAAACTATTATTAAATAAATCATTTTACCAGAGACTCACCTTTTCTAAAACACGCAATATTCCGGAAATTAAGCTATCTTGGTCATTTGCCTTTCCACAAGATGAGTGAATATATACCCCTTCTTGTTCATATATAATCTGAAAAAGCAAAAAACAAGATCGTCATTACACTGTTTTCCCTTCCATATGCATATGTATGCTTGCATGTATGTGTGCATCACGCACATGTGTCTTCCTTCTCAGAGCCGAAATGGCAGATCTGCCTCGACGGGCGCTACAGATCTGAGCTTGCGTTTGCACGGCCAGTGCGTCACTGTGAGCCCAGCTCTAGTCACACTTTTGATTTCAACATTTCTTAAAAATAACAGATATGTTCTTTTTTTTTTTTTTTAACTTTTTAAATGTTTTTTGCACATGTGTGTTTTGCTTACATGCACTGTCTCATCACCATTTGCACTGCATCTTGTGGAGGCCAGAAGATGCCATCAGATCCTCTGGAACTAGAGTCAGACAATTGGAACCATGTGGATACTGGGGACTGGACATGAGTCCTCCAGGAGAGCAGCCAAGGCTCCTCACTGTTGAGCCATCTCTCCAGTCCACAAGGTGTTTTCTCATAACACTGTTCACGTGTCTCATTACCCCATATACAAACCATCACAGCTTGACTGGGACAAGTAGTTGTTCAGATTCATGAATGTGGACTTACAGTGGGCATTTTAGGAACAGGGCCAAATACAACATTCTTCTGTATTTTACATATGCCTTATACACACAGTCTGAAGACAACTCTACAGGTCTGAAGTGCCTTGACTGCTGACTGTCAGGTGAGGTTAAGGTGTACAATTTTCTATTTGTTGTGTCAACTCAGCACTGAAATATTTAGGATTTGAGAGCATTACAGATTCTGAATTTTCAGATTAGAAATGCTCAGCCTGTGTTAAAACACACTACACAGACTTCAGCAAGCTCCAACTATAAAAAAATTACAAGGAAATTTGCTTCAATACACATGAATATTTCTTTTTCATATTGGTAAAAATGACACTCTTACCCATCTCTGTACTAATGATGTTTGACTAAATGCAATGTGCCTAATGTATAATCCCATCTATTCCAGTCTGTAGCTGGGATAACCATCAGTGACACAATGCTTGCCTAGCAGGCACAAAGCCCTGGGTCTATTTCCAGCCACACACACACAATAACAGCAATATTTTAATATTTTAAGGTAAGCATTGAGTTCAAAGTAAAAATCTACATGAAAATCTCCAAAAGATCCAACACTAAGCTATAAGGAGCAGGTGCTTTCTATGTACTCCTACAGGGGCATTGTCTCATGAAAGACCACGCTGCTGCGATCTTAACACAGGCAGAAACTTACAGGAAATAATACAGGAATTTTCCCCGCCCCGATGTCCAGTGAAACACACAGATCTTCCCCGCCAAACTTCAGTCCCCCACCCACTGCTTTATCCCGTGCCCCATCTCCAGAAGGCACTTTCTGGGAACCCCCAGGCCACTCTGACCAGGGAAGTAGTCTAACTCAGGTCTTCTAGCTCCATTCCTAACTCTGTAGCAGACCTGCTGTGCCCTCTCCTCATTCTCTGCCCCATTCCCAGGGACTAAGCAGATCCTGGTGGAACAGCCTGCTTTCCTCCTCCTGTGGACCCGTCAGCACTTGCACAGCTATTCAGCTCCAGTGCCCAGAAACACATTTTACCTGGAACCCCAGTGCCCACACCTATCAGGACCCAGAATAACTGCAACATACAGCCACCACATTTGAGAAGCAGAAAGACAAACAAAACAGAAACCAAGAAACCAGACATGGACACCCCCAGGCAAGACCAGACATTGGCACCTAAAATTATAATCTTCTCAATCCCAGATGCCAGGATAAAACAGCATCAGTAACAACCAGGACAGTAGGTCTCCACTACAGCCCAGCAGCCTTACCACAGCAGGCAGGCCCTGAGTATCCAACACAGCTGAAGCAGGCAGGACACAGACCTTAAGACAGCCTTATGAGGAAATGAGTAACTCCTTTAAAGAAATCTATGAAAACACAAACAGTGGAAGACATGAATCAAACAGTTCAAGACCTGAATGTGGAAGCAATACAGAAAACCCATATAAGGGAAATCTGGAAATAAATACTTCAAGAACTCACAGAAACCAGAGAGGCAAGTCTCATCAACAGGCACTGAGACACAAGACAAGAAATGGACACCTCAGTCAATGCAAATGTTAAATCTAGAAAGCTCCAGGCACAAAATTCCGGGAAACCCGGGACACTATGAAAAGATAGTAAAAATAACAACAATAGCGGAGGCCAGGAGATGAGGTGGGGCACGCCTTTAATTCTAGCACCTGGGAGGCAGAGGCAGTCAGATCTCTTAGGTTTGAGGCCAGACTCATCTACAGAGTGAGTTCTAGAACAAACAGCTAGGGCTGCACAGAGATACCCTGTCTAGAAAAAGGAAAGAAAGAAAGGAAGGAGGGAGGGAAGGAAGGAAGGAGGAAAGAAAAGAGGGAGAAAGAAAGAAAAAATGTCAAAAGCACAGAAATCATTTTCAAGAAAATTTCTCCAAACTAATGGAGATGCCTGCCAGGTACAAGAAGCATACAGAAAACCAGATACAGAAAGCAAAGTCCCTCTCCGCACATAAACACTCAATGTACAAAACAACAACACAAGAATATTAAAAGCTGTAAGGGGAAAAGACTAAGTAACATATAAAGGCCGACCCATTAGAATCATACACCTCATTTCTCAATGGAGCCATTAAAACTCACAAGGGCCTGGACAGATGTGCTACAGACTTTAAGAAACCACACATGCCAGCCCAGCAAAACTTTTAATCACTGTCCATGGAAAGAACAAGACACTCCATGATAAAACTGCCTCCGCCTCCAGTGCTGGAGTTTCAGGTCCAGAGCACCACGCCCAGCTCCTCAGTACCTGAGAGAAAATTACATGTCACAAAACTCAAAATTCTAAACTGTATTTGTACTGTCTGTAGAAGACAGTCGTGTTTAGCTTTCTAATTTTAAAGGTATAACTTTAACTTCTAGAAATTAGTTAAGTCTACCTGAAAAAGCAAATACAAAGTGACTGATTGGCATGAACTACTAAATTTTATGAAATCCCCATCTGTGTATTCTATATCCTCTGAACTCAACCAGATTACAAAACATTTAGTACAAGAAAAGCTTGTACATACATACACATTTTTCTTACTTCCCCCTAAACAAGGCAACATGTCTGCAATTTACATAGCTCTTCTATTATACAGGAATTACAACAGAACATGAGAAGATGCACAGATCACATGCAAAAAATGAAAATGCAGATTTACAAATGACCAGGTATGGTAGTGCATGCATTTAATCCTAGCACTCGGGAGACAGGAGTAGACACATGTCTGAGTTCCAGGCTAGAAGGACCACATGAGGCTCTGTGTAAATAAATCAACAGTATCTGCTAAGGTGGGGCTAGTGAGACGCTCAGCAGATAAAAGCATGCAGCCTCATGACCAGAGTTGGAGCCCCAGATCCTGTGGAGAACTGACTGCCCAGTTATCTTCCGGCCTTCATTCATACATATGTCTTGGGATGTGTATGCATGTGCGTGCGCTCGCACACACACACACTTTTTTAGAATATTTAAGATGCCCAAGCAGCTGAGTGAATAAAACGTCTAATGATGTGCTACTTACTAACATTAGTAGCCTTTAGCAAAGGAACCAAACCAGATAACTTATTAAAATAACTGTGAAGCCAGGCACTACAACACCTGCCTATCATCTCAACACTTGGAGGCTGAAGCAGAGGCATAAGGTGTTTAAGGTCATCCACAGCCTTATAACAAGTTCAAAGCCAACCCTGGTTTTCAGGAGCTGCTATTGCCTCAAATGATGCTGAGGGAAGTATGATGATGACAATAATAATAATTTATTATTATATAAAGAGCTCTGAGGGGCTATAGAAAATGACTTATAACAAATTTGCTAATCTAGATTTTAACA
Source organism: Rhabdomys pumilio (assembly GCA_030674055.1). Classification (NCBI taxonomy): domain Eukaryota; kingdom Metazoa; phylum Chordata; class Mammalia; order Rodentia; family Muridae; genus Rhabdomys; species Rhabdomys pumilio. The sequence goes on from JANHMN010000021.1 coordinate 34,863,240, forward strand.
ATAAATGTTAAAATTAAAGAGCACAAATGAGCCATTGCAAGTAAATTCAATGTGGCCAACAGAGACAGATGCACGTTTGCATTACCGAATGCTAACGAAGCTGAGAAAACAGCACGCACAGCACAGCGGTGGGCTCCTACAGTTTCTACACTCATGTGGAACTGAGCTATTACACTGCCAACAACCAGTTCCAAAAACTAAGGATAAATGAAAAGCATTCAACTAAAATACTCACTAATAAGCTTAAGGTAAAATCCTTGCCCTAAATATGGAAACTCTCTCGAAATATGGAAACTCAATAGCTACTTCGTAACATCCACTTTAACAACTATGTAAATTTCATAAAGTAATCCACAATCAAAAACGACTTCAAAAATTCAGTTTATTTAAACACTATTTGGCTTACAGAAAACAATTTAGGCTTTTAGCTACGGAGAGCATCCCCGGGAAAGGCATGTGGGTTCAGATACACTGCTGTGCTCCACAACTAACATCTAAGCACCTAACTGCCATCTCCACCTGCACAGGCATCTTAAACCGTTATGCTCTGCATGAACCTGTTCTTCAGAAAATCCCAACCAGTTAATTACCCTGCAAGCTTTTCACCATCAGTCAGCCTTCCGTAACACTGGCCCCCCCATATGTCTGGAGTCTTTGCTCACATACATTCTTCCATCCTGCTCTACTTATCTGTGTAATGTATGTAATAGAAACCAAAGCTACAAGGCATCTTTATAAACTATGCATCTGACTACATCTTAACAGTTTCCATTCCCCTTCACCTCTACCATAGTGACACACTACACCTCCCAGCACACACAATCTTTCTGCCTGTGCCTTCGCGTTCCCTGAAAATCATGAGTGTTTTTCTATGTGACTACTATACCTCAAACACTCTACTATCCCTCCTCTCTACAAACAATTTCTGCCAACCCTCGGCCCACTGCCCAGTCCACTCCATCTGACTTACAAGGGCCTCATCTTCACAGTTTAAGGAGTGGAGTGGCATTTACAGTTATTTCTTCAACTCCAGCTAAGGAATTTAGAAATTTGAAGTTTATCCTGAAGACAAAGAAAATCAACTAGAGTTCTAACAGGGGGTGTCTACAGTCAGCTTTCCAAGCCAGTAGACTGTCCTGACAGCCAATGATGAACAGCTGCAGTAACCCAAGTGGGCAGATCTGTGGCGGCTTCAACTACATCAGTAGTGGCAGGAATGTATGTAGAAGTCAGAACAATAGGACTGTGTGGCTTGACTCTGGGAGGTGACGAGAAGAAGAGTCAAGAATAAAGCTGGTACAGAGACACAATTTATGGAGACACAATGGGAGACTCTTAAGAGTGTGCTCTGAGGCACAGAAAGTGTAGCACTTCTCAATGAAAGGTGGGCCTGAGGCTTCATAAGGACACCAGTATACAAAATAATGTCAGACACGAGCGAGACAAAATAATCTAGGAGTCCGAGAAGTTCCATAATGACTCAAAGGATGGCGTCTCTTATGCTGGCAATTACATATATATTATAGTACAAGAAGCACAAAGAGCCAAATTAAATTGCAGACTCACATGGTAGGTGAGAACTGACTCCCTTAAGTTGTAACTCCTATGAATCATTATCTACCCTCCACACACAGCTAGGTCATGCTGCACACAATGATAAATCAAACATAATTTACATTTTAAACAATGCAATCTAAAATCCGGTACTAGACATAACTGATCTCAGCACTGAGACATGAACAGAAAGATCAAATTCTCACAGCTAGCCCTGGGTTCCACAGTTAAGTTCAAGACTTAATATGAAATCTGGTATCAATAAACAAAGGAGATAAAACGAAGCAAAAATCCACGTTTAACCACCCTTACATCCAAAGAACCCACCATATAAGCTAAACACTATCACTAAAAAAAAAATTTTAAAGGGTATACTCCTATAGCAACCTAGATAACTACCACAGTGTAAGAAAGACCCCATAAAGGGGAAAACTTTCCAGGAAAATCTACTAGACACTAAGAATATTGTTGGTAGAGTGCCTAGTATACACAAAGCTAAGGATTCTGTCCCCACATAAGCCTGATATGGTGCATGGTACCTGTGATTTCAGATTCTGAGATGTGAGAAAATCAGATCTTCAAAGACATCCTCAGCTACATAGCAAGTTCAAAGCCACCTAAACTACAAGAGACTCACCCTGCCTTAAAAAATAAAATGTTTAAGAAAGAGTATTTCTCCATTCAACAGGAGGAAACCATGTCTGCTACTGGAAACCTAGCCAACTATGCAAGGCTATCAAGTCACTGATCTCGGAGAACCCATAACCACCATTTTCCTCAACCAGTATAATCCCTAACAACAATCTATGAACATTTGTCTTTACACGCACAATAAGTGCAGTCCTCACCTCTCAGCAAGGAAACGTCTCTTTGCAACAGAGATCACTACAGAAAAGCACCACCAACCAAAACAGAGTTGTGGAGCTCAACCCCAGTGGACACATCTACACACCTATCTCAGGGATCTTTGGGGAAGAAGGGACCCAAAGACTGTAAGAGGCAAAGGAGCAGGGAGTCTGCAGTGGGACTGTACTTCCTAGGACTGTCAGAGACTACAGGAATATGACTGCCTGCCTCATCATGAGCAGAAGCAACAGACATGCTGAAGTAGAGGACTGAAAACTCATGAGATCCCAGCTCTGCACCAAAAACTACAGGCAACTCAAACACCAAACGGTCAGCCCTGAAAACACACACAAATAACACAGACTGAGCAGGTTATATTCATGTATTTAGGCATATGTAGACACACATAAGTATGTAACAACAATGAAAAGGGGGCCATGAACTGGAGAGTAAAAGATGTACATGGGAAGGTTTAGAAGGAAAAAAGAGACGGTGCAGATGATGTAACTATATTATAATATCAAAACATAAAAAATTAAAAAGAAATAGTGATGGCTTATCTCAAAATAAAATCTGAGAAAGGAATATTCTTTACCTTTCCAAAGCACTAATGACTTCACAAGACTATAAAAAATATCTTTAAAAAAAATGGATGTGGCCAACTTTAACCCATGCAATAAATTCTTACTAAAGAAATGTCTTCAAAACAAATTCTGACAGAATAATTGCTGATTTCCCAATGGTTTCAAGGTGTTCAAAACAAAAACCAAAATGAACAGAACAAGGGCCTAGGGAAATGGTTCCACAGGTAAAGGCACCTGATGCCAAGCCTGACAACACGAGTTCGATGCCCACAGCACAGACGGAAGGGGGAAACTTGACCCCAGCAAGTTGTCCTCTGACCTCACATACACACACCATTCACAGGCCCACACACATACATACACACAAATTTTCTTTTAAAAGTTTTGTTTGTTTTAATACCACAAGGCAATAAAGATGTCTCAATGGGTAAAATAGCTGCCAGGCAAGCGTGGCTAGCTGAAACTGATCCCCAAAGCCCAGATCAAGGCAGAAAGAGAAAACCACCTAAAACTCCTCTCCTCCAAGCTCCATATCCACACCAGGGAAGGTGGCATTAAAGGGCTCATCCCTCACACTAATTGCCTCCTCAGCTTCCGCATCTGTTGCTCTTTTCATTGAGTACCTACAATGTCGGGGTCTAAGCAAGGTGCAGGTGAACTGCTTCAAACCTGATTTCATGATAGACACCTGTCAATCTACAGGCCATCACAATATAAAGAGTCTCTAAAACTGTCACCCACTCCACTGACTCCAAGCTCTTCCTGTGTATCTTATTTACACAAAGTAAGGATAAGTTTGTGTGTGTCTTTCTTCTGAAAACTGGTCTAGAAGCTCTGAGAGCAACCACTATGTGATCTATCCCCCATGCCCAGGATAGCTGGGAACAAATGTACTTAATATTTGCAGAGTGAGACTGGGAACTGTAACCAGCAGAGGATGCCAAACACTCTTTCAAGCTATCTTCTTCCTCTCCTTCATTCCGGGATGCAGTTCTCTTCACTGTTACAGCAGAAGCAGACCAGTTGTTACAGTGTTTCTACTTATCTCACTATCCAGAGGAGCATGTTGCCACTCCCTATCTGGTTGCCTTTTGAAAACATGGTTCTATACTGACATAGCAAAGCAAATTAGCTAACTTCTAAGAACTAATCAAGGTTGCCAATCAAATTCCAACCCACTTTTCAAAACTGCAAGAAAAATGCCAATATATATAAACATAAGCCTATGCACCTTGTGCTGGATGGATTTTTCTGTCAGCTGACACAAGCAGAGTCATTTGAAAAGAGAAAACCTCACTTGAAGTTACAGACTGCCCGCCCTGTAGACAAGCCTGTGTGCGAGGCATTTTCTTGATTAATGGATGATGGCTTCATGGTCCAGCCCTTGTGCATAGTACTCCCTGCCCCTGGGCAGATGTTCCAGGGTATACAGGAAAAGCAAACTGAGCAAGCTCGTAGGAGCAAGCAGTTTTCCTCTCCGTCTCCACTGCAGTTCCTGCCTGACTTCCTTCAGTGGACTGTGACCTGGGAGTTGTAAGATAAAATAAGCCCTTTCCTCCCCAAGTTGTTCCTGGTCAGTGTTCCATCACAGCAATAAAAACCTAAGAGACACAAACTGATCAACGAGGGGAGAATTCAATGCACTCTACTGGTATTCTGTGTTTACTCAACTATGCACTGGCTCGCACTGCAGGATGTTTGGGGTTGTTTCAGCTTTGGTTTTCCTTTCACCAGTGGAAACAGGCACACTGTGTAATCACATTTATATTGCACAGTAGGAAAGAGCCACAGAAGACCACATTTTGTGAGCTAAATTCAAACTAGTTTGTTGGGAGGTAGGGTCTTTAAAGAGTGGAGCAGGCTTCTCTCTACTTTGGCTAAAAGAAAACCCAGCCACATAGTAGCTCACTAAAGCATAATTAAACAACCAACCTTTTAGTTCCCAACATTATATACTTTCCCCTCTATTTTATAACTATATTACCTTAATATCTGTGTACTGCCTTATATTTCCTTGCATGAATACACTTTAGCATAACTATTCAAAACCAGTATTACTTAACAATAGTTAAACAACATCTATATTTATCAAGCACATGCTTGATGCCAAGAATTACTCTAAATGTTTTACAAATATTAATTCACTCAATCCACCAACAACTCCACGCTGGAAGTATATTTTTACCACTCTATGAAACTGGGTAATGGGCACAAGGAAGTGAAATAATTTTCCCAAAGTCATACAACTCAAGAAGTTGAGCCAGCTTTGATCCTAAGCAATTAGGATCTCCTTAATTGGTGTCACAGGATAATGACATTTATTCGTCATCAAAACATGATGCCTTGGGGTACAAAGCTGGCTCAGCTGTTAAAGGACAGGCTCCCTACCAAAATGACAGAACTAGGACCTCTAAAACACGGTATTTCTAAATATCCAAACTAAGAATGAAAAAGAAATAGCTCACACCCATACCAAAATAATAATTCTAAGTTTTAAGATTCCGCCATATCCAACCAATCAATTGGAAGGAAGCTGAGACAAAGCATCTACTCCAGGTCAGACAGCACATGGATGCATTTAGTAATTAATCCCTAGAACTCCATGTAAAGCCGGTACTGTCACCGTATTGCAGATGAGGATACAGAAGCAGAGAGAAAGGCTGAAGTCACTAGGAAGTGGCTAGCTTATAAAACAAAGCTGGCGGTCTCTACGCTCTCTCTGCGCCATTACCTGTTGTTCCTACTCTGAATAAAAGAGGTTACTTCCTTCATCACTTCCCGGCCTTCCGTCTGCAGTCACTCCATGCCGGACGGCAGCACCCACACTGACATTTACAGCTGCCAGCCTAGGTTCCTTGTCACAGCTGAATCTTTTATGTCTTTAACATCCACAACTAACAGTCAAGGCTGAACTCTGGAAGAGGAAGGAGATAGATTTACCTACCCAGCCTGGACATGGTGATCCCAGCACTCAGAGGCAGAGGCAGGCAGATCTCTTTTGAGTTCAAACCCAACCTGGTCTACAGAGTAAGTTCCAAGATAGCCAGGGCTACACAGAAAAATCCTGTCACGAAAAACAAACCAACAAAAATAGCTTACCTACTCACTTCTACCATATTCTCTCTGCCTAAACAGAAAGATGGTTACACAGGAAAGCATAAGGCTAATGTCTTGTTATGACAAGTTAATCAGTTTGGATTCTTTAACATAGTAAATAAAGGTTTCTCATCTATTATTGATAAAAAGTAGTTTCACAGTTAAAAAAAAAATCAGCACACAATGCCTTTAATTCTTTTTACATAAATAAAGACACAACAAGTAAGCCAGAAATGAACTCTGTAAGGGAGAAGAACACATAACGGTAAGCATTCCCACACAGCTTCAGTGGAGTGATGGGGGCAGCCATGAACGGTCTCCTCAGTCAAAGGCGGCGATGAAGCAGAGTTACAGGAGCCAAAAGTTAAGTTTAGGAAGTCAGTCTGTGAACGGTACTAATGACTGTAGAAGGTGGAGAACCCCTTAGGTCTCAGAACTGCTTTATATCAAGGGCTCCTTTCAGAATCCAAGCAAACTGGAAAAGGGAAGTTTAAGTTGTGACGATCTCATCTTGAAAAGTACCATATTGGATCAGCCCAGCCCCAAACACCAAGAGAACTTTCTAATTTGTAATGCGTCAAGAGATGGTTAGCGTTCATCTCAAACACAAAAAGACTAAAAAATTAAAAGGGGCAAGGGTATAAGTAAACCCGAAAAGGATGCCCAACCTATTTTCCGAAAGAGCAAGAATATGTGTAACATATAAACACTCTTGTTGCGTCTACTCCTAAACACTCCAATACCGGATGCCTGGCATCCCTTCCGTTCTGCAGATAAAGAACAGAGAGACCTCTCAGTTATCCAATTTCCCAAGGTCACAATTCAGATCAACACCGAAGATAAGACCATTATTTGTTATTCCACAATCTAATCTGCTATTGCACAAACGCTGTCAGATTCAAAACGAGGTGAAAAGCAACGAGACGAACAGACGTGAAACTGAAGGAACAGCGGAAGCTATCTACAACAAGTAAATAGTTCTTAGTGTTCTCTGAGTCATTACCAGCCCGTCACCGACACTTGCGAAACAACTCTCCACTGTGAAATCCTGCCAGGTGCATACCACGAAGCAGATAACCCTATATACGCTTAAGCTGTCTCTCTGCACATAAACTGGCAATATAATCTCCGCCGCACCTAAATGGTGGCTCCTAACCCACTAGGAGAGTGTCACTGACAAGCCTCTGTAAAACAGCAGGGCGGACACCCACACACTGAAACGCCCCGAAGACATCTAGGAAACAAATGTTTTTAACAAATGCTTTTCTAGATGAACCCAGCACGGTGTTAATCGCCAGCTGCCGACAAACGTTGGTGCCTTCAACCATTAACCAACTGGGTTCATTTTTGAACAGGACCCCCCCAAACTCTTGAGAATAGAGCTGCAGAGCTCCTGGCCCAGGTCCTCTGCACGGTGACTTGACGCCTTCACCGAAAGAAGACAGACAGCCAAGCCAAGGTGGCGCCTCGAAAGGCTTTTACAAGAAGAGGCTTTGCAGGCGGAAGGGCAGGCGTGAAGAACTAGAGTCACGGGGGAGAAGGAAGGGATTCAGAGGTCCACAAAAGGATCCGCACTGCGGGGCAGAGCCGGGGGAAAAACGCCGAGGCCTGCACCGCCTGGGAGCAGGAACCGTCTAACCCCGAGCTCACCCAGCATCCAGGAGGGACAGCTCGCACCCCGCGGAGCCCTTTCGCTGTCACACGCTGGCTGCCCCCGAGGCCGAAGCGCCCCGCTTCCCCCTCGGCGGCCGCCCGACAGCCGCAAGTTACCGGCCAGGAGCACCCGCACCACCCGGTGCCGTTACTCACCTTCCCGCTCACAACGCCCGCCGCCGCCATGTTCCCCGCGCGTGCCTGGTGATGACGTAGCAGAACCTCACGTGTCTCTCGGACTCACAACAACATCCGGCCCGTCTAAAATAACATCCGGGCGGGAAAGGGGCGGGGAGTAGCGGGAACTGCAATTAGACGCATGCGCGGTGAGGATGCTAAGAGGGTGGAGCTGTCGTGCCGCACTGCGCGTGCTTGAGCTTTTCTTTTTTTTTCTTTTTTTTTTCTTTCCCCTCCCCCCCCCGCCCACTTTTTTAATTGAAGCCTACTGCTTTTGAAGTTTGCTCAGGTGTGGCACTTTTAACTTGCGAAGCAGCGAATCTCTTGTCTTGGGTGTAATGGAAGGAGCACCTTGTTTAGACCCAGGACACGCTGTCCCAGCTTTCTTGCTTTAAATAAGTCATGGTAAAATTGGGATTGGGTTGAACATCAGCCCTAGAGCTGATGCACGCAGAGACTTTTCCCCTTGATATTAGAGGATTCTGAACTCTACCTATAAAGGGAAGAAATGAGGCTAGCATTTCAGTGTGTGTGTGTATGTGTATTTCAGGTTCTCGCCATTTACTAGATTAGAGAAAAAAAATATAATGCACATACATACGCACCAAGTGAATATCTTTTTAATAACATACAATATAAGTTTTAATTGTTTCCCCCAACTATGAATTGTTGCAAAATTTTCTGAGATCATTCCCGTGAGCTACATACTCATTCTTTTATAGGAAATATATGTTGTAAGAAAACCTCTTAATGATAAATATCTTAAAGAAACTATAGACCAAGGAGGGGTTTAAGAGACCCTCCCCATGTTTAACAGTTGAAGAGATTACATCTTAGAGGTTAATGATTTTGAAAAGTCACAAGCTACTTTATGGCTGCGTAGAGATGTAATTCCAGATATATATCTTAGTCAGCTGTGCCATGTGATCAGCTGAACGTGATTATTAACCTGACTAACCCTTAGCCTTCAATTAACATTCCATTCCACGCTCTCACACCTTAGTTTCTGATTGGACCACTTGTTCCATACCCTCTATCTAGGTCCCACCACCCTTTCCAGTGAGCTCTTCATTTCCTGAACCCTGAACAGACTACATCACACACACATTTTGTCTTAGGGCTTAATTGATGTAGGACCAGGGGGAGAAAATGTATTTCAATGACAAACCAGAGATTACAGGATTCCTCTCTGAGAAATGGATCAAGGAATCAAACGTATAAATGCTTTTACATTTAATACCCATGGAAGTGACCCAATTAAATCTGCACATAGTAATGACCAAAATCAACAAGCTGTCCTATAGTCAGTGTGTACGCACACAAGCTGAATGAACCATCTACAGCATGTGTGTGAATAACATGAGGACAACCTCCTCAGTTGTCTCCACCGTAAAAATGTAATTTTTAGAATCTAGCCTCTGCTCAGGCCACAATATCTGCAGCAACCTAGTCTCATTGTCTCCAAGTCCCTACCTAACAGATATCCCAGGGCCACAAACCATCACCTGAGAGGTGAGTTAACATCAAAGAGGATTGTGGTAACAAATCCTCCTTTAGACTTCTCTCCCTGCCTCCTGCCTCCTCCTGCCTCCTCCTGCCTCCTCCTGCCTCCTCCTGCCTCCTCCTGCCTCCTCCTGCCTCCTCCTGCCTCCTCCTGCCTCCTCCTGCCTCTGGCCTGGGAATCAGCATCTGACTACATGCTTGTACTGTGAAACTCCACATCCTCGAGAAAACTTCAAAAGCAGACCCTTCATATGTCTCGTGGGCTCTTCACATTTCTGAAACCCTGACAAGTTTTCTTTCCTTGTTTTGTGTTGTTTTTGTTTTGTTTTGTTTTGTTTTGTTTTGTTGGGGGAGGAGGGTCAGGACCCTGACCATCCTAGAACTAGCTCTGTAGACCAGGCTGGCTTCTAATTCATAAAGGTCCCCCTGCCTCTGCCTCCTAAGTGCTGGGATTAAAGCAAATGCCACCACTAAAAAGCCATGTTTTATTTCATCAGTGCCAGGGCCTGAAGTCTTCTTGGAGACCTCACCATATGTTGCCCTCTCTGCCCATGGCATTGAAGAGTTTTCTAATAAATTCCACACTGCCCAGTAATCTATTGCAGTTTCCCTATTGATCCCTCTCCACCCCCACCTCCATCCCCAAAAAACCCTTTTACCTTCTGGAGATTGAACCCAGGCAGGAGGCCTTAGTGGATAAAGGCATTTGTTGAACTAAGGCATCCTGCCAGTCCTCAGCCTACCTTTAATATCCATCTCTTAAATATGACTTGATAACCATTGCATAATTGAAGAAAACCTTTAATATGGACCTTGAGAAGTTGTTTGAAAGTTCTAGCAGGAGGGCATATCTATTTACAAACCCTTGACAGAAGAACTGTCCCCCTTTATTGGGTAAGGCTGTCTTCTTCTGCCAGATAGGAATGTCCATGGAGTGGTGCAGAAAGAAGGGAACACACTTGTAGCCAGGCACATGGGCAGAATCTTGAGGGTAGCCTGAGCTACAAAGTGAAAGCCTATATAAATATATCTGCTCGAGTATATGTCAGTAGAAGTAACGTGAAATTTTGAAAGTGGTTGCCTTTGGGGAGCAGAAATAAAAGTGAAAATTCAAGAAGAGCTTAGGAACTGATTTTTGTAGCATCGACTTATCAAATCTAAGATAGCATCAATAGGAAGCTATATTTTTTACATATTTAAAATTTAAGGAAGTTGCATTTTTAAGAAATGTAAGTTTTATTTACTTTATGAACATGAGTATTCTTTGTTCCACATGCATGCCTGGTGCCCACAGAGGTGAGAAGAGACAGTCAGATTCCTGGGACATGGAGTTAGAGATGACTGTGAACCACCATCTGTGTGTTAGGGACCAAATCTGGATCCTCTACAAGAACAAGTGCTCTTAGCTGTTGAGTTGACCTCAGCCCCAGAAATTACATTATTATACCCCACTGAGAAAGATAATTCTACCCATTAAATAAAGCCACATTTTCATCTTAATAGTAAAATGCATTCTGCCTACAAAGAGCATAGTGTGGAAATGTATGTCTTAAAGTGTATACAATTCACATATATTGATAAAGATCAGAATTTAATTTGGAAAGAAGCAGATTTGATCAACTATTATTGCATTTTAAGTCAAACTAAACCCAAAGATAGTGGATGAAATAAATAGAGATCAAAGCAGTGATGAATAGAAAAATCAATGAAAACAGAAGTTGGTTTTTCAAAAAAAATTTTTTTAAATTAACAAGCAGTTCTGGTTTGATGTCTGTTACTGTGATAAGCACTGTGAGCTAATAGAATAGAGGAGAAAAAAGATTGCTTTGGCTTACACTATGGTCACAGTCCATGACTAAGGGAAGTCAGGGCAGGCACTCAAAGGGAACTGAAGCAAAGCATGAAGGAACCTGCCTTACTGACTGACTTGCTGGTTGGTTCTCTGGCCTGTGCCCCCCACTTACTAGCTTCCTTTCAGGCCCACCAGCTTAGGGGATGGTAGCACCCACAGTAGACCTTGTCCTTCTGTATCAATTAGCAATCAAGACAACCCCTCATAAACTTGGTAACAAGCCAGTCTGATCAAGGTAATCCCTCAATTGAAACTCCTGTGTGTCTTAGTTAGGGTTTGACTGCTGTGAACAGACACCATGACCAAGACAACTCTTATAAGGACACCATTTAATTGGGGCTGGCTTACAGTTTCAGAGGTTCAGTCCATTATCAACATGGCAGTAGCATGGCAGTGTCCAAGCAGGCATGGTACAGGAGGAGCTGAGAGTTCTACATCTTTATCTGAAGGCTTCTAGGAGCAAAGTGCCTTCCAGGAAGCTAGGATGAGTGTCTTAAAGCCCACACCCACAGTGACACACCTACTCCAACAGGGCCATGCCTCCAAATAGTCCCACTCCCTGGGTTAGGAATACTCAAACCACGACACCATGTGATACTTCCTTTTGACAGTAAAAGTTAACCAAGACACAAACTATAGCTTGATAAAGAAATGAACAGAGAAGACTCAATGTGGTAGAAATTAAAAACAAAAGGGAGAATATCATTGATTCCGCAGAAGGAAAAAGGATTATACAAGAGCAATATGAATTACTACATGCCAAAATGTTGGTTTATGTTGATAAAACGTCCAAATTCAAATTCTTAGAAAACCACAAACCACCAATTCTAATAATGAAGTAAAGACTCTGAACAAACTTATAACTAGTAAAGAGACTAATGGGCTGGAGGGCAGGGAGGAAGAAGGAGAGGACTAACAATGAAAAGCCCTAGAGCCAGATGTCTTCTCTGGTGAGGGCTACCCACTCTCAGGACCTTAAAACAAGAGACAAGAAGGAAAATTTGCACCTCTAAACTCATCCCATAAAGTCAATGATACCATGACATCAAAGCCAAAGATACTATAATAAAACTGTAGAGAAGTAACATCTGTGAACTTTAAGGCAAAACTCCACAAAATACAAACTGAACTCAGAAACAAAATGTATGGTTTATGCACTGTAAAAAAAAAAAAAAAAAAAAAAAAAAAAAAAAAAAGGAGACTCCCATCCCCCCCTTCACTCCCACTCTCACGCACCCCCCAATCCTCGAGTTCCCCATCCATCCCAGATGTAAATCTCCAGAGCAAGGCTGCTAGATTCCATTGTATATTTTATTTTGTTTTGGTTTTCCAAGAAAAGGTTTCTTTGTGTGACCCTGGTTGTCCTGAAACTCGCTCTGTAGACAGGCTTACCTTGAACTCACAGAGATCTACCTGCCTTTACCTCCTGAGTCTTGGGATGAAGGGCATGTGTCAACACTGCCTGGCTTCCATTCTAATTCTGTTTTGAGATTTTTGAAGCGATATCATATAGCTTTCTATTAAAAGTATTATTGATGTTCCTGTACTAACTTATATTGTCATCTAATAATGTACAAGAATTCTTTTTTTTTTCCCTCTGCGTCTTCATTAACCTGTGCTTTTCAACTCTTATTTTTGGAGACAGGGTGTCTTGTGGCCCAGGATGACCTCAAATTCACTATGCAATGGAGGATGAGCCTGAACTTCCCCACCTTCAAAAGCTGAGAATTTAAGTGTGCATGGTGTGGTGGTTTGAATAGGTTTGCCCTCCCCCATATAGATCCATTTGTCTGAATGTTTGACCACAGGGAGTGACACTATTAGGAGATATGGCCCTACTGGAGTAGGTGTGGCCTTGTTGGAGGAAGTGGTGTCACTATGTACATGGGCTCTGAGGTCTCCTAGTGCTCCATCTCTGCCCACTGTGGAAGTTTTCTGGCCGCCTTTGGATCAAGATGTAATAGAACACTCAGCTCCTTAAGCTCTTTCTCATCCTGTTTGCAGAAATACTTATCACACTTGCCAATCCCTTACTCAGATTGTTTTCTCATCGGCCAGAATTCCATGTCAGTCTCTTTCCTGAACTGAGTAGAATCTCTGGCTCAGCCTGGCCTCATCCGGACTTACTATACTGTGACTAAAGGTACCCAGTCTTTCCTGCAGCAAATGGCTGCTTAATACCAGACAGAGGAAGAAAAAGGATCAGATGAATACTGGGGTAACCATGCTACATATCCTACACTGAGTGAATAACTGAGATTTAAATCCACATAGGAAATCACACTCTATTAGCCCATTATATACAAAGCCCTTGTCATCTCTCACACGAATGGGTAGCAACTTCCTTGTCTACCGACCTAATCTGTAAGTTTCTTTTTCTTTCTCCAGGATGAAGCGTAAGGTCTTGTATCCTTTCTTTTCTTAGTTATGACCTATCATTGACTCTTAAGACCCAGCAACATAGATGAGATAAAGTCTGGGCTCCTTCTCGGTTCTAATGGTTCTGACTATTTTCCACCATTCCACCAAAATTGTATATTTTAACAATCCCAATTGAGCTTGCTCTCTCTCTCTCTCTCTCTCTCTCTCTCTCTCTCTCTCTCTCTCTCTTTCTCTCTCTGCTTATAAGGGCTCTTCAGTGACCTCTGATATGCATTCATAGGCTTAACCTTATCAGCTAGCTAACAGTTCTTCAACAGCCAACCCAGGGGCTGGAGAGGTGACTCAGTGGTTAAGAGCCTTTACTGATGTTACAGAGGACAAGAGTTCAGTTTCCAGCATCTCAGGTGACTCACAACTGTCTGTAACTCAAGCTCCGGAGAGATCAGAAGCCTCAGGACTCTGTAGGCACCTTCACTTGGGTGTGTATATGTCTCCACACAAACACATACACATACGACTAATTAAAAATAAATCTTTTTAAAAGTAAGCCCAGTTTAGGGATTCGGTGATACAGAACTGTGCTTGGGTGATAGAAGCGTTATTGGAGTTGGATCAGAAACCAGGACCTGACAGACTTACAAGCTGAGTCTGGCCATGACAGGCCAAATAAACAGAAAGTAATAGTGAAAAATAGAGAAGGGGGTTTCATTCAAAATAGCTGCATTAGGAAGAGGTACAAGGAGGTCCAGAGATGCCCATATTCCTTCTTCAGGGTTCTGATGTGAGGTTTCCTACCTCTAATTTCCCCTGTAAAGTGGTTTGGCAGGCAGAAGCAGGAAGATTCCCTACAAAGTTGAAGTCCTCCCGATCTAGACAGTGAATTCTAAACCAGCTAAGACTCCATAGTGAGATCCTGTCTCAAGGGGAAAAATTAAACATTAAGTTGGAACATTGAGTCTTTTTCCTGGCCTCTAGTAACAAGTTATAGGGTTGGTTGCTCCTTCTGAGAGACAGGTCATACCTGAATCTATTTTCTATCAGGTGTCCAGCAATGAGGTAAATACACAGTGCATTTAATGACCCTCCAGTAAAAATATTTCAAGTATTATTTCAAGTATTAGAGTTTCCTGACCATACAAATGACTCTGAAATAAAACCTCTGGTTTTCAAAAATTTAAATTCTCTCTTCAAATGAGAATATGATTCCAGTAAGCTCTCAGTTGGCATATGAAAAATGACTGTATTAGAATAAGGTGTACAGTTACGAATATGATTTGGGGTGTTGAAGAGATGGCTCAGAGGTTAAGAGCACTGACTGCTCTTCCAGAGGTCCAGAGTTCAATTCCCAGCAACCACATAGTGGCTCACAAACATCTGTAATGGGAGTTGATGCCCTCTTCTGGTGTGTCTGAGAATAGTGACAGTGTACTCACATAAAATAAATCTTTAAAAAATATATGATTTGGGAGAAATGTCTGCAGCATCTCTATTCGTCTTTAGAAGGAGATTCATTCTACACAACCCTTCCAGACTAACAGTGACAGTCTCTACTGATAGGACCATAAGACACACAATAAAATAAAATGAACAGCATACTTTGTTTCAAAAGTTCAAATTAGAGGCATGGTTTAGTATGTAGGTGAATTTTGAATGAAAATACTTCTTTATTTAAAAATTTTCATACACCGGGTGGTGGTGGCGCACGACTTTAATCCCAGCACTTGGGAGGCAGAGGCAGGCAGATTTCTGAGTTTGAGGCCAGCCTGGTCTACAGAGTGAGTTCCAGGACAGCCAGGGCTACACAGAGAAACCCTGTCTCAAAAACAAACAAACAAACCCAACAAGACCAAAAAACGCCAAACCAAAGTGAAACAAAAAATGCACACACATACAAACACATTCATGAACACACATACACATTCACACATACATACACACACTAACACACATGCTCACACACTCATGCACACAAACATATACACACACACGTGTGCCCATGCACGCACGAGCGCACGCGCGCGTGCGCGTACACACACACACACACACACACACACACACACACACACACACACACACACACGATTCTGTGTTATGTTGGCCAACTGCTCCTGAGTATGGGGGTCTGCCCTGGAGTGTAGCTGACATACTCAGGGTCAGTCCATTGGAGAAAACAGATTTCCCTCTCCTAGCAGGTATCCACTGCAAGGTGCTTCTTGGTTAGGAACAGAACTTCCCTTTGTCAGTACTGGGATTTTTGTCTGGTCAGAATGTACACGTTGAAGGGAAATACTTTTCATGGCAGCATCTATGTACCATATGTTTCTATGATGCGCTAACATTTAGAGATGGAATATCTATTGAAAAATCAAAGAAGTAGTTAATTATTCACAAGATGTTTCCTTCTGCTCTGAATCACAGCAAATAGAACTGTTGCGATATAGAGCGGTTTTATTTTTCACTCCTGAGCACAGAGATTCCTGGTTTGAGCACGTTTTCAGCTTCATTGCTGGCCCACCACGTTTTCCTCTCCTCCCATGACCTCAAGCTTTATTCTAAATGTCTTTTTAAACTTTTTATAATCAAAGAGAAAAAGGAAATTTATAAGCTATTTGGAGTCCAACGGAAATAGCTATATATAAGTACTTTAAAAGTATGTTGCCGTGAATTTATAGCAATTTTGCCCTGATGGAAGGGAAAGCCAACAAATGAAAATATCTGCATAAACCGAATCCTTGAAAGTAACAGCTGTTACAATCTCGCCAGCCCTTCCAACGGTTTGACATTGTTTCTTTCCCTACAAAAGTCGTTTTGTGCGTTAGATCTGAACATCCTCTACCTAAGAAAGACTGCATGCATAATCGATGTCGTCCTCCCTAATCCTGTCTGTAACTTTGGGTCAATGGTACTTACACATTAAGAAAGGAGGTGAAATAAACAGGAAACCTGATTCCATTAGCTGATAGCATACGCAGCACATAGGAAGCTGATCCAATTAGCTGATAGATGGAAGAGTCACACCTCATTCTGTTACTGGAATTTAAGCATGCTTTGGAACCAACCATTTAAGCGAAACCTTTTATTTTCCTGCATACCAGATTTTCCTATGTGGTAAAGGCAAAGTAATACAAAAGAGGTGTAAATGGCAAACCCAAACTTCTATACCAAACTCTAGACATATAGGACTAAAGAAATTCTATCACCACTTTAAACCATTTATGTGATTTGAAATTTTAGTACAATTGGCGTTACTTCCTTCAGTTCTATCCCTTTCTAGAAAGTTCTTCTGGGTATTATACTGATACCATACTTCTTGTTGGTAGTTGAGGGGAGCCAAAAGCAGTACTAGATAATCTTGGGTGAATCATTACTCCAAGTATAACTGTACGCAAGTGACTTACTTTTCTGGCACTTGAATTGAAGGCATGTGTCAGTAGGCCACCAGTACCATGAAGAAGTCCAATAAGGGGCTGGAGAGATGGCTCAACAGTTAAGAGCACTGACTGCTCTTCCAGAGGTCCTGAGTTCAATTCCCAGCAACCACATGGTGGCTCACAAGTATCTGTAATGGGATCTGATGCCCTCTTCTGGTGTGTCTGAAGACAGCTACAGTGAACTCATATACATAAAGTAAATAAATAAATCTTTAAAAGAAGAAGGAGGAGGAGGAGGAGGAAGAAAAGGAGGAAGAGGAAGAAGAAGAGGAGGAAGAAGAGGAGGAGGAGAAGGAGAAGGAGAAAGAGAAGGAGAAAGAGGAGAATTCCAATAAGGCAGTGCCATTAAGAAGTCTCAACCTTAATCCCAGCACTTGGGAGGCAGAGGCAGGCGGATTTCTTAGTTCGAGGCCAGCCTGGTCTACAGAGTGAGTTCCAGGACAGCCAGGACTACACAGAGAAACCCTGTCTCGACCCATCCCCCCAAAAAAGAAGTCCCAACCTTGGGTATTGGGTTACACTTCTGACTGAGCATTATCATAAGTATAAAGCCTTTGATTAACATTTTTAAAAAAAATTGTATAAAAGCAAAAAGGAAAAGGGGGCACAGGATAGGGGTTTTCTAGGGAGGGGAAATGGGGAAAGGGGATGGCATCTGAAATGTAAATAAAATATCCAATAAAAAAAAAGAGAAAAAAAAAAAGAAGTCTCAACCTTGATGAATGCCTGGAAGCCAGGCATGTTGTGTGCTACTGTGTGTAGTGAGTTGGCCTAATGCCACTTGTATTCTAATGCTAATTTAGGGCCCCCAAGACTGATTACCCCCCAAAACAAGAGAGGTGGTTTGTAAGACACTGAGTGACCCGACCCTGTCCCCAGTTAACTGTGACTGGTAAATAAAGATACCAACAGTCAATAGTTGGGTAGAAAAGACAGAGATGGGTTGAGATTTTGTGGGCTTGGGGAGAGAGGACCATGAGGAAGGAAGGAAGAAGAATGTGCAGGAAAGAAGAGAGGACAGCGGCCGTGGGATAGAGAGAGGGGAGTGTGGCCCCAAGGCTACCCAATTGGAGCTAAGAGCAGCCCAGATAAAGCATAGTAAGTAATAACTCAGGGTTATCGTTAGGAAATAGATTCTAACAGCATGGAGGATAGGCTGCTGCCCAGCTACTGTGCTACCTCAGATACCTTGTAAATATAAAGGCTGTGTGTGTGTGTGTGTGTGTGTGTGTGTGTGTGTGTGTGTGTGTGTGTGTGTGTGTGTGGTTTATCTGGGAAGTCAATAATTAAAGGTGGGGTAGAAACCCGGGGCTGGAATTTTTAATATTTTTTACTACGACTGTGCCACTCCTAAAAGCTAGTGGAGATTTTCCTCCAATAGTGGAGATTTTCTTCCAATCCTGATGGCTTCCCCCACAAGAAAACTACCATATCCCTTGGGTTATAGAATGGAAGGACTCTTCAGAAAGGCTTAATAGATTACATTACTCTCAAAGTCATCAGTCAATAGCATATATTTAAACCATTACGCTCAGTGGGTCTGTTGGTGTCTTCTTTTACGAGAAGCCTGGAGAGAGACGGAGGGACCCAAACAGACCACTTTTTCAATCCAGCGTGTGACAGGAGAGTTCTGAGTATCTCACTCAGAAAAGTGGGAATGCAGAGTAATCCATTCTAATTTGTTTGCTTAGCTCTGAGTCATGAGAATAGAGTTGTTCCTTGTATAATAATGGCATCAATATTATCGGCATAACCACCCACTTTCTACTTTAATTTGAGGTCTGCTCCACAGGAAGTGTCTCATACCTGGTACTGTGAATCTAGTCAAAAGCTCATGACTGGAAAGGTCATAGACCCTACAGGGAAACTACTGCCATTGCTTTACTAAGTAGATAAGTTATCAAACTGCCATCTATACATTTATGTTTATATCCATAGATTAGTGCTACTCTCAGCCTTGACCTTGGTTAAAGAAGCTTAGGGGTTTTTTTGTTTTTTTGTTTTTTTTAGATTTATTTAATGTATGTGACTACACTGTCAGTGTCTTCAGACACACCAGAAGAGGGCATCCATTACAGATGGTTGTGAGCCACCATGTGGTTGCTGGGAATTGAACTCAGGACCTCTGGAAGAGCAGTCAGTGCTCTTAACCACTGAGCCATCTCTCCAGCCCGAGAAGCTTAGTTTTGTAGTACGAAAAACTCCTAACTGGTCCAAGTGCTGAGAAGTGACTTTTGAGTCCTCAGTTTTAAAAGGGACACCCATACCAACTAGGCTCAGGGAACATCGGGTATAGAAAGACCGTAAAAGCCAGAGGGTAGGGAAGAGGTCATAAAATGCTGTCTTTGGAACATGACACAGGTGCTGGAACCCGTGAACTCACAGCAGAACAAGACTTAG
This sequence comes from Rhabdomys pumilio, assembly GCA_030674055.1. Classification (NCBI taxonomy): domain Eukaryota; kingdom Metazoa; phylum Chordata; class Mammalia; order Rodentia; family Muridae; genus Rhabdomys; species Rhabdomys pumilio. Next base: position 34,882,718 of record JANHMN010000021.1, read on the forward strand.
AACCTGGTCAAGCCAGTCAACATTTCAGCACTGATAGGCAGTCATGAAGCCCCAACCCTTTGGGCCATTGAGGGCTTCTGGAGGATAGGGAGTCATTTCTCTTCAAGAGTGGGGCCACTGGTAGATGACTGTGCTCCAGAAGATGATCCCAACTCGTGTTGGTGCAGGCACTGCAAACTGAACTTAGACAGTTAGAAAACAAGAAAGAGGACAGGAAAGCGGTGTGGGAAAGAAAGGTAGACTATGTCCAAAAGGAGCAGGAGAGGGGATTTGGGAGTGAATATGCTCAAGATACATTGTATACATGTGTGAAACTGTCAACAACTCTATTTAAAATAGTCTATCTAAACGTCTGTGTAGACACACATAGACACGCAGCTGTTCCTCCTTTTCTTGTCAGCACCTACCCTGTCAATTGTGTTACTGTGTTAACAATCACAAGGATCAAGAACATCTGGAAGAAACACTGAGCGGCACAGCAAGGAAGTTAGCAACTTGGCAACTGATCTCAAGCAACCTAAATCGCATGTGCAGATAGGATGAAAGAGAAAACATCAGGAGGGTACTTGTTTTCTTCACACAATTTTCTTCACACAAAACATGAAAACGTGTGAGTGTTGGGGGGCGGGGTTAAAGCCTCATTAGGGACAATACTTACAACTGATAAGATACACTTTTTTTTTTTTTTTTTGCAAAAAGGCTTGTTACAAATTTAACACAAATGAAAAGTTACTACGCCTCAATTTTCTTTTCTTTTTTTTTTTTTTACTCTGTTAGAGACTGTTGCTCTCACATGGAAGTCACTAAGAATGATCTGCCTTGGCTATCATGAAATAACCCAATAAAGAAACAATTAAAATGAATGGTTAAAAAAAGATTTTAGCCTAATCTTATTTAAATACAGTCTCCTTTTTTAATGACTTGATCTCATTCCTTTACTACGGTTTCTAGAACAGTCAGAGGGCAAAGTCATAGTGTGTTTATTTTTATTTACTGACTTGTATGTTAAAGCAACCTCTTTTAATAATCACTTAATATAGGTTATGTACCGTTTGCTAGAGAGAGGACTAATAATGACAAGAAAGGCAGATGTGCTGTCATCGGTTTTGAAAGTTAATGTCCTCCATACTGCATTATGTAGATGCCTTCAGAGTTAAAATAAATAACTACTCAGAAAATGTAATTGCAATAGGAAAAGAAGTCAATCTCTGTAAAACGTTGGGAGCAAATTAACTCCAGAGAGAAACAGAACTTCTCTGTGGTTAATTTGTTTCTACTCCTAAAGTAATACATATTGATTGTAGAAAATTTGAAAAGTGTAGAAATGGATACAAAGGAAATAAAATCACCCAGAGGTAAACAATATTAGGACTGTGATCGTTAGAGTCATGTATTATTATACCTCATTATCAGAGTAGATATTCATTAAATCTGTCTTCCACTTTTAACTTTGGAATCGTTTGTTAAGAAAACACCTCTTTGCCGGGCAGTGGTGGCACATGCCTTTAATCCCAGCACTTGGGAGGCAGAGACAGGTGGGTTTCTGAGTTCGAGGCTAGCCTGGTCTACAGAGTGAGTTCCAGGACAGCCAGGACTACACAGAGAGACCCTGTCTCAAAAAAAGGAAAAAAGAAAAAGGAAAAGGAAACACCTCTTTATACATACACACCAAAATGCAAACATTTCTTCCCTCCAATAACAATTTGAAAAGCAAGTTCTCCTTACTTTGGAAAGAGACGAGCTTATATTTATGTCTTCTAAGAGTTTGGACTAGAAACACTTGTCTGTGACCTAAACAAGATTTAGGACTTACATGGAACAACACACTACTTGGCAAAGCCAGATCTTGGGGCAATGGGTTATTTAAATAAACAAAACTCCCATTTGCCAGGCCAACATTTGCTTTTAAAGACGTTAAAATTCTTACTATGCTTTATCCACCAATAACTATTTATTATAAAATAATCTTCTTCTATCCTATTCAGGACCCTGATAACCCAACCAAATTAGTTCTATCCACTGTACTTCCCTGTCCCAAGATCAAACTGTTACTCTTTCATGGTTACCTCCCTTACTGGACTAGCAATTAACTGAGCTTTGCTTAATCTATGTGCTGTCTTGTGAAGGAGGAGGAGTTTGAAGAAGGAGGGAGGAGTTGAGCTTGAAGTTCTGATGGATGTATAAGATCTAGAGTAAAACTGGGGTTGAAAAGATGGCTCAGGGCTGGAGAGATGGCTCAGAGGTTAAGAGCACTGACTGCTCTTCCAGAGGTCCTGAGTTCAATTCCCAGCAACCATATGATGGCTCACAACCATCTGTAATGGAATGTGATGCCCTCTTCTGGTGTGTCTGAAGACAGCAACAGAATATATATAAATATATATTTATATTTATTATATAAATATATTATATTAATATAATATATATGTATATATATATTAAACAAACAAATTTTTAAAAAATAAAGAAAAGATTGCTCAGTGGTTAAGAGTATTGGCTACTCTTCTTGAGGACTCACGTTTGATTCCCAGTACTCACACGATGACCCACAACCATCCTAACTCCAGCTCCAGGGGATCTGACTCCCCTCTTCTGGATTCTTAGTGCATGTGGCAAGAATATGGAGCACATACATACAAGCAGGAAACACATATACAAAATTAAAAAATAATTAAATAACACAATTTTGAAAGAGATCTCTAGTAGAATAAAAGAATGTGGTCTTGTAGGATTAAGAGATGAGGAAGTTTGGGGACAAGAACTCTGATAAATATTGGTGAATGGTTGAGAAGACTTGTGGTTGGGATAATTACATCTGAAAACAGAGTCTACAAAATTACCAAGACAGAGGGTTTACAATGTCTACGAGGTTATCAGATAAGGTGTACTATTTAGTTGAACCTCTAGATATAGAAATGCTTTCATTTGAGTAAAAGTTCCCCGTTGCTGTGTCAAGAGCATAGGACTGTTACTCTTCAGCCCACTCACTATACAGGGTTTGTCCCACTTAAAGCATTATGTGTGACTAGCTCATGGCTGAAAAGGATGACAGGAGTTTGCTCCTGATTTAGTTCGTCTCATTAGGGGAGCCCTCTCTTATGATCCAGAATATTTGCGTACATACAATTTGTCACCAGTCCTCAAAATATTGTACCACTGGTAGAGAACATAAGGAGGCTTGCTCATGAGGTTTTAATTTGGGGCAAAGATATGCCAGAGCTAGCTGGTCTATACTTCTACCAGAAGGCATATGTGTCCCCTTGACTTTCTTCTAATGAACTAAAATTATTGATTCATTTGCTTTTGGCTACCATGCATGACAGAGCTCTCTATCCGCTTGTATCTAATAGCTCTGGAAGCATTTCCTGTTGTTTTAAAAAAAAAAACAAAACATAAATCCCAACCATTTGATCTTTCCAAAGAAGACTCAGGAGCCAGATGCTGGGGTAAAAACCTGCTAGCTTAAAGAGGCAGAGAAAGCACCCAACTGACCTTCCTATTCCAGAGAGCTTTTTCCTCCATGGTGTGTTAATTACCATTCAACTCAAAGACCTTCCTTCCTGTTTTTTTGTGTTCACTCCCTGTGAGCTGGTTACTTGCTCTGCCTCTTGACCTAGAGTTGATTATACTCAGCTCTTGGATTCAAGGTGTGTCCTAGGGCTGAGTCACACCATTACAAGATTTTTCCAGTTCCCAATGTGACCAACTATCCTGCAACAATTCCCCAGGGCAATGACTTCAATAGTGACTGTCAGTAGGTATCTTTAATCTGTTATTTCTTCATCGCTTAATAGCCAGACTCTTCAAAGTAAAACTTGCTTTCATTGAATAGTCAGAGTTGTTGTTGTTGTTGTTGTTGTTGTTGTTGTTGTTCTTCTTCTTCTTCTTCTTCTTCTTCTTCTTCTTCTTCTTCTTCTTCTTCTTCTTCTCCTTCTCCTTCTCCTCCTCCTCCTCCTCCTCCCCTCCCCCTCCTCCCTCTCCCTCCCCCCTCCCTCTCCCCCTCCCTCTCCCTCTCCCCCTCCTCCCTCTCCCTCT
>JANHMN010000021.1:34886852-34903621 GCA_030674055.1 Rhabdomys pumilio
CTCCTCCTCCTTCTTCTCCTTCTTCTTCTTCTTCTTCTTCTTCTTCTTCTTCTTCTTCTTCTTCTTCTTCTTCTTCTTCTTCTTCTTCTTTTCCTCCTCCTCCTCCTCCTCCTCCTCCTCCTCCTCCTCCTTCTTCTTCTTCTTTTCCTCCTCCTTCTTCTCTCTTCTCCCTCCCTTCTGCTCCCCCTAGGGTTTCAGGTACCCTAGGTTGACCTTGAATTCACTATGGAGCAAAAGTTACCTAGAACTTCTTAATCTTCTGTTCCCACTCCCAGTGTGCTGGGCTTAGAGGTGTGCAGTATCAGGCTTTGTTTGTTTCATTCGAGACACTGGAACCAGAGCAGCTGGAAGCTTCTGTGTTTGGGGTTTCAGAGTGTTGACCTTAATCTGACATCCTTTTATATTTTCTTCATTTCCCCAAAGGAGGTTGTGCCATTCAAACTGATATGACATTGTAGCAGCCTGTTCTCTTCATTTCCTTCTGTACCTGGTTAACCCATTCTCTGGATTTCCAAGCATGTTTTAGTATTGTGGCCCCACAATATTATTTGTAATAGCAATAACATATGAGCAACTGACTGAACACTAAAGAAAGAGCTGAATAAATAAGTTGCGATTCAAATGAATACACTAGAGCGATTTGTAAGTGTCTGAATGGATTTTTAAAATAATATTCACTGGGGCTGGAGAGGGGCTTAATGGTTATGAGCATTTGCTGCTCTCCCAGAAGGTCAGAGTTTGGTTCCTAGCACCCAGGCCAAATGCCTCTTAATTGTTTGAAACTCCAGCTCCAAGAATTTTAGATATCTTCTTGGTCTCCATGGGCACCTGCACTCACATGCGTATACCCAATATGCAGACACACACCTAGACACAATTAAAAGTAATTCTTAAAATCTTTTAAAATAATACTAATCTATAAAGCATTTTATAATGTTTTCTTTTAGAATGTTTTAGGTAACTCAGAGGTTAAGAACACTGGCTACTCTTCAGAGGACCTGGGTTCAGTTCCCAGCACACACATGGTAGTTGACAGCCACCTGCAATTCCAGTTCTGGGGAATCTGAAGTCCTCTTATTTCTTCTTCAGACACCACCTGCACATATGCACAGACAGACATGCAGGCGAAACACCCATACACATACACTAAAAACAAATATATCTTTAAAAAAAATGATGTCATGTCAAGCAGAGATGTAACATGCCTTTAATCCCAGCAGTCAGAAGGCAGAGGCAGGCAGATCTCTGTGAGTTTGAGGTCAGCCCGGTCTATAATCAAGTTCCAGGAGAGCCAAGGCTACACTGAGAAACTCTGTCTAAAAAAAAAAAAAACAAAAAACAAAACAAAAAAAAGTTGTCAGACAGACAAGATGGCTCAACCAGTAACGACACTGGTCAGCAAGACAAATGAGGTGCGTTCTATCCCCAAACTCAGTTAAGTTGTTCTCTGACCTCCACGCGCTCCTATCCTCACACCAATAAATACGTATGAAAAGTCTTTTAATTGTTCTATTTTTAAAAAATGCCTGCATCCGTTAATTTATTCATTCTAGAAAACTGAAGTCTTTTAGCATTTTACTCTCTCTCTTCTTTTCAATTGCTAGGAAATAATTTTCAGCTGCTATTATAGACAAGAACAATACTTGTTTCTTGGCTTGTTACAAGATTGTATTTCCGTTCACAAATTCATCACGGTGTATTACGACGCAAATGAGGCAGCCATGATCAATGGCCATGGAACTCTAAGATACGATTACAGTGCTTCCCCGCTTTGACTGGAAATGACAGATTGTAATTTGGATTACAGAGTTACTACAATTAATTCTAAATTGCCAGCAGTGAACACATTCAAACCATCTTCGCCCTTCCATTTAGTGAGGCACAAGAGAAAGCATATTGAGGAACACTGAGTCATGAGGAAAGTGTGGGCACTCGTGGAAGAAATGCAACATCCATCACTGTTAAAATCAACTTTCATGGAACGCTGCTGTTCCGGGATTCTTGTCACACACTATTTCATCAATTTATTTACATGAACTGGTTAATCTGAAGGGAACAATTGCCAGAGCTTATGAAAATAGTATCATTTTTACAACGAACCAGCTTAAAATATGTCCTTCTTTACATTGAGTTTTTGTCAACCAAAATGTATTCTTCAGAAAGAGAATATTAGGGGGCTGGTGAGATGCCTCAGTGATTAAGAGCACTGACTGCCTCTTCTGAAGGTCATGAGTTCAAATCCCAGCAACCACATGGTGGCTCACAACCATCCGTAATGAGATCTGATGCCCTCTTATGGGGTGTCTGAAGACAGCTACAGTGTACTTACATATAATAAATAAATTAAAACCTTTGGGCCGGAGCGAGCAGGGGCCTGGAGTAAGTGGGGCTTGGAGCAAGTGGGGGCCAGAGCAAGAGGAAAAAGGGAAGGGGAAAAAAGGAAAGAGAAAGAGAGAGGGGGAGAGAGAATATTAAAAACAAATGAAGAGCTTCTGGCCAAAATTATAGAACCTTCAATTAATCATACTTAACGTTTAGCAGGTAACATATAGCTCCATTTGTTTGTATGCCCCAGGCAGTATCAATACTGCATATTTACCCTGAATCATTACCCTGAGACCACTGGAGGTTCCTCTGAGAAAAAAAATAACATGATACCATAAAACTCAGACACTCTCTTTCCAGGTACCAGACTTTGCTTTATGAAATTGAAACTGCATTTCAAGAATGACATTTTTTTTTTCTGCATGGGTTTGAGGCTGTCATGAAGGTAATCATTCTACGTGCAATTATCCAAAATTGCTCAGTATGCAAGCTCAGAACAAGGATTAAGTTAGCCTTTTGGTGGTGGAAAAAAACGAACACCAGGGTGCCATTGAATAAGAATTAATGTCCAGTGGTGGCACAATCTCCTAATGGGATTTGGGTCCTCTTTCTAATTTACTCTCAGAAAGTAATTTAAGGGTTGAGAGAACTGGTTGATAATTAACCTTTTAAAAACCTTCAAGGAAGAAGGATGTTTCCTTGATTTTCTCAGTAGCTATTCACATCCCATAAACTAATCATTAAGTATGTAGGTCTTCTTCTCATGTCCCTTCAAGTGTTTTGATTCAATTAAGGGTTATAGCTACAAAAAAGAAAAAAATGAAAAAAAAAAAAAACCAATAACAGTGACTGTCAACGGCCCAATACTACTAAAGAGAGCTTTAAGCGATTGTTTGAGAGTCTCACTTTTCCACCAGACTTGCTTTTGTTTTATACTGTAGCTATACTGGCTGGTTTTGTATGTCAACTTGACACAAGCTGGAATTATCACAGAGAAAGGAGCCTCCCTTGAGGAAATGCCTCCATGAGATCAAGCTGTAAGGCATTTTTTTCAATTAGTGATCAGGAGGAAGGGCCCCTTGTGGGTGGTGCCATCCCTGGGCTGGTAGTCCTGGGTTCTATAGGAAAGCAACCTGAGCAAGCCAGGGGAAGCAAGCCAGCGAGTAACATCCCTCTATGACCTCTGCATCAGCTCCTGCTTCCTGACCTGCTTGAGTTCCAGTCCTGACTTCCTTTGGTGATGAACATCAATGTGGAAGTATAAGCTGAATAAACCCTTTCCTCCCCAACTTGCTTCTTGGTCATGATGTTTGTGGAAGAATAGAAACCCTGACTAAGACAGTAACTCACCTCATTTCTCAAGGATTACCTATTCTATTTATCTTCAACCTTGGCTATTGTTGAGGCCTGCCCCCGACCCCCAGAATAGCTATAGTTATTTTGTTCCATGTCCGCCAGCTTTTTCATATTGCTGCTGTAATATGCCCGCCAGTCATCGATAAGGAAAAATAACTTGACTCAGAACAGGGTCATGCTGACCACATACCCTGTTATGTTCTGTATGTTACAAGGTTCATTAATCTTGAGAAATTCCACAAATATAAGCTTCACATCGGACTTGTCAAATTTTAGGTTAATATGAACTGTTATGTCTAAAATGGCATGAGTCAGGGCTGACCACCAGGAAGAACCTCTAACACCTGTGTATGAGCTCCTTGTGGTTTTTTTCTTCTTGTTTTTTAGCCTTATAAGCTGGCCCTGAGAAATGTCCAGCGTGCAGCTTTTAACTGTTGCCCTGATCAATCAGTCTTCAGGTATGTGCTCAATAAGCCATCCCTGTTTGAGATCGGGGTTCGTCTGGTTTGTGGGGTGACTCCTGAACCCCAATAGCTGCAAATTGAGATCATCTGAAAATGTATAAACTATACACAGGTTTTGTTTCTAGTCCTGCCTAGTACTTCTCGGAGTCGGGCACCAATACCAGTCCAGAAACTTTGACTCTAGAAGTCCAGTGTGTGGCCCTGTGCACCACAGACCTATCTGGCCCAAATGACTCCAGTGCACACTCCGCACTGAGAATGGTGCCCTGTGCTCTGTGGGTACTCTTCTTTCCTTCACCAGAGTTGACTTACACGATCATTTGGAACTTACTTTAGCCGAAGAACTCTTGAAGAGATTCTAAGAAATGATATAAAATGAATTAACCACTACTTTAGACATTTCAAACCTTCCTGTTTTCACACTCTATTGCTGGGCTCGTTAGATCTCTGGAGTTACACTGAATTTTAAAACCACTCCTTATGCCTTTCAAGTTATTAAAGCAGTAAGTGATGGCTATTCTTGATTGTCAACTTTCAACTTGATTACATCTAATTAACTAAAGCCCAAAATGGCTGGGCATGTGTGTGAGGGATTTTTCTTTTTCTTAGTGAAATAATTTGAAATGGGAAGAACTGTAGAAGAAGTCTGTATGGAAGCTTCACGTCCCAGATAAAGCTGATTGGCCTATCGCAGCTGAGGCAGGAAATAGGAGACGCAAGTTCCAATAGGAAGAAAGGATGCTGGGAGAGAGTCAGGTCAAGCGCAGAGAATTGGGACTCCTAAGGGTGACAGATGTATGGAACCTGAGCAGAGGTAACCAGCCACATAACAGAACTTAGATTAGAATAAATGGGGAAATAATTCATGAACTAGCCTGGGAATATGCCTAGCTATGTGGCCTAGGTATTTGTACAAAGGACCGCTTCTAATCTGGATCTTTGAGGTGGGAAGATCCACTGTTAATCTAGATCTTTTGAAGTGGCAAGATCCATTTTTAATCTGGGCTACACCTTCTGTGAGAAGCCTATAAAAGAAATGGAAGAAATTGCTTTTCCCTTTGGCTACTTGCTCTTGCTGCCAAAATCAAGTCCATCCCTTTACTGGCATTAGAGCTTACTTCTTCATGATTCTGATGTATACTGAAGTCCAGCTGAGACACCCAGCTTTGTGGACTGAGCAACTACTGGATTCTTGGATTTTCTATTGGTGGATAGTCACTGTTGCACTAGCTGGACCACAGCCTGTAGGCCATTCTAATAAATCATATATATCAGACATACATATATGTGTATATGTGTTTGTATATACATATATATGTACATATACAAACATATATACACATATATACGTATATATATACGTATACATATATAGGTATATATACACATATATGTATATGTGCATATACATATATATATATACATATACATGTATATGTATATATAAATATACATACACATACATATACACACACACATATATATATATATTCAATATATAAGTTCTATTCCCCTAGAGAACTTAGATTAATACAGATACTTGACGCCAGAAGGGATTCTGGAATTTTTTAGTATCTGGAATAGGCTTTACAGTTTGCCAACACCTACAGTTAAGGAAGCCTTTCCAGTTACTGAAGACTTTCCTGGGAACTTGGAGAGTTCTGAAAGCCCATGGTATGAACTATTTTACAAACTTAAAGAAACTAAGACATTTGATTATCCTCATTTACCGATTATGAGAGGTAACAGATTGAGGGATTCTGTATGTAAAATTTTTGACCGTTTGTAGAAAAATAAGGAAGATGCTGCTGCTGCTGCTAGATGGTTGGTCCTAGCATCTCTGGATAAATTGACATAGGAAGAGAATGAGCTCTGTGATAAAATTAATCTACTTCTAGCATTTCAGAACACAGTAAAACTGATAGGCACCAGATGTGCACACACAATCTGAGCTGCCCTGGAAGAGCCGCTTCTTTGCAGCAGCTACAGAGCTAAAGCTGTGGAAAATCAAACTGAAGTCTCCATTCTAAGTCGGCTAAATTACAGCAAATACTCAGGTCCCAGCCTTGGAGGGTGTCCGTGGTTAAAGAAAGGGCATTAATTGGTGAAATGGGAGTCTGTAACTTGGCATTGGCAATGTGCCATGAACTTTGAACCTCAGATTCTCAAGGGTTTATCGCACCCAAGGAAATCTCCACTCTCAGCAGATTTACTCCTACCCCTGAAATACTGCTTTTCCCACCTTTGATTAAGGAAATTAATCCTTCATTGTCTGCTAAACCAGCAGTGACTTTCTCTGAAGGAGATGCCAGCCAAGTCAATATTGATATCCCTCACGGCCCACCAACAGTTGCTTCTAGACCTATAACCGGACTTAAGGCATCCATCTTTTAAAAAATTAAATAAAATCCTAAGTTCTACTTTGATGAATCAAGTGCTCATCCTCCATGTCATTTTCAAATGTCATCAAAATGCTAACATCTACACAGCTTTCAGAAGTGAGTAAAAGCTAGACAAACATTCAAGGGAACACAGACAAGAAGCAGCTGTTCAAAATGTCTAGAAAAAAAAAATTAAAAAACAGCTTATGCTGTGTGGATTCTGCCCTCACCAGCCCCCCGCGCTGTGAGATGCCATCCTGCAGAACTATAGCCTCTCTCAAGCCTTCTGCACATGCTCTTTTATAACTTGAGCAAGTCATTCTTCCCTGTCCCTTATCGCCCTTGAATGTCATACGACTGTGTGGCACTTCCAACTCTTGTTTGTTTGGTTTTATCAAGATAAGGTTTCTCTGTGTGACAGCTCTGGCTATTCTGGAACTCACTTTGTAGATCAGGCTGACCTCAAACCCACAGAATCCCGCCTACCTCCCAGTGCTGGGATTAGAAGCATGTACCACCATGCCTGCCCTCACTTTCAAGTCTTAAAGGAGGCATACATTTCCAAATGCACACTGACTTGAAGATTAAAACCAAGCCATGGAGGGCAGATAACTGAGATTTGGAGTTCTGACTGAAGAGTTCATAGTACCATCAGAATGACTCCTCACTGCGGCTGTCTAGCCCGGAGTTCTTATTAGCATTTCCTGGTGTGTCCATTGAAATGTCCTAACAGTTCTTTTGACTTTACATATTGTTGGGGTACACTGGATGTAGGTGTGTCTCTGTCCTTCCTCACCCGCCTAAGACATTCTATGGTTGGCTTTAATAAAGAAAGGGAAGGCAAGGCTTATAGGCTGAGAGGGGTCTCTGGGAGAAGAATTGGAGACGATTTGGTAACAGGACACAGGAAGCAACAGGAGCCTAGACGAGTGAGGGGGGTGGGGTTAACAAATGGGCCAAGTGGCAGTCGTGGACTATAAAATTGAATTAATTAAAGATCACTGAGAGGTAGCCTTGCTATAGAGCCTACGCTTTTATAAATTATAATAAGTCTCTTGTCATTATTTGGGAGCTGTGGGGTGGAGGGTCCAAGAAAGTCTGGCAATAACATGTACTATGATCTGCCTAGAATATCCTATTGAAAGGATCGAATTATAGATGTCCCGTTTAGAGCCGAGCACCCCAGGCTGTCATTCACTGCGATCTTCCAGTTGTGCCTTCTGCATTCATCATCATCTATTGCAGAGAGAAGCCTCCTTGTTGTGAGCTGAGAGATGGATTAATCTGTGGGTATAAACAACAGGCCTTTGATGTCAGCACTTGGGAGGCAGAGTCAAGATCTCTGTGAGCTCAAGGCTATAGTGAGTTCCAGGCCAGTCACGGCTACAAAATGATAGATCCTATATAAAAAAAGGAAACAACTACAACAACATAGGACAGTTTATTAATACGTCTATTTAGCAGAGTAACGGTATAGATTTTTCCCTAGGACCCATGACAGCTGGTTACAGTCTTGACCCAGTTAAGAAGGACTAGGCATGAGCTGACTCTCATGCAGCCTTAAATCTACCCAGAAAGTAACTGGTTATTCCCATGCCATTTTGTCACAGTTGCACCACTAGGCACATCTGGCCAGGGCACTCATTACTATAGTTCGCAGGGCCCACAGTTGGCTAAGGCTGTTGGTTACTCTTCCGCCTGGTAGCATGTACAGAAGATTCCAGGACTATAAAGCTAGCTAGTAAAGACGGCAATTCCAGGTCAGTACCAACCTGACTTTTCTGTGCTCTATCACACAAGTGTGTGGTCTTTAGCTATAGTTACTTACCATCAAGTTCTGGAGAGTAACCAAACACAATAAGAATAGTCTGGAAGGTTTGGGGGAGGGTGTCTGTGACCTCATTGACCAACACCTTGAAAAGATACAGCTCACACTTGGCACTGGCCTTAAACTTGCTATCTACCAAAGCCCAATCTAAACAAGTCAGCCTCAGGCCATATACCAGAATTAAACAATCTAGGCTTTTGTTAGCCTAGCACCTAAAACTAAAACCTAATCTCCTAATGCTGAAGAATTATCCATACCAATTGTCCAGTTAAGGAACATATTCAGGGGCTGGAGAGATGGCTTAGCAGTTAAGAGCACCAATTGCTCTTCCAGAGGTCCTGAGTTCAATTCCTTATCTTAGTGGTTAAGAGCACCAATTGCTCTTCCAGAGGTCCTGAGTTCAATTCCCAGCAACCACATGGTGGCTCACAGAACATCTGTTTTGTTTTTGTTTTTTTTCAAGACAGGGTTTCTCTGTGTAGTCCTGGCTGTCCTGGAACTCACTCTAGACCAGGCTGGCCTCGAACTCAGAAATCCGCCTGCCTCTGCCTCCCAAGTGCTGGGATTAAAGGCGTGCGCCACCACTGCCCGGCAATAATTCTTTTTTTAAAAAAAGGAACATATTCAGGTTGTAAAAGAGCAATCTGACTCAATAGAGTTGTGGTCTTGCTTTTTCCAAGATGAAACATTTCCCCACCCAGGAGATTGCCAGGCCTCCGAAGGTCTTATTCTTACCAGTTTTTTCCTTAGAAGACTTTAAACATTTTGAAAGATTTAATGAGACCATTAAAATAATTTACCCTTTTTCAATAAGTAAGAACGAAGATGAGCAAGTTCTCAGTAACTAGCTCCTAGAAGGCATTAAAAAAATGAAACAAAACGAAACAAAACCATTGTTACTGCAGTTCCTTGCTCAAAGAACAAACACTTGCATTCTCGTGTGGCAAGTATTGTATGCAGAGCCATCCCCTCATCTCCTTAAGGGTATCATATATATATATACATACATACATACATACATACATACATATATACATGTATGTATGTATATGTACACGTCTATATGTATACATATACACATATGTATACATATATACACATATATATGTATGTATGTATATCAGATTTCTATTTTATGTTCATTGGTGTTTTGCCTGTGTGAGGGTCTCAGAAACCCTGGAACTGGAGGTACAGTTGTGAGCTTTCATATGGGTGCTGGGAACTGAACCCAGGTCCTCTAGAAGAGCAGCCAGTGTTCTTAACTGCTGAGCCATCTCTGCAGCCCAAGAAACATCTTTTAAAACAGGAAAAAAAAAAAAAAAAACCAAAAGTCCCCACCATGGCCGTTTTTGTTCTAGAGCTGGAGTCTCATGCAGTTCTAGTTGGTGTTTAACACTATAGAGCCAAGAATGGCTTTGAAATTCTGATCCTGACTGTCAAGATGACTTGGGCATGGGGGTGGTGCAGGTGATGACACTGGCTGCCAACCCTGATGACCTGAGCTCAGTCACCAGTATTCACATGGGGAAAGGCAAGGACTTGTGCAGGCCATTCTCTGACCTCCACATGGGCACCATCATGTGCGTGCGTGCATGCGTGCATGCGTGCGTACAGGTATATGTGTGGATACTTGTCCACAATTAAAACAAAAACTCTGATCTTCTTGTTCTGTCTCAAGTGTGCTGGGGTGTGTGCTACCATGCCTAGTTTAAATGATATTGAGGATCAAACCCTGGACAATGTGTATGCTAAGCAAGCACTTTACCACTGGACCAAATAAACCTACTTCTGTCTTTTGAGACAGGCTGGTCTTGGACTCAGAATAGTCTTCCATCTTCCTGCTATGATTAGTGTACTGCTGTGCCTGGCTGGATTTTTTAAAGTTGTGTTTCTTCTAGGTTTAAAAAGTATCCACAAACTTAATACGAAACTGATATTTAAACAAGCAAGATAATTGTTTCCTTACTGTAGCCACAAAATTTGGAAAAGCCATTGCAACTAAGAATGACCCTCTAGAATCTAGAAAACGACTTTATTCTAATGTCTCAAAGAGTATTGTCTGCAGGACTTCAAAAACCAACATTCTTCCCAGAGCTGAATGTTGGGGCGTACACCTATGATCCCAGCGCTCAAGCAGAGAACACAGAGACCATAATCAAAAAGAAAAAAAAAATCTGTCTATCTTTACCTCAAACTTGTGATTAGTTTTACTAATATTCTATTTATTACCGTCCCCAGAAGTTTGGTGCATTTTCATCACATAGAATGTCAATACAGGTGCATGGATAATCTCATATCCACAGACAAGTATCTCAGACCATGAATAATGGTTTTTAACTCCCATCTAAAACAAGGAGAAAGTAAATGAATTCGGCTGAGTCCCTTGTGTGTACACTACACACAGGGCAGGCATTCAAGAGAAAAGGACAGGAGTCTGGTTAGTTGGATCTTTAAACATCTTTAGCAGGATACAAGGAAACAGCCATTGTCACGCACCTGCTCTCTGTTTCCACTAAACAATACATTTGCTTTTTCTTGAGCACACACATTGTGTCTAACGATCCCGTGACCCACGTGACCCACAGCCTTGTCGACTGTGGTGCTCCCCCAGAAGGAAAAGCAAGCGTAACCCAGACTGAACTGACACAGCTCACACTCTCCTTACCCAACCGTTTCCACAGGGAATGACACCAACTCTGACTCTGTGTTTCCAGAATACTTTTAAAGCGTGACTTACATAAAACATCCTGAGAATAGGGTAAGTAAACTTTGAATTTCTGAGGTGCCACTGGTGACTTTTTCAAAAGCGCAGCTCCTGCTGCCTCTCAGGAAGCTGGTCAGGTGAGGGTGGAACTGGACATTGGGTAGTAGCCACACTCAGGAAATCAATGTTATAAAGTACAGAAGATAGAAATGTGAGACAAAGCCAAGCAGTGGTGGCGCACGCCTTTAATCTCAGCACTTGGGAGGCAGAGGCAGGCGGATTTCTGAGTTCGAGGCCAGCCTGGTCTACAGAGTGAGTTCCAGGACAGCCAGGGCTACACAGAGAAACCCTGTCTCAAAAAACCAAAAAAAAAAAAAAAAACAGGAAAACCAAAACCAAAAAAAAAAAAAAAATGTGAGACAAGCCAACCAAACCGTCTATTACTTCTTAGAGGTAAGAAGGTGGGAAAGAGAAATCTTACGAGGTGACTTTTGCCTTTTACTTTGTATTAAAGGCACGGGTCAAACAGAAGTAGAAACGGGGGTAGCATGAAGCCCGACTCAGGAGTGCTAAGGGTGATACACTTGTCTTCGCTTACCCTCTACTCTTCGACCAAACTATACTTTCCCTTTTCCACCTTCAAATAAAACCATATTCCAAGGAAACCCTAGGCCCAAAGTCATGAACTGCAACTGAATTGTAGGCAGTTTCTAGATTCCTGATTCACAAGCTTAAAGGAAACACTTAAGAGTGAGTAGCCATTTCCATTAAAATCGTATGCTAATGAGATTCTTTTGGGGAGGGTTTCTGGACTCAGAAGCTATGGGGGGTGGGGTGGGAAATACATAAACAAACACCCAAAGAGGTGTGGGAGAAAATGAGAGTTGCAGAGATGGCTCAGTGGTGAAAGGAACGCTCGTCCAAGGGTCTGGGGTTTAGTTCCCAGCACCCACATAGTGGTTCATAAGCACCTGTCACTCAAGTCCCAGGGGATTTGAAGTCCTCCTCTGGTATCTGAAAGGCATCAGGTATGAACGGGGTGCAGACCCACGTGCAGGCATAATCCCCATACACATAAAATAAGTTTAAAAAATGAAAACATCATTTACTTAAGATTACTGAAGGCATACTGGTAAGAGAAAAAAACAAGTTGCAAAATGTATGTCTAGTAAATAAACACGCATGTAAACACATAGCTAAACAGTGTCTGAGTAACACTAACCCTCAGTAGTTACCATCTGGGAGCTTGTATCAGCGGTTAGCTCTGGTTATTTTTTCCCTTAAAATGTACTATTTACATAACTAAATATAAAATTAGAATTCTTATATTTCATTCATATATATATATATTATATAAATATATATATTATAAATAAATATATATATATTATAAAACAACTTTGGAGTTTTATCTTGCACTTCACCATTCATTGGTCTTGCCCTGTTGAAATGGAAATAAAGCAAGCACATGAGCCTGATGAAGAGCCAGAAATATCAAAATGAAAAGAACTGGTACACTGGAAACGAAGGCCATTTAGAGCCCACCTCCATCACGCAGCATTCAGGGAATGAAGGGCTGAGGAAAGGTATCACACAGTCCAGGTTGGCTGTTCTAGGGAAGGACCTGGGTCCGATTCCCAGCCAGCACCCACACAATTCCCACCACCGGTTACCATCTGTACCTCTAGTTCCAGAGCTGACACGCTCTTTTGACCTGCATGGGCACCAGGCATGCCTGTGGTACACGGACATACATGCAGGCAAACCACTCGTACACATTTGAAAACAAACTTCAAGAGAGAACGAGGTATGCGGCAAGACCGCTCAGAGTAGGCCTGACTGCATGGGTTTGTTCTCCAGACCCCATCGTGGAAGGAGAGAACTGATTCGTACACACCTGTGGTACACAGGTGTCCACAAAAAATATACACAAAACAAGCAAATAAATGCAAGAATACTGGAAAAAAAAAAAAAACAAAACAGCTGTAGAGGTGGATCCCAGGGCTTTTCCACGAAGATGGTATACAGATCCTGCCTAAGCAGGAGCAATGTTCAGGGTCTATCAAACTCAAAAGTATCTGTTTAGAAGACACGCATTTCTGCTTGAGACAGGGACCGCTTGAAAGAATTCATAATTTGGGGGCTAGGGACGCTCAGCTGAAGTGTTAGCCTAGCATATGCAAAACTCCAGGTCTGATCACTCCTCAGCGCCACACAAACTGAGTATGTGGTGCATAGCGTTCAGGAGGTCCAGGCAGGAAGATCCGGAGGAACTCAAGGTCATCCTCAGCTACACACAAAGTTTAGGGCTTTTTTTTTTTTTTACTTCAATATTATAATGCTAAAATGCAATCAGAAAAATTATGCTCAAATTTGTAACTCACTGGCTTTCTTAAAAAAGAGAAAGGCCATCCAATCCAAGGCATAAACGTTGCATGTGTCCAGAACACCAAATGTATCGCTGTTACAGGTGTTAATGAACAATAGCAACATTGTAGCATATGCTGAAACCAAGTACACACATCTCAGTGAATCAGCACTTTAACTATGGAAACCCAGGCAATGCATTCTGTAAGTTAGGAGAGTGCAGAGATCTACCCCGGCAGTCCCTTTAGTCTTCTGAGTCTCTCTGCGACCTTCCTATCATTCACTACTATCTACAGCCTCTCCTAGACAGTCTCCAGATTCAGAATGGTCAAGAAGTCAAAAGAAAAGGGACAAAGCAAACTGTGTCAAGTGATAATATAATTTACCTTTGCAAATGCCACCCGCATCATCTACAAATAAATATTGAAGACTCATGGTATAGAAGCCTGACAGCATTTATAAAACAGAAAATGATGAACTATATACTAAAAGAAACAGTACGATAATCTACTTTTTTAAATGCTCTAATTATTTGACACATAACGTGCATCTTGCCTTCTCTAGAAACTTCAATAATTGCCAGGTATTTGTCAACGTGATTATAAACATTATTGGGGTATAGAGTTCTATTTCCTCAACTTTATCTTTTATTACTGGAAACTAGAGAGAGTAGGGAGGAAGGGAAGAGGGGGGAGAGGGAGGGGAAGAAACACCATTGTTCTTTAACACCAAAAAAGAAAATTAAACTAAAAAAAGAAAAGCAATAATTTAGAGCTAATATTTAAAAAAAAAAAGATAATACAGTGACAATCATGATTTTAGGGTATTCTTAGGAGACACTACAAACACAACAGGCATGTATTTCATAGAACATGGTACTCTTTTTTTTTTTTTTTTTTTTTCAGATTAGTTTATCCCCCAAATGGTTGCTGAATACATTTTAAAAAGCATTCTTCTTCTTTCATAATCATAGAGCAATCCAAGCAGCAGGATACCGATTACAGAAACAGTGACTGCATACTTTAACATAACAACGATAGTAATGAGTATCTCAGACTGGCTTTCAGAGATGGGACAGGTCTATCTACTTGCGGAGAGGCTCCCCCTACCCCTAGCATGTTTTGTGCCTTTTCCTGGGAGCACAGCTGTTAGAAATGCAGAGGTATAACAGAAGGAAGACAGTACCAGGCAAACCCTATCACTCAGTCTACCATCGCCTTGTCTTCCCTTATACACGCCCTCGGCAGACGGTCCTGGCCAGTTTCATCTGACTTCAAATCTCCCATGCTTCATAGCACAGCAGGTACACCGTATCGCTTATCTTTGTTATTGAATCAGCATGGATCAGAGAGAGAGAGAAGAGGAGAGGTGAGAGGTGAGGGGTAAAGCACAGCATAGAGAAGGTTTCTACCCCAGCAACGATTACTGCAACTGCACAGCAGAGGCTCCCATGTGAAACGGACACAACTGTGCATCAAAAACTCCAGTCCAGCCTTCCAATGGTCAAGTTTAACTTATTTTAATTTCATCTGTACTTTAGAAACAGTACTCTATTCCAATGTGGAGACTATATTTCCTATCTCCAACAGTACTATTGGCAGCAGTCCTTACTCCTGAAAAGGCTGGAGGGTAGGAACAAATGTTCCAGTGACCCATGCTTCCTCCTGCCCCTTAAGTCCCTGCATGGACACCAACTTCACAAGAAACCGAGGGTGGCACAGCGCAGTCAGCTGGTAATGGAACACAGCTGTAGCTCATTCTCCTGACTCTTCCCATTCTAACCATCATTAGGCACACAGCAAAGTGGTCCGCATTTTTAATTTGGCAAGGTCAATTAAGTAAGGAAGGAAGGAAGGAAAACTAAAAGGAGGGCTCAGAGAACACAAAGCTAAGTTCAGTTCCTATTGTTTAGATAGTTAAACTGGGAGCCGTTCACCTTTCAGCCTATTTGAGAAGGTTTTAGCTACTCCTAAGACTCTGGTAGCATTCACTCACTGATCAGCACCTCCTCGTATCTTCAGAGATGCTTACTAACTGCATTACTGTATTCTACTTCCTACAAGAAGGGAATCCAGGGACCATTCCATCTCATCTTACACACATTTACTAGTTTTCCAAGCATGACAGAAATGGGAAAAAAAAAAATATATATATATATATATATTTGAACAAGAACAATTTATGTTAGTTTCCACAATCTGCTTTTTTTCTGTGAGCAGTGCCTGGTTCTTTTCTAAATGAACAAATTTCAGTCCAATGCTAAAGAGAAAAAAAAAAAAATCTAATGTGGGACTAATTGCAAAACAAACAAGATTATGATTTTATAATAAAATCTTTCCAGTGTTTGCTGTAACTGAGTTACAAAACGCTTCTTCCCATAGAGACTCAGGAAAACTCTTATAAAATGAAATACAGCTCTCTATATTCATTTCTGACAAGCAATAACCAATAAAATGTCCTCACAAGGGACCCAGGAATGCCACCTCAGGAGCATAAAGTACCACTCACGTTCTGCATGAGTAAGCCTTGGTCAGAGGCTACTACAGGAACTCTCTTCTCGGGCCAGGGTCAGAGCCCATCTGGAAAGTCCTACAGAAGACTTGAGTTGGTGCAGAAATGAAACTTGGCAAGCGTCTAGCATCACTCAAGTTCTTCTAAGGTAACCATTCTAAAACAACATTGGCAGAAGGAATCTTGTTTAATAATAATAAAAAGGCAAATGCTGCTTTTGGATCACTGGGACATACAGAGGCAAAAAAGAAAAAAAAAAAAAAAAGAAAGAAAGAAAAGAAAACAAAATAGAAAAAAAGGAAAGGGGAAAGTGACGACAGTAAGTCAGGTAAAGTATGTGTACATCTAAGCACGTGTGTTCACGTGACGACAGGTGAAGGGCGATGAGCGTTATAACAGAGTCAAAAGCTTAGGTGTTATCACCAACGGTTAATTCACCTTACAGTCATCAATAAGACAATTGTATATATTTTTGCACCTTGCGCTTGTAAAAGCAGATAAAATATTTAATATGTAATTTACAATGTATTTTACCAGCTCAGCATACAGGATGTTTAAAGATTATATCAAAGTAGTAGACAGTTAGGGGCCTGTGCAAACCCTGCAAAAATAGAACTTCACGTATCTGCTAATCAAAAAACAAAAACAAAAACAGTATGCTGTTTAGAAGTGATTCAATTCAAACTACCACAAAATACAAAGGACTGCAAAAATGTATACCATTCCAACATCATATATAAGTTATTAAATAAAGATCTGATTTAAAAGAATATAAATGAAGCCTTTAAGTAGGTCTTTTCTACATGCATATTATTCCTCATTAAAGAAAAAAA
>JANHMN010000021.1:34903631-34933991 GCA_030674055.1 Rhabdomys pumilio
AAGCAATGCTACTGGTGATTAGTAGAAGACCTCATTTTCCTAAAGGAAATTATGAATAACTTTGGAATCTTAAAGTAAAATTTATTTCAAAGTTGGTGTACACATATTTTTTACCTAGAAATGAAACCAGTTTCATCAAATTCCCGAGAGAATGAAGTCCATAAGGCTACAGTCTGATGACCGCTCACCATTACTGCATGGACTAGCATTCTCCTAAATACAAGGACTGGATTGGCAACATGAAAAATGAACTTCTTAGTAAGGCCATACTTATTAAGAAACTTGCTTTTCTTTTTCCTAGAAAACCTTTTATCATGAAAACTTCAAACATGTAAAAGTAGAGAAAAAAGCCTAATAAAGCCAACTTCTCATTTTACCCACATGTCTCTACAATTATTCTGAATCAAGGGCCAGCCACATGTTCTTCATGGAGTGCTGTACTGTGCTTCTGTGAGAGCCATGCCTTTTAAAAGCTTCAGCACATCATCATCCTGACGCCTCAAAGACTTAGCCACAGCCTTCCTTCCGTGCATTCATGCACTGATTGTTCTCACAATGTATCCACTCATCTGTCAATCAAGATGAAATAAGATCCACCCATTACAACAAACTGCTATGGCTCTCAAATGTGTGCTCTTCTTTTTCATTTAAAAAAGTATGTGTGCAGTTCAGAGGTCACCCTCGAATGCCACCCACCTTCTTCTTTGAAAAGGATTTTTCACCGGGCGGTGGTGGTGGTGGTGGTGGTGGTGGTGGTGGTGGTGGTGGTGGTGGTGTATGCCTTTAATCCCAGCACTTGGGAGGCAGGGGCAGGCGGATTTCTGAGTTTGAGGCCAGCCTGGTCTACAGAGTGAGTGCCAGGACAGTCAGGGCTACACAGAGAAACCCTGTCTTGAAAAAAAAGAAAAGGATTTTTTACTAGGACTGAGATCTTGCCTATTGAGTTAGGCTAGGCTAGCCCCAGGGATCCAACTCCACAGCTTGGGGACGTGGGTGGGGGGAGGAGGGAGCTTATAAACACCATGTGTGGGTGTTGGAAATCAAGCTCGTGTCCACACGTATACTTACAGAAAAGCACCTTCCTTACCAACTGAGCGATATCCTCAGCCCCTTGAATGTATTTTAATACACAAATTGTCCTTGCGTTTTAAAAAAGTCACACAGACATTTAAAATACATTAGCACACATGAAACAAGTGACTTCCAAACCACTAGTTATTGCTTAAGAAAGACAAAAGTCCCAAGATTTTAAAACAATACTTTTTTTTCAAGGTAGGGTCTGGATCTCGCTATGTAGACCAGGCTAACCTCAAAAGTTCTCCTGCCTCAGCCTTCTGATTGCTGGGATAAAGGTGTGTGCCACTATTCCTGGCTAGAAAGATTAATAAGAGTTTTTAAAAAGCCATTTTAAATATGCTAATGTGTGTATACGTACTTTTACAGAGGTCAAGGAAGAGCTCCTCAATGCCTTTGTTCTGTTTGGCGGAAGTATGATAATGCTTTGCTCCCACAGACTCTGCGTACCTTCACAAAGGAGAAAGGAGTCAGTGACAGAAGCCTTTCTGCAATCGCAATCTTAGTAACGAAGTTTACTTTTCTGACTTACTAACTTACCTAGGTTTAGTCACACTAAGCGAATTTAGCTACTTAACTTCTCCACATATTGAACCAAATTTAGAAAGAAAAAAACATGAACAGGATTGAAATTTTATATACTGATTTGGAATGCAAATACCTTAAAAGTCTTTGTGATCCATTACATTGAATCTTTATAGCTCTCCTCCACATATTCTCTCATTTTTAGTGAAATCAAGAGAAATTACAAGAGAAATACCTTACTCTTGCCAGCTGCCCACCACTCTGAAGTGCAAGCATGCTTCCTGAGAACAAGTGTTCAGTCCTCCTTAAGGGTGTGTAAGCAAACCATCAAAGTGCACAGTAAGTGTGCTCCCATGGGGAGCACTTCCACTGGGGAGCATTGCCACTGGGGAGCATGAAACTTACGATTCTGCTTCTTGAATGGAGACGTGTCTCTCCTTTTCCAAGTCTATTTTATTACCTAATGTGAAAAAAAGAAACACTATCCTTAATACTAATTTATTTTTAATACAATTAGACAATCTTAAATATATAATTGTGACTAGTTATTTGAAAAATAACAGTACTCCCCATCAGCCTTCCAAATGTCTCATCACAGAGAGGTGAGAGCTGTCTACAATCTCTCCTCCTGCAGAGTCAGTGTAGTAGCATGTGAACTCTCACCTCCTGCACACAGTCAGTGTAGTACCACGTGAACTCTCACCTCCTGCACACAGTCAGTGTAGTACCACGTGAACTCTCACCTCCTGCACACAGTGTGGCTACCACGTGAACTTTCAGCCTGTCAGAGGCAAACACTCTCTCTTCCACAGAGACCATAAGGCACAGCAGGGGCTAAGATTCACTCGAAAGTATAGTCATTTCTTTATGAAAGTATATATATATATATACATAGTTTTAAAAAACAAAACAATTCTTTATTTCTCAATCAACTTAAAGCCAATCAATAATTAAATATAATTATTGGTTTACTAAAATATACTATGCTTGCATCTTGGGCTCTAAAACAAAACTCTTATTTGATAACATGAACTAATTAAAGTAAAAATTTTAATGTATGGATTTTTAAGTACTCCTCTACCATAGAGAAACTTTAAATATATTGTTTATAAAACAATATTAGTGATATTTTACAAGGTAATATATACATGCCACATAGATTTAAAATTACTGAATGTTTAGTTTTCCTTAAACAATGGATCTAAGCCAAGATTTTACTAAAAAACAAAAACAAAAACAAAAAACCCCAAGTAGAACCAAAATTAAGATACTGAAAAAGAAAACAATAGAAAAATAAAAACAGCCTTATATTTTAACAGAATAAGCACAGCACCCAATGAGAGACGAAATCTCATAACCGGGAAGACCAAGTGAACAGGTCTGAACTGAAGACCTGAGACAATCTGAGCCCTTAACTCTGCGCTGCAACAAATGCGAACGGAGGAGTGTGAGTGGGAGACACTAAAGTCAGTGTGCGCTGACTCGTCAGCAGAGAGCGCTGTTCTCTGAACAGATCCACACTGCTACAAGAACCACATTAATTTCACAGTCTACATTACAGTCTGTCAATAAAAATTCAATCCAATACATATTATAGCCAGTACACTGGACAGTAGTCAGAGAGAGAGCAACCTGTTTTACTCTATAGACACAAGAAGCACCACCTGGTGCCAGGTCTCCTACAAAACTTCACCACGGAGCTGGGGCGATGGCTCAGTGGTTGGGAGAGCATACTGTTCTTCCAGAGGACGAGAACTTAGTTCTTCACCCATGTTGGTCAGCTCACACCTAACTGTAACTCCAGCTCCAAGAGGAAAGGGCCTCAGGCTTTCGTGGGGGCTTGCACTCACATGTACATACCCCTCTACACACATATAACTAAAAATAATACAAATCAATCTAGCCAGATGTGGTGGCACATGCCTTTTACCCAAGAACCTGGAAAGCAGAGGCAGGCAGATCTCTGGGAGTTCCAGGCTAGACAAAGCTCCTAATGACCATCTTTGTTTCTCTGTCTCTTTCTATGTATGTGGTTGTACATACACACACACACACACACACACACACACACACACACACACACACATATATATTTAACAATTTCATTATATTAGAACTTAGGAAAACTTGACTGACCAAACTTCTAAAAAGGAGATCAAGCTTTGTTAACTGTAATTTATATAAAAGCAATGAGTTGACATGGCTGTTAAATATGTCAACCTTGAACTGGGCACACTGAGGACAACAATCCCTAGGATCTAGGATGCCTGGGAAGCTAGCCCTGCACCTCATGATGCGCCTGCAGCGCTCAAACACCTGGCGAGACAGTGATTCCTCTGGAAAGGTGGACAGCATGGAGAAGCACCCCATTTATCACAGTGCATGACTCAGAGGACAAAAGACAGGCACATTTTGAGAGAACTTGTCTGAAGATGAGCTGCCCGGAGAACTTAAGAAAGGGAACAACCACAGGACAGGGAAGCCCAGCTGAACCGGCAGCAGCCCAGTGGCCAGAGAGCCCTGGAGGCAGTGGAGAGAGCAGAGGACCAGATGCTGATGAGTGCACAAGACAGGAGGCTCAGTCCGGGAAGAGAAGTTTACAGGAAAGAGCAACCCCACTGTCAGCTGCCAGAACAGATCTTACTACTGAGACTAAGCAGACAGTTGCGCAGACCCGAGCCTGAGCTGGTGCGGAAGGAACCAACCTCTCCAGCCATCTATCTGTTCACTACGGGTGTGGAGTCTGGAAACTGAAGCTCCACTGGGTTCCTTAACCCCAAAAGACTCATCCTTCCAGCAGAGCAGTGGTACGTAAGTCATACTGAACAGACGCACAGGTCCTCAGACTCGGCAGATCTCAGTGCTGTAGTTGCTGCCTGCGATCTCAATGCACATGGGGGATAACCCCTTCAGCTAAGACGGCCATCCTGGAAGCTGTGCTGGAGAGCCCAGGGACTTGACCAACCACAGAATGCAAAGCTGAGTGTTGTTAGCACCAGTGAACATCAGACACTTGTCCACTACACCTCAATGTGAGCATACACAGTAGGAAAGACGAGAGAGGCTGCAAATTCAACTGAAGTCCCCCCTCCCCTATATAAATAGAATTCTATAACTTTTGAGAGCCAAGAAAGAAGCTGCTCCAACAATTTGGGGGGGGGGCTTTATCCTTTTCATTACATCTTTGGGAAAGATTTAATTATTTATTATGTGCATATATGTATGCCTGTATTAGTTTATGTGCACCATGTATGGAGGTGGCAGGTGCCCATGGAGGTCAGAGGCCACTGGATCCTCTGGGACTGGAGTTACAGGTGGTTTTGAGCCTCCTGACATGGGAAGCAAGCCTGCAGCATCAGCAACAGTGCTCAAGTGCTCTTCCCACTGAGCCGTCTCTGCAGCTCCTCTCGTACTACATCAGAAGCAGCATTCCTAAAGCTTTTCCTGTTTATCCCCTCGTGCGCGTGCCATCTATTTTGGCTTATACATTATCATTATTGGCACTACTGCCCACCCCTTCCTGCTCCAACATCACATGGACTATTATACTTCTGGCAGTATTTTTACTTCATCTTACTGGAGACTTTATTTTGGTGTTGGGTTTTGCCTTATAGAAAAACTAATACCTAAATAAACATTAATACCTAAATAAAAAACTACTATCACATATGCATGATACAAGGAGATGAACATGCTTCAGCACACATGTGGAGGCCAGAGGACAGCTTTGCAGAGCTGGTTCTCTCAGCACTTACATGGGTCCCAGGGGTTGCATCTCGGTCATGAGGACTTGTGCCCGCTGATGGGTTCACTGTTGATCCCTTCTTATGGTTATTTACATTTGTTTTCACACCTTTTCACAATTGGGAACTTTTTCACAGTTTCTACCTTCCCTATCTCTTGTGCTTTTCTCTTCCCTGACATTATATTTTTCTCTTTTTCCTTTTGCTTAAACTAGCACACTTTCACTTTCTTATTTTCTAGTCTATGTTCGGTGCTGAGATAGTAGTGGACTTGTATATATATTTTTGTATCTCGCACAGTTTGATGCTGCAGTTATAATTGTCTGTTTCATCAAACAGTGGTTCTGGAGATTGAACCCTTACATAAAAGCTGCTCAGAAAGATCCCAAAATATAACCACAAGAAACAAAGGACTTTATAAATAAACCACTACTAATACTTACCAACTATACACAAACAGATTTCGTTTCCCAACATTTTCCGTAATTCTTTGACCCAGTTTTTTACCTGTGTACACAACAGAGCAAACATGACAACAAATCTTAGCGGAGTTAGTTCCACAACACCTAAACCCTATAGTGTGTAAAAGCACGACTCTAATTACAAAGTTTTATACATTTTCCATACATCCAAGCAAAGCTATTTGCCAGAACAAAATATTCTGAAGTCCAGTATCTGGTATTAAGACATCTGTAACAGAGTCACTTGGGACTTAGGAGGGTATGACCGTAGTCTTTTTGATCAAGTCTTAATTGATTCCTAATAGAGATGTCTATGTTACAGCCTTTAGAAAAAAAGTATGCACGGCAAAGTAAGATTTCACTACTTAGTATCTGGCACTACTGATACTGTGGCTGGCACAACCCTTTGTTGTGAGGTTGGTTATATGTGACCCGTTAGTGAAATCTCTGGCCTCTACCAACTGAAGCCAGCATCATTTTCCCGTGGTGTCAGCTAAAGATGTCTCCAGGTTTTTGTCACCCCCTGGTGAGAACCTCTAGTAGAGGACAATTGCAGTTACAATGACTGTCCACTAAGGAAGCACTCAGGGACACAAACTGCAATTAACAATACTAATATAACACTAATATTACAGTCATGAAATCGCAATCAAACAGCATGATAAAGAACGAAGCAGACATGTACCTTCAATTCTTACAGTAAAGTTTAATCTAAACACAATCAAGTCTCACAAAGCAGCTGTCTTTATAAATCCTTATAGAAGCAGAGATGATTCCTATCATCCTATAATAAAGCTCAGGTTGATCTGCATGAGAAGTATATGAGAGAATGGAATGTGTACATCTTCATCGCCACAGCTACACTCCTCCACAGATAATGTAACCATCTACCAAGCCACGTCTTAAGAAATGTTAACATCACGGATCAGATCTTCTCCATGGACATCCTGACCTTTGTCCCCATGGATTTCGAGATGAGGTAAAGCTGGGTCTGTATTCCCTTCCTTCACCAGGTGAAATTTTGGCTGCCCCTACAACTTGTTTGATCAAGGATATGTGACAGAGGGACCACTATACCCCTTTCAGACTTGAGGCTGACAGGCCCTGTGGGTTCTACTTCTACAGGAATCTAATGGCCCTACAAAAAGCTTAGGCTACAGTGCAAACTGAAGCAAGAACATACGGACAAAGGGCCACCTGAAGAAGAACCAGGCCTGCTGGGCATTCCAGCCTCCACCAAAGTCCCCCTTCAGTATAGCTCTGAGTGACTCTAACCCCATGACAAACAGCAGAGGACCTGCTGGCCACCCCACAGAACCATGGGAAGTAGTCATTGTGCTTAGCCAGTTTGCTTTAGGGGTCTGTTCAGTACTAGTAACTGGCCACATTTCAACATAAGAGACTCAACTCATTCTTAATCAAGGGGATGCTTACGCCACCGTTCTTTATGCGAAAGGCCTAGAAATGGTGACAGGCAGCATCAAGCAGCAGCCTCAGAATAACTGAAAAGCAAGCACGCCTTACACCAGCGAGCGTTTGTTTCACTTGTATTCCTGGGCTGCTTTCCCGCATCATTAATAATCTAACAAGGAAACGGGATATTCGTATTTGCGTCGTTAAATCGACAGGTGTGGGGGATGAAGAGGTAAATTGAAAACAAAAAGAAGCAAAACTAAATCAGGAGCCATTTTCAGTCAGCATTACCTTGTAACTCAGTACAAGAAAAGCTTCTGACTTACAAATTCCGTTCCCTCACACATGCCAACACACTACTGACCTAAGAAAGGTCACACAGAGACTCATCGTGACTGTGGGAAAAGTCCACAGGTGACTTATTTTTGGTTTCAAATAAGCTTAAAAATCCTACATTTGGTGAAGGGCTTGCTGCTCTAATCCCAGTTCTTGGGAGTCAGGGGGAGAGGCTCTCTGGGGGAGCCCAGCCTGGTCTACCTAGCAAGTTCCAGCCTAGCCAAGGCTAGATAGTAAGATCCTGTCTTGAGAAGAAATATTCTACATGTACAGTATAAATCTGAAGAGGGGTTAAAAAAACTAGGGAAGAATTTAAAAATCAACACTGTCTTTCTAAAGTTCATTCCCACAGGGTGTTTACTCGGGGTGGGGTGGGCTCAGACTTCAGTATGCTCTTACTTTCCCCTTTATGATGGGGTTGGGGGTGGGCTCAGACTTCAGTACGCTCTTACTTTCCCCTTTATGAGGTGGCAGCCCACGCAGAGACACACCAAGCTTTAGGTACCCAGTATGTGTGGAATCGAATGCAAGTAGTTTTTATCTAAAGTAAAAAATAAAGTCTCTACATTTTTCATAAGCTTAACTTCAATCATTTCCCTTTTTCTAATATTTGAGAAAGCCATAATAAAACATTAATACTCCAATATGAACTAATTATTGTGGTGAGTACTGGTCACCATGTACGCTCAAACTGTATGCTTTACTGTTTAAGAACTAGTCAGTGGCGAATACAGACACACAAATGAGAGGATCAACCAACCGGCCAACGGATCAATCAGCCTGGTCCTTCCAATTAAGTCATACGGAAATGAACAACAGAATACCTTCTGAAAAGAATCTTCATCTGTTACGTCATAAACTAAAATAGCCCCGTTCGAATCGCGGTAGTAAATTGGACCCAATGCATGGAATCTCTCTTGACCTGCTGTATCCTAAGAAAGAACAAATGCTTAGTAGGTCAAAAGGAAAAAGCATATGGCTGCTAAACAGAGAACCTAAAGACAGTATGACAAGAAACAAAGCAAGGCACAACAGAGCCAGGTGGCTAAGCATCATGTGATGGTGCTTTACTGCCACACAAGATCATTCTTCCAGCTCCCGCTCCTCGGCCATCTCCTATCCACACTAGCAGGCAGTTCAGGTGCTCCATGGCTAGAACACTCTCTGCCCTACACTGAGACTCTTCGGAATGGAGGAGAGGAATGCATCAGGACCACTTGCTAACACTTCTTGATCTCCAGTAGCCACTCCAAGTGCCTGGAGGGAAGTGAGGGCGAGCAAGGCAGCCCCATCAACCCTGACCCTTCTGCAACTGAAAAACTGTAAGAGCAGTATTAGGTATAAAGTTGTACTCCAAATAGGTTTCTCTTTTTTCTTTCTTTTTAAGACTTTTTTATTTTATGTATATGAATACACTGTAGTTATCTTCAGACACACCAGAAGAGGGCATCATATCCCACTACAGATGGTCGTGAGCCACCATGTGGTTGCTGGGAACTCTAAAAGAGTAGTCACTGCTCTTAACCACTGAGCCATTTCTCTACCCCACCCCCCAAATAGATTTCTTAATTAGATTTTAGGAACTTTTTAATTAAGGAAACAGTTTTGGGTAGTTAATTTATTTACTTAAAAAAAAAAAAAAAAACAAATATGAAATCCAAATTCCTATTCCTCAAATGAGTTACCTATTAGAATATTTCTGAAGCCAGACATAGTGGTGCATGCCTTTAATCCTAGCACTAGCGGGGCAAAGACAGACTGGATCTCTGAGTTTAAGACCAGCCTGGTTTACAGAGTGAGTTCAGGGCAGTCAGAGCTACAGAGTGAGACCCTGTCTGAAAACAAACAAGCAACAAGGTTTCTGAATACTCACCCATATGGCAAGGTTCACTCTCTTCCCACCAATATTTAACTTCTTTGTTAAAAAAGAGGCCTAAAAAAAAAGAAAGAAAGAAATACATGTTAAGCAATGTTTCCTACAAAATAATAATGTCCTTCCCTCTGACCATACATGAATGAATCATCTCCATGTAAAATTAGATTGTCTGAAAGAGAAAAGGCAATCACTGAGTTTTTAATTTATTGCCAACTATTCACTAGAGACAAAATATAGAGACAAAAGAAAAATCTATCTTGTCCTATGAACAAAAGTTATGAAAACTCTTTTTTTTTTTTGGTTTTTTGAGACAGGGTTTCTCTGTGTAGCCCTGGCTGTCTTGGAACTCACTCTGTAGACCAGGCTGGCCTCGAACTCAGAAATCCACCTGCCTCTGCCTCCCAAGTGCTGGGATTAAAGGCGTGCGCCACCACCGCCCGGCTTATGAAAACTCTTAAGAGAATATAAGAAGTGGAGGGCTTAGCTTGGTGGTCGACGAAACAGAACACTGGGAAATGGCTCGGCACGTAAAGTGCTTCTCATGTGATATGAGGACATGACATAATGACCTGAATTCTTGATACCAGAACCCACTTACACATATGTACAAACAGTAGCATACGTGTCTACAATCAAAGTACACCTAAGGTAAGACGGGGTGCAGAAACAGGAGCATCCTGGCCTCCCTGGCTAGCTAGCCTTGCCCACACAGTAAGTACCCACAAAGAGACCATCTCACGATGAGGCAGAAGTCAAGGGTGACATCCAAATTTGTCCTCTAACTCCCACACATACACTGTGCAACACACACACACACAACATTCGTTCTAAAAGAAAAAAGAATTTTAGACAGGGTCTCACTGTGTAGCCTAGCTCACCTAGAACTCACCATATGGACCAGGCTAGCATTTAACTCACAGAGATCCTCCTGCCTCTGCCTCCCAAATGCTGAAATTTAAGGCATGTGCCATCATGCCCAGTCATGCGTGTACACACGTACACACTTAAAAATTAATAAAATACCCATAAAAACATATTAAGAAAATGGTGCTTGCTTTTCCTTATGCTTTTTCCTTTTCATATATGCAACAAGTTTTTCCTAGAGCATTTAATTTAATGCAATCTTCCTTACTTCTGATTAAAGTGAGTAGATCCCTAAGATACCCAGCATTGCTCAAAATGGTTCTGTGCCTATATAATTCAACTGTTCAACATGTAACTGTCACAGAAACGAAAAGGCCATGCGGCGCCAATCTTTCAAGGGGAGCTTATAGGTTGCTGGAGACGCGGAACAGAGAACACAGTGTTCTGTGACACTGACTAAAAGAGGATCTTGTCAAGGACACTGTAAGGGACTGCTGAGAAAGGAAGTCCAACGCTTGCCTGGTTGGGTTGAAAGGCGGAGCTGGAAGGAGGGTGATGAATGGTCCCCCCCTTAACAGTAGGTGGAGTTTCTCCTACCCATAAACAAAGCCATTGAAGCCTACAGCACACGAGGGAGCCCACAGCACACGAAGGGGCCCACAGCACACCAGCGAGCGGCCCACAGGGGAACTCCAGTCAGCGCGATCAGTGACAAAGTGAGACCACACAAAGAAGCTAAGGCTAAATCAAAAGATCCAAGGATCGTGGCCCACAGAGACTGCACACTGTCAAGCCTGGCAGCCTGAGGTCAATCCCCAAAACCCTCATGTAAGTTTTAAAGATCCTATGATGAGGCTGGAAAGATGGCTTGGTGGTTAAGAGAAGTTTGTTCTGACAGAGGACCTGGATCCTATTCCCGGCACCCACATGGCAGATCGCAACCACCTGTAACTCCCATTATAAGGGATCTGGCACCCTCTTCTGACCTCCATGGGCATCAGACATGCATGTGGTACACAGATTTACATGAGAGTAAAACACCTATACACATAAAAAAAAAAAAAATCTTAATATAGACCCTTTCTTTTCCCTCCTTCTCTTTTGAGACAAGTCTCCGGTATTCCAGGCTGGCCTCGAACTCACCATGTAGACAGGATGATCTTGACTGAACTCCTGGTCGTACTGCCTCTGTCTCCAATGCGGTGAGATTACATATATGCAACAATCCCCTGGCTTAGACAGTGCTGACTATCAAAGCTCTGGCTTCAAGCACACCAGGCAGCTCTCTAACAAGTGAACTACATCCTAAGCCCCCCACCCCTGTAGGTCTTAATAAAGCCGGTTCCAAAAACACCAGACCCACCCCACACACACACACAAGTCAGGTATATGTGGAAAATCGTACATACTGCTTTCTACATATCCATAAGACACATGAACGTGCTACAGTTCTGTCAAAGGGAAGGCTGGCTAGATACATTTACACAAGCAATCCCCTAAGTCATTTACCTTCTCTACTCCTGGGTTTCTTCTATACAGACCTAAGCAACTTCTTCCCTGGGGAAACATCTATATCCTCAGATGCACCTGTTAAGACAGACGTCTGAGAGCATGGAGCATCACTGAAGGGTTTAAGCACTGGAAACACACTTATCTTTTAAGAGCATGACTGTGGGATTGAGGGTTCTTTCAAGGATGGGACCAGACGGGAAAACAGAACTCTGCTACAAAGTTAGGACAGGGCCATGCAGACGAACAAAGTGTGGGAGCACATGCCTGAAATCTTGGTTCTTGGGAAGGCAGGGGGATAAATTCCAAATTAGCATAGTGAAAGTCTGCCTCTAACAAAACAGCTTAAAAACAGAAAATACCCCCAAGATAGTCTGTCCACAGAGGAAACGCAGGGGAGGCACAAAAGGTGAGCAGGGTTAACTTCTGGCAAGGAGAAGCGTGGCTCTCAGGCGCGCTGTGGCACACAGAGAGGGTGAATGGCAGAGCTGAGACAAGTAGGAATACCTGCCTCCAAGGGACACACACACTGCTGCAGACGGCTGAGTGAAACACAGATTGAAAAGGACAAAAAAAAAAAATCTTAAATGGCAAAATAGCAAAACTTAGAAAATGAGAAGGCCGTAAGTTAAAATAAAACAACTTAATTGAAGATTTCTCCTCTTCTGCAGTACAGAAGCCAAAAGAGTGATTTTTAATTTGGATCTCAGCTTTGCTCCTTACTATCTATCCGACTTACTTGAATTCAATCCTTCCCGGTATGGTTTAAATATCAATGCCTTGTAGAAGAAATGCAAATTCTGTGATTCCTTTTCAAATATATCTAAAACTAAATGAATTGGTCTTTCCTGACAACTTTGCTTTCCAACTTCAGTATCTGATCATGTTCTCCAAGTCACTAAGGTTTAATCTCCCCAACCCGGTGTGTGCAGTCGTGTGTGTGTGTGTGTGTGTGTGTGTGTGTGTGTGCGCGCGCGCGCGCGCGGTCATGTGCTCCTGTTTAAGGATAGGGCCTTACTATATGCACAGGCTGGCATTCATTTCCAGTGATTACCTACTGCCCCTGCCTTAGTTTCCTCAGAGGCCATGACTACAGGCTCACACCACATTGCCTAGCCTTCTCTAAGGTTTAGTCTTAGAATTATCTTCCTCCCTGCCAGGCAATATCCCTCCCCAAGGCTCTTCTCAAGTGTAGACCTCAGACTTTCTATGGAGACCTATGATAGCCTTGCCTCAGTCAGTCAGTCCCTGATCTCCCTTTACAACCTGACAGTTGCCCTGAATGTACCGTGTATCTTCCCCATGCCACCCTATATAATACATGCAGTCTATACTGAATTTCTCCATTCTATACTTTCTGGAAACCTAACTTGCAACAGAGGAAATGGACTGTCTTGCACAATAACATGTCTTTTCAGGACATAAGAATTCTACAAGCTAGATTACAATTTTTTTTAATTATTCAGTCTTTTAAGACTAAAATAAAATAGGCAATATTTAATAGCTTTCAAAATACTATTTAATTCTCAGAACACTCTGTGAATCGGAAATAATTACTGCACAAATATTTTGGGCATGGTAATTAAGACTCAAGGAAAATGTCTTGCTCAAGGTCACACAAGTCAGAAGCAAGATCTATGGTCCAGACCGTCTAAGAACAACTTATGACTGTGAGACTTCAGTACCTCCTAGGCTAACATCTGACCTGACCTGCTCCAGGACAGGCGGCTCTTAACACCCCGGTGCTGCCGCAGATGAACACCTCTACAGACACGCCTAGGGAAACTGGAGGAGGGATAACAAAGTGTTTGCACAACATGTGCTCCGAAAGGTTTCATTAGAAACAAAACTTTAGGGTTTTTAAATTAATTCTTACTTGCATATTCATGAAGTGTGTGTGGGCAAGCATGCCACAGCTTGAGTAACTTTACATGGTCCTCATTCAAAGGTTTCCTGCCTTTAGTTGGGTTCTTGAGACCAAATTCAGGTTGCAGGGCTTAAGTGCTTTGAGCTGCTGGTCACCTCACTGACCCATGGACTAAATTATCTTAATTCAAATACGAGGCGCAGTTCTAAAGCATGTACCCAAACGATCTGCTTTCCCTTTCAGTCAGCCCCATGTGGGGAAAGATTCTCTCTGTAACGGAAGTCATCTCACCTCACCACACTCTAAGTTGTCAATATTTTGTAAGTATTTTTAAGAGCAAACACTGTTTTTAGAATACCAATTATAGGTTTAGTGTACATCAGAATAGTAGCAAATAACTGAAGTCCTGATATTTGCCTGTTTAAATCAGTTCTACAAAACTATGCACTTAATTTGGCCAGATTATTAAATTATCCTTTGTGGTTATAAAATAGTGGGCCAGTGTATTTCTTAATTCTGTTCTATGGTAGCAAAGGTAAGAGGAAACAATTACGGACTTAAGAACCCTGCTTATGCTGAAAACAATGTCAACATGGCTAACTCCTCAATAAACCACTGGTACCGTCTGTCAGAATGGGGAGAAGTGGCATACTCAACAGTAGTAATTTGGAAGGTTCTAGACCTAGGGGTGTGGCTTAAAGACTGTCAAGCTCTGAGCTTTCCAGTTCTCATTTGATGCTTGCATCAACCCTGTGAGGTAGATAATGAGCCCCATTTTAATTATAAATGTGAGATTTACAGACATGCAGTGACACAGCCAAGGTCAGATAACTAGGGTGGGTGTGTTGGGCAGAGCCCTGTCTGACTCTAGAACGCCTTTCCCATTGCACAGAGCTGTCTAGCCAAGAAAGCACAAGTTTCTTAACTTGGCAATTCTCCATCTGGACACTAAGTGTTCCTGGACACCGAATCACCTCCCTAAACCTCAGAGAAGGAACAACACAGCAAAGATTTAAGTAATGGCGTATTCTCACCCTCTTCCTCCATACTCCATGACATCCCAAGGACTTCATCTTCCAAACTTGAGGGATATTAAAAATTAGAGATCTCCAGCTGGGTGGTGGCGCACACCTTTAACTCCAGCACTCAAGAGGCAGAGGCAGGAGGATTTCTGAGTTCAAGGCCAGCCTGGTCTACAGAGTGAGTTCAAGGACAGTCAGAGCTACACAGAGAAACCTTGTCTCAAAAACAAACAACAAAAAAATGAGCAATCTCATTATTAGCGTGGGTTGTTGTTACTTTTACCTGGTGCCTATCACCCCACATTCTACCCAAAACCTAGTGGGTGAAGGAAAACATTAACTGTGGGCGGGAAGTCACAGGAACAAACAAAATCCCCGTGAGGATCTTTCCATGACTCTTCAGCCACTGTTCAGTTCTTGACTGACTTCTGGAGATCATCCCAATAAGCACAAAAAGGCTTTTGAAAGCATGGTACCGAATTAAGAAATATGATCCTGTTTCTATTTGCTGACTATGCAATACACAGAAGTAACCACATTGTTTTGCTATCCCTAATACTGTCATAGACCTCAGTGTAAACTCTCTCACTCCCAATCTTAAGATAGAATAGAATTCAAACAAATAAATTATATAATTACCTTTCTGTAGCAAAAGAATAAAAATGACCAGAAAAGAGACCTGGGTTTTTCAGTACTTTTACATTCTTTATTCTTTCTTAAAAAGGAAGGAAAGATACTATAGGATAGGTAGGTAATAGATCTTGGTACCCGTCAGGTCCCAGACACCCAGGACAAATCACATGGCAAATGAAGAGCAGGACGCCATGGCGCATGCCTAGAATCCCGGCACTAAGAAAATTGAAGCGGGACTGAAAACCTGAGGCTGACTTCCACTTCACAGCCAGACCCAGTTCAAAACAGAAGAATCTGAAAACATGTAGTGTCTAAGAAGCAGACTAAAGCACAAAGCAGAAAATGACAGATGTGAAGTCCTTATTGCTAGGAATGTCTGACCACAGGACAGAAAAAAGTTATTTCTTTTACGTGTACGAGTGCTTTGCCTGCACAGATGTACGTACTCCACATGAGAGTCAGGTCTCCTGGAATGAGTTACAGGCAGGCTATCAGGTGAGTGCCAGAAGTGGGCACAGTCCTGTGACAGCAGCAGTGTTCCTCACTGCAAAGCCTTCTCTCTGGACCCCAACTTATTTATTAAAAACAAAACAAACAAACACCAGCCTGGGCTTGGTGGCACACCTTTAATAATCCCAGCATTCAGGAGGCAGAACCCAAACACTCATGAGTTACAGGCCTATATGGGCTGAGGTGAAATACCATCTCACCAATAAATAACTAAATAAATAAATGCCCCTTCTCCTATGGCCTCCATGTAGCTGGTAAAATAGTAAAGAGATGGTAACTTTAAATATTGCAACTATTGTACAGATACTATAATGTATTGCCTCAAAAACTGCTGTGTACATTCAGAGCTAGTTAAAAACTCACACGTTCTAACAGTCTCAGAAAGAAAACCAAGGTTTCCAGACAAGAGACTGTGACACAAAGCCTGAAGCCACAGAGCCCCAGTGCAGAGCTTACTGAAGAGGTGAAGGTGCCACTGAGACACAAGCCTTGGCTTCACAAAAGTGCCACACCATATCTGTTTGTGGGATGTTGGAAATTGAAGTCGGGTTGTCTCAGTTGCTAAGCTGTCAGGATCAGTCTCTGACCAGCCAACCTAAGAGCACTGCTTTGCTAGTTGAAAGCCAGGAACCTACTCCAGACTTGAGGGGACAGAGAGGTGGAATTCCACAGTTCTAACCCCAAAGGGAAGATGATGGCTCTGGTTATAAATAGAAACAATGCTTCTTTTTAGATATTAGTTAAAAGTGATAGATGTCACTTAAGTTGCATAATCTTCAATAAGTACCTTCAGTGAAGACACACAGGGTACAACTGAAAAAAGAAAAATGGTCACCCAGGAGTGCAGAGACAAAGACACATACAAGGCAGAAGCAATCACCATGGGTATGGGCAAGTACCATGGAAATGACAAAGTCCTGTGAAAAGAAGAGAAAGCTGGCTACCAGTACAGTACCTTCTCATCTTTATATTCCTGGCTAGTACAACGTTTAACACACAGTAGATACAAAATAACATTTCTTGAGCTGATAAGATGGCTCAGGAGGTAAAGGCACTTGCTGCCAAGTCTGATGAGTCCCAGAATCCACATTGTAAAATGAGAAAACTGATTCCTCAAAGTTGTACTCTCCAGAAAGTTTACAGGCATGTACACACACATGTGCATACACACACACACATACCTTTTAAATTCCTGAATTTAATTCTGTAGAGTCAACAGCATTATCTTAATATAGTCGGTAGGAAAAAAATTGTAATTTTTCTCTCTCGCCCAGAGTCTATGTCAACTTTACTGAAGACTCAAATCATTTAAACACACGCACACACAGAAGCTTGGAGACTCCATAAACCCAAGTGCTCCAGAGAACGTGCCTATACAATTACTCTACAACTCTAAGTAACCCAGGAGCAGCTCTGGAAACAGCAACACTAAAACACTAAAGCATGGCTCATACCGTGATTGAAAACAGAACAAACAAATCCCTGAATTCTAGATATGGTCAATCCTAGTAAAAACTTTAGAATGAAAATACTTTTAAAACTTAAAACATAAATTTCTTTTCAATCAATCTATTATTGTTGGAAACAGTCTGTAGTCTGGATTGGCCTCAGTCTTCCTATGTAGTTGAGGATGGCCTTTTACTTCTGATCTCCACCCTTCCCAGTGCTGGAATTACAGGCATGTGATACCATGCCTAGTTTATGTGGGGATGAAAGGCAGACCTTGTGTGTATAAAGCAAGTAGTTTACACCAACAAGCTATATTCCTAACGTGTGTGTGTGAGAGAGAGAGAAAGAGAGAGAGAGAGAGAGAGAGACACGCAGAGACACACAGAGACAGGGAGACAAATACTGATTTTCATTTAATGCCCAGGCTGGCATAGAACTCACAATCTTCCTGCCTCAGCCTCTAGAATGCTGAGATCCAGATGTGCGCCAACATAATCAGCTGATGGCGAAGGTGCCCATGATGGCCAGGAAAGGGTGCAGATGCCTTGGAGCTGGGTTACAGGCAGTTGTGAGACACCTGACATGGGTGCTGGGGACTGAAGTCCCATCCTCTTACAAAGCCAGAAAGTGGTCTTAACACCAGAGCTATCCCTTGCCCCCCTTTACTTTGTGAGGCAGCGTCTCCCACTGAGTCTGGAGATTACTAATTCAGCTACACTAGCTGTCCGGCAAGCCCCTGAGAGCCTCTAGTGTCTGGGCCCCAGCACTGGAGTTATAGGCAGGTGCCATGAAAGTGTTAGGATCTAAACTCAGGATCTCATGCTGACTAAAGCCCTGTCCCAGATCCTATAAATGGAGTGATTCCTTAAAGACAACTTCTCAACATAATCCAAGTCAAATCGCTTTTCTGGTATCCATTCACTTTTCTGACTGAGTTAACATCAAAGAAAAATATATTAAGTACTGTGATTTTCATTCAACAGCATGCAACAGTCAACACTTATTAAATGAATATGGATGAGAGATGAGGCTATAACTTAGTACAGCCCTGGTTCGATCCCCAGAACCAGTGTTTAAGACTGTCTGCCATGCAATCCACGTTAGAGCTTGAAGACCAAATCCCCACTTTATCAGTGGGCCACCTTACAACCACGACCATTCTGTAACTGAGTCTAACTTCAGTCCTG
This sequence comes from Rhabdomys pumilio, assembly GCA_030674055.1. Classification (NCBI taxonomy): domain Eukaryota; kingdom Metazoa; phylum Chordata; class Mammalia; order Rodentia; family Muridae; genus Rhabdomys; species Rhabdomys pumilio. The sequence goes on from JANHMN010000021.1 coordinate 34,922,101, forward strand.
TAACTTCCTACCACCGTTACCACAGGACTTCCTGATAGAAGGGGGTGTGTTTGTTATCTACATCTGACAAAGCGTCTCATGACAGTCCTTATGGGTAAGGCTAATACTCTGAGGTAGGCGAGCAGCAAGGCCGGAATAACTGTCGAAGTCTCACTAAAGGACTTGTGTCTATCGTATGTAGTGGCCCCAAAAGGATGACTCCATTAGCGACTGTTTTCCAGTCAAGAGGAGGAGATCACGGATGTTCTGAAATAATCCAGTCCTAAAACACTGCGCAGCCAAAGAAAACCTCATCTCTGGCCATGTGTCACCAGACACTGGAGCTTGCTACCAAGCTTTATATCTGCTCTCCTCCCCACTCTCCATGGCTTTTTGCTTTTCAAAGTCTTTGTGAACTGAAGAGAGCATTGAAAGTCTTCTAACTAAATCAAGTACGGAAATTTAAAAAGCAGCTCATCCAAACAGTACGTTCCACATCCTTCTTCTTTGCAGAACCCAGCACAGAAAACTGGCCTAAATGGGCCCAACGTTGGGGGCGGGGGTCAAATCAAGACTCAAAAGGATATTAATTCATTGTCAGCTGCAGATGTGATGTGACCAGCTACTTCCTCAAGTTCCTCTTGCCATGGCCCCTGCCATGACTGTCCCACCAAAATATGAACTAAAAATTTTCCATCCTTAAAAAACAGTAAAATAAAATAAAATTGGCAAACATTAAACACTGGTACAGATCAAAGCCAACTCTAACAGGTCAAGCATGTTGAGAAAAAAATGCTTTATTACAAAGTCAAAGAATTGAGAACCTGAAAGAGATATGTATTTCTTGAAGCATCTAAGATAAATTAATACTTAGTTGACAACAAACCCAGTAGTAACCAATGCCACAACTTCCCCAGAAACTCACAGAATCTTTACTATTTCAGTGTCAGAAGGGGAAGTGACTACCTGCACCTCTCTGCTTAGTCCAAACCAGCCTGGAGTCATGGTCATTTCTACAGCTCAAAGCACCCCACTTTAAGAAAGGAGGACATCAGCAGGGCAGGAGGGTGGACACCTGTAATTCTAGCCACTCTGGAGACTGAGGCAGGAGGATCATGAGTCTTAGGCCAGCTTACGCAACAACGGAAACAAAGAAAGGACAAGGCAGGCTGGCTGCTGGTGGCCTGACACCCGAGTGCAGAAGATTGTAAATGCCACTAGAGAGCCAATTAAAGCACCAGAGCTGTTTACTGAGACAGGACAAAGACTCAGGAGTCATGAGAGAGCCATCTCAAGGAATGTCATATGAGACCAAAGTTCCAGAGGACAGAACTGAGACTAAAACAAATTCTGGCTCTACAAAGAGAAAAACTTGTTTGACATTAGACATAAAGGGACATGGAACAGCTCCAGGCATAGTAAGTCTTCTGTTTTCAGTGATATCAGTTCATTTCACCTTCAAATGAACCTGGTGCCTTTGGCAGGTTAAGCACCCGGCTATAATCCCAGTCTGCCAGTCTGCGACCTCCAAGATGTTTAAAAGGGGTGGGGTGGGGGTGTGAATGAACACATGACTGAGAACAGGGAGCTGCTATCTCCGGTTCCTGTCCTGCATGTTCTCTTGTTTCATGTACACTTCGAAAAGTGTTTTGAAAACAAAGCACTTTAAAGAAAACACAGAACTTTAAAGTACTTGAAACACAAAGTCCTTTAAAAGGATAAGCAGTTTGTGAAGGATCCCTCTCCCACGTCTGATGCAGAATATCCTCCTTGTGGGAATTAAAGCAACATGAGGCTGTGTCTTACAGATGGATGCTACAAATGGAACTTCTCTGGGAAGTGTTGAGGACGAGGGTGAACTGCGTGTGACCCACAAGGAAGGAATCAGGGAGCAGTTTTCATGTGTTAGTAGAAAAACAAAGCCTTTGCTTCTGTAATGTAATCCTCAGACTTTACAATGAGTTATATAAAGTCTAGGCTGGGATGCTATTGGTACTGAGATCAAGGCTCACCTTCCCTGTGTAGGTCACACTGGCTTAAATCTGTCATCACTTTTAGCACTAAGATTAAGAAATACTTAATCTAAACACAACTGTTTTGTTTGTTCTTTTGGGACAGGGTCTCACTGAGTAGCACTAGCTGGTTTAGAACAAGCTGGCCTCCAACTGGGAGACTTGCTTGCTCTGCCTCCTGAGTCCTGGGATGAAGGACCGGTGCCACACTGGACTCCACGGTGTCATTTTTAGGTTTAATAGCTAAATTAATCTTCCAGTTAAGCTTTCAACTCTAATACCTTTCTCTTTCTCTTCCAGTGTAGAACAAAGAGAAGTGTAAAATAGGTTGTTTATTAATCTCCAGAGGCAGTGAACCATAATGGCTCAAAATCTAGCCAGGCCTGGGGGCGGGCTCCGTGGAATCATTCACTTGGGCTTTATCACCTGACATTGACTTCTCTAGGTGTTATGCTTTATATGGACTTGAAAACAGAGGAGTAAAAATAAAGCATGGAATCAGAACTGGAGCATCCCTGCACACTGTACACTCAGTCGTTTAATAATAGCACCCGACTTCAAATGTCACACCCATTAGATTATGCATTCCAGTAGCTTCTGTGTTAATTAAAATCTATTGGACAAGTCGAAGCCGTAATAACAGTGTTTACCCCATTTCAGGTGCTGAGTGCGTTTCCATATTTACCTTAACAACTCTGTGCACTAGACCTAATCACTATGAGCACAGTATCTGTAGAACCCAGGGATACACAGGTTAAGCAACTTACCTAAGAGCACAGAGCTATAGAAATAAATGGGGGCAGGCTATGAATCCAGACAACCAAACTCAAGTCCACTAGCCTTTTTAGCCTCTGGACAGTCTGACCAAGATACGTTAATACATCATTTCTTCTAACGCATGCAAACTGATTTTTTTTTTTTTGAGATCGGCGAGATCGCAGATCCTTTCAACGGCCTGGTTTCACTTTCAATTACATTGTAACACTCTTCCAACATAACTGTAGAAGCAAGACAGCAAGCAAGACAGCGTTTTACCGCATGACAGTAAAGAAAACGTGTAGCAGCAGTGCCTAGATTTTTAGTTTTGAAGACCAACCGCTGGCCACTGTGCAACATGATGTTTTTAACCTGGATAGATCAAACCTCAAAGAATAAGTGAGCCACACGTCCCGACCCAAGAAGGCTGCAAAGAAACTGCGTAACCGGCAAGCAGCAAGCGGTCGTTTAAAAAACAAAAAAACCCTCCAACGAACTGTGTTTTACCACTCCATTTACTTTGAAAACAGGACAAAATGGAACTTGCAATAAACACTTAGTCATCAGTCCGCTCCCAAGTTACACAAACCACCTCGTTCGCAAATTCTAATCCGCATCTAAGTGTTCCTACTTCGCAAGGAAAGAAGAAGGGGCTGATGCTCGGGAGACCAGAGAGTGAAAACACCTGATGGTCCCAGCAAAAGCCCATCAAAGGGGAAAACCAGCCCACAGACTGGGGGACTCCCCGACCTGCGCAGCCACCACCGGGACCTGGGGACTTTTCCGGGTCCTTTCCCCTCCCCACTGTGGGTCTTGACATCTACAGGCTGCTGGGTCCCGCGTGTCCCCAAAGCAATTGCAGAAGGCAATGGGAAGGCAGGGAGTGGGGGGGCTGACAGGCCAGAGGCAGAGGAGCGGGCGCGGGTCCCCAGCCCGGCTCCCCGGGGTCTGCACCTGCAGGGTGGTGATGTGCTTGTCGTTGAACTTGTTCTCGCAGTAGCGCAGCACCAGCGACGTCTTCCCCACGCAGCCTTCCCCGAGCAGCACCACCTTGAAGGAGTAGGCTCGGCCCGCCGCCGCCGCCGCCCCGCCGCCGGCCGCAGCCATCCCGCCGCTGCCCCGCCGCCCGAGCCCAGCGCCGCGCCGAGCCCCGCACCACCGCCGCCGCGGCGCCCGCTCCTCCCGGGCCCGGCTCTCTCACGCCCCGCGCCGAGCCCGGTTCCCCGCCGCGTCCTCCAGCGGGCGAGGCCTGCGAGAAAGTCCCAGAATGAAGGGCTCCGGCCACCACGTCAGGGACCCGAGGCTAGGGGAGAGCTACCTCTCCTCCCTCTAATGGCGTCTCCTTCCTCCTACGTCACACTCCGCGTCACGTGACCGCGGTGGGCGGAGTCGGCGGCGGGCTGGCCTGGGCCTGTTTCCGTGTCCGCATGGACCCGGCTCAGCGTTCCGGGAATCCCGAGGTGGGATGGAGCGGATCTTTGGGATCAGACCCCACTCTGATGGGATGGAATACGGGACGTGATCGCCTGACCCGAGGAATGGTCCCAAAGCGGACAGCCATCACACCAGGGGTCATCACACCCCAGGTCCGGCCAAGGTGCCCTTGAATCTTTTGGATCTGGGCTCTCAAATCCGGGCTTTTGAATTTTCAGTTTGTCCACTCGGCCAGGTCTTCGAGTCATCGTCCAGGGCTCAGCTTAAACCGGAAAGGCTTCCCTGACCACCCAGTCCTTCCCACATCCTTCCATCCCTCCTACTCACTTCCTCACTGAGATATTTCCTAACAATGGTGTACCTTCTTTATCAGTGCTTGCACACTAGGTGGAATTCCGATTCGCTTGTAGGTTTAAGGGCAAGGATTGCGGAAGACTTGCCCTCCCTCCGTTCCCAGCCCTAAAAGCCAAGCTGAGAATGAATGCTGCTGCATCAGTTCATTGAGCCCTGCTTCCCCAGGATTTCTGTCTTCTATGCTGAGTCCACTTTGATGGGTCTGGCTTATTGGACGATTGCTTATGTTTTTTTTTTTCTTCCTGTGCTTCCACTTTATTTCATGAAATACACTTTCCCAAGAAAGCAACCTGGTATTTATGAAATTTTGTAATTTGGTGTCATCTAAACTAAACGATTCGTCTCATCAGTTGAATACACTTCAACTTAAATAAAGGAAGCGCATTCATACATTCCAGGAGCCTGTGAATGCAGCCACTACTTGCTTGCCATTCTCTGCATGGCGTTAGATACAATGTCTCTGTCCTCAGAGAGTTTACATTTTTAACCGAGGAAACAACACACTGGCAATTACACAATGAATACTTTTAAGGGGAAGCAGTTCAGAATGTTTTACAAAACTACATGGGAAGCTAGCTGAGTTAGCATCCCAGAAGAGCTTCCTGGAGAAAGTTGCTTTTTTTTTTTTTTTTTTTTTGAGTATCTTAGGCAAAAATATAAAAAGAGAGAGAGAGAGAAAAAAAGAAAAAAGAGAGGCGCTTTTTTCTTCAGTAGGAAGAAGCATCTGACATTAAGCAACTGATGTGTGACAAGAAGTCAGATAAGAAATCAGAGTCAGGAATATTACCTTTAAATTCAAGGCGAGCCTGTTTTGAATTGTGAGTTCTAAGCTAGATGGAGCTACATAGCAAGACACCGTTTCAATAATAATAATAATAATAATAATAATAATAATAATAATAATAATAATTAATAATGATATTTACAATAATAATGATGCAAACAGGAAAAGAACTTATGTAACTTGCAAGGAATCAAGGAATCAATTCATAAACAACCTTTAATCTGGTACAGAATGTTATCGGGTTCTTTTATAAAATTATCTGTAATTAAAAAATTAGACAAGGATAAAATTACTTATGTCTGTCTAGAATCAATCATTTATAAGATTATCTTGTCAATTATTTTCATAAATGAGATTATATTATCTTCCTTACTCCTTGTGCTGGCTAATCTTATCTCAACCTGATGCACAAACTTCCAGACATTATCTGAAAGGAGGAAACCTCAAATGAGAAAATGTCCTCATAACATCCTGCGGTAAAGCATCTTCTCAATTAGTAGTCTCGGGGGAGGGCCCAGCCCATTGTGGGTGGTGCCATCCCTGGGCTGGTGGTCCTGGGTTCTATAAGAAGGCAGGCTGACCAAGCCATGGGGAGCAAAGCAGTAAGCAGCACCCCTCCATAGCCTCTGCATCAGCTCCTGCCTCCAAGATTCTGCCCTCTTTGAGTTCCTGTCCTGACTTTCTTTGATGATGAGCAGTGATGTGGGAATGTAAGTCAAATAAATCCTTTCTCCCCAACTCACTTTTTGCTCATGGTGTTTCATTGCCACAATTGAAACCCTAACGAAGACTCTCCTTTATATACCTCCCACAGAGACTTTACACAATCATTTCCAGAACTATAAAGCACCTTCCTTTGGAAAGAGACTCTTCAGTTGTTCATTCTAAATTATTCTTCATAATGGATTGAAATTTGTATTTCTCAGCCTACAGTTAGTTGTTCTAGAGAGTAGAGTTATACTGCATTTAATCCATACTTAAGTTTAATTCATACTTATATGTAAGTCAGATAGTGGTGGCGCACGCCTTTAATCCCAGCGCTCGGGAGGCAGAGGCAGGTGGATCTCTGAGTTTGAGGCTGGCCTGGTCTACAGATGGAGTTTCAGGTCAGCCAACCACACAGAGAAATCCTGTCTCAAAAATAAAACAAACCAAACAAGAACAAGAAAAACAACAACAACCTTATATGTAGCACGTTGTAGCCACCTAATCAAAAGTATGTAAACACTATTGTAAAATGAAATAAAATTGAATGTCAAGATAATTGTTCCGGTTTAGCTTACAGCACGATTTAAGGAATGCATATACATTTTTACAGACGTCATTAAATAGATCATCATGTTTGAATTCATGTTGGCAAATATGGATGTAAATTGTTGTTGTTTGGTATTGACCCCAAAGATAATACACCTTGCTTATTTCCTAGGGCCTATGAAGGCCTTTTTAGGTTTAATTAATTCAGTGGCATTGAGGTGGGGAGATTATCTAGTATTTGGGGTGAGGCTAAAACATTCACACATATAAGAGAGGCAGATTCTACACACCCAGAAGGAAAGGTAAGATGACCCCGGAGACAATATCACAACTCAAAAGTTCTGACAGCCACCAAAAGCTGGAAAACACATGGAGCCTTAGATCCTGTCCTAGGAGTGCAGCCCTGCCAACATACTGATTTGGGTGGAACTCCTGACTTTTAGAATTGGAAAAGAATTAATGGATGTTGCTCCAAACTACTAAGTTTACACTTTATTATGGAACCACAGCACTAAGATAGAGTTTATATTGGAGAAAATCAGTAACAGCCCCCGTTAGTCCAAGCAGTGAAAGAAATTCAAGACAATTCTGTGACCACATACTGTATGGAATTTAAGCCATTCTTGCTGTTGGCAACGACTGGTCTGCTTAAACATGGTAAGGAATGCCATAAAGAAGACAAACCCTAGCTCTTCCATAAATGGGGAATGCTGAGAAAATGTGAGGGTTCCTCCCCGAGTACATAACTGGGAATAGATTTCTGACTGGACAGAGGAGACCAAAGCAGTAATGCACAAATGCATGCAGCACCTCTGCACCCAATGACGCGCTTCCTGGAAAGGAAAGAGGGAGAGAGAGAGGAGAGGAGGAAGAGGAGAAAAGTTTATACACACACAGTATATCAAATGGAGGAAATTATCACAGAAGGATACTATACATCTCCAGTGTTTCTGTCACAGGGAAGAGCTAATAACAGTAAGGTTGGGATTATGGATTATTTTAATGTATGTGAGCCCTGCTTTTTAAAATTGTCTCATTATTTTCTTGTCTATATACCGGCCTTGTGTACTAAGACCAAACTTTGTTTCTAGCATGACCGTTCAAGGATCTTTTTTTGTTTGTTTGTTTGTTTTCGAGACGGGGTTTCTCTATGTAGCCCTGGTTGTCCTGGAACTCACTTGGTAGACCAGGCTGGCCTCGAACTCAGCCTGCCTCTGCCTCCCAAGTGCTGGGATTAAAGGCGTGCGCCTTTTCCCCATCAGACTCCCCACAGGAGCCCGACGGGATTCGAACGGACACGGGAAGGACCGCGCCCGCCCAAGCCGCTGCGCCACAGCGCGCTCTCTCCGTTCAAGGATCTTGACTATTGAAATTTGAGGGAATGCCCAGAGCTGAGAGGAGCCAGATAGCTATTGTTTGTTTGTTTTTTTGTTTTTTGTTTTTCCATTTGGGAAGGAGGATTGTCAATGGCTTGTGTGTACACCTTTGGCTCATTCCTTTACCATTAAAAATATTTACCTGGGCTCTTAGCAATGGGAAGACCTCTAAGGTCTGCTCTGTGTAGGTCAGCAGACAGCATGGACTTCTACAACCTTTCCCCAAGCCTTTGAATAAAGTGTTTCAAAAGGAAATTTACCTGGATGTAACTACCTGTCAATGACTTTACTATAAATGTCACTCAAGTAGATACGGTCTCTGTCTGAACGTAGCACAGAAAAGGAGAGCCACAGATTATTATAGCTACAATAAAGTGTGGTAGACAGGAGCATAGACTGTACACACGGAAGTCTAAAACATCATAGGAGCCATTCGAGGAGAACACACTTCAGATAAAATGAACACGCCTCTCTTTCCTTCTTTCTTTCTCTCTTTCTCTCTCTTTTTCTCTCTCTCTTTCTTTCTTTTCCTTTATTCATTTTGATCTTTGATCTTTACATTCTGATAACCACCCTCCATCTCTCCCTCACACAGTCCCTCCCTCTCCCCTGAGAGGGTGGAGCCTCCCACCCCAGTATCCCCCAAACCTGGCACATCATATCTTTGTAGGATTTGGCATAACCTCTTCCACTGCAGCCAGACAAGGCAGCCCAGTTAGGGGAACGGGATCCACGGACAGGCAACGGCTTCAGGGATAGCCCTTACCCCAGCTGTTGGGGACCCACGTGAAGACCGAGCTGCACATCTGCAGGTGTTGAATAGAATGTTTAAATGCATCTCCAGATTTCTAAAAGCTGTTCTTCCCATGGTGTCTTAGGGTTTTTACTGCTGTGAACAGACACCGTGACCAAGGCAACTCTTAGAAGGACAACATTTAATTGGGGCTGGCTTACAGGTTCAGAGGTTCAGTCCATTATCATCAAGGTGGGAGCATGGCAGCATCCAGGCAGGCATGGTGCAGGAGGAGCTGAGAGTTCCTCATTTTCATCTGAAGGCTGCTAGCAGAATACTAACTACCAGGCAGCTAGGATGAGGGTCTTAAAGCCCATGCCCACAGTGACACACCTCCTCCAACAGGGTCACACCTTCTAGTAGTGCCACTCCCTGAGCCAAGCATATATAAACCATCACAAATGGTTTTTCTTGTCTTAGTATTAGTTCCATGAGTGCATTTACTATGGATAGAATGTAGTTCTTTTTGTTTGGGAAGATCAAACCAAGGTTTGCACATGCTAAGAAACGTCTATTTGACCGCTTAAGTGCCAGCCCCTATGACAGACACCATGTGTCACCCAAATATGTCAACCTGTTCTGCCTTACCTTTCTCTGTTATGGAAATAAAACAAGAAACACTTGAATTTATATTCTTGGAGAAATTTGTAACGCAGAGGGTTTGGGGAGAGAAACAGGCCCTAGAAGAACAGATGAGAGAGCCTGGAGAGATGGTTCAATAGTTTAAGTATGTGCTTTCCAAGTGTGAGGATTGGGGGTTTCGATTCCCAGAATCCTATGTAAATGCTCAATGGGGGATGCTAGCCTGCCTGTAATTCCAGCATAGGAAGACAGAGACCAGATTGCTCAGAACCAGCTGGCTAGCAAAACTAGCCATATCTGTAAACTCTGGAGTTGACAGAGAGACCTTGCCTCAGTAAGAGGAGCAAGTGAGAGTGACTCCTGACACCCATATACAACACACAGGAGCGTGGCAAAGGACAAAAAGATGAAGTCACACAGGGATGGTATGTGAGGGGTTCAGAAGGGCCTAGGAAACACCGACCTTTTAGAAAAAGGCACAGGACAAAGCGCTGTGGAGAAGCACCCAAAAAATGATAAATGGAAAACTAGAAGTTAATGTCAAGGAATGAAAAAAAAAAAAGGCTTTAAGAAGAACAAAGGTCAGGCAAGGTGGCACATGCCAGGAATCCCAGAGCTCAGGAGGCAAAAGCAGGTAGATCTCTGTGAGGAACCCAATCTAGTCTATAGAGTGAGTTCCTACATAGTGATACACTCTGCTACCACACCCGACTCCCCCAATCCCCCACCCTCCAATCTCCCCACCCTACCCACCACCAATTCAGCTCAAATCAAAATGTCAGTGACAAGATTAAGAAACCCTGCTCTCAGGCTGGAGAGATGGCCCCATGGTTAAGAAGGCAGACTGGTCTTTCAGAAGACCTGAGTTCAGTTCCCAGCACCCAACTGGGCAGCTCACAGTCTCCTGGAACTTCAGCTCCAGAGGATTTGAGCCCTTCTCCTGGCCTACCCTGGCTCCTGCACTCAGAGCACATAACCCCCCATCATTAAGAATTAAAAAGGCTCGGCGGTGGTTGCACACACCTTTAATCCCAGCACTTGGGAGGCAGAGGCAGGTGGATTTCTGAGTTCGAGGCCAGCCTGGTCTACAGAGTGAGTTCCAGGACAGCCAGGGCTATACAGAGAAACCTTGTCTCGAAAAACCAATTAATTAATTAATTAAAAAGAAATCTTAAAAAAAATAAAAAAAAGAAGAAACCTTGCTTTTATCCAAGGAAGTAGACATGTTTTCCAGTTCACCACAGTTACAAACTCCATAGAAGTATTAGGAGCAAGTAGAAGAAAGAGTAGCTGGGTGGTGGGGTGGGGTGGGGTGCTGGGGGTGGAGTGGTGATGGTGGTGCATGCCTTTAATCTCAGCACTTAGGAGGGAGAGGCAGGCAGATCTCTGAGTTCAAAGCCAGCCTGGTCTACAGAGTAAGTTCCAGGCCAGCCAGTAGAGAGAATGAGAGATTGAAGAATTTAAGAAACTAGTTCCAGCTTTGGCATGTACTCTGTGCTTTCTCAGTCCTGTTTCCCGCTGTAGAAGCATCTTGTACTCTCAAGGCATTTTTAAAATTGAAAATTAATTCTTCCATACAATATCCCTACCACAGTTTCTCCTCCTCCTAGCTCCCTCCCCACCCCACCCCCCCGATCTACTCACCCCCCTTCATTTCCTTTTCAGGAAAGAGCAGACCTCCATGAGATGACAACCAAACAGGACAAGACAAGATGCAATAAGACAAGGCAAAACCCTTCTATGGATGCTGGACAAGGCAACCCGATAGGAAGACTCCACACAGGAGGACAGAGTCAGAGAACACCCACTCCCACTGCTGGGAGTCCCACAAAGGCACCAAGCTAGCAGCCATAGTCCATGCAGAGGACCTGGTGCAGACCCACGCAGGCCCCGAGCTTGCCTCCCCAGTCTCCACTAAAGACATTTCTTAATCTTCCATTAAACACTAGTTCCTTTCAGCAAGTGTTATAATACCTTTTTATCCTAACTAGGCTTTTTCTCAGAGAGAACAGGAGAATTCGAAACATTTCTGTAATCCCTGAGGGAGATAGAAAGTTACAGTTTCTGTGGAGATCTTCAAATTCAAGAAGTTGGGGCAAACAAACTGTAATATGCAATCATTTGGAAGATAAATTGAATATCAGGAGGTACGGTGGGATTCAAAACAGGAGTGCAGTAAGAGAAAAAGGAACCTGAACAAAACCAAAACCAAACGAAACATAGTTCCTACCTCTGCTCATGTCTACGACTGTCTGGGGGCTGGGGAGGGGCACACTGAACTTTAGCAGTCACCGGAAAGGCCAGGACTTTACTATAAACCAATGCTTTTTTCTTTAAGGAGCTTCTGACTTCTAGGAAGCCAAGATAAATGTTTTCTCACCCCACCTAGAGTGCTAATAACAGAACAAAGAAATGATTCTACCAAGTCTAACTTAGTGAGCTGTTGACCTTACTGAGATTACCTATAGCCTATAGGATGAAGGGTCACCTATAGCTTATAGGATAAGGGGTCACCTATAGCCTGTAGGATGAGGGGTCACCCATAGCCTATAGGATGAGGGGTCACC
>JANHMN010000021.1:34943314-34961257 GCA_030674055.1 Rhabdomys pumilio
TTTTCTACTCTTACTATACAGACTATCTTCAGTTATTGGGATCTTTTCTTCTCTTCCCTTTCTTTCTTTTCTTTTCTTTCTTTTTTTTTTTTTTTTTTTTAATTAGGATTCAGGTGTGGTTTTTTTTGAAGGCCAGGGACAGTGCAATAAGTTGGGTTTTTTTTTTTTTTTAACCATTGTGTTGGCAGTGGACACAGTGGGAAGATTACTTTCCTCCTGACAGCACAAGCAGGGGGTTTCCACTGAAGCCTGTGAGGAAGGTGAGCCTGATTCCCCAGAGTTCAAATACCAGCTCTTCTGTTCAATAGAGATGTGGCCTTGAGAGAACCAGTCAAATTCTCCTATCAGTTTCCTACCGTCCCAAGGATCCTTGTAGGTTGCAGAGTAATTAGATAAGTCTGGGAGGCCCTCAAAACGCTTCCTAGGAATGGTATTTGCTTCTTCAAATTCCGTCTTAAAAATGGAAGCCTATGTAGTGAATTGATATCTGTTACACCTTGAGTTTAGCTTTCCTCTAAACTCCACCACAGAAGCTCATCTGAATCTGTACACACACACACACACACACACACACACACACACACCCTTATATTTGATCAGTGAGATCAAACCTCTCCATGGGAAGAACAGGCAGTAAGAGCTCAAAACTCCCTTGGCAGTCGTGAAGGCCACTGCTTCAGCCCCAACCTGATCATAACTGCAGGTTGGCCTAGTACCACATTAGCCATTGCCCTTTGATCTCCTCAGGCTCGCTCTTCTGCAGAACAGATATTAAAGAGAATACTTCAGAAGGAAGCTACATCTCAGGTTCAAGGAAACTGATAAAAAGCTTCCTGTAAATTCCTGTAGCTCTGAGATAGACCTGGAAGTCCTGATAGTCAGGTAAGGCTCACTGGGGACCTGGTCTTTGCCTCCTGGGACTCTGATTTCTTTTCTTATTCTTTTTCTTTTTTTTTTTTTTTTTTTAAGGGGGGGAGGGTGTCAAGACAGGGTTTCTCTGTGTAACCCTGGCTGTCCTGGAAGTCACTCTGTAGACCAGACTGGCCTCGAACTCAGAAATCCACCTGCCTCTGCCTCCCAAGTGCTGGGATTAAAGGCGTGGGCCACCACCGCCCAGTGGGGACTCTGATTTCTGTGTCCCACCTTCCCTCCAGCTCTGTAGGCTCTCTGTTCCCCTAACAGGACAGGGATCTTGGCTTCAGGGTTTTTCTGCTGCTTGTTTCTCTCTATTCCCAAGCCCTCACTTGACTATTGCCTACCCTCTCTCAGAAGAACATTCATAACTTTCAAATAAGACCAGGTCCCATGATCAAAGCAACTCATGGGATAAAGATTTTATTTGACTTTGGGTTCCAGAGGGCTCAGAGTCTGTCATGGCAGGGAGGTGGGAGGCTTGGCATGGAGGCGGGAGGCGTGGCATGGAGGCGGGAGGCGTGGCATGGAGGCGGGAGGCGTGGCATGGAGCAGGAAGCATTGCTTCAGGAACTGGTTCACACCTTGAGCCAAAACACAAAGCAAAGAGAGCATCTCAGAGCCCACTTTCAGTGATACACTTCCTCCAAAGGTCGTCTCCTAACCTCCTTTCAACAGCACCATCAACTCGGGACAGGACATCAAATCCTGGAGCCTATGAAAGGGGCGTTCTCTTTCAAACCATCACAACCCACCCCAGGTTTCTATCACATGTAGTTACTCAATTGTGTGATGGCTCCTAGTAATTTACAAACTTCGTTTACTTTTCTCGTTTTCCTTGCTCAATGACTCATGTCCAATTATGTCCTACACCCAGATTATAAAAGTTGTTAAGTATTCATGTTGACTAGAGATTAAGAGATTGAAATTTAGCTGGTCATGATTGCACACACCTTTAGTCTCAGCACTCAGGAGGCAGAGGGAGTTCTAGTCCAGCCTGGGCTACATAGTGAAATGGTTTCAAAAACAAAATAAACAAACAAATATGTGGTGTGTGTGTGTATTGAACATTGAAAAGAGTTTTTGATATCCGGTCTAGATTATTGTGCTATAGACTAAGAAACTGGTAGCTGACTGCTTTGCGTGCTTAATTCAGGTGAGAAAGAGCTTAGGCTAATTTCTTCCATTTCCCAGCCCAGTGAACTCTCAAGTAATAAATTCTTTGCTACTATAGATATAAAATAAGAAGGTCAAAAAGGTAACACAGATATGTAAAAGAAGGAAAGGTTGAACACAGTCATCACGGGGACCAATGACTTTACTGCTTAGTAATGTCAAATGGATATTAGGAACTGGAAGCTTTAGCTATAGTCAAGGTTTGCTGCCCAGGATTTTACCAGGTAAACTCTAATCCCCATTGTGAGGGACTAGGAAGCTTAGTGCTACTAGACTGTTTAGAAAGTCACCTCCCAAAGGAGGAAGATGGAGAAAAACAGTTGAATCCTGGTGGCCGATGAGACAGGAGAGGAGAGAGAAAGATGTGCACACAGATACGCAGCATGCTCAGACTCTTTCCACACCAGCCCTCTTCCTTGCCTCAGGACTCTGCCAGCAAATGTGGCCGATCCAGAACGATGAACCGTGATCCAAAATAGAAGCAGGAGCCAAGTAAACTCCTTTTGTTTAGAATTCAGCCACTATGTTACTCTGTTGTTAGTAACAGGAAATGGCTGAGCGCAGAAGATACTAGAAACTGAACCGAGTTAGCTTTCAAGTGGCAACAGGACCGAGGAAGTAGAGGTTTGGGTTAACTTTTTCGCGAAGGGTTGCTCATCTTTGCTCTAGGTCACACTACGGTTTGGAACATGCCCAGCTCCTCACCAAAGAAACAGCCGCCTCCACACTGAATTCCTACGCCAGACTAAGAGTCTGACTCACACAACCCCCCGAGGCTCACGACCACAGTGTTGATAAGTGTGGTAAGCACCATCAGCATTAAAACCACCCTGGTGACTACTCCCTGTCTAACATGTGACTTAGAAGTCATTGCTTCCATCTTCGGAGCAAGGACAAAGCCACGCAAACTGAAAATTTATCTGGGGCATTTGGCACATGCCTGTAATCCCAGAATTTGGGAACTGGATCAGAGTTCAAGGTCCCCCTGTACTAACCGAGTAGTCTGAGATCAGACGGAATTACGTGAGATCCTGTCTCAAAAAGGCAAACCCAACACAAGCCACACAAAGCATAGTTTAAATTGAAGGGTCTTTTTTTTGTCAGAAAGCTGATGTCATGGGACAAATTACAGCCCAGAAAACTGGAAAGAGACATGATAGAATTATAGTTTTCAGGAAGAAACTCTGGGCAGAGGCCACTGTAACTGCTCCATTAGAAGAGGCTCAGCGTAGAATTACCCTCCTGAGGGGGCCCATGATTAAGGGAACACCTACATTTCCCCAAAATTCACCTCCATGAACCATATCACGTACTCTCTGTGATGTCAGAGAAAAGCCCCTCTACGGGACTTTTTGAAACAGGCCCTAAAACTTTTGTTTTCCTTAGTAAGGCTTTCTCGAGAAAGAAATTATTTTCCTAATGCCTAAGCACTTGGTGTTTTACCCAATTGTACCTGACCAGGGGAAAGGGAATTAATTACCAGGTTCAGCAACCTTCTAGCCATTTCAGTGTGGAAATACCCAACTGAGTTTCACTCCAAGCCTGAGGCCTAATTATAGACTCACAGAATACCTCTCTCATAGCTTGTAACCAGATCACCTAACAACAGATGACTAGGGCTAAACGACCTGCAATCTTTAGGTTTTATTCTTCAATTCCTACTTTAGGAAGATACAAAGTGGTAGGGAAGATAGAAACACAGGTGGAGGGAAATTTGAGCCTCTGACATAACAACAAAGCAAATACACTGACAGTTAATGTCTCGGATAAACAAAGTACAGAGATTTATCTACCTAAGTTCCCAGTGTCCTGATACATGGAAAACTGCCAGGATATGCTACACAAAAAAACCAGTCTGACGAGACAAAAGAAAAAAAAATGAGACATAGACATGGTGTGGCACGGTGATAAATGCTGACAGTCTTAACTACTTGGGAAGCATTGGCAGGAAGGTGAAGAGCTCCAGGCCAGTTTGGGGACTAGGACAATGTATCATGGTTCTGTGCCCAGCCAGCCCACATACATACCAAAACCCAAAAGTAAACCAAAGCAACTGAACGGACATTCTTATTCAGACCTGGCTGTACAGCAAAGATTCCGGAATTCTTGTAACTGGGATACTGGAGCTGATGCCAAGGAACAGAGGCAGAAATGGAGTCTTTTAAAACATGCTCTCTTTAGAGAGTGGCTGAGTGGAGAAAACTCCATATCACTCCAAGATGACATCACATCTCATCTGGCAGGCTGTTCCAGGAGGGGAAACAAAGGTAGTTCGACATTCCCAAGCCCAGGCTTGCCACGCCTCTGAGACCTGTAGTATCTGTGTTTCTTGTCATCCTTACACCCTTCTCTTAGTGTACGCACATCTGAGCCCAGGCTGGACTTGGAATGCTGAGTCTAATTGGTGTCTGCTAATATTAATGTAGTAATACTACTCCAGGCAGTGGGTTGGACAGTTAACTCAGAACAAACAAATAGCTCAAATGGAGCCATCCTGATGGCTTAGTGTCTGGGGAAGGATGAGTCATTCTTTGATGAGGATGTGGCCACCGACAGGATTCTCGTGTTCCAGTGCTCCTTACCCATGCACATATACATGTTCCGAACTAACTGGACTTGCAGCTCATAAAACAAGAGGTGGGGACTCAGGCATTAATGACAAGTATAAATGACAGCGGAAAGGAGAAGACCTACATCCGCTGTGGAATGAATGGCACTCCCCTGATTACTAAGCCAAAGAGTAAAGGGAGCAGGGGTCTCGGGTTAGCGTTTAAAACCTGTCCTTAATCGGTGCACCTCCATTCTAGGATGATGCAAGGCTGTGAAACTGCACTGCCTTGGCTCTTCTGAGTCTCGTTGTTCTTACTATGAAACGAAGGTTCTTCCATGGTCCACGTCTCTCCCAAAGATCATACTCCCTTGTGGATGTGTTTCCTCCTCTACCACTAGGGGGAGGGGGAGACCAAAGACCCAAGTGGCCAGGTCATCTTCCTTTCCTAGAGCAACAATAATAAATATAAAAAGAGCAGAAGTGCGGGGCAGTGGTGGCGCACGCCTCTAATCCCAGCCCTTGGGAGGCAGAGGCAGGCCGATTTCTGAGTTCGAGGCCAGCCTGGTCTACAGAGTGGGTTCCAGGACAGCCAAGAGGCTATACAGAGAAACCCTGTCTCGAAAAACCAAAAAAAAAAAAAAAAAAAAAAAAAAAAAAAAAAAAAAAAAAAAAAAAGCAGAAGCATCTCGAGGTTTCACAGACTTAGCTGTTAAACGCTATCAAATACTAACTTACCCGTGGCTTACAGTAAGGAGGACACTATCACCATATTTGATCCTTTAAGAGATAAGCTATTTGTAGCCCTAGTTTACGGATGAACAGCTAAGAGCCACAGAGAAGCTAAGTAAACAGGGCCAGAAAGCTGACGTGGCAGGCCTAGGGTTTAAAACTGTAGTCTCGGAAGACAGTTTCTCAAACGAGCCTTGGTGGGTTAGCTAGCTTTCAGTTGCTGCTATCACAAGGTAACATAAACTCAAGTGGCTTAGAACAACACAAACTGAGTCAGATCCTTAAGTCAAAAAAAAATTCCTCAAATCAGTCTGTCGGTGTGGCTGTTTACCTACTTTTCTAGGGCCTACAGACAGGAATTTGTGTTTCCAACTTCTAGAGGTCACCCCCCCCACCTTCATCTTCAAAGCCAGCATCTTACCGGCTCGTCCATTTTTGTATTTCTTTCTTTGATGATAGCAAGGGACAAGTTAACTGATTCGTTTACTAACTTGAATTTTGGTTAAAAAATAAAAAACATAAAATTTACCATTTATATTTTAGTAGTGTTGACCATATTCACACTCCCCAGGGGCAAGTCTGCAGTACTTTCTGTCTTCTTGTGGATCTGAAGTCTACACCCAATAAACAATTCCTACCCACTAGTGTCTGCCATTTCATTTTTTAAAGGTGGGTTTAAAAAAAAAAAGACTTAGTTATTTATTTTATGTATGTGAATACACGGATACACTGTCACTGTCTTTAGATACACCAAAAGAAGGCATTAGGTCCCATTACAGATGGTTGTGAGGCACCATATGGTTGCTGGGAATTGAACTCATGACCTCTGGAAGATTAGTCAGTGCTTGTAACCACTCCAGCCCCTCCAAAAGATATTATTTTTATTTTGTGTGTATGAGTGTTTTACCTGCAAGTATGCATACCACAAAGACCAGACCGGAGTGTCAGATCTCCTGGACCTGGAGTTACAGGCGGTTGTGAGCTGCCTTGTGGGCGCTGGGAATGGAACCTGGATTCTCTGCAAGAACAGTAAGTAATTTTAACAACCAACCCATCTCTCCAGCTCTCTGGTATCTGATGTTTCAGTTCCCTGT
Source organism: Rhabdomys pumilio (assembly GCA_030674055.1). Taxonomy (NCBI): domain Eukaryota; kingdom Metazoa; phylum Chordata; class Mammalia; order Rodentia; family Muridae; genus Rhabdomys; species Rhabdomys pumilio. The sequence goes on from JANHMN010000021.1 coordinate 34,949,777, forward strand.
TTCTGGATACTTTATTTCAGAAACTAGTATTAGCAGAGTCTCACATAGTCCAGGTTGGCTTCAAACTTGCTAAGCAGCCAAAGGTGACTTTGAACGTGTGATTCCTTTTCTTTTTTGCCTCCCTTGTATTGGGGTTACAGGTATGTACCACCATGCCTGGTTTATTGGGTGCTTGGATCAACTCCAGCATGTCATACACACGAGGCAAGCACTCTACCCACCTAACTACACCCCCAGGTCCTATGTTAGTTGTTTTGAGACAAGTGAGACAGGGTTTTGCTACACAGTAGCATCCCTCCACAGTCTCTGATTCAGTCCCCGCTTCCAGTTCCCACCTTGGCTTCCATCTGTGACGAGCTGAGATGTGGAAGTTTAAACTAACTAAACCTTTTCCTCTCCTGTGTTGCTTCTTGGTCATGGTATTTACACAGCAACAGAAGGAAAACTTGCTGGATGCAGAAGTTACCTTTGGTTGTAGTGCTGCTATTCAAGGAACTAGATCTAATTTTCATTAAAACTATGACTTCATTTCTCTTTCTTTTTGTAAATGATGGGAGTCTAGGGTCCAATCTCGCTGCTATCAGTGCTAATGGCTATTTTCCCTAACATCCTTTGTTGAAGAGACAATCTTGTGTGTCCTCCGAAGCCTTCCTGAGGCTTCATGTGATCACACATTGAGAGTTTGTCTCTGCCCTCTGATCCAGTTCTCAGATTCGCTTGCCTCTTTGTGCCAGAGCAACGCTGTTTTGATTACTTAGCTCTGTGATGGGTTCCAAAATAAAGAAGCACTAAGTTCTTTGAGTTTCATCATTTAAAACAAAACAAAAAAAAAAAATGTGCTTTAACTATTTGGAGTCCGTTGAGATCCCATATAATGTTACTGTTTTGGTAAAAAAAAAAAAAAAAAAAAAAAGAAAAGAAAAAAAGAAAAAAGAAAAAACGCAGTGTCATTGAGATTTAAAGTTTTAAAGTTTTAAAATGTCATTATTATTGTATGAGCCTGTGTACATTGTATGAGAGAGTTTGTGCATGTGTGTGTTCGGGTGTGTGTGCATAGAGAGTGAGACAGACAGAGACAGACAGAGAGACAGAGATCTGCCACTGCACGTGTGAGGTCAGAGAACAGCTTGTGGAGTCGGTTCTCTCCTTCCACCTTTACGCTGATTCCAGAACTCAAACCCAGGTGACTACACACGTGAACCTAGCACCTTTATCTGCTGAGCCACCTCATTGACCTCCCAAATGTAACTGGAGTATCTCTTTAATCTTCTTATCTTAAAGAACACAAGAAGTCTTGTCTTCTTTATATATGTATGCACATTTATTAATAATTTATATATATTTACATTTGTGTGTGTCTGTACATAACGTATTGGTCAGAAGACAACCAAGGGACTATTCCTCTCCTTCCATGATCAAAGTCCCAGGGATCAAACTCAGGTTATTAGGCTTGGTGATAAGCTCCTTTACCCACTGAGCTATCTATTTATCAAGCTAAGCTACCTTGAAGGGTTATTCAAGGAACCGTTGTAGAAAATTAGATTTAGAACGGTTCCTTGAATAACACTGCAACCAAAGGTAATGTCTGCATACAGGACGTTTTCTGTTGCTATGTAAATACCATGACCAAGAAGCAACACAGGAGAGGAAAAGGTTTAGTTAGTATGGCTTGGGTTAAATTCGTTTGTTGAGTGTCCTACTCTCATAGAGCTACGTGGTAAATGCTTTCTCTGAAGCAAGCCATTGAGATAACCCCGTGGGTGTTTCTTTTCATTATTAAGGTGATGTGCTGTGCTGTGACAGATTTTCATACATTAACTTACCCCGGCATTCCAAGGGGGATTCCACTTGATTGTGCTGAGTAGTCAGTCCTCTTACTGGACTGTTGGATTTTGTTTGCTAATGATTTAGAGGTTTTTTGTTTTTGTTTGTTTGCTAGTTATGCATCAACATTCATCAGGAATATGGATGCATAACCTTTTGGGGGTTCTTTGTTGTTGTTTCCCACAACATCTCTTTCTTCTTCTTCTCCCTCTCCCCCTCCCCCTCCCCCTCCCCCTCCCTCTCCCCTCCCCTCCCCCTCCCTCTCCCTCTCCCTCTCCTTCTCCCTCTCCCTCTCCCCCTCCCCTCCCTCTCCCTCCCCCTCCCCTTCCCCCTTCTCCTCCTCCTTTCTTTTTAATTTTTTTCCGAAATCTGCTGTTGTGCTATTTTAATTGTATGCAAGTATTAAGGTCAGTTCTAGGTTGAGGAACTAGCCATACAACAGATGCAAGTAGTCATTGGAACAAGCAAGACAATAAACACAAATAGTCAAAAAACAAGCAAGGCAATAAACAAAGTCCCATGATCACTGTTTTTAAGGGCTTATCAGGATGACCAAAACATCTGAGCCTACTTCCCTGTCCTAGCCCCAAATCATTTTCATGCCTGAAGCCTACTTCTTTGTTCTAGTCTAAGATTTAGATTCCTGCCTGAACCAGCATCTTTTTCTTATTTGCTATTAGGATGATTAAGTTCTTAGAAATCGAGCTTGGAAGAGTTGCAACTAGTTTGTTTGTTTGATAGAAACTTGAGAAACCTCCATGTTCAACTTTTCTGTAAGCATCCGATAGGTTTCTTTAGTGAAACCAAATGGTCTTGGGTTGGGGGAAGGGGCTGTGATTAGTAGTTCAGTCTTCTCACTACTAATGCTGACATTTCCCACTTCATAATTCCAATCTTGGTCTGTTGCATGCTCCTAGAAATCTTTCAAGTTTCTTTTGTTTATTTATCTAATTTACTGCTATTGAATTTAGATTTTATTTTTGTATCCATATGTGCACATGAGGGTGGTGCCCATGGAGACCAGAGGTGTCAGATCCCTTGAAGCTGGAGTTACATGTGGCTGTGGGCCACCCAATTCAGGTGTGGGGAAATTGAACTTGGGTTCTCTGGAAGAGCAATGCTCACTCTTAACCACTGGACCATCTCTCCAACCCCTTTCTTTATCACTAGTTGCCTTTCATTGGGAATTTTAGTTACTTGTATTTTCTCCATTTTTTCTTTAGGTAGAGGCTTTGTTGATTTTGCTGATATTCTCAAGACTGTTGATTTATTTTGCTTGGGCTTCTTTTCTTCTTTTCCTACTTTGTAGAAAGACCATTGGTGTGATTTTGTAGCCTCTGGTTCTGTATCCACTTGTATGCATTTTGTATCTATTTGACAGAGGTTCCTTAGTACTATTAGTATTATTGCCTTCTATAGATTTTGTTACATTCTTTCCATTTTCATCTGTCTGTAGCAAAACTTCCCAATTTTTTTAACCTCCTCACCCTATTATTTTAAGATGTGTTGCTTAGTTTCTACATACTGATGTACTCCCAGCCTTGTGTTTTTGAGACAGCATCTCTCTATGTGGACCAAGTGCTGAGATTAAAGGTGTGTTACTGCATGTACAACCCCAGCTAGTTCCGCCTTTCTTTGTGGCCCCATACTTAGCCCACTGTATTTGCTAAAGATTCTTTGTACTGTTTCAACTTTGTATACCCTTCAACACTTATTTTGTGGCCTAACTTGGGTTCTCCCCAGGAAAAGTGTATTCTTCTCTTGTTGAACTGGAGTACTCAGTACCGCTGTTAGGTTCCACTACTCCATGGCGGTTCAACCCTCTTTCTGAGTTCCAATTTTATTAAAAGTGGATGTGAGACCTGCTACTGTGTTGTCTGTTTCTCCCTGCAGTTCTGTTACTGTTTGCTTCCTGTATTTAGAAGTGCTCCTGATCGCTGCATGTCCATGCTGTCCTTTCTCTGGGGAGTTCACACAGATGCAGATACACACAGACAGACACACACACTTAAATTCTCTTTTGCCTGACACAGCCATTCCTTTATATGGGTTGTCTTCTTCCATCTTTTCACTTTCAGCTCATGTGAATCCTTAGATAAATCAAGCCTCTTGTGAAAAAATATGTGATTAGAACTTAAAAAAAAAATCTATTAAGTCAACATATGACTTTTGATTGTAGATGTTAATCATTTACATTTAAGTCAAGAATTGGTAGGAGAATACTGTCATTTAGTTGTTTCTGTAGTCTTAAAAATATTGTTTTTATATTGGGTGGTGTGTGTGTGTGTGTGTGTGGTGTGTTCGTGTGAACATCATTGAGGTCAGAATATAACCTGCCAGAATTGGTTTTCTCCTTCTACCATGTGGATGTTTGAGGGGACAGTCCACCATGGTGGCTAGGCAAAGCAGCCAAAACTTGAAAGATCTGGTCTCACTGTATCCGTATCAAGACACAGGGAGATGAAAACTGAGTGTAGTCAGCACTTCTGCAATTAAAGCACAGAATGTATGAGACAGTGATTCTACATGGGGGATCTGAAGATGCCTCTCCAGCTATAGGAGGGCCATTGAGATGATTTTTGTAAGATGCGAAATGAGGAAGAAAGAATCCAGGCACAGTTAGCAGTGTATCAAAGGAAAGAGAGCATAAACCCATAGGAAAGATTAGACTCACTTGTGAGCTACACATGTCTGTCTTAGCTACATATCTGGGCAATGGGCACATGAGCTTCCTTAAAATTCTGGGTTCCAGAACTGCATGACAATATATTGTCATCTAAAATGACAATATATATTTTGCATGACAAAATGTTGCCATCTAACAAGGTCTTTGAATGTAATATTCCAAGCACACATTCTGCACATACTATGTGCACACAACCCTAAACCAATATGACATTTAAAGAACAGTCTTTTGGGGATTTTGTTTTGTTTTGTTTTGTTTGAGTCAGGGTCTTACCATGTAGCACTGGCTGGCCTGACACTCACTATGTAGACCAGGCTGGCCTAGTACTCGAGAGTTCCACATACCTCTGCCTCCAGGATGCTGACATTAAAGATGTGCACCAGGATGCCTGGTCTTTTAGTTCTAAGACCAACATTTTAAAAGCACCGGGGAGCCTAGAAATGGCTGTGATTAAGAGCATTTGCTATTGTTCCAGAGGACTCAAGTTCAGTTCCCAGCAATCACGTAGGGCATCTCCTCATGCCTGTAACTCCATGTGGGGCATCTTTTCATGCCTGTAACTCCAGCTCCAAGGACTCAGACCCCCTCTTCTCCCATCTGTACTCATGTGCACAGAAATACACACACAGGTACATAAGTAAAAACAAAACAAATCCTTAAAAAGAAGTGTCCACATTTATGAAATTTTAAGAGAGCAACTATGGCAAACAGAAGAGAATGGCCTTTCTGCATTGGAAAGGGGAACAGGGCAGGGGCCCTGCCTGGCCAGTCTGTCACTCCTCCTACAGTAAGTACCTGACTCATTAGTTTCAAACTCATTAATATTGTTTCACACAATTGAGAAATGTTGGGATCATTACAGTATTCAGAAATCCAGGTAGCCAACTGGTATTTTTAACCCCTCCCCTGGAATATACCCTCCAGGTCAGTCAAACTGATTCAGCAATTACTTTGAATCTTTAAAATACTGAGACCTGGTAGGAGTTAAGGTAACAAATCCTCTGTGAGTAGTGAAGATGATTAAGCTGTACTTTGTGTTTTGTTTTTATGGCATGCTGTTTTTTTTGTCTGGGATATAGTTGCTAGGACAGTTCATTCTCATGGTGATGACACGAGTTTGTCATAAAAAAGACAGATGAACAGGCCTCAGAATCTGCACGGTCAGAAGGCAGCAGCTGTTCAGACTGCAGGCACGAGACAGTTCCAAACATTTCATTTCTCACCACTTTTCATGTCAGTAGACTGGGATGTAACTGAGGTGGGGTCGTCATTTCTCTAGCCAGGACCCTACATATACAGATGGCTACTAGAAGCAGCAAACACGTGAGGTGCCATGTAAAGAAATGTGAAAGGCTGGGAACAATAAAACTTGCTGTTCTGATCAACGGCTTTCTGGATGGTTCAGGCTGCTGTGCTTGCCCAATGCTACCCTTGAGGGCTCCTGTAGGAGCTGAGCTGCTCTTGCTCCATGCACTACTTCCTCCCCATTCGTAACAGCAGGTAGGCATCAATCTTACCATACTCTTACTGGGAAGTCCTCCTGTGATACAACTGCCAACTCAGCAAAGAGGAACAATAGGTTGAACTAAATATTTAATTACAGAAGATGTTGAGCCGTCTACAGAGTGAGTGCCAGGACAGCCAAGGCTATAAATAGAAACCCTGTCTCGAAAAACCAAAAAAAAAAAAAAAAAAGATGTTGAGCCAGGCAGAGTGGTGCATGCTCACAACTGCAGTGTTTGGGAGGCAGAGATCAGGGTATGAGGAACTCATAGTCTTCCTCAGCTACAATGAGTTCAAGGCCAGCCTGGGGATAGGAAGACATAGGCCAAGGAAGGAAGGTTGGATGGCTATTATAGGAAAATTATCTGAGTATCTGCAGATTTAAGAAACCATTGACCCATAATTCCATATTTGTAAATGTTATTTTCAAAAATCTCTGAAATCAGAATTCCTATTCAAGTTTGATTTGATCTGAAGTTCTTTATATCTTTAGATCTAATCATTAAAATCGGTTATCAGAATGAATGGGGTTATTCATAATTCACAACGAAACCTGTAGTATATTTAATATATGAACTTCTGACTGGGCTTTTATTTTTATTTTTAAATGTTTAATACTTATTTGTATGTGTGTGTATGTTTGTATCTATCTATGTGTCTGTGCGAGGACATGTGTATGTTAGTGCAGGTGGCTGAGACACCAGGGGTACTAGATGCCCGTGGAACTGGAGTTATAGAAAGTGGTGAGCCATCCCACACGAGCTAGGAATTCAACATAGGTCGTCTGGAAGAGCAGTGCACATTTCTACCTGTTGAGGCATCTTTCCGGGTCCTTATCTTCCTAAACTCTTAATGATACAGTGATTATACCAAACTTAGAGGCGGCTGTCCAAAGACTTTTTGTCCATAATACATCATGAGGATGAATATCCAGAGAAGAAAAGGTATGTTACCACCATGTATGGGCTGTGCAAACTGACAGTAATGGTCTGGTAAGTGATGTCGCTATGCAATAACGTATAGTGCATAAGTTATAATCTGGAGCGCACAGCATCGTGGCTAGTAGCTATTCTGTGAAAAAACAAAGTCCCATCCTTCAGAAGGTCCTTTCAGCAGTGCTGTAGGATATTCTTTTCAGTGGCGCTCAACCTCATTAGACAAGGAACATACAGAGTTCTTCAAAAAGACTCAAGTGTCGAGTAGGCCACATACAAGAACACAGAGCTGTCTGACCTACTTGGGCTACAAAGGCTCCCTGGCAACAGTGTCTCAACATCTGGACACTACTCTCATGTGAAAAGCTTTGAAAGTCAGTTCCAGAACTGTACCTCAAGACATAAGTACGTTTTCTGCATCATTTCCAGGTGCTCCTGAAGTATACCTGAAGTTAAAAGCCGGCACGTGCAACTGGCTGAGTTGATGGTTTCAGGACTAAGGGCATCAATTACTTCATTCTGTCTCCAGATCCTATGACAGGAAATAGTAGACAGTAGACACTACCAGGACCAGTAAGCAGTATCACTGTGGTGGCGGTTTATTCAGAGAGTTATTTCTTGGCTTTGTCAAGAATGGACATGTGGTGGAGAAGAAAGGTACGGCAGTCAGACAAGGGACATTTTAGGATACGTTTAATAAAAATAACCCAGCCCTTCAAAACCTTTTGTACACGGGAAGACAGTGAAGAGCAGTCACAAGTGAAACTCACTTAGGCCAAGGTTAAAAGGAAAAGATATCAGGATGGAGAAGGCTCAGGATGGGAAACCATAGCACTTCCAGGCACTTACAAAATTAAGGTCAAAGGTTGACGAAAGTAAATTTAAAAAAGAAAATTACACTATCTTTCCAGTGACTCATTAACTTTCACATGGCGGTACGGGATCCAGATTCTTACGTGTATTTCAAAGATATAAATGCATAAGGCAATTTTGTTTCAGTGCTGGGCATCTAAACCAGGGTACGGTACACCCGACGTAAGTGCTATCACCGAGCTATGCCTTCATCTTAAAGGTGCAAAGTTGTATGATTTCTTTTGGTAAAAACAATTTTTTCTATACTTCCTAATGTGATAAAAAAAAATAAATGTACCCAAACAATGACATTATTAACCGGGAGAAAGGATGAAAAGCATGGAGAAGCAATGCCTGCATTTTTTTTCACAGTTGTGACTAGGTAGATAACGAGAGACGTCCGGGATAGTTACTTCTTTGGGCTTCCATGTGTACAGGTTAAGTCATTTAAAGCAGGTCTAACTTTGGGGCAACTGTCATAGTGGTTAAATATCTGTACAAGTGGGGACCATTTTAAATTGTCAACACACTGCTTTTAGAAGCTGAATAGTAACGTTTTACAGAGAACATTTGATGTTTCAGTTCGGCCACAGAGGGGAAAGAGCAACTCTGTTGTCCGTGGATCTTCACCCGCAGAGGATGGACGTGGACAACGTGTATGCACTTTCCCCTCCCACCAGAAAGACGTCAGCTGCTAAGGAAGCTGAAAGGAGCCGGTGGTACGATGCAACAGTGGAACATGGGAGGAGCCGGCATTCCCAAGGTCCCTGAATTTATTATTCACTGAAAAAAAAAATCTTCACATTGCAAGTTTGGCTGGTCTCACCAGTAACAACTGGTTGGGAAGGAAAGAAAGTTCACTCTCTGGGCCAAAACCCGGAAGCAGCTGTTGGGAGCAGGAGGGCCACCAAAACCGAGGAAAACAGATTCACGGCGTTGTTGTCCAGAATGGGCTTCCCCGAGATGTGCTTGGTCTCCTGGGTTGGGCTACTGACCACCAGGCCAGTGCTCTCATCCAGACCTGACACGGGGAAGAAGCACAAGATGTAGAAGATAACGGATAACTGTTAAGAAGAACGCACTTTCCTCAAAGGAGACAATCTTTGCAAGATTCTCAGTGCCTCGTACAAAGACTTGGGGGAGAGTTGGTATGATGTTATATTTAAATATTTTTATTATAGAACACCTCCCCTCCATACACACACACACATACACGTAGGTGGACTTTACAACACCTCAATAGTGGTCTCTCATATCTCTGGAGTTCCTTTTATGCCTCTGCTGTAAGGGAAGGCTCAGTGTTCAGTACTGAGATTGTGTGTGTACGTCTGTGTGTGTGTGTGTCTGTGTGTGTGTGTGTGTGTGTGTGCACGTGCCTGCATGTCTGTCTGCACGAGCACAAATGTGTTGGTGCGTATGAAAGCAACAAGAAGTCAGACCCCTTGCAGCTGGAGTTAGGGCTGTGGACAGCTTGGTGTGGGAGGTGGGGTTAGGGGAAGTGATGGTGCCTGAGAGCTGCTCTCTCCTGAATTCGACTGATGACCTTCTAACAAGAGGCCTCAGAGGGCTGCTGGGCTCTCTGCCCACAGGAGGACATGGCAACAACATGCTGGCTTGAAAGTCAGGAGTAAGCCATCAATTGATCCAGCATCTACTAAGGGCTTCCTCTTACGTTTGCCCTTGATAAGCTACCTACCCCTGGGATTTTAAAACTAGAGCAGAATAAAACACAGGCACGTTAAAACCTACACATACATTTTCTTTTCGTTTCTTTTTAAGATTGTGTGTGTATGTCTGTGTGTGTGTGTGTCTGTGTGTATGTGTGTGTGTGTGTGTGCGCGCACACGTGCCTGCATATGTCTGTCTGCATGAGCACAAATGTGTTGGTGCGCATGAAAGCAACAAGAAGAAGTCAGACCCCTGGCAGCTGGAGTTAGGGCTGTGGACAGCTTGGTGTGGGTGTTGGGCTGTGGACTTTGGTCTATTAGGACTGACAGAGCAGCAGACATTCTTCACCCTGAGCTAACTCTCCAGCCCCCACGAGTCGTAAGTAAAAACTTACTGGTGGCAGCTAAGGGCTGTGCACCTGCAGTGCCTCAGCCTAAGAAGGTGGAGGTCGGAAGAAAGCTGGAGTCCAGGAGTTCAAGGTCAGCCAGGGCAACATAGCAAGGATGCAAGGTGAGGCCAGAAAGTCATGGTGGGAATAACCACTGTGGGGAAGAAGGCCACTCATGTGGTCGGACTAGTGTAACAATTATCAAACCCACTTGGCAATACCAGTGGAAGAAGGTCCACTGAAATGATCGGATCCAAGTGGCCTGCTCTCCTAGGTCAGGTGACAGCTCAAAATCAAAGCCTGTTTCTTGTACCATGAATCCTGCTTCTGAAGACGTGGAAATCCCTCTGGATTGGTTTACCACCAAAGAATAAGAACATCAAAATTACGGTGGTGATTTCTAGTCACTTCCAGCCCTTGGGGTTGGTTTCATGGGTACGTTTAAAAAACGTCTTTCATATTTCTTTCCCATTTCTGAAAAGAAAGTGGAAGTTACAGCAAGGCACTGTCTTACCAGAGAACTGCATGGTCGCCCCTAACAACGAGTCCACGATTGATCCGAATAACCCAGCCAGACCTCCAAACGCAATGATGGGCCACTGCGGAGCAGAAATGTCCAGGTCGCTCACAAACACCAACTGTGTAAGGAAGTACGCCAGGCCCACGAAGGTCCCGCCGAGGAGACTGGAGGCAAGTCCCACTGCTGTGACTCCTCCGTTGGTTCCTGAGGGAGAAAGGGGTGTCAAACCATCGGGTTAGTAGTCAATTAGCAGATGAGGGATAGCGAGGAAAGCAAACAGAACAAAACAGAACCCACACGGGGACAGGCCTAGTTAAAATAAATTTAAAGAGCACTTCTCTCTTAAAAAAACAAACAAACCAAAAACCAACCAACCAAACAAACAAACAACTAATACATAGGCTGGGCTCGAGATATAGATTGTGTGTAGTATGCATGAGATTCTGGGCTCAACTTCCCACCCCCACCCTGCACCTCCCACTCCACACACCACACACTCCCCACCCCCTGTTGCTAAGAAACAAAAATCAAAAACCTGATTCATGAAAGTTTCCCACACGGACACTGGTACTTGAATACATGCATTCACTGCTTAATATTTAAATCATGGAACCCACACCTACCTCCTCAAAGTCTCATCATTCTTCATGGTGAAAGTATTAAAAATCCCATTTTCTAGCTTTAAAAAACTGCACGTTATCCCAAGTAGTCACCTTACTCCAGATGACACTCCTAGAACCCGCCCTTGTGCAGAGTCCCCACTGTCAATCCTCCCTCTCCTTTCCTCTCCCTAGCCTCGGGTAACCACCATTCTACCCTCAACCTGTGTGAGACCAACTACTGTACCAGATAACGAACAGCGAGATCATGGTGTAACTGTTAGGAAGAGGTCTCCAGGCTGGGAGGCAGCACTTGCTGGGAGTGAGTGATGGCTAATTTTAATTATCAAGTTAACAATATGTAGGGTCACATGGAAGGTGCCTGGGTGAAATAGGATCTAGATCAGGCTGGCCCATGGGCACGTCTGTTGAGATTATCTTATCTGGGTTACAGTAACTGAGGCAGGAAGCCCTGCACCATGCCCTAGGCTGGGACTCTGGACTGT
>JANHMN010000021.1:34961267-34982569 GCA_030674055.1 Rhabdomys pumilio
CACACACACACACACACACACACACACACACACACACACTCACCGACTGGAACTTTCTCCCAGGTTGTTATTAGTCGAGGTGAGCTTTTGCTCACAACTGGGCCAACTTCTGAAGCCCAGGTGTCTCCAGCAGAGCAGGCCAGTGCAGCCAGGAGAGACAAGCACATCCAGGAAGCAGTATGCTGCTTGGAGAAATCTATAGGTATTTCCCCGGGACCGTTCTCGATCATGTAGAGCAGGGCCAGCTCTGTGGGCACGGCTCCATTACAGAACACCTGGACCCAATTTCTTTGTCCTCCTGGGATGGGAAATAGAAAGGGAAAAAAATCCATTCAGCTATAGGAACATATATTTTTAAGATTCACAAAAGACCAGTAGCTTAAAAAAAAGTAGTAAGGCATCTTTGTTCACATTATATATCGTTATTAATAAGCCCAGAATAATTAACAATAGACTTGCACTAAAATTTTGCAATTATTTGTTATTGGGATAAAAGTAATAATGAATTCCATTAGGCTCTAGAAGTAATTCTTTTTTTTAAGTCTTTTTTTTTTTTTCATGTATATGATATATTGTAGCTGTCTTCAGACATACCAGAAGAGGGCATCAGATCCCACTGTAAATGGTTGTGAGCCACCATGTGGTTGCTGGGAATTGAACTCAGAACCTCTGGAAGAGCAGTCGGTGCTCTTAACTATTGAGCCATCTCTTCAGCTTCCCCACAACCACAGAAGTAATTCTTAAATAAAATTCATCTGTTCTTATAGCCTGCCATGCACGTTCTGATCAAAGCTTGGGTTAGGATGAAACAGTCCCTTCGTTTCGAGTGACGTCAGAGGTAATCGATTTTACCTTCCTTATACTCTGAGTCCAGACGCTTCTTCATTGCTCCCCTCCATTTTGTAAGTTTTGAAGATGAGAGGAAAAACATCAGCAAAGAGGTAAAAAAGCTGAAATTTGCAATGGTTAAGATGAATCCGACCACCAGCCCTGGAAGAGACAAACATAAACACAGGATTAGACTTAGTCCAGCGTTACCATCTGACGGACATTTCTACCACGTGCTCACCATTCCAACCCCGAGCTGTAAACCGAAGGCTATTTTACTGAAAAATGAAGCTAAATCAGGGTGTACTGGCTCTCAGCACATCCTATGTTCAATGGAGAACTGCCTTCCATCTGAAGAGAGGATGCACCAATAGGCAGGCATCTCTTATAATAAATCATTTCTAAAGACGTTGTCCTTTCTTGGCATTTTCACTATTGATTACAGTCACTCCACGTTTTCAAAGGGCATGATGATTTAGCATGTGCCCATAGTCCTAGCTAGCTATCCCGAAGACTGGGGAAGGAGGACGTCAGGAGTCTGACACCAGTCTGTGTAACACAGGGCCTCATGTAAACAAGCAAGCAATCAAACCATGCGAGATGCCCCTCGCCTTGAGGAGCTTGATGTATCAGGATGACCTGTCTGGAGTTACATATTCCTATGGGCCCATATGCCATATGGGTGACCAGGTTCCTCAGAGTGTCACATCTGAAAGTATCTGATGGCTACCGTCTCCTCACTGGTGATTGAGATATTAGTATTTTTACTGTGCTAGGGAGGGTGTCACACTTGCTGAGCCCTGCCCGAGGGAGGGGACCCCTGACCTGTAGACTTATGTTAGACTTATGTTAATGTTTCTCAGACTTCTCACATACACTAACTACAAGAATTGGCATGCCTGAACAGATGACAGGTATTCCCATCCGGTATTTCTGCATGTTAGCTGATTAATAAAGTGGTAATTAATCTCTATGACAACAGACGGCATTCAGCTTCTTTTCTCAGCTCTAATCAGCTCAAAATGGAGGCTTCTCCCTCAGGAAGACAAGTCAGAGCTGAACACAGTGACAGAAGTCGGTAGGACCGAGCTTGTGGGGATGCTTATACTGCCCCAGGCCTTTCCTGACACCTCGTCTTGCCTGTGACCTTTTCTTCTGCTCACAGCATCTCCAGAGAGGCAGGGCTCTGACAGGATCATGTTTGACCTTGCTATCTGTCTTCCATGAGGAGAAATGGAAGTTCTAGGACAGCATTTGAACCCGCTGTGTTTACTGTTCCCAATGTCACAGTGTCCTGAGTGCCTACAACACTGCCAGCCACTCATGGTCCCTTTCACTGCTCAGTTACTGAAAGTGGAGGGACAAATGGTTAATCATTAAGTCTAATTATCTAGGCCAAGGAAATGAAATTGAAACTCACCAAGTCAAAGGCCGAATAAACTCTCTATAGACAGACAGAACACAACTGTGCTAGCGATGACTGGACACCACTCCCTTGGAGTAAGTCCCTGGTACAGAGTCCTATCCTTCCTTACTCCCCCCACACCACCCGAGGCTTCCTTTTCAGTGTGTATCTTATGCTCTGTCATCTCCACACACTAAAGTACTTCTGGGTAAGAAGGGCTCTAAATATCTCAGTATCTTCTGTAACGCTTCCCTCTGAATCACAGGCGTACTAGAAGTATGATACGCCCAGCCTGAATGAAAATGTGCCAGGCAGCGTGAGAAGCATTTTACGCGGTGAACTCCTTGTAACTCAGTGGTAGATAGAACCATTATTCCTTTCCATTGACAGACAGGAAAATTATAACATGGAAAGTTTAAGTGAATGACAGAGGACAGAAAAGTATTTCCAACTATTATAACACACTTCGCATCGGTGTTACATTTTAATCCTTAAAGAAAGAAAGCTTATTAATCCCAGCACTTGGGAGGCAGAGGCAGGCGGATTTCTGAGTTCGAGGTCAGCCTGGTCTACCAAGTGAGTTCCAGGACAGCCAGGGCTACACAGAGAAACCCTGTCTTGAAAAAACCAAAAAAAAAAAAACCAAAAAACAACAACAAAAAAAAAAATTTTTTTTTGGCTACATTTTTCTAAGAGAAACATATATCTAATTATCCTGCTTTGTACCTTAAGTTAATAACTTCATAATTTATTGTCAATGTTTTAAATAAACTGACATATTATTTAACAGAAAAATACATTAATTTAGGAAAAAAAACATATATAAGCCTTATTTTTACAGAATTAAGAATATTTGTTATATTAAATATTAAAATCTTAATAAATTAAAATAATAAATTTAATAATTTTAATATTATACTTCAATCTTAGAAGCCAGATTGTTTTCTAATGAGACACAGAAAGGGGGTGGATCCATACGGGAGGGGAAAGGAGGGGGTGGCAAGTGGGAGGAGCAAAGGGAAGGAAAACCATAATCAAGATATGTACTATACAAAGAAACCCTATCTTGAAAAACAACCCCGCTGCAAACCTCAAAATCCAATTTGTCTCCTTTAGATCCAACTTCCTTAATTCTAAGATTTCTAAGACCATGAGGGGAAGCTCTTTTACAAGACTGCTTGCCAGTGTTTGAACCACAAGAGAAACTAAGACCAGACACACCCTCTAGAACCTTCATGAGATGAGGAGTGACCAAATTCAATTCTACCAGACTCGTCCAAGTGCAAAATCCAAAGGAAGAAATGCTAACTGTGTCCTACAGACTCAGCTTACTTAGCCCTTTTGTTCTGGAGAGAATACCAAATGGGATTTGTTGATTTAATTGTGTTCATGTTGAGGAGTAAATGGAGAGAAACTGAGATGGGGCACCCATTAGATGTATGTAAGTGGGAGACTGGCTAGACACCCTATAATGATCATTCTGAATTATCACCTCTATAGGACAAACATCTGGTCAGTCTGGCTCTTGAGACTGTTGGGTCTGATATCTGTGGGCTTCATTCTATCTCAGTTAAAGGATCCTTCTCTGCTCCAGAAAAGGTATTAACATAGTAATCTTAGCCTAGCAATGCTACCCATGGGAAACATCTGTACTTTCTCGAAGTTGTTTTCTATGGTAGGGTAGAAATGTTAATCTTCTCTAACTTTGATACCTCAAGTCTTTAGGATAAAAGGGCAAAGAAAACCCATCATTCCCTGAACAGGAAAACTAAACGATCCCTGAGCTCACTCAAGCTCAGGAACTGAAATCCTACCTATCCTTATCCTGGAAATCTCCATCCTGGAAAGCTCTACTCCCAACCCCAAGAAATCCTATAAAAGCCTTCTGCTCAATTCTCTCATCCAAGCAGAGGCAGCCACTCCCTTCCAACATATCTCTGTGTGAGGCGTGACTCTGTGGTTTTCCTTGGTTCTCAAAGGGCAGGATACCTCTCAGAGCCCACTTTCGCTGGAGCAGAGCTTGCGCTGGGGAAAGCCTCCCACTGCAGGAGCAGAGATGTAACACTTGGGGGAAACTATCCCTTCCTGAAGCAGAACTGTTGTTACACTTTCTCTGGGGAAGCTTCTCCTGCTGCAGCTGGAGCAGAGGTGTTAACACTTTTGTCCCGAAGCCTTTCCCTTCAACACTCAAGGCATTTGGGGATCATCCGGGTATTGCTGAGAATCTGTCGTGTCTCAGGCCAAGAAAGTTTAAATGGGGCCATTTTCCTACTGTACCTGAAAGATTCACTGCGCTGCAAGTCAAGGTTGCTTGTCTGTGTGAAGTTTCCGATCTCCTACGGAAGGGGTTCAGGCAAGCGACAGCCACAGTAACGAGGTTGTTACTTCATTCATCTGTTTCAGACTGTTCTCTTCAGTGCTAAGTGTGCTGAGTTTTGGCAGACTTTTTTTTTTAAATGTCCTTTTCTACAGTTGTTAGATGATGAAAATGAAGGAACAGGGCGGTGAGGGGATCCAGCCTGTCTATGCTGAAAGCATTTCTCAGTTCACCACGCCAAAACGAAGTACCTGCAAGCAGCGAGAGCCAGCATCACGAGGCTGAGCAAACAGCCTAGCTCTGTTACTACAGTTAGTTACTGTACAAACGAAGTCTGTTGGTTGAGTCAGCTCAGACTGCTGGTGGGGGCTTATGTATAGATCTCTCGGATCCCTCCAATCACAGAACTCTTCTCCTGGCTTTTGTTGAGCTCCTCAATTACCCTGGCATTGCTGGTTTTTTTTTTTTTCCCTAGTTCCAGGTGCTGATTTGGCTATTTGATCATTTGATGCCCTGGGTGGGCAGTGCTGGAGTCTTTCTTTCCATCTTTGTCATTTTTCCCTTTGGTTTTGAGGTTCTTTTTCTTTGCTTTCTCTGAATCTCCAGAGGCTCCTGCCTCTTTTTCTCTTCCTTTGGTGGATGACACTTTGGGATCTTCTTTCTTTCTTTTTTCCTTTTTCTTCTTCTTCTTTTTTTAAGATTTATTTTATTTCATATATATGAGTATACTGTAGCTGTCTTCAGACACACCAGAAGAGGGTATAAGATCCCATTATGCTGGGCGGTGGTGGCGCATTCCTTTAATCCCAGCACTTGGGAGGCAGAGGCTGGTGGATTTCTGAGTTCGAGGCCAGCCTGGTCTACCAAGTGAGTTCCAGGACAGCCAGAGATACACAGAGAAACCCTGTCTCAAAAAAATAAACAAACAAACAAACAAACAAACAAACAAAAAAGATCCCGTTACAGATGGTTGTGAGCCACCATCTGTTGCTGGGAATTGAACTCAGGACCTCTATAAGATCAGTCAGTGCTCTTAACCACTGAGTCATCTCTCCAGTTCCCTTTGGGATCTTTCTAAAAACGTGTTGGCATGAAGAAGAAATCGGCCTGGAGTCACCTCCATGTGTCACATGCTAGATGTTTCTGATAACTCATTTCAAATGGTGCCAGTCAGTCAATGATTCATTATAATTCCTAGGTGACTGTTGTAGTAATTATTTAAAAACGGCCTCCGGTCAAGCCTACTATCTAAGCTGCGGCAGCTCTGCCTAGCTCAGATGCCACGTTCTATGGCCAGAAACCACATGCGAGCTGCAGCTAGAAATGGCCAGCCAGAAACACCAGCCCTGCCACTCACGAGACGCCAGCATGGGAGATGGCTCTGCCAATCTCCCACGCTGTCTCTGCAAGGCTGGGCATTACCCTGACCATCCCACCATCCATGTGGGCCCAGTAAGAAATGAGACTTTAATGCTTAAAGATTAATCAAAGGCTTTATATATTTAGTAATGCTCAATAACAATATGCCCATACAAAGACAGTTGTTTCCCAATTAGCTAACCTAAATATAAGTTGTTACCCATGACTGTTCTCCATACCTGCATGGCTCTCCATCGCTCCTACATCTCTCTTATCTCTGTCTCTCCCTTAGCTCCTCCTCTTCCTTCTCTTTCTCCTCCCTTACTCTGCGTCTTCCTACAGGTGAGCAAAACCTCATACTCTCCTCATGGCAAGCAGGAGGGAGTAATCTCCACAGGCTGTGCCTTGAGGGCTGCCTCTTCTTCTCAGAGTTACACAGTGAGGTAAGTACCCCTTGATGTGCAGCAGTGGGGTACGTGAGACCAGATGAGGGGGGGCTCTCAGAGGAGGCCCTAAAGAAGACTAGTTAGATCCAGCAAGGCTTCTGCTGGAAGCAGATCAAAAACACTTTTACAGGACTTGAGGGCTGGTGAGGTGGTTCACTTGGTGCAGGCACTTGAGGCCCTGAGCTTGACCCCTGGAGAACTGCTGGGAAGACAACTGACTCTCAAAGACTGTCATGTGTGTGCTGACTATGCCCTCCACCAATGAATGAATGAATGAATGAATGGGAAAAATAATTTCACGGCATTGACCCTTTTTTGCTGTAAGTCAAGACTATTAAACACCAAGACAAAACATAATGGTGTTATAGTCAAGCACTGCTTGTTCAGATTATTTTTTAAGAGTTAATACTTCCGGGCTGGAGAGATGGCTCAGTGGTTAAGAGCACTGACTGCTCTTCCAGAGGTCCTGAGTTCAATTCCCAGCAGCCACACGGTAGCTCATAACCATCTGTTATGGGGTTTGATGCCCTCTTCTGGTGTGTCTGAAGAGAGCAAAGGTGAATACATAAAATAAATCTTTTTTTTTTAAAAAAAAGAGTTCTTCCAAAGTGCTAAATGCCCAACACACAGTAAGGGTGACTTTGCCTTTGTTAAACAAATAGCACATAGCCATTCCGAATACTGATTGCATATTTATAAAAACACTTATAAAAACATCAACACATCTAGTTAACTTTCATTCTCAACTACCGCAGGAAGAAAGCAGTCAATACTGTGAAAATAATATTTCTCAATTATGAAGAGAAGTGCGATGCTAAAGAACTCAATAATAATTGATAACGTCCAATAAACACTGGCTTTGTCTAGTGAGCGAAGGCCTCTCAGGCTATCATTTTATTTGGTTTTCACTGGGTTCCACAGGGATAGCTAAACTCATAGGATTATTTTTTTCTTCTTCTTTGAGACGGGTCTCACTATGTAGCTCTGGCTGGCTTGGATTGCTACGTAGATCAGGCTGGCTTGAAACACTCATACGAGATCCATCTGCTTCAGTCTCCAGAGTACTGGGGTTAAACCAGAAAGAATCCGGGGCTGGGGGGATAGCTCAGTTGGCCGAGTGTTTGCCTAGAATGGGCAGAGTCCTGGGTTTTAGTGCCAGCATCCCATAAATGGGTTGTGAAGGCATATACTTTGTATCCCAGCGCACGTGAGGTGGATGCAGGAAGTTCAAGCTTATCCTCACCTATGTCGAGTTTATTAAGACCAGCTTGACCTACATGAGGCACAGTCTCAAATAAAAACATTTCTGGGGGCCGGAGAGATGGTTCAGAAGTAAAGAGCTGCTCTTTCAGAGGATCAGCATTCAGTCCCTCGAACCCACATCTGGCAACTCTCAACCAGCGACACCTCTGGATCCAGGGGATCCGGTGCCTCTACATCCCTGGGCTCAGCTGGCACCTGCCCATACTGGCAGAGGAATGAACACACACACAAACACACAAACACCTATATATCTAATTATAAAATAATAAAAATAGATCTTAAAGTAGTCCAAAAGTATCTTCTATGGTAGCCAAGCCTGTAATCCCAGTACTAGGGAAGCTAAGGCTTTGCCAGAAGTCCACGGTCAGCCAGGGGCGGGGTGGAGGGGATGGGGACAAAAAAGTCTTTTATTTTAACAAAACTATAGGACCACGATAGCACATGCTTGGGTTCTTCCCATGGCCCCAGGAAGGTGTTTTGCCAGTGAGTTTGCCTGATGTTTAAGTTTCGTTTGTTTTCTGATAAATCCTCCAGGCTACACACTGAAAAACCTCAGGAGAAACAGGGAGAAGGCACAGTTTTTATTCAAATTGACCTTGCCTGCTTTCGCCTGTTTGCTTTTTTACCAGTTACAATATCTTACCCATGTGCAAGTCTACTCTAGTTTACAAAACTTTACCAACGCTGACTTCCATATAAATAGAATAATGGCATAAAGTCTGTGCCCAATTCAGTCCTAAGAAGTAACCCAGAACTGGTTGGAACTGAGCCATTTGAGATCACTGGTAGTGACTGCTGAAGTTCAGTCACTGATAGCTCTGGTAGCACGTGTCTTTAATCCCAGTACTAGGGAGGCAAAGGCAGGCAGATCTCTATGAGTTGAATGAAGGCCAGCCAATCGAGCCAGGACTATATACAGTGAGATGCTGTCCCCACCCCCACCCCCCCAGACAGGGTTTCTCTGTGTAGCCCTGGCTGTCCTGGAACTCACTCTGTAGACCAGGCTGGCCTCAAACTCAGAAATCCGCCTGTCTCTGCCTCCCAAGTGCTGGGATTAAAGGCGTGTGCCACCACCACCCTGCGTGAGATGCTGTCTTAAAGGTTTTTTTTTTTTTTTTAATAAATAAATTCAGTTATACTCCGAATTCAGAAAACATAAGATTAAATTAAAAAAAAAAACCCACTTCTAATTATTTTAAACACTCAAAATGAAAACATACCTCCTAAAGCCCCACTGTGATCTAGACTTTTCTTTTTAAAGCCATTACAGGCTATCACAACAGGAACGACAACGGAGAACAGCCAGCGCCATGGAGAAATAGGCCGCAAGTTACCTGGAAAGTTATAAAGGTAGAGAAACAGGCTGTAAGTGATCTGGAGAGGTGCAAACACAGAGAACAATGTGAAGGCTTGGTCTTCTAAAAAGGTTTTGAATCAGTCTATCTATCTATCTATCTATCTATCTATCTATCTATCTATCTATCTATCTATCTATCTATCTGAGAGAGGGTTTGTCTGTGTAGCCCTGGCTGTCTTGGAACTTGTTCTGTAAACCAGGCTGACCTCGAACTTAAGAGATCTGTCTGCCTCTACCTTTTGAGTGCTGGGATTAAAATCATGCTCCACCACCACAACTCAGTTTATTAAATATTCTTAGAATTTCTTTCATACAATATGAAAAGCCAAGAGGGCTGCCAACTGAGCCACAAAAGACAGAAAAAAAAAATCCCTAGTTTGGAAAGTGAAGCTATAGTTCCTTCATTTGCGTTAGGTATTTGGTCCTAGTGGAGGGTCGAGCTTAGAAATCCTAGTTTGTTCCACTTACTTATGTCAGAATGCTCTTGTTTGTATAGGTAAGTTCTAAGCCAGCTTCAAAACTTAAAAACAAGATCTGTGTGTGTGTGTGTGTGTGTGTGTGTGTGTGTGTGTGTGTGTGTGTGGTGTTGTAGTGCACACTTTTAATCCCAGCATTTGGGAGGCAGAGTTAGCAGATCTTTTAAAGTTCCAGGACAGCCTGGTCTACATAGTGAGAGCCTGTCTCAGAAAAACAAAAACAAAAACAAAACAACAACAACAACAACAACAACAACAAAAAGAGTGTGTGTGTGATGTGTGTGTGCCTGAATGGGTATGTATTTGTGTGTGTGTGTGTGTGTGTGTGTGTGTGTGTATAGACAACGTGTATGCAGAAGTCAGGATAACTTTGAGCTGGCCCAAGAATTGGATTCTCCTATGTCTTATCTCCTAGGAGCACTGGAATTATATACTGTGCCCGGCCTCATGAAGATTCAGAGGATTCAAACACAGGAGTCTGAGGGCAGAGGATGCGAGTTTGAGATCAGCCAGGGCTACAAGCCGGGGCCTTGTCTCAAAACAAAACAAAAACCCAAGTAACAGCAGCAAGAAACAAGAGTTGGATATGGAGCAGCCCCTGATCACATGCACATGTGCGCAATATATGCAAAATCTTCGATTTAAGGCCCCCACTGTTAAAGCCAAATCCAAAACAATCCTTAAAAATCATATGTATATAAAATCCACATGTATTAATGCCACCATGAAATCCATTATCTTGTACAATGAATATATGCTAAGGAAGAAAAATCTGTAAAGGCTTTTCTTATGTTGAAATATCATGTAAAGACATATACAAAGGCTTGCAGTTATAATCCCAGCGCTCTGGAGGCTGAGCCATGGAGCAGGAAGAGCTCAACAGTAGTAGGAGCTAGGATAGCAAGCTTCAGCTTCATAAAAGCAAAAACATACCAAGAAGCCAAAGCAAAAACAAAGTACCTCCTTTCTGCCAAGTGGCTGCAAGGTACATTGAAGATCAAACCGGACAAGCATGGTAATAGTGCCAGCTCTAGACATCTATTCTTTTGAAGGGACAAATTCTTCAACTTCCAAATGTAAAGATTGTACCGCCTTTGTTGTTTTTACAGAATTATGGAATCCATAAACCATTATTAATCTTAAGATGATAAAAAAAAAAACATCACCCAAATTGTTTCACAAAAGTACCTTTTCTGCCTTTTTTTTTCCCACTAAGGTAAACAGAAATAATTATTTGATACATGCATTTTGTGATAAGTATAGTTAAATATCAGCACAAGAAAAATGAGTGCTGTAAAGTTCTCTAGACGTCGTTTATCTTGTCACAGTAGCAAACTAGATTCAGGCTGTAGTAGCTAAAAATAATCATTTTAACCCATTTACGTATTTTTTTTTGGATTTTGAAGTCGTACTTGAAAATTCCACCCATTAACTTCTAGCAAAACTTAAGACGTTTTTACTTACCATAATAGGTACTGGCAGTCATTGACATAATCCAAAACGCTAGGGAAATGCAAATGATCAGGCTCAGTATTACTATATTGGTAATCATCTTTATATATTTTTTGCAAGTATTGTCGTCAAGATCTGTCATGGAAAATAGACCTAGGAGCACCTGAGTGGAGGGAACAGATAGCATTTCAGATGAACCAAGTCATTCAAGTTTCTTGCAACAATACTTCTTTAGAGGCACAGAAAAATACCAACATCTTCCACCAACGGAACGACAAAATAGAATCGTAAATCCAAAACTTCTAGTCACTGCTGCAGGCGCAACGCTCCGGCTCGACCCAGGGAAGTTAACGCCCCCCCTTGGAAAATGAAGGCGCACAGCGGATGCACGGTGGACTGCCAGGCCAGCACGGCTGCTTGCAGCTCCCACCTAGAGGGACCCGGAAAAAGCGCAAACGACCGGTGGCCAATGGGCGGCCAGCGCCGCAGAGCCCCGCCCCCTTCCCGCCCTAGCACCCAGAGCTCCGCCCCCGCCCCGCCCCGCACGCCGCGCCTCCGCCCCGCCCCGCCCCCCTGTACGCCGCGCCCCACCTCCTCGGCCCCTGCAAGCCGTCTGCCCCAAATCCACCTCTGCAGTAGGCTGCTGCCCGGGCGAGCGAACCTAGGCCCGGAGCAGCGCGGACGAGAGCCTTTAAGTCCCCACTGAATCCTCGATTCCCTCCGTGTACGCATGCGCAGCAGCCCGGCTCCGCTCACGTGACCCTTCGAGGCGGAAGTCGGGCTTGAGTTCGGATAGTGTCTTGGGCAGGTTTGAGTAGTGTTTGTAAAGCACCTCCGAAATAAACGTTAGGACAATTTAGGTCTTGGGATTTGTGGACATCTTAGATTTGAAAAAAAAAAAATATGTCACCAGCAACGGTGGTGTGGGGCACTAAAACCTGCCATCGATGAACTGCGAGTGAATTTAGAACCAGTAATTGGTTGTAATTGATGAAGAGTTCATACCAGGCGATGGGGTGTCTTGTGGAGGACATCGGAGTTTATCGTGTAGAAGCAGAATCACTTAGAAAGTAGCTTAAAACAATGGATTGGTCCTTAATCTGGGCCAGACTCAACTGGTGCTGTGGTATGTGAACATAAATATAATTCCCACCATTGAGCTTTCGTATAACTATTGTTCTAATACACATTGTGGAAGTGTCTGTCCCATACATTATATCTGTAAAAGTAACTTATTCGCCTGATATAATTGTCCTCTCATAGGGCTTACTGTTGAATAAGCTTACCCTTTCTAGTTCTTTCTGAACTCTGGCTGGCTGGTTCAATTCAAGCTGCTTGCTTCAATCTGGCTTCTCGCAACTTCCCGTTAGATTGTTCTGCTTAGCCTCAAACAACTCTGGCAATTTGTTCTAATCATCTGGCTCCTTCTCTGGCTTCAGCTGCCTCTGCTGATCTACAATGAACTTAATAGACTCAAAAAAAAAAAAAAAAACCAACCCAAAACCAAAAAAAACGAACTCAAGTGGACTGCACTCCCTGTACTGCCTCCCAATTCTGACTGGCTCTCTCTCCCTGCACGCCTGTTCTTAAATTCTGTTCTTTCCTGTGCAGTTCTTGTGAGAGATGTAACCTATCTCTGACTCATTCTGACAAATCTTTCCATTCTTTGTTACTTTGGTCCTCAAGAGGTCACTTTCACCATGGCTGCTTCCTTCTACAAACTTATTTGACCTTAAAGGAATGTACTAAGGGCTTGTCTGTATTCTAAGCAGAAGGATTAAAGGGGTGTGGCCTGTCTGCATTCTGCCAGATCATAAAGACTTTGGTCTTTGGATGTAATTCCTTGCAGGATTAAAATTCTAAAATTTCAAGTGTGTGTATCTGGTCAATTCATTTACACAGCAAACCATCCTATTCTCAGACAATCTGAATCTTGTGACTGATTTCACCTCTTATACATGGGTCCTATTGTGCCAGTATGGGGATTCAAATCATGTTCTCAGGCTTGGACAGAAAGCATTGTATCCACAGTGCCATGTTCCTACCCTCAGTTTCAAAACAAAGATCTCGCTGGGCGGTGGTGGCTCATGCCTTTAATCCCAGCCCTTGGGAGGCAGAAGCAGGCAGATTTCTGAGTTCGAGGCCAGCCTGGTCTACAGAGTGAGTTCCAGGACAGCCAGGACTACACAGAGAAACCCTGTCTCGAAGAAAAAAAAAACACAAACAAACAAAAAAACAAAGATCTCACTAGTTGTGGTTGCCCATGCTTATAATCCCAGAACATAGGAGGCTGAGGTTGGTTATGAGTTATTTTGTCTGAGTGAAGAGTAACTAACTGATAACCACATATTTCCGAGGTGTTTCCAGCTAATTGTTGACAGTGTAGGGGGCAACAGGACTGTTTCAGGTGTGGTACACAACTATGATATAACCCAGCTGTACTGACTGGTTTTGTGTGTCAATTTGGCACAAGCTGGAGTTATCAAAAAGGAAATGCCTCCATGAGATCCAGCTGTAAGGCATTTTCTCAACTAGTGATCAAAGGAGGAAGGTCCATTGTGGGTGGTGCCATCCTTGGGCTGGTAGTCCTGGGTTCTATAAGATAGCAAACTGAGCAAGCCAGGATAAGCAAACCAGTAAGTAACATCTTTCCATGGTCTCTGCATCAGCTACTGCTTCCGGGTTCCTCCTCTGTGTGAGTTCCAGTCCTGACTTCCTTTGGTCATGAACAGCAATGTGAAAGTGTAAGCTGAACAAACCCTTTCCTCCCCAACTTGCTTCTTGGTTGTGATATTTGTGCAGGAATACAAACCCAGGCTAAGACACCAGTCAATCTTCAAAACCTTACATTTCCACTCCTGAGGGGAGGGGCTTTTTGTTTTCTGGTCGGGCTATATTTCTTTTGATGTATCTGGGATGTCTTGTGGCCAAAACCATTTTGTATCACTGTGGGGCATTTTGAAAACTTCATGCAATTTTAAATTTCAAAATATGTGCCAAGACCATCTTCCCTTTGGTAGAACACAAAATAGTGGCTTCAACCAAAATTATTATATATCTGTTCAGCAGCAGTTTCCAGACTTTCTCAGCTTCTTCCTCAGTAACAGTTCCAGAACTCCCTAGTAAGTGTCAAGTCCCCACACCTTGGTAATGGAATGTCCATAGAGATGGACCCAACAGATTGACATAGAAGTCACCTACCCCAGAATTTCTTAATAAGCTTTAAATCAGGCCTGCAAACTCACCTGTCTCTCTATCTTGTTAATGGGGAGACCAGCATGCTGAACTTCTTCAAAATAAAACACTCTTGGTGTTTACATACTATTTGAGTCCAAGGTGTCATTCTTCGGTGAATCATGAACCCTTACATTAGGTAAATAATTGCATTACTCCAGCATGCTATCTGACCACTACTACCTGTACTGTCAGACTATAGGGTACAGGTTACTAACAACCTGTAAAATTTAAAAATTTTCAAAAATATTTTTTTATTTGTATCGCTTAGAAAATGTATAAAATGGACTCGTTTTTATTTTGCCATTTATCAGGCTTCAGGATGGTCCTGTCTGATCAGTTGTTCTATAAGAAAGCAGTGGCCTTACTATGATTATCAGACCATCTAGCCGGGCGGTGGTGGCGCACGCCTTTAATCCCAGCACTTGGGAGGCAGAGGCAGGCAGATTTCTGAGTTCGAGGCCAGCCTGGCCTACCGAGTGAGTTCTAGGACAGCCAGGGCTACACAGAGAAACCCTGTCTCGAAAAAAAAAATCAAGCCATCTAATGACATCGAAGTCTATGTCAAGTAAGTTCTTCGGCTTGAGTACTGGAGTGTCAGCTCGGGGCTTCACGCTTGTTGGGTAATTGCTCTATGCTGGGCTTTATCCCCAGCATCAAGTGAGTATGGATGCCAGGGATGTTCTTTCTGCTTAGTATAGATCAGGCTAAAATTACACATGAAATCATCTTACCGGTGAAATGTGCTTTCAAATGAGTATTTCTCTCCCACCCCACCCCAACATCCAATTAAGGATGTTTCCCATGTAACAGAGGCAAAGGAGGGCGGGCCCTGATTCCCTCGTGGAAGTTTCCTGCCTAACCGGCTATTTAAAATAACACTTTCATTAATGACGCAGACCCAGGAGTAGCTTATGCCCATCCCAAACTTTCCAGCTACACCTTCGGGTGCAACATTCAGGGACTTTACAAATAAGTGCGGAGCTCAGTGCTCACGAGTAGATAGATTGTTGAACAAATTGATGGACTGATGGCAAAGAGCTATAGTAGAGGAGAAACTTTATCGAGGAAAACATAGGCAGAGTCAGGACATCTGAGAGAGCCCAGACAAGACCCTGAGCCATGTGAGGAGAGGGGCGAAGGGAAGGGGAGAGAGGGAAACCAAGTGCATCAGCAGGAGGCCCAAAAGAAAGTGGGATAATCAAATGAGTTGGTTCTTATAAGGAGGAAACACAGCCTATTGGGCTGGAGAGTTCAGGGTAGGGGGTAGGGCTTATAAACCCTGTAACTGGTTGGGAGCGAGGGAAGTTGGGAGAACCTGTTAAATAGGCCCCTCAGCCCCTTTGTCCTGGGTATGAAACCTAACAATAGGAACCTGCCTTTTTGGGCATATAAGACTTCTTTAGTCTGCAGGCTGTCTTCCACACGTTATCTTCTTCGTACTCAAGCACAAGCCACAGTAAAGCATCGTGCTTGTGATGTTGCAGGCCCCTTTGGATGTCCTAGCTCAAGTTCGGCAAAAGAATCCCGGAAGAGCTGGCACAAAGATGTGACTCTTCAAATGATGTCTCTTTGTGATTCGTGTTAAACCCAGCAAGCTTCTCTCCTCCTGGATCCCAAACTTTTGCTGATAGGTAGGTAATAAAACAAACTATCTTTCCTTAAGACTGAATTTGGGATCATTGTCTTAGTCACGGTTCCATTGCTATGAAGAGACATCATTACCACAGGAACTATTATTATTATTATTACTATTATTATTATTATTATTAAGGATTTCATTGGAGGCGTGCTGGCTACATGCTAATCAGCAGGCAAGCAGGTAGGAAGAGAGAGAGAGAGAGAGAGAGAGAGAGAGAGAGAGAGAGAGAGAGAGAGAGATTGAACCTGGCCTCGGCTTTTGAAACCTCAAAGTACACCCTCAGCAACACATCTCCTCTAAGAAGGACACATCTGACCAGGGGATACTTTTCTAATCCTTTCAAACAGTTCATTCACTGGGGACTAAGCATGCCAATATATGAAGGCCATTTTCATTCACACTACACTCATGTAGTTGATACAACAAATCCTTAGTAGGTATTGTGGCTGGAATTCCAGCAGCACTAAGGGAAAGTTCAGTGTGAGATGACTTTGAATTGCATGCGGAGACTATTCTCAAAACATACAAAAAAGTATTCTTAGCATGTTTAGGATTTATTTTGAAGTGTATAAGTATTTTGTCTGCATGTATGTATGTGCACCATATGTTTGCCTGGTGCCCATGGAAGCCAGAAGAGGGCATTGGATTCCAGGGAATTGGAGTTATACACATTTGTGATCCAGTATATAGCTTCTGGGAACTGACCCTGGATCCCTTCTCTTAATAGATGCATTTAAAGTATTTTTGAAGTTTAAGATTTATTTTTATGTAGTGCATGTATGTTTGTGTGTATGTATGCATGCATGCATGCATGTCGTGACCAATCGACCAGCAAGAAAGACGCGATGACGGGGATCTTCTCAACACGCTTTATTGCAGGAGCACCTCATCGTGAAGCCGGGACCTCGAGCAGCCAGAGTGCTGCTTATATAGAGGGGATAGGGGGCGTGGCTTTCTCTGATTGGTTGCTCTGCCAGAACCTAATTTGCATAAACTAATTTGCACAGACCCGCCCGGGAGGGGTTGCCGTGCAAGGATTGGCTAAGGTAGCAATACCTCATTAGCATATACCCACTCGGTTTGCGCCAGAATCGTGCTGACGCATGTGCAGTAGACTTGTTTACAAGTGGTGCAACAGGAAACCAGCGCCATCTTGTAATGCCGGATCGGGATTGGCGGGCTACACATGCATATATATGCACATGTGTTTGGGCATCTTAAGCAGCCAGAGGGCACTGGATTCCTTGGAGTTGTAGTTAGAGTTGTCAGCTACGTCACATGGGTTCTGGGAACTGAACACTAGTTCTCTGCGAGGGCATCAAGTATCCTCTTTTTTACTTTTAAGACACACTCTTACTATATGGCATTGGGGCCTGGAACTCAATATGTGGACCAGACTGGCCTCAAACTCACGGAGAGCATCCTGTCTCTGCCTCCCAGGTGCTGGGATTAAAGGTGTGTATCCCTGAGATAGCCCGTTATTTGTTTAACCTCTGAGCCACCTCTGCAACCCTAAGTCAAAATTTCTACAGATGTTACCAACTTAAAAATGTCAACAAAATCTTTGCCGGTTTAAAACCGATTTTCAAGGAACAGATTTTCTTTAAATATTTTGAATTTTTATTTTTTATGTGGAGTAAATAAATATTTAATCATCAATGGTGGGGGGGGGGGCGCATTTCTCTTCCACCTTTGTCCACTCAGTCCCAAAGAAAAGACAAACCTGTGTTTATAATAAGCTTTAGGCAGCACTAAAGCTGGGCAGATATTTAACCTTCTAGGCTATTATGTCTACTCTCCTGCCCATAACCCCAATATATTACTCACCATGTTCTGCCTGGGCTGCTCTTACTCCAATTGGCCAGCCCTCAGCTATGTTTTCATGATTCACCTACCCCATGGAGTCTTCTTTTCTCCACCTCTTTCACTTCCCCTGTGGTCCTCACATACCTCTCTTCTGCAGAGAGGCTGTCCGCATCTTTATTCTACCAATAGTTTTATATTAAGGAGCAAGGTCACACAGCATTACTTGGTGTGTGAAGATTCTCTCCTCCCTGAGAGCAACCAGACCCCATGGGCCAGTATTTAGCATTACAGTACATAGCAAGAGGCCAAACCCCAACAAAGGAGAAAAGCACTTCTTATTTTGTCCTGTTTAGGGAAGGAGGTGAAAGGAGGAGGTATGGGAAGAGGGGAGGAGAGAGGGAGAGACAGATATACTGAGCTATAACTTGAAAGGTGGCCAGGAAGCCTGCTAGTGATAGTAGATAGTACAGCCCTGGTCTTGTAGGCAGGAGGGCCTTGTCAGAGAAAGGACTCTGTGAAGCTTGGGAGTTAAGAAGAGGGTAAACAGGAAGTTCAAGAGAACGAAGAGGAGTTAGTAGAGAGAGTTAAGAAGAGGGTAAACAGGAAGTTCAAGAGAACAAGAGAAGTTAGTAGAGAGAGTTAAGAAGAGGATAAACAGGAAGTTCATGAAAATGAAGAGTAGTAGAGAGAGTTAAGAAGAAGATAAAGAGGAAGTTCAAGAGAACAAAGAGGAGTTAAGAGAGAGTTAAGAAGATAAACAGAGCCTGGCGGTGGTGGTGCACGCCTTTAATCCCAGCACTTGGGAGGCAGAGGCAGGTGGATTTCTGAGTTCGAGGTCAGCCTGAATGAGTTCCAGGACAGCTAGGACTGCACAGAGAAACCCTGTCTCAAAAAACCAAAACCAAAAACAAACAAACAAAAAAAAACCCAATGCTTTGATTATTGTATCTATCACTAAGTCTTTGTGCATGCCTCAAGTTACTGTCAGAGAACTACAAAGAAAAGTTATTTATGTTTTAGTGCTAGAGCCTCGTGCATAGTGGGTAGGTGCTCTCCCACTGAGTTATATCCCTGCTCCACATGAACTTTTACTGTCCTTCATGTATTTACCTTAGAATGCATCGATATTTCAGATGGAGCAATAATGTACAGTTAGCAACAACGGGAAACCAATCTGCCATTAAGGCATCACTTACTCTTTACCTGTTTCATACTTCGCTTCAACTTAGAAGAAAGACTAGAGTCTTTATGGGCTCAAGTTAAAGTAAGGACCTTTACCGAAATGTTCACCTTTAGAAATAACAGGGATGACAAAAATTCCTTGGGAAACAATTTTTAATTGTAACAAATTCCAAATACACTTTCCGTGAGTACAGTGTTATACATTATAAAATCCTTAACTTTATAAAGTATTCAACTGTCTAAATAGCAAAAGAATCCCACTCCTGATATAAAGATTAGTTTCTCTATTATATCAAAATTAAAATTTACCCGTATTCTAACACTGAGAAATGAGAACGTAACAAAATCCCCATAGATACCATTAGCGAGGATCTCATAGACATATTTAACACATTTAAAGTTTACCTTTTGCTTTTCTAAAACACATGGTTTTTCCTACTTGAATAACATACATTAAAAGGAGGAGAACTTGAGGGTAGAAGACACGTGTTTGTCCTAGAACTTCGTAGACGGCAGGTATCTCCATCTGTTTGCAAGTGGGACAGAGTAATGAGTGAGTGAGTAAACAAAGGTATCTTGTGTGAATCCAGCTTGGAAGGAGAAAGGCAGAGACTGGAAAACAATTGTTTCATGATTTAGTTCAGGGACCCACCAATGGGGTTATCTGTTCCCAAAATATCAAATTTCAAATATTCCAGTTCTCAGCTTTGACCTACTTATAGCTGTGTCTTTCTTCAGCAGAGTTATCATTTCGATCTGTTCAGTATGTTTTTTTTTTAAAGGTCATGACCCAGTAACACTGAACACAGGCCAAACCCTAACGCTCTGCCCACCTCTCACCAGTCATTTTAAGAAAAATCCGTTTCATTTCAAAACAAAGTCACTTGGTTGTAAATAGGTCTAAAGTTTCTACATTTTCCATTGAGTTTCAACTCAACAGTGTGTACCGAAGCATCCTACACCTATTTCTTTCATAGGATGCATCTCATATTCTAAGCACCATTTTTTCGGGATGCTTGCAGCAACTGAAGGGCAGCCATTAATTAACTAAAGGGCAGCATGTCCATTTTAACCCCGTTTGGGTGTTGGAGTTTGAATCTTGGGCTTGATGCATGCTGAACGAGGCACATCTCCCAGCCCAGTACCTGTCTTCCTATCAAGTTCCTAGCCTTCAGTTGTGTTTTTGTTTTTTGTTTTTGTTGTTTGTGAATGTCAGTAGCATGTAGATACACTAGATAGATAGCTCTGTGAGGTCTGACTGTGGGAGAGCTGTTGTAATTATGATTGGTTTGTTTATTTTTCAAACAAGGTCTCAAATAGCCTTAGCTGAAAAATTTGGGCCCTCCCACCATTCCTCCAAAGCACAGGAATTAGAGACATTTGTCCCAGGGCTTCATCACGCCTCACTCCATCAGTTTTATGTTTTGCCGTCAAGAAAATAAATCTATCAGCAAACTGAAGGCAGGATTTTAAGACTCCTTGAATGTTTTTAAAAGCCTGGAACTCACATTTCCCCACCTTCACTTCCTTCTCCCTCATGGCTAACGTGACAGACGTGTGTTACCATGTTCAGCTAGGAAGTCATTTAAAGATAGACAGATGTGCTATTAATACAGTCATGTAAAGAGACTTTGAAGCATGTTATTAGGAAAATAACATGAAGAAAATAGGCAGAAAATTACATTTGCTGAGGTTTATTCAATGGTATCCAAAAACAGTGAATGAAAAACACTGGGGAGATGGCTCGGCAGTGGTGTCTGCATGCACAAAGCCCTGGGTTCAACTTCCAGCACACAAACAATACACCCCAAAGAAATTAAAAGCTCATAATAATGAATGAAGACTATGTAACTTTGCCAAAAGTGCATTGTATTTTACAATGTCATACATTTATGATTAAAAAGTGTATTAAGATGTCAATATACTAACATTAACCAGACCACATTAATTAGTGCTTGGGGAACATGGTAAACCACACAAAAGTTTATATTTCAAGAACATAGGTTATGTTAATATGATTAGTTTTCCAGCTTATTTTAGGCTATCAAATAGGTACAGTCAGTGTGTTTGTCATTGATATTTGAGATAATATAAAGACTCATGAACCAGTATTAGGAAAAAAATATAAGATGACACATTTAAGGAACTTTACCCAATACTTAAGATAGCTAACAAGGGTGATCACATCTATGAAAGAATTAATAGAGTATTGGTTATAAGTATCACACGAAAACTAAGAGAGCCATTTTTGAGCACTAGGTTTGCAGGGAAAGCAATCCTTACTAAACAGTGCTGGTTACTGGGTGGGACAGAGAGAAACAGCCCAAGAGATGGCAGAGAATCCAAATTCATCTCTGTGTAGGAAAGATTTATGGTTATTTGTGATCAGGCATGTTACGTTCATTTATGGTAATCTCACAAACTTGAAGAAGAACTAAATAGCCTACGTGAATACACTTTTACTTACTTAGCCAAAGCTTTTTGAAGAAAGGGCTCTTATTCTGAAGGAAGGGCTCTTATTCTGAAGGAAGGGCT
>JANHMN010000021.1:34987874-35084131 GCA_030674055.1 Rhabdomys pumilio
GCATGTGTGCTGTGTGTGTGTATGCAGGCAGACATGTTGTGGAGGTCACAAACAACCTCCGTGGGAGGAGATCTGGTTCCCTCCTTCCATTATGGGTTCTGGGAGTGGCCTGTACAGCAATAGCTTCTGCACAGCCATTTTGTTGGCTCCAAAGCTGTTGCTTGAGGAAAGCAATTATTATTACTTATCTTTGGTTTGTAAATAGTAAGAACTTAGCACAAATTGGTGTATTAATACCAATATAGAATATATAAATAACTCATTGTATTCTATGTAGTTAAGCTGTATTAAAAAATCTGGAGCTATGGATCATAGCAGAAAACATAATTATAAAAAGATAAATGAACTATAGCTATCCTTTTCCCCCCATATTTACTTCAAATACAAAAGATACATTCATCCAACACATACTGCTGAAGGAAGACACAAATATGAAGGATTGTTTCTAGAAATTCTAATAATTCTAGGTTTGTTAATTAGGTTGAGAATGTAAGAATAAACATTCATACATAGTTAAATTTCAGTTACAATTCTTTTTTTTTTTTTTTTTTTTCCAAATTTAGGACCAGTGAGATGACTCATTAGATAAGAACACTGACCACGGAACCTATAACCCATGGTTCCCTGGGTCTACATGGCAGGAGAAAAGCCCAACTCCCACATGCTGTCCTCTGCCCTTCAAATGCAGGCCATGGCTTGTGCACACAGTCTCTCTCTCTCTCTCAAATATATACAAAAATATGAATGTTAAAACTACTCCTCTGGTATTATATATGTGTATGTGTGTAGGCATGTGTGCTAGCTTGCAAATGGAAGTCTGAGGCCAACCTGAGATGGCTTTCTCCTGCAACCTTTACATGATGGGTTCTGGGGATCAAAATCAGATCACATTTCATGGCAAGTGCATTTACTCAACGAGCCAATCTGCCAGCTTATAAACCTTTAGTTTGATTACCATGTCCTCTACAGGTACTAACCCGTGTATAAAAAGAACCATAAGATCCATGTGAGATGATGTGGTTCAGAAGAACTAGGACCCGTATGGAATCAGATTTCCACACATTGCCAGCGATGACAGCATATAAGACGGAAGCCCAAATGTGCTCCAAATATTCTTCCTCTCGTCAGAGACGTCCTGAAGATTTGCTGTCGTTCCACAGATCACAGTATTTTGGCATATTTAATTTTCTGTTAAATTTACCAACCCTGCTTAGTTCTCAGTCTACATCACCCTCTGAGCTCTGAGACAGGGTCTACCTATCTAATCCATGCTGGACTACAACACACTGTAGCCTAGGGCCAACCTGAGACTCTACAGTTGTCCCGTCTCAGCATTCCAGGTGGTGGGATTATCGGAGTGAGCCATTGCATTTGGCTTAGCACTTACCTCTCGATCTCATTTCAGAGCACTCTTTAACTATTCCAGCTAAAGAGTCTTTCATTTTACTAGGGAATCAGTAAAGATGAGCAGAAATTTGGAGTCCATTGGCTTCCATATTGAGTGCTGGGATTATGGGCCTATAGCATCCCATTTTAGAGTGCTGTTTTTAATTCTGTTTGGCAGATGTTATCTGTTTTGTTTTTGAGAGTCTAACATCCGCCAAGCCGAGAACAAACTTACTGTGTAGTTGAGGATGATCCTGACTTCCTGTGAATACAGACAGGTCTATGGGACTCTGGTCCTTGAATGTGCTGCTTGTATTTTTCACAGTATATATTTAAGGGTAGGACATGGGAGATACAGCCTGTTGGCTAAATTTAAATCCTAAAAACTATCTTATATTAACAAATTCATATGGTAGTAACCTATGAATACGTTCTTGCCTATCCAACACACCCAGGCCTTTATAAACATTACTCAATAGTTCAAACAATGC
The DNA here is from genome assembly GCA_030674055.1 of Rhabdomys pumilio. Classification (NCBI taxonomy): domain Eukaryota; kingdom Metazoa; phylum Chordata; class Mammalia; order Rodentia; family Muridae; genus Rhabdomys; species Rhabdomys pumilio. The sequence goes on from JANHMN010000021.1 coordinate 34,989,752, forward strand.
TATTTCACTTGCATTTTAAACAAACAGAGGAGTACCTCTTACATTCTTACACAACTTAGGTGTGTGGTAATAAAAAAAGGACGCATAGCCTCTGAGAGTCTATTGTAATTTAGAAGGGAGAGAAGTTGGTAGTTCTAACTTGTCAGCAGACTGACAGCACTGTTGTTGGGCTACCAGAGTTCCCATGTTAGCTCCTTTGCACAGCACCTGGACACAGGCAAATTTACCTAACTTCTGTCAATCTCCATTTTTTAATAATAGGGGTGCTAGGATCAAAACCAAGGTCTCTCCCATATACCAAATGGATATCTACCATTGAGGTACATCCCCAGCCCCAGGTATTTTATTTCTATTATTTATAATGTAACATAGAAATGCTTCTGAAGGGCCGAGGAAATGGGTCCAGTGGATTGCTGTGGCTCAGTGATCAAGTTTTGAAAGTTTCAGGACAGTGAGAGACCTGGTCTCAAAACAACACACGCTCACGCGTACACACACACACACACACACACACACACACACACACACACACAAAACATCCAAGGATGTTCTCTGGCTTCCTTTTAAAGATTAGAAGATGCAAGTACCTAGCTTAGTGGCATAGTAGGTCTTTTATAAAGGAGTAAGTATGGAGCCATATGGAATAGGATGTGCTGATTTATTTAGAAGTCCCCAAGAAAGGGTTTTAAATGGGATTAGTGAAGTTATATGAGTCTTGGGCACAAGGCATGAAATAATCATGGGCCTTCTTGTCAAAAAAGACAAGCCATCAATGGCTGAACTGCACGACCTGACAGACTCAGCTGTTAAATACAGCCGTTATTAAAACCCAATTTCCTAACACTTTACTAATAACTATTTTTAATAACAAGATTTTTGTTTTAATCATGTGCATTTCTATGTGTGGATAAATATGTGTGAACCAAGGGACCCAAGGAGGCCAGATGCTGGATCCCTTAGAGCTGGAGTTACAGACTGAGCTGCCTGTGGCGGGTGCTGAGAATTGAACCTGGGAGCTCTGGAAGAGCACACACTCTTAGCTGCTGAGCCATCTCTCTAGCCCCAATCTCTACTTTTAGAAATTATTTATGTCTACTGCATCTGTATTGTAGAACCACTATAGATTAGTGTGATACTGGATTTCCCTTCTTATCTTCGCGATTAGTGATGTCAAATGGTGGCTGGAAACCAAGCTCTACGAGAGTGAATGCATTGCACAAACTGGGCAAATACTACACACTGGGGCTTTCCCACTTTTTGAAATGTCAACTGTTAATGTGGAGCTGCAGACCATGTAGAAGGGAAGTTAGAAGTACATGAATTGAAGCCGGTAAGCCAGTCATGATGCTGTTACAATACCCAGTCAAGGGGGGAGAGTGATATATCAAGTTGGATGGCTTCCGGCGTGTTGGGTGGATAGTATTTCCACTTAACTGAAAAGGAGAATACGGGAATCAGTGTATTTGTCGGGTGGCAGTTCCCTGCTGATATTGAACTGATGGGACTGGCAGAGGACCAGGGTAACAGTACACATTTGGCCCACAAACAGTCTTTTAATCACCAGAGATAAGGATGTCTACTGTTAGGGGGATATTTTAATATGTAGATCACAAGTGGGATACACAGGCACAGGTGGATCATTTGGGATAAGAGTTCAAGAAGGGTTAGTAGAAGAGATTAAGACCAAGCAAAGAAGAAAAATCCTATGACTAGTGACAAATATAAAAGTGGAAATCATTTTACTGAATGATAAAATGATAAATGAGCACACATTATGAAAACGAGGCTCAGGGTGTGTTAACAGAGGCTTAAATTAAGGTTAGAAGGGACATGTAGAGAAGTACAAATAATTATAAATAAATTTAGGCAACATAATTTTTAAAATGATTTTTATTTTGTACGTGGACATGCCCAAATGTATCTAGGGACTGGTAGAGGACCAGGGTAACAGGGTAACACATCTGGCCCACAAACAGTCTTTTAGTGTACGATGTGTATCAAAGAGCCCACGGAAGTCAGAAGAGGCGTTGAATCCTCTAGGTCTGGCTTATGAGCTGCCATGTGTGGGCTGGGGAACAAACCTAGGTCCTCTGCAAGAACAATAAGCATTCTTAACTGATGAGCCATCTCTCCAGCCCCTACCCAACACAATTTGTGTAGGCAGATAAAGAAGTCTATGTCTGTCAGGCAGTGGCAGAGAGATCTCTGTGAGTGCATGTGAGTTATTTACATGTGAGAGATATGTAGGTCAATCTGGTCTATTTATTGAGTATGAGCCAGCCAGACATAGTGAGACCCAGACACACACAGAAGCTAGAGAGTGTATGTCTAAGCTCTACAAGAGAAGTTGAATACTACTTGTATTTATAAAAACAAGAATATATTATTAACATTGTCTTAACTCCTCCTTTCTCCTTTCTGTATGTTGTATTTGGAGACAGGGTCTTATTTTGTAGCCAAGCCTCAAATTCATTCTGTAACTAAGACTGGTCTCAAACTCATGGTAAGCCTTCTCTTCCCAGGTAAGGGTAATTCCTACTCTTCCCATGTAAAGGGAATCTAGGAATGTGCCTGCCTACCAAGACCTAGATTTCTAAGGTCACCATTAAAATGTTAATTTCATATTAGATGAACAGTATTGTACACTGTGTATCTTGTTTTTTCTTTTGTGTTTTTGAGACAGGGCATCTCTGTCTCTGTGTAATAGCTCCTGCTATCCTGGAATTTGCTTTGTAGACCAGGCTGGTCTGAAACTCACAAAAATTGCCTATCTCTGCCTAAAGGCATGCACCACTCAACCTACTTTTCTTTTTTTCTGAGACAGGGATTTACTCTGGAGTCCAGACAGGTTTTGAACTTAGAGTGGATCCTCCTGGCTCAGACTCCAGAGTTCTAAGATTATAACCATGAGCCATCACACCAAGCTCTTGGTTGTACATCTCTTCTACTTTGGATTTAGTGGCCTCTCTTTCATGCTCTACATCAGATTATCAAGTCCAGTAAATTCTCCTTAAACATTTCTCCAAAACCTGTCCACTTCTCTTCATCTTTACTGCCAATAGCATCTTATTCTAGACCACTGAATAGATTCCTTATATTTGTTTAAATTTTCTTTTTGAGACAGGCTCTGTGTAGCTCAGGCTGGCCTCTTCCTCTGTTGTGGGATTTACAGACATGTATGAGCACACAGGGCTTGGGCTCCTTTTGTTACAGCTCAGTCACCTCCTCTCATTCAGTGCTCCTGTACCCACAACTAAGCATCAGTATTTATTTCAGCTGACATGTAACATAATTTCCCCATGAAGGAAATGGCGATAGATTCACATTCTATAAGGCTTCCTTCTCATTGAATTCATCTCTGGTGATGCTTGACTAGCACTTTAAGTAGCCTCTTACTCTCTGAGGCAGCCTGAGGGCTTTTTACTATGTAAATCTAATCATGCTGGTCTTTTCAGTCTTCAGGGCTTCTTCAAGTACTCTTGGAACAAAGCAGGGAGCGCTTTAATATAGAAGACCAAACCTATGTCATCCTTTGGTCTCATCTGACAAGTTACCTCTTTTGTGAAGTGTCCTTTGACTTCCTGAGGCTAAATTAGGTCTCTTTGAATGTCTTCTCAGTGGCACTCAACTGTAATTATGCCTTAGTCCTCTATTCAATTCTAAAGTCCCCGAGGGTAAGAACTTTCTATATTATTAGCATAATGCCAGGCAATTAGGGACTCAGTGTACATTCGAAATAAGAATGAACAAGGCTCTACACTTGCACGAAATAGCTTAAAAACAAACATCAGAAGCATTCTTAAAGTGGCAGCTTCTAGTTAGGGAGATGCACCTAGTAATAATGAGATAGGAAAAGGAGCAAAAATATTTTCTATATTCTAAGATCACAAGGTATATGATGGGGTATATAAAATCAGAACTGTTTTAAGTTTTTAGCATTTCTTTTCTTCAGGCAGGTGGCAGTTCTTAAAAGGTTTATTATATATAAAGCGGTGTTCAAATGCTTTGGAGTTTGACTTAACAGAACTAAAGACATGACTGCGTGTTCAACCAAAGAGATTCTGCTCAAGAGAGAGTTTCTATTTGCTCTTTGACAAAGATTGCTTAATTACATGGCCATCATTGATTGACTCAGTTACCATGTGTGACTATTAGAAACGTTTTCCACGTCAATTCCGCTAGTGAAAATCGCCTAATTTTAACTCGAACACAGCAGGCTTTTTAAAAGTGATTTGTTGGTTTGAACGGGGAATGAGCTTTCCCTTATGGCGTCATTCGTCTCAAGGCATGGTCTAAGATATAAAAATAAAAAGAGTAGAAAATAAAGGTATACACATCACTTTTTAATGTAAGGCGTATCAGTCTCAACCACCCGGATTTCTTTCTTTCTTTTCTTTTTTGTTTTCTTTTTTTTTTTGCAAATTTGGTAAACTTTCCTCGGAAATGGAGCCAATGTTCCCAGCTGTGCCAAACCACACACAAAGGACGAGAGTGATGCTCCCCTGCTATTCGCAGCTGGGCCAAGTGACCAAAGTCAAAGGACCTTGCTCTTTTGCCACGACCGACACGCAGACCAGCTAGGCTCCCGTTTCCGTCACCCCGCTCCCTGCCCAGGTTACCTGTGGAAGCTGATGTTAATGTGCTTGTTGTAGGTAGCAGCACAGCCCGCCGCGGCGCAATTGGTCGGCATTTCCCCGGGCCCCTCATTCGGCGCTACCCGCTAAGCTTCTGTCAAACGCAAAGACAAACGAGGCAAGGCGACAAGGCGCCGCCAGCTCGGGGCCGAGAGCGGGGTGGGAAGAGGGGCGTGCACAGTACAGGGGTGGGAGGGAGGGAGGGGAGGGCCCACTCCCCTTTCTCTTTATTAATATGGCGGGTTTAGGCCCGCAGAGTCAACGTGCTGGAGCTCCCGGCGCAGACAGTCGCCTTCACCAACATGGCGGCCACACCCGCTCCCCACCTCCCGGGGTCCCAAAGAGACTCGGGATACTGGGTCTCAGATCGGGGCGCCCTAGCAATGAATGAGAAGATGGCAGGTTGTCTTTCCCACCGACTAATTACTCTGAAACTCAGGTCTGCATCTGAAGAGCAGGCCCGCTACCCGGACACTGACCCCTGCCATCTCAGACAAGATGCTAGGGACAGTTACGACCGCAGGGACCAATTGCGAAGTCTGGCGCAAGAGGAGACTACAGATCCCAGCGAGCACCACGGCGCGCTTCGTGTTCTCGCGAGACTTGGGAGTCCGCCTTCCGGCGTGCCGCAGGAAATGACGATCGGGACACAGCCTCCTGCCACAGATCCTTTCTCGCGAGGCGGAAGAGCAGCAAGGGGGCGCTAGGAGAGGGAACTGGCTAGTGACGGTCCGGCGAGAGCGATCTGGGGTGCGGGGAAGTTGGGGAGCAGAACCTGCTAGGCGTCCGAGCACGGGAAGGCCGCGCCTGCCGGGTCCGTTAGGACACAGGGCAGAGGAGGAAGGGGAAGGCAGCTGTCGGGCGGTCCCCGGACAGAGGGCTTAAGGTAGTGTGCACAGCGCTGCTCCCCGGATGGCGACCGCTGATACTTCGACCCCGGCCTCTAGCGGCCTCTCACCGAAAGAAGAAGGGGAGCTTGAAGATGGGGAGATCAGCGACGACGACAACAACAGCCAGATCCGGAGCCGGAGCAGCAGCACCAGCAGTAGCGGCGGCGGGCTGTTATCGTACCCGCGGCGGAGGCCTCCTCACCCGCCTCGGGGCGGTGGATCCGGGGGAGGAGGAGGCGGCGGCTCGTCGTCATCCTCGTCCTCATCTCAGCAGCAACTGAGGAATTTCTCACGCTCACGGCACCCGTCTGAGCGGGGCCACCTCAGGGGACACAGCAGCTACCGACCCAAAGAACCGTTCCGGACTCATCCGCCCCCGGTGCGGATGCCTTCGGGGTCCCTGTCGGAAAGCAACCCCCGGCCGTCCTTCTGGGAGCGGAGCCACATAGCACTGGACCGTTTCCGCTTTCGAGGCAGGCCTTACCGGGGTGGGAGTCGCTGGAGTCGGGGGCGAGGAGTGGGTGAGCGAGGAGGCAAGCCGGGGTGCAGACCTCCTTTAGGAGGAGGAGCGGGATCCGGATTCGGCAGCAGCCAGAGCTGGCGAGAACCCTCTCCACCCCGCAAGAGCTGTATCCTTAACGTGGCGGTCCGCCCTGGGTGTGTCGCCCGAGCTCCCTTGGGCGTCGTTTGCTAGGTCCCGGAGTTTTAACTTTTCGGAAGCACTCATTTGTCTCTTGCCCGTTTGCAGTTGTCCTGTGCCACACACTCCGCCGCTATTTTCGTAGGTGGTTTCACTGGATTGTCTTGCTTTTGGATATGAGTGTGTCATGGATTTTGGAAATCAAATACAGTCTGGGTTTATAACAGGACACCAGCAGCCCAAATTTCATTAGTATTTGTTGGGAGTTTTGTTTGTTCGTTTGTTGTTTGGTTTTTCTTTTTTTGCTAGCACTGGAATTTCGTATTTAATAGGAAATCGACTTAGATTATTAGAGAAAAAAAGTACTCAAACATCTTGAGGAATACTGTTAGTTATATTACATCATAGCATTAGAATTCTTAAAGTTTTCCTCTGTAATTTTACCGTTCTTGTAATTTTTTTTTTTAAACTACTGGGTTTCGTTACTCGGTCTCGTTGCTGCCCTTTGTTTTGTGTGTGTGTGTGTGTGTGTGTGTGTGTGTGTGTGTGTGTGTGTGTAGATCCTTTATTTTTACCAGTTTTACTATTCAGATCTTTTAGATTCATGAATAGTTTGGAAAGCTATATGCATTCAATTCACTTAACTATGTTCACATTTTGGCTTTATTAACTCTTCGTGTTGCTGACATGTAGGCCAGAGAAAGAAACTTCCCAGCACTTTTAGTTTAGTGTGTTAGGAGAGCAGAGATGTATAGAGTATGGACTAGTGGAGAAGAAATGTTCTAATGTTTACTCCCTCTAACCTTATTCTCAGTTATCTTTAACATTACTAAGTTTCCTTGGGATTTATGCTAAGAAATTAATCGTCAAAAGCTTTCCTGTTTTGCTGTGGGTTTATATGTCCAGACTTCTATTCTTTAAAATAGTTTACTAAGCACTTTCATTACTAGCTATAATTCCCATGATGTAATGGTTGTTTAATATATTTTCTGTAAAATTTACATGACACTTAATTGGAAGATACTCAAAGTTATTTTTATGGAGAATTTTAGGCCAGATGTGTTTTGCCAGATGGCATGATGTTAAGAGAGCAAAGAATACATAAAGATTTTGGTTCCTGTGTCCCAAAAAAATCTTTTACTTCTATCACCTATCTTTGTTTTAGAAGCATCTCGAGATTGTTTTGGAGAAAAATCACAGGTAAGTAAGCTTTAGAAGCTGATGAATGTTCCTAGTGAAGATTAGAAAACCTTGACCCACGATTATATGCAAACATGAGCCATCCACGGATCTGCTTTCTGAATTAAAAATCAAAGGATGTTAAACATATAAACCTGTTTTTTAAGGTTACCTAGATGAAAATTTGTAATTTGTATCGGAGAAACAAATGAAAATGTTTCTTTTAAAACATCATACTGCCGGGCGGTGGTGGCGCATGCCTTTAATCCAAGCACTTGGGAGGCAGAGGCAGGCGGATTTCTTGAGTTCGAGGCCAGCCTGGTCTACAGAGTGAGTTCCAGGACAGCCAGGACTACACAGAGAAACCCTGTCTCAAAAAAAACCAAACCAAAACAAGAACATCATACTGAGAATCAAAGTATCGTGGCAATTCAAAGGTTGTCTAGGTTTGCTCTGCTTTAGAAAGTTGTGGTGATTAGTCCTGCTACCTCACCTTTTCATCTCTTCATGTGCTTCTATTTGGGAATTATAATGTGTGGGAAATTTTTATGTACTTATTGCAAAAAGAGTGTAGGTAAATACCCAGTGTCCAGATGTGATTTTGATTGTCCTGACAGCTTCTCACAAATCAGCTGTCTTGCTGATTGTTTTTCAGATACAGCACTTTTAGAACAAGATTCTTGGTTTGATTCTCTGCATTATTGTTCTCATGAAATATCAGTAAACCACCCTAGAGATAGTGTTCTGCTTTGTATAATGTGAGCAAATAAAACTTGGATACAAAGCCTTATCCACAGTTTTTTAAGTATCTGTATCATACTCAACCTAATTCATATGTCTACTGTGATTATAAAAATGACTACTTTACAAATACTGTCTAGAAAAGAATGAGTACAATTCTGACTCACTTAACTGACTTAGAAATGTAACATCTTGAGTATAATTTTTGGCTATTGTTACTATTTTTTAACTTAAATAGGATACATTACTTGCAACTTCAAAGAAAACAGAATAGACAAAATTCTGTTTCAGTTCTTTTTATTGTTGTTTGGAGCCATGGGTTCACATTGTAGCTACTTTGGAATTCACTATATAGCTCAGCTGGCTCAAAGCTGTGGCAGTGAACTTGCATCAGCCTCCCGTGGATAACTGCCATATTAAACTTGGAAATGAGATGAGTGGCAACACAATTAGCACAGTGTCTTAGATGAGTAAAGTCATCCCATCTTCACTTTAGGTTGCAGCTAAGGTTGAAAAGTGGCTCCTCCTTTAAAACATCAGGTTTAAAAGTCATTTAAAAATCATTCTTTCGCCTCTCTCTGTCCCCCCTCCTCTCCCTGTGTGCCTCTGTCTCTCTGCCCCCCACCCCCAGTACTGAAGATTGAACCCAAGGCTCGGTTACTAAAACTACATCACTGGTTCTTCTACATTTTTGCTTGGAGGAAGAATCTTGCAAAATTGCTCCCAATTCTGTCTCAGCCTTTATGGTATTTGGGATCAAAGGCATTTGGCACCATGCTTTATACAAAAGCAGTTTTTAAAAGATTTACTTTTATTAATTTTAATTATGGCTACGTGTATACATACATTCAGTCTCACGAGTGCCCCAGGAAATCAGAGATGTTAGATTGCCCAGGGCTAGAATTACAAGGCAGTCATGAGCCTGTTGACATGGGTGCTGGGAATTGAACTTGGGTCCTCTCCAGCCCACACAGTTACTATTTTTCTTCTATCATTGGGCAATAGCATCAGCAACTGGTACATAAAAATGCAAGTTAGAAGGAACATCTTGACAAACTTTAGAATTAGATTAGGTAAGCAGGTGTTGGCTTTGATACTAATTATACTGTAGAGGTGAAAAGGGTTTTTATCTAAGAGATAGTTAATCACCCTAACTCAGTTGTTTTTACTCATTTCTGGCTCTTAGGTTACATTTTGTTAAATTGAATCTATTCCCTTTGCAAATGTCTTCAATGCCTTTACTGTTTATTTGGTTTTTATTACTATAATTCTACCTTAAGATGATTCAGCTAGAATATTGATACTTGTGTTTATACACACAGAATGCGTGAATGGACAGGGAGAATAAATAATTATGGCTTCATTTAGGAGGTGTCTTGAGTTGTGGTCGAGTTGAAGAACAGAAGCCTAGATACAGAGCTTCCTAAATTGTGATGTGCAGGGGAGAGGTAAGACTGGAAAGGTAAGCACAGGGCATCACAGGGCATATGAAGGCATCTATTTTAAGGACTTTGGGCTCTAATGAGAATTAAAGGAATGAGCTGAAGTTCTCTAGTCTTTGGTAGCAGGATGGGCATGGTGTGTGGCCAGCAGAGAATCCCAAATACCTTATCAATTCAGATTCCTCTCATGTGGTAGGTAAAACTGGGAGTACTTTAGAATGTTTTCAATGAAAAAAGGACTGAATTCTGACGACCGCAGAACACCATTTCAAGCTTTGAAGAAAAAGGAGTTTAGGAAGTACTAAAAAAATGTAGATAAGTGAGGAGACACGCTGAGACAACAGTGGTGTACAGTGTTCACATGCTGCAGAGAAATCAGGTAAACTGAAGTTTGAAAATAATAGTCTGTAAGCCTAGATCAGTCTCTGTTGAATTAATAGAACCTTGGTTCCATTGGTTGGATGGTAGGAAAGAAAGGTGTTGAGCAAGTATTTTAAGAAACTTGATTGGCTGTGTAAGAAGAGTTTTTACAGCAGGACTATTGATTTTACATTAAAGTTTGCTTTGTTTCTCAAATATTTAGCCATGAGTTCCATCTTTGAATTGGTTGTCAGGAGTTTGAACATCTTCAATGGCTATCCTGTTACTAAACAGAAAAGACCTATGTTATGTTACAACCATTGAACATACAAATTTCCTGAGTTTTCACTTCTTAATTTCCAGAATGAAATTCCTATTTATGAATTGTTTGAGTTAGGAAATACATTTTGGGTACCATTTAAATTTTAATTTTTGTTAACATGGCTTTTATGTTAATTGTGTATGTGTTAGATTTAGCACATGGTGAAGTTTCAATTTATTATGTATTGATTTTTTGAGAAATGTCTCTTTCATAAATTACTAATTGTCAGTGTTCGTTTTTTATTTCTTATTTTTTTTTAAATTTGAAATGAGAAGAAACTAGTAAACAAGAAGATTCCTTCCTGATTATCAGAAGTTTAAATTGTCAACATCTGTGACACAGTTTCTCCCCCTTGCTTCAGAAAGCATCCTTACCATCCATCTGCTCTGGGTTTTGTAATACTTACAGAGGAAGGATGCTACAGCCTAACTGGGTGGACTACCTGTGGATTCAGCTGGTAATTTCTGACACTAATGATTTTGTAAGTGGACTGTTTGTGTGGATACTTGTTAAATTGCAATATGGGCACATAAGCAGGCGTTAGCAGCACATGTATTGAATGGAATTTAGTAATGTAAAAATATCAATTCGTCTTGAAAAATTAAGGGAGAACTTAAAGTATTTTTGGTAAATTTAACTGGAATCTTTTTGGAAACTGGTTTCCTTAATATGCTGTTCAGCCAAAAGTTTTGGAAGATCTCCGTCAAGAAAACAGAATCATTCATCCAAAAGTGAGAACTGTGGGGAAGAAACTTTTGAAGATTTGCTTTTAAAGTATAAGCAAATACAACTGGAACTAGAGTGCATCAATAAGGATGAAAAACTAGCTCTGAGTAGCAAAGAAGAGACTGTGCAGGAAGATGCGAAAACATTGCATGTTGAGGACCAAACAAGCACGGATAATGCTGGTATTACAAAAGACCCAAGTAAGGAAGTAGCTCCTGAGGAGAAGACACAGGTCAAAACTTTTCAGGCATTTGAATTAAAACCACTCAGGCAAAAACTGACGTTACCAGGGGATAAGAACCGGGTAAAAAGAGGGAAAGATGGGACAAAGCAGCTTTCCTTGAAATCCAGCACTGCGGATGCTAGCCAAGGTAATGGGGCTAGTCTGGGAGTTAGTTTTGTTAAAGTCTCTAGTTAAAGAGTCTGTAAGTGTACTTGAGTTAAGGATCCCAATTTTCTGTAAGTTCTTTTGTATTTTCATTATAGGTGTTATTCCTTAATAGTAAGTTTTGTTTACTAAGTACTTTGGTTGAGGCAGGGTCTCACTCTGTAGGTAGTCCAGGCAGCCCTGGAACTTGCTGTGTAGTGGTCCATGCTGGTCTGAAACATGTAACCCATCTGCCTTAGCTTCCTGAGTGTTGGGATTACAAGTGAGTGCTACCATTCCTGACTTCTGCTAATCTTTTGTGGTTTTGGCCTGGTCGGCTTGCTATTCAGGTCTTAAACGTGTGTTGGACAGTAAGTGTTGATAGTGGGCAGACTTACTGCTTTAGTGTTCTGTAAATTTGTAAGTCTTTAAGGTTTACTGGGTAAAGAAAGTTTTCACCCCTACTCCTAGTTTTAAACTTTTGAATTTGTAGATAGATTTTTAGAGTTTAGCAGTCGTTTTCATTATTGATGAGTTTTTTTAACTTCTCTTAATACTACAAATTGTATTAGTTGATTTTTGTAGTGTTTAAACTACCTTTTTTACTGAGTTTGTTTATATATATTTTGTTTTTAAAAATCCTTGTTTACTATTAATATAATTTTTATGCAATAAAATGTACTTTTTACTATATAGTAATATATGTAGTATATATATAAATATATATACATATACATAGTATTTAGTTTCTCTGAAGTTTGACTTATGTAGACAGTTGAATAACTGATCATCATTACACCAGCCATTACAATTAAGATACATGCCTCTTTTTTCTTGTATGTGTGTATGATGTTTGAGTGTCGTCAGCAGACTTGTAGGACAAGTGCTTTACTTACTGACTTCATCTTATTATACCTATTCCTTTAATACTTAACAGATCTCTTAATCTGTAGTCCATCTGGTGACTGCTGGTCTGTTCCCAGGATTTTCCAGAGTAACATAAATTGCATCATACAGTTTGCTTGTTTGTCTGTGTTTTGTTTGTTTGTTTATTTATTTATTTATTTATTTATTTATTTATGTTATTGAGGATTAAGCCTGTGGCCTCACACCTATTAAGAAAGTTTATTGCTGAATGAGATTCTCAACTCTTAATTTTACTTTCTGCTTTATAATAGAACTAGGCAGGGTTTCACTCAATAGCTCAAGGTAGACTTGAACTTGTGATTCTCTTACCTCAACCTCAAAAGTCACTGGAATTATAAGATGGTACCACCAGCCCTGCATTCTGATTCTAGGCTTTTTTTCCCCCTTCACATAGCACAGTGCTTGAAATGCATCCATGTAGTTTTGTATATCACTAATTCCTGTTTTTAATTGCTGAGTGGTATTCCCATGTATGACTCTACAGTAGTTATGCATATGATAGAGGGATGTTTGTAATTTTTGAAAAGATTTATGTGTTTATTTTATATGAGTACTCTGTCTTCATGCACACCAGAAGAGGAGGGCATTGGATCCCTTTACAGATGGTTGTGAGCTATCATGTGGTTGCTGAGAATTAAACTCAGAATCTCCAAAAGAACAGTCAGTACTCTTAACCATTGAGCCATCTCTCCAGCCTGGGATGTTTGTATTTTAATACAAAGGTTGGCAAGTGATTCATCTGCTCTTCTAACCTTAATACTCGCAAACCCCCGTTTTCCTTGCTAAATTTTAATGTAAGGTTATGATAGCCATAAAAAGAATTAAGGTTGGTTTCTAGGCTCTTCTGTAGAATAGTTTAAGATTAGAATCAGACCTGGAATGTGTATTGGACGTTGCCAGTAAAAATGCCTAGGGTTTTAGATGGAGTTTTTTCCCCCCTCCCTTTTCTAGGATATTGTTTTTGGTTCTTGTTGCATTGGAGATTGAACCCATAGCCTGGCACATGCTAGGAAACCTTGTATGTTTAAGCTGTCCCTGCATCTTTATATATTGACTGATCATCTATTGATTTTATTGGAAATTTGCCACTATGATGGTGAATTTGCCTGTTTATATGGTAAGAGATAGAGTATTGATGTTGCCTAGGCTTGCCTTGGACTCTTTGTCTCTAGTGATCTTCCTGTTGTAACTTCCCAAGAAAATGGTATGCACTAGGACTCCTGATAAGGACAGCATTTTTGTGTGTGATTTTCTATCAAATCCAGTACCTACCTCATGTATCAAAGCTAGGTTGTACCTGCTCGGTATTTTAATTCCCATTTCTCCATTAATCCAGTACAATTTGGCTATGTTCTACAAAATCCAGTTGCTGAATTCAGTGTTCTTCTTCACATTTCTTTTCATTCACAAACTAGTACTTTATTCCAGGCTCTTGCAGATATTAATGAACAAAATAATTATTTTTGCCTCCATAGGTTTGCTTTTATTTTTTACTTACGTTTTCTGGTCCCATGTTTTATTCTGCTGCCTAGGCTCATCTCTAATTCCTAGGCTCACACAGTTGTCCCACTTGACAATCTGGGCCTATAGATGTGCAATACTGCACCCTAAAGGTCACTGTGACATCATACACTTGCATCTTAGAAACATAGAAAACACTATGAGCAAATTAGTTTCGTGAAATAAGTATTAGCAGGGTAAGTAGGATGGGAGTAGGGTTAGGGTTGAGTGTTAGTATGTTGTTCACCATAGTGTTCATTTGAAGGTGTGATTTAAATAAAGATTTTTAGACTGTAAGAAAAGACAAATGAATAATTGGAAGAAGAGATTTCTGGGCACAGACTCATTGATTTTAAAGACAGGTTAGCATTTCTTGTCAGCTTGACAGAAATACAGAATATTAGACCCTTCCCAAGATCTAGTAAATTATGAGCTCTGGAAGTAGGACTCAGTGGCCTTAATGTAGCAAGCCCCTCTCTATTGGTTTCTAATATGTTGTAAAGTGAGAATCTGTGGACTGGAATAAAGACTCTACTGCAGATGGATTCTTACTATACTTGAGAATAACAAGAAGCCATCTTACTAAGGAAGAATGAGGTATGTGGGATTAGAGATGGTTTTCATTCTAGACACTATGACCAAGGCAACTCTTACAAGGGACAACATTTAATTGGGGCTGGCTTATAAGTTTAGAGGTTCAGTCCATTATCATCATAGCAGGAAGCATGGCAGCATCCATGCAAACACGATGCTGGAGAAAAAGCTGAGAGTTCTTGATTTGAAAGTATTCAGGAGAGACTGTCTTCCAGGCAACTAGGAAGAGGGTCTCAAAATCCATGCCCAGAGTGACACAGTTCTCTAACAAAGCCACACCTACTCCAACAAAGTCACACCTCCTACTAGTGCCATTCCCTGGGTGAAGCATATACAAATCACCATAGATGGTTTTTGGAGGCACAGCATCTAGAAACATACAACTTTGGTTTTAAGTTCTGAAAGAAGTGGAGCGGGAACTCGTAGAAGTTCTGTTCTGACCTCCAAAACTTAGGTTTTCAAAAGCTCTCTGGCTGTAGTGTTGAGAATACTCCATAGTAAAGAGAAATTTTGGTGTTTTTTTTTAACCCAGTTTCACCCCTCCTCCATTGTTTTTTTATTTTTGTTTTTTGTTTGAGTCATAGTCTCAAAAAGTAGCCCTGGCTGTCTTAGAACTCTGTAGACCACGCTGGCCTTGAACTACAAAGATCTTTCTGCTTCTGCTTCCTCAATTCTGAGATTAAAGATAAATACTATTACACCTGCCTCTTTTTTTCTTCTTTTTTTTAAAGAATACTTTTTCCTTTGGTCATCATGGTACAGGCCATTTATCTCAGCACTCATCCCAGCACTCAGGAAGCAGAGGCTTGGTGGATAGATCTCTTGAGTTGGAGGCTACCCTACCCTACAGCGTGAGGACAGGCAGGGCTATACAGAGAAACCCTGTCTTGAAAAACAAAACGAAAGAATACTTTTCCCCATGCAACTTAAGAATTTTTATGTCCTTGATTTCCCGTTTTCCTGGGACAGTCTCACTGTTGGTATTTTAATTACCATCTATGTACAGACTCCAGCTTACATGCAGTCCCAGGAGTAAGATTCAACACCTTGGAAACTCTGTAAGGCCAGTTCACTTATTGGAGATTCTAGATAAAAATTGAAATAATAGTAGGTATGTTATGTTAGTGCATATCTGTGGTTCTAGTTCTTGGGAGCTGGAGGCAGGAGGACATGGTGAGACCTTTTCCCCATCCCTCAAACACACTGGAATAATTAGAGAGGATATGGTAGAAGAGTATATAACAAATCACAAGGTCAATTTAAGCAGTGACTTGCATTTGTAATCTCCATGTAAAGTCTTATATCTCAATCTCATGGCTTCTTATTTTGCCATTGTGCTCAGAAGGTACATTCTAATAGGTATTTGATGCTGTGCTACATTAAAGGAGGTTCTGCCACTTTCTATGGAAGCATGATATCTTAATTCATTCTTAGATGTTTCATGGCCAGATGAAACTCAGGATTCTTATGTATGAGGAAAATATAGTGCTTTCTTACTTATTAGAAGGCTCTGTCTTTTTGGGTTAGCCTGTTTAGTTTTGTCTGGTAGTTGTTACTTTGACTGTGATTGATTTTGTTATACTGGTACATGTGTATTATTTTATTTTTATTTATTGAGACAAGGACTCATCAAATAGCTCTGTCTGGCCTGGGACTTGCTATATAGACCAGGCTGGCCTTGATCTGTCTGCTTCTGCCTCCCAAGTGCTGGGATTAAATAAGTTAAAAAATGACAGTAACTATACTACAAAACTTTTATCAGTGGTACGTGAAAAAAAAGATTGTGATCTTAGAAAATAGTAGTGCATATTTACATATTAAATGAATTTTAAAAAATGCCCTGTGCTGTAATGAATATGTCACTTAACTTTAAAAAAGACTAGAAGGTCAAAGGTTCGCAGTGTCTCCTATGAGGGAGTGCTGTTTGAGCTAAGCGGTGAACTGCACACCAGGTACGAAGGGCATGGCTCAGAACAGTGAGCTTCCTCCAATAGTTAGAGATAGCTAGAGGGGCGTGGCTGTAGATCCTGTAGGACGCACGTCATTCAGTCATAGTTTTATATATGTTCCTCTTTTATGTATTCTTTTCCTGTTTCTTTGAGATGAAGTTTATGCATAGGTAAGTGTGAAATTTATGTTGGGCTAAAATTATTTCTTTCTCCCCTTTTTTCCTCTCTTCTCTTTCCACTCCCCCTTTTTCGTCAGTACTGAGGTTGCAGCCCCATAGAGGCTGGGCAAGTAATGTAAAGCACTAAAGCACACTCTCAGCTTTCGACATATTCTAATACACCAACATCATTCATTTTATAATGAATAAGCCTTGGAGTTTTTTGTTTGTTTTTGATTTTTGGGTTTTTTTTTTCTTCCTCCTTCTCTGTAAGTTGTCCAGGTTGTCTTCAAACTCACTTTGTAGTCCAGGCAGGCTTAGTACATGTTACCTTTCTTGCCATAGTGGGTTTTTTTGTTTGTTTGTTTGTTTGTTTTTTTTTTCGAGACAGGGTTTCTCTGTGTAGCCCTGGCTGTCCTGGAACTCACTCTGTAGACCAGGCTGGCCTCGAACTCAGAAATCTGCCTGCCTCTGCCTCCCAAGTGCTGGGATTAAAGGCGTGCGCCACCACCGCCCGGCTCTTGCCATAGTTTTTAAAGTACCTGGATTTCAGGTCTGGGCCACCTGGCCTGACTAGAATGAATCTTATATATATATAGGTTTTTTTTTTTTTTTTTTTTTTTTTTTTTAAAGTTTAAAGGAAAAGGAATCTGCCTCAGATTTGGTGATGGCTTCTGTTTGTTTTATCTAGGGTGCTTAAGTAATTACTCTGTTTATTGAGTAAGCTGTATATTTTTCACCAGAGAGTTCACTTGTGCAACCTAATTAGGATGTTTAGAAGAGTAACGGGTTTGGTATTATGGATAAAAACAAACCATAAAGTACTAGGCTTGCAGTTTAAACCTGCCACTTGAGTTGTGTCTCACTGAAAGGTTTCCAAGTTTTAACTTTGTTAGCTCACGTCTCTGTCTCAGCACCACTGTAGAAGTGGTTAGTGCTGTTTCCGTATGATCTATAAAACTGTGGTAGATTAGGTTTGGGATAATACTGTAGAAGTCTAGGTTCAAGGTTACAAATCTGAACATCTTTAATTTTGTTATATAAACTACTCCTTCTTGTGTTCTATGAAATAAATGGCCAGTTCTATATGCATGAACCTATAGTCTGAATATTAAGTTGTTTTTATTGGTTTGCCATTGTGGTTTCTCTACTTAGTAATGAAGCTTTATTTTGTGTATCTACTCCATAATTCTGTTCTTACTCTAAAAAAATTATTTTTAGTTCTAAAGCTATTTTATCAAATTATCTTTTTTTAATACTTAAATCATTTGCCATATCAGTTTTAAAATGAGGCTGATATTATAACCTTGGTCAGATTTATATTTTCATTGTCTGTGTCTATCTCTCTTTTTATTCTCTTTCATTCTCTCTCTCTCTCTCTCTCTCTCTCTCTCTCTCTCTCTGTGTGTGTGTGTGTGTGTGTGTTTGTTTGTTTTATAAGAGATCAATTTTGGATGTTCCTTAAGATGGTCATTTGCTTGTTTTTTGACAGGGTCCCTCACTGAGACCTGGGGCTCAGTCATGCTAGATGTCTGTCTGGCTAGTGAGCACTGACTCTTATCACCTTTCTCCATCCTCCCAGTGCTGAAATTACACTGCATGTCTGGCTAGTGAGCACCGGCTCTATCACCTGTCTCCATCCTCCCAGTGCTGAGATTACACTGCATGTCTGGCTAGTGAGCACTGACTCTCTCACCTGTCTCCATCTTCTCAGTGCTGACATTATACTGCAAGCCACCACTCCTGGCTTGTTATGTGCTTCTGGGAATCAGACTTGGCTTCTCCTACTTGTGTAGCTTCCATTTTATGAACTGAGCTATTTCTTCAGTCCTTCGTTCTCTTTAATTTCTGTGGTTTTATTTATATATACTGAGAGAATAGTATTTGTTTTCGTTGAGGGTCATGAAAACAAGGTCATTATAAAAACATTCTTTAATATAATTTCTGATTTTAGTGGTATTTCCATTTTGGATTAATTGTGGCTATATTTTAGAATAGTCAAAAGATGCTATTTTTATTTTAAAGGATTAGAAGATAAAGAACAAAATTTAACAAGAAGAATTAGTGCCTCAGATATTCTATCTGAAAAGGTAAGCTACTCCTTTGTGGGATGGACTGTATCTATATGACCTGTACTTGTATTCTGTACTCTTTTTGTTTTTTTTTTTTTTTTTTTTTTTTTTTATTCATTTTAGAGACTTGATCTCATTATGTAGTTCTGGCTGGTCTCAAACTTGCCTTTACTTCCTGATTGATGGGAGTACTGATGTATGCTACCATGCACACAATTTGTCGTCTATTATTTTGAAATTATTGCTGTGACTTTATTTAGACATTCTGGAGAGTTGTCTTAGAGTTTCTTTCCACTTAAGTCTAGACTCTAGTCACTTGGTATTTACCTCATATCTATAGATGATCTTTTTGTTTCTGAATCATTTTGCTTCTGAGTTTATCTTTCAGATTTTTTTTTTTTTGTGTGTTTTATATTCCATTTAATAATGGAATTAGGTTGATTTTGATCTGGAACTACATTTTAACTACTTACTAACTGAAAGAAATGTTAGTTGAATGAGTTCTTTGGCTTTTTGTGTTTTTCCAATGAGTCTAATGTCATGTGTTCTCTGGGTTGTTGTAAGGCATTAGTAAATTAAAATGCAAAAGTATCAAACATTGTTTAAAATTCGATACATATTGAGTAACTCAAGCCTTTTCTTTTTATAGATCTGAAATATTTGTAATTTCTTCTATTGTGATTTCAGTTTGTTGTTGTGAGTGAAGTGAAATGATTCAAAGTCTAGGAGATGGTCCTGAATTTAGGACAGATAATGTGACAGTGAACACACACTCATAAGTACTTGGTTTTTTAATATCCTCACAGTAACCATATGAAGTAAGTTGACATTATGTTTCAAAGATGAAGAAAAATACATTTGGATAGGTTGAAACACTAAATTTCTGTAGGAATTAGATGTCAGAGCAAGAACTGACTGAGGTCCTCTGAGCCCTATTTCCATGATCTTGATTTTGAGTAGCTACTTTAAATACCATCTATAATTCTATGACAGCGTCAGTGATATTTCCTTCCTTCCAAGGGGAATCATTGTAATCTTAGTGAAAAATGATGACAACTTTTTTGGTAAAATCTAAATCTGTATTTAACAGTAGAATCTTATATTTAACAATGGAAATGTTTCATAATTGCACTAGCCAGTGTGGTAGCTATGAATAGTAGCACACGTGACTTAAAATGTAGGCTGAAGAGATGGCTCAGCAATTAAGAGTTCTTGGTGTTTGGCTCTCAGTACCTGTATTGGGCACCTCACAACCACCTGTAACTCCAGCTTCAGAGGATCTGACACCCTTTACTGGCTTTTGAGGCCATCTGAATATATTATTTAGAACCCAGTGTGGTAGTATAGGTTTGTAATTTCAACAGTCAGGAGATTGAATCTTGAAGGATTGTGAACTCAAGGGTAACCTAAGCTCTATAGTAAGCTCAGACATTCATGCCTAACCTGGGCTATATGGTTGACTGAGACAAACTAACAGATAAACAGATGTGGTGTTAACTTGTAGTTTTCAACAGTGAAAGGGGAAATACTAAGGTGAAGTCATTAGCCAGCATTCACTGTTTTAAAGAAATTTATACTTGCAAATAAAAATAATTGGAGTTTAGGAAAAATATAGGTATACAATACCAATTAGTCAAAGCTAAGTGAATTTTAATGTATTGGAATATGAAACTATTTCTTCTTCCTCTTCCTAATTTTAAAAGGATTCTCCAAACCTCTTAAATCCATGAACACCTAAGAACTTTTACTCCGAGTTGCTCGGTATTTTTAGTTAGTCACATTTCAGCGAAGGTATTTAGATGTAGAGCAGGCTGCTTTCCTAAAGCCATTTAAGTTATAATTAGTAGGAATACGAAGTTCTGCTGAGCTGTTCTAGAGTGGCAGGAAGACAAGATTTTTGATGGTTTCGCTGTAAAGAAGAAATAAATGATTGAGATAATTGGATCTGATTTAAATGTTACAGTATGGGCACATATCAAAACAGTACAAGTACCCATCAGTTTGTATAGTGTTTATGTAGTGTAGTTAAAACTTTGAAAGGTAGAGTGAAAAAATTAGCAAGTTACTTCAGTTAGAAAACACATTTGAAACATGTGCTTTTAAGATACCCTAAGAAAAGTGGGTATTCAAAATATTTTAAGTACTCAGGGAGCATCTGTACTTAGAATGTAGAACATTCAAATGCAAACTAATGAGAACATCTTTTTTTCACCTGCAATAATGTTAAAAACTTATCGTTGTCCTTGGAATAGTAACGTGGTCCTTAGTGTCCTTGTGCCGCAGCCTGATGAATCTCTTCCTTCTTCACTGCTGGCTTCCTGCTGTTGTCGTCTTAAATGTTGTCCAGTCTTACTCTCCTCTTCTGCTTCGTGGCTGCATATTTACGTACAAACCAATCATTTCTACCAATTGACTTTCTGTTTGTATTGTAAGAATTACATTAGTTTTGATTTATAGAAGGGGAATGAAGTTTCATTATTTTATTTTATTTTATTTTGATGATAACATTACATTTTAATTAATTTGGTGAAAGATTCAAGTTGGCAGATGTTTAAAGTGTAAGTAATAGAATTTAAAAATTGTAACAGTTTTTTTCTGTTTTAAAGAAACTTGGTGAAGAAGAGGAGGAACTGTCTGAGTTGCAGCTTCGACTTTTGGCTCTTCAGTCGGCTAGTAAGAAATGGCAGCAGAAGGAGCAGCAGGTGATGAAGGAGAGCAAAGAAAAGCTGACCAAGACCAAAACCCCACAGCAAAAGGCCAAAACCAGCACGAAAGCACACTCGGCCAAGAAAGTGAGCACCACAGGTGATGAGCTTTCTTAAGCCGTTTAAGTTGAGCTAGTGTATCTCGTAGTATCTTTTAGTTTCTAGTTTTCATTTTGGACTTTTTTTCTCTCTCTGTTTTTTTTTTTTTTTTTTTTTTTTTTTAAATTTTCTCTATAATAAAAATCAAAACAAAACAAACCCAAACCGAGTGCCCGTGGAGCCTCTTTTTGTATTGGCCAACTGCTCTAGGGTATGGAGCCTGTAGGGATTTGGGGAGAGGTGAACAGGGTCAGAGAGGGAAAAGGGTGTTATGAAAATGTATGAACATTTCTTTAAGTACAAACATTTTATGTGTGTGGGCATTTTGCCCACGTGTATGTGTCAGAGAAGAGACCGTGAGCGCACCTGGGATTGGGTGACAGGTGGTTGTGAGCTACGAATTGAACCTGGGTCTTGTTTTTAACCACTGAGCTATCTCTCCAGCCCTATAACTCAGGAAGTTTAGAGTCTGGGAAATTACATAGTCCTCCATTGGATGTGAATTCTGTTATAAATAGAGTTCACGGAGGACCATCTGTATGTTAGTTAGCGATCTAAAGACACGGCTTAAGTCGTAACTTGTAGTTGGTAGACTGACATTCTGTTTTCACGGGAAGCTAAACAAGCATTACGGAAGCAGCAGACAAAGGCGTGGAAGAAACTCCAGCAGCAGAAAGAGCAGGAGAGGCAGAAAGAGGAGGACCAGCGGAAACATGCCGAGGAAGAAGAGAGGAGGAAAAGAGAAGAAGAAATTCGAAAAATCAGAGACCTTTCAAATCAGGAAGAACAATATAATCGATTCATGAAGTTGGTTGGTGGGAAGAGGAGATCAAGAAGTAAAGTAAGAACTGTCACATCAAAATGTGCAAACGTTTTTAAAATTACATTCATTCCTTCATTCATTTTTTTTTTTTTTTTTTGAGAGTCAGAATACTTGTACCATAGTGCATGTGTGGGAGACCCAGGGACAACTTGTAGGAGTCAGCTCTATCATATAGGTCATGGAGGTTGAGCTCTGGTCATGTGCTTGGCAGTCACTGAGCCATCTTATTGGCTCAGAATGTTTGTCTTTTAAGTGTTAATATTATTTCAAAGATCCAATTAGCTAAGGGAAACTAAATATCTTACGTTTGATAGAGCATCTATTGATAGTCCCCTTCCCCTCTGTGTTTAAGAGCACGAGTTGTGTGCGTGTGTGTACATGCTCAGTCTTTCAGTATGTCTTCTTCAGCAACTTCTCCAATTTGTGGTTTTGTGTTTTTTTTTTTTTTTTTTTTTTTTTTAGTTTTATGACTTCATTGCCCCTGGCTATTTTGTATTTAGTCTTTACCACGTGTTGACCATTATTTTGTATGCTACTGACAATGACTGAGTGAGCCATTTCCTTTTTGGGTTCTATCAGGAGAAATAAGCTGGGAGAGTTGATATTTGACCTGGCATTTCTAACAGCGACGATATTTTTGGAGTTCTGAACTTTAAGAATACACTTATGAGTATATTAACTAAACGTAGAAATTTTTAAAAAGTAAGGGTTCTTTAAGGAGAGAGTCAAGGGGAAGCTTTCTTTCGGATCATAATATTTATAATTAAGACTCTTACAAATAGAATATTTGTCTAGAGATAAATATATTATTTGTAGTTTATTATCTCTACCTTCATAGGTTTTTCTAGCTTTTGTCATAAACCCTGGGAGTAAAACATAAGATATAAACAGCATAGCATATAAACATGCCAAGCAAGTCTTTAGTTTTCAGATAAAGTTGATTCATTTATAACTAAAATGTTGACTTTTCAGCATATGCGTATTTACCTATATGCATGTCTGTGTACTTGTATGCCTGACGCCTGTGGAGGCTAGAAGAGGACATTGGATGCTCTAGAACTGGAGTTATAGGTGTTGTGAGTTAGCTACCACATGGGTGCTGGGAATTGACTGGCGCTCTTAACCACTGAGCCATTTCTACAGCTTCTATTCTTAAAAAAAAAAAAAAAAAAGAATCGGATATTATAATTGTAATATTAAATGATCCTTTTCCTACTAGTTTCATGCCTAAACCATAATGGATGTAAGGACTTTGTAATCTGATTTTGATTTTTAGAGGAATCCACTTACTTCAGTGGCTTAAACAGTGGGGAAATTCATTTGTATAGATAATAAATGACTGTCAGAGACACTTTTCAGATTTTATGCCATGTCTCATAGAATCATAATGATTTGGGGTATTTGCCCCTAAAAGATAATTATCAACTCTTGTGATAAGTAGCCCAAGAATAGCCTAAGAAGATGTTTGTTGTATACTTAGTCTTCAGATCCTGACATGAGGCGATCCTTAGAAAAGCAGCCCGACAGTGGAGGAGGCATATATCAATATGATAACTATGAAGAGGTTGCTATGGATACAGATAGTGAAACCAGTTCTCCAGGTAGGAGCCACAACTTTAAACATTTTATAATCACAATTAAGCCACTCAACCTTCAAAGAAATGTCTTAATGAAGGTGAGATTTACTGATGAGTTTTATATGATACTGTAAAAACTTAGAGTAAATCTCTGTTGTATAGTTTTAACCTTTATTTTCAAGTGTGCTTTTCTAAAGGTCTAAATTAAAACGTAAGAAAAACTTTTACTTTTAATTTATTTACCTTTATTTTATGTGCACTGGTATTTTGCCTGCATGTATGTCTATATGAAAGTGTCAGATCTTGGAGTTATTGACAGTTGAGCTGCCATGTGGGTGCTGGTATTTGAACCCAGGTCTGTCTGAATGACTAGTCAGTGCCTTTAACTGCTGAGCCATCTCTCTAGGTCTGAGGCTCTAAATTAAAAAGCTTTGTTTCAACTCTGTTGAGTATTTGATCTAAATGATTTTCTGAGTTCTGGGATTAAAGCTGTGACCCACCATGCTCAGGCAGTTTTTCTTGATACTCAGATGTGATTGACCATGAGAGACCTATTAGTAATTTTAAACACCTGCACCTAAGGCAGGAAAAACACTACAGATGACCTTTGAGAAGCTGGAGGACTTAGGAGTGCCTGGGATTGTAGGTATATGGTATAAATGCCTAACAGAATGTGAATTTTGAGGAATTAAATGCCAGCTTAAAGGAAACTTTTAACTTTATCATTTAAGAACAATTTCATATGGTTTGAGAAGGATGCATAGGAGTTTAAGATTTATCATAAACTTATGAGTTTATTTATCATAAACTAATTTGCACTCTACTAGGTATATGTCTCCCTCAGGCATTCCGATACCTGTTGGAATACTTTACTGAACTCCTGTCTTGTCTTTTAAACAGCTCCTTCACCAGTACAACCACCATTTTTTTCTGAGTGTTCACTGGGGTATTTTTCTTCAGCACCCTCTGTTTCTTTGCCTCCATCAGCTCAGGTTTCAGTAAGTAAAAACAGAGTGATTTCAAAGAAATTACTGTGTATCTTCAAATGTGTTTTGGGATACTGGCATGAATTGGTTTGAAGAGTTCTTAGAAATCATAATCACTATTTATAATTAATAGCTAGAAATAGTAGAATTAAACAGCTGATTGTTTAGCTATCCACTTGGTAGTTTTGGTTTTTTAAATATAGCTAATTTTAATTTTATTGATATCAGTCTTCCTTCTTTGCATCTCAAACTCATAAAACTTATTCCACAGCAGAATAAAAACTGCTACTTTCGATTTTATTGATTTTTTTTTCTTTGTTTGTTTTTGGAGGCAGGGTTTACATAGCCCTGGATCCTGTAGAACTAACAAGACTGGCCTCAAAATCACAGGGGTCTCCCTGCTTCTACTTCCCAAGTGCTACGATTAAAGCTGTGCCCTGAGTTTTTGTTTTGATTTGTTGTTTTGTTTTTGGTTTTTTAGACCAGGTTTCCCTGGGTAACACTTCTGGAATTCACTTGGTAGCCCAGGGTGACCTTAAACTCACAGAGATGCCCTTGCTTTTGCTTCTGGAATGCTGGAATTAAGGCATGTGCTATCATTCTTGGTCTGAAAAATTTGTTTTAATGAATTAAGATTTAAATAGATTACTCTTCTTTGGATTATGTTTTACTTGAAAATCGAGCAGAAGAAGCATATCTACAGAAATTAAATCTTTTTTATTTGTCTTTAAAAATGTATATGTTTGTGTGTATACATGTGTGTCTGTATGCCCATGCTACAGCACACATGTGGAGGTCAGATCACAACTCTCTCTCCTTCCACTACCTGAGTAGCTTTAACCCATTGAGCCATCATGCCAGTGCTGATCTTTAAAAACCTATCAATCACCCTGCTTTTGTTTTGAGTCAGTGTCTCACTATATATCCCTGTGGCCTGTAACTCGATGTTTAGATGAGAATGGCCTCAAAGATGAGCCTGCTCTGCCCCTGAGCACTTTGGTTCAAGGTGCCTGCTGCCACTCTGGCCAGCAGCATCCCATTTTTTTAAAAAAAAAGAAATCACAAAATAAAGGTTCTGCAGTTATTTCTAGATTGAGAGCATCTAGATAGCAAACAGAATCTCCTACCAGGTAATTGAACCTTTCCATTTACCAAAATTTTCATGGTAAATGTTTGGTATCTTCTAGGGGGAGTTTATGGTAAGGGAATTGAAATGTTTTCTTTTGGGAATGAGGAATGAATGAGCTGAAGTGTGAGAATTACTGGAAAGTCTTTGAAGCAAAAGCATCTAAACTAAGGGACTTAGAGAAACTGAGTTTCCTATAGTATCTCTAAGAAGCCATTTTACAAGGATTTTAAGAGATGTTTTACAGGTAGGTGCTCTGGGGTCTTACTCTTATCCCTTCGATTTGTAATTTAATTTTAATGCTACTTGAAGTGTGATAGCACATGCCAGGGCTTGGGAGGAGCAGGCAGGTAGATCTCTAAGTTGGTGGCCAGCCTGGTCTACAAAGTAAGTTCCAGGCTAGTCAGGGCTACCTTGTCTACAAATACATATATGCTTTAACTTAAATACAATATTGATTTTAGTTTTATTGTTTTTTTTTTTTTTTAATTTGATTTGATCTGAAGAGAATGACCTCGTCTAATTGGATTCTTATACTGTCTAGAATTTTCATTGTAGATAAGGGCAGGAAGAGAGGTATTTGTATAATTACTGTGAAATTTATAATGTTTCAAATGTTAGTTGCAAAAGTAACATTTTAATTGTTGAATATTAAATTCTGCACAAGCTTTGAGTTGTACATAATGTTTACATCAGTATACATAGAACAACTAAATAAAAGTTTACTTTTTATGATTTAATATTTCTTCAGAGATGTTTGAAGTTAATAAAATTTTAATTTAAATGATTTCTTCTTTCAAACCCAGTCTGTGCCGTCTTTGAGCCAGCCTTATGGGGAAAACCTGTGCTCTTCTCTCGACCCTCTACCTCCTCTTCCACCTTTGCCACCTCTCCCACCTGAAGATCCAGAGCAGCCTCCAAAGCCACCGTTTGCTGATGAAGAGGAGGAGGAAGAAATGCTCCTTCGAGAAGAACTACTTAAATCTCTAGCAAATAAAAGAGCTTTTAAGCCAGAGGTAATGTCGGCCTGACCTCTAGGTGGTGCTCTTGCGCCTAGCATTAGGACACTCTCGGCTGCCTCTTTCGAGGTTAACAGGGTTTTCAGCAAAGTTAGGCTAAATCTAATGTTTACTCCAAATCTCTAAATGTGACAGGCGTGTCTTTTTATTTGGGAATGTTTATCTTTTTCTTATTAGGAAACTTCCAGTAATAGCGACCCACCTTCACCTCCAGTTGTGAACAGTTCTCAGCCTTTGTCAAGAAGCAATCTGTCAATAGTCAGTATTAATACTGTATCTCAGCCTAGGATACAGAATCCAAAGTTTCACAGAGGACCACGTCTTCCACGAACTGTGATCTCGGTAAAAACAAACATAAGACTTAATATTTTTATTCAAAAAGCTTATTAGAATTATTTTTATTGTCCTGTTTCCATCATCTTGTTCATTTATATACAAAAATAAGTTCTTGTACAATTACAAATGAAAAACTTTAAAGAAGTTTGGAAGTGTTCCCTTGAAGACTGGTAGACTTTGGTGATGGTGTGCTGGAGGATGGGCTCTGCCCAGAGTGGGATAGCTGTTCTTTGCTCTGCTCTTTATAAAGAACGTGACTTGCTCTATTTTCAGTCTTTGCTATCAGTTGTAACAAATATCTAAACATTATTTTCTTTGCTTTGCTCTTTAAAATTTTTTAATAGGACTGAGAATTGAACCTAGACTTTCCCCACAACAGGCAAGCACACTACCAAAGTCCTATATCCCAGCTTTTTTTTTTTTCAATGTGGTGATCTCATTATACAGGCAGGCCTTGAACTTGATAGTCCTGCCTCAGCCTCCACACTAGTAGGAATTACAGGCCTGTGCCACCAAGCCAAGCTGACTCATTTTTTAAAATAAGTTGTTCATACTTTCAACCAGAAATCATACTGTAATGGAAGAATTTACTTACGGTGTTCATTAAGGAAGTTGATCTGAGTCTAGTGTACATGTAATACCAGCGTCGAGGTGTTGGAAGCCTGAGTTTGGGTTCTACCTGGGCACAAAAAACCAAGAAGTGGAGCTGTGGCGTGGGAGAGGGATCTCCTTAGCACATACAGAGCTCTGGGCTCAGTCCCCAGCACTGGGACGTAAAGGTTGCAGTGGAACTTTTTAAATCTTAGTTCCTAATGACTTTAAAGGAGAATAAAAGCAAAGTCAAGTTGAAATCTTTGCTTTGATAGGATGACTAACTTTGGTCAATCACTCTGTATTTGTAGTCAAAAAGTCTACAAAGTTTGTAAATGGTTTCTTTGAGTTAATTTAGATGGCAGCATATTTCTTTATAGGAAAAAAATTACTGATGAAAGTGATTTTTGTAATGTCTGGAAAATGTAGACTGCTTTTTGTGCTTGGATTATAACCCATATTGGGGATATAATAGAATGTAATCAGAAGATGCCTCCACATACTGTGTGGAGCCTGGTTTTTTTTTCTTGTGTGTGTGTGTGTGTGTGTGTGCGTGCGTGTGCGTGTGTGTGTGTGTATACATACAAAGAGTCTAAAAGATTTTATGAAGCTATACACTTAATTTTCAGAGAATGATAAAAAGAATTGAAATGCTTTTCCTAGAGGGCTGGAGAGCTTACTCAGTGGTTAAGACCACTTGCTATTTCTGTAAGGAGTTTGGTTTGTAGTACCTATGTTAAGCTGCTCAAACCAGCTGTTATTCCAACTTCAGGCAATTTAATAAATACCCTCTTCTGGCTTCCAAGGCCACCTGCTGAATACACATGTGGCATATAGACACATAGACAGATAGAGTTTTTTTTTTTTTTTTTGAAGATTTATTTATTTTATATATGAGTGTTTTATCTGTATGTATGTCTGCATACCAGAAGAAGGCATCAGAACCCATTATAGATCATTGTGAGCCACCATGTGGCTGCCAGGAATTGAACTCAAGACCACTGGAAGAAGAGACAGTGAATGCTCTTAACCACTGAGCCATCTCTTCAGCCCCCAGACACATTTATTTTTTTTTTAAAAAAAGAAAAGATATGCATTTATTACCATGATTAAACAAATACTTTGCTTTTGTAGCTTCCAAAACATAAATCAGTGGTTGTAACCCTGAATGATTCAGATGATAGTGAGTCTGATGGAGAAGCTTCCAAGTCAACCAATAGTGTTTTTGGTGGATTAGAGTCCATGATCAAAGAAGCAAGACGAACCGCGGAGGTATGTGCTATATTTAACGTTGAAAGCAATTGGTGTATTGACAGTCATTAAAGTCAATTTTGTTTCTGAAAAAATTAGGCCTTAGAGTTCAGGCATTTTAAGTACAATGGTTTGTAGAAAATGTGTTTGTGCATTTAGTACTTATGTAATGAAGTATCTGTTGATAGGTAGATTTTGCTGTTTTGAAAATTGCCTTTGTGTTTCCAATTACTCCCTTGCAGAACGGTAAAATGGGTTCATCTGTGTAAAGGAAACTCAGTGTTGTTCAGCATTGTATTACATTAACTGAAACACCAGTTTTCAACTAAAAAATCAATAGTGTTAAGCCTTTCAGGGTTTATTTCTGTTCCTATATAATTCAGCTCAGTATTTTTAAGGAATAGCTTTTGACTAGGTAGATTATGTAATTGAGTAGTTGACAACTAGCCTGTTTAGTAGGTTTTCAAAAGAAGAGTGAGGAGAGTTCTAAGATAGTATCTTAGTTTATTCGGTGGTATAGCATAAGATGTAAATATCAGAGTAGAATTTGTGAAAGCTGTTGCTCTGGTTGACTTCAAATGCCTTTTTTTTTTTTTTAGCAAGCTTCAAAACCCAAAGTACCTCCAAAATCTGAAAAAGAGAATGACCCTCTGCGAACACCTGAAGCTTTGCCTGAAGAAAAGAAGATTGAATATAGATTGTTAAAGGAAGAGATTGCCAAGTAAGTGAGAGTTTATGTAATTCACTTAAGGGCAGTGTTTGCTAAAGTTTCTTTTATCTGTATAAACCAGGACTCTGAATTTATCCTAGTTGTGGAGTCAATGTTATGGTTTAAACATGGGAGTCAGTCATCTGTCAGCCTGAATACAATGAGACACTGAGATACAACTAGCTTAGGAAACACACAGAAGAACTGCACCCTTAGCTCTGAATGCAAATGTCAACCTGAGTCCATGTACTGCTTATATAGTCAGAGTCATTAACATGTATTTTATAAAAGTATATTTTAAAGAAAATGCTTTTGGTTTACTCTTTGGTCTATTTCCTCTCTCAATGTAGTCGTGAGAAACAGCGTTTGATTAAATCAGATCAGCTGAAGACAAGTTCCTCGTCGCCAGCAAACTCAGATGTGGAAATGGATGGGATTGGTAGGATAGCGATGGTTACTAAACAGGTTGCAGACGCAGAAGCAAAGCTTAAAAAACACAAGTGAGTATCATTCAGTGTCTGATTAAATGTGCTATATTTCTTTATGTGCCTACATTGGAAAATCTGTATCTATCTATATTTATATTTGTATATGTCATTAGTAACTACTATAGGATTACAACTTTTTCCTCCACTGGTTTCCCCACCCCCGACCAGTGGCAAACATGTTATACTCCATCCTCTCTAGAGTCTTAAATTTTCCACACAAGGATGAGTTAGGTGTGAAAACAGTGGGGGAGGTGCTAGGTAACCTCTGATCACAGATTCTTCCACACGGTAGAACTAGAGCAATTATTTTATTGACTCATTATGTAATGTAATTAATATTTTAATTGGAGATACCAAGACCTGTAAGGACGGTTGTCAGACTGAAACAGCTTATTCATTGCTAAAATCATTTGTGAATTTCCTCATTTTATAACTTTGAGAACTTTTGAATATATTTAGAACATCTTCAATTTTTTAGATGACCGTTTTTAGAACATCTTCGTAGTAAAGCATTTTTTTTTTTTTTTTGGTTTTTCGAGACAGGATATCTCTGTGTAGCCCTGGCTATCCTGGAATTCACTCTGTAGACCAGGCTGGCCTCAAACTCAGAAATCCGCCTGCCTCTGCCTCCCAAGTGCTGGTATTAAAGGTGTGTACCACCACCGCCTGGCCATATTTTTATATTTTAAGAGAAAGCACATTTCTATAACTTATATTGAGAGGTGTATGTGTGTGTGTGTGTTTATTTTTGAGGTGTGTGTAGTTAAAGTTGGGCTGAAACTTGGTATGGACAAGGCTGGGCTTCATATTTGTAGCAGTCTTCATGCCTCTGCTTCCTGAGTGTTGGAATAAGAGATATGTGCTACTGCCCAATTTACTTCTATTATTAAAAGTGGACTTGATTGTTGGAAATAGTTACTATTCGTTGTAATGATAAATGTTCATGCTGTCTTGCTCCTTAGTTAACTCTTAGAATTGTTTATATTTAAATAGCACAATCACTCTTTAAAGGCAGGCTTTTAACTATACATCTGGAAGTCCTTAAGGAAAAGGATACGTGCTCATAACCTCATCTCTGACATTTCAGACCCCTGGTCTTCTTTGTATGAATCATGGAAATGAATGTAATTGTGATTTTAAAACAAAAGCACCAGGAGCACTGCATCGGGGCAAGGTCTTCCACTGCAGACGCTGCCATGCTCTGTTGTTCTTCTTAACAGAGCCTTAGACATTACGTGTTCTGAGCACAATATAGTTGGAAGTGTTTAGGTTTTGGATATTTATCTTGTGCTAAACTATATTTTATAACATGTAGGATTTGTCTTCAGTTTATGACCAGAGTTGTCTCTTTTAAATTATATCCATGTAAGATAAAAATTCTTAAAAATACATTATTATATTATTAATTTGAAAATTTTTTATTTTGATGGTGTTAGCCTGCCAGTTCTAGAAAACAATAAGAATTTTGTTATTTACTACTCAGAATTCTCTTGATTAAAGATGAATCAGTTTTAAAGAATCTTGTACTGCAAGAAGCCAAGAAGAAAGAGTCTGTTCGAAATGCTGAAGCAAAAATTACAAAACTTACAGAACAACTTCAGGCAGCAGAGAAAATCCTCAGTGTTAACAGGATGTTCTTGAAGAAGCTCCAAGAACAAGTAATGTTCTTTTCTAAAAAATTAAATATTGTAGTCTGTGTTTACAGTATTTTAAAAAAGTTTTATTTTTATTCCTGTGTATATGTGTGTGGTGTCTGCCATAGTGTGTGCTGGTGCTCCCTGACGTCAGCCAGGGGCCGTGTTCCCAGGAGCTGGAGTCAAGGAGATTGGGAGCTGCTGAACTGGGTGCTGGGAACTGAGCTCCAGTCCTCTGGAAAAGCAGTAAGCTGGGGAGCTGTCTCTCCAGCCCGGTACTAGGTATTTACATAGGCAGCTTTGATGTTTAGTTTTGGCTTTGGTTTTCCTCTAAAGCAAAGGGGGAAAAATTGAACGTAAGCCATCAGCATACATGTAACCTGTGGTCTTTTGCTATTAGGATACTTTTACATTGAGTTGACTACCTCTAAAGCTGTTGTGTTTGAGAGGATATTTCAAAAGATCTTCATCTGTGCTTTGTATTTTCAGATTCACAGAGTTCAGCAGCGTGTTACCATTAAGAAAGCTTTGACGCTCAAGTACGGAGAGGAGCTTGCTCGGGCGAAGGCCGTGGCTAGTAAAGAGCTAGGGAAGCGAAAACTGGAGCAGGACCGCCGTGGAGTAAGTCGCCTGTGGGAAAGCAGGCTTTTTTTCTTTTAGTTGGTACTTCTAAGCTATGAGATGTATAAAGTAATTCCAAGTTTGCTGCAGCTTCAAAGAGAACAGATTATTATTCAATGTATATACAATCTAGAGTTTGTTTTTAAGTGATACTTATATTTTGGATGCTTTTAAAATTTAGTTTGCACTGGTTTTAGTTTTCGTTGGTCACAGATTAACTTGCAACAGTGTGTTGACTGTTAAATTGTTTCGCTCTCCTTGTCAGTATGGTTTTGTGGCCTTGGTATAATACTCTAGTGATATCACAATTATCTTGTGGTCAATCATATATGATTGCATAAAATGATATAAAATATTTATTTTTCTCCCATAGCCAAACAAAATGATGAGACTGGATAATTCTCCACTATCAAGTCCAAGGAAGCATTCAGCAGAATTAATTGCTATGGAAAAACGACGATTACAAAAGCTAGAATATGAATATGCCTTGAAAATTCAAAAGTTAAAAGAAGCTCGAGCCCTCAAAGCAAAGGAACAACAAAACCTTGTTCCCGTTGTGGAAGAGGAACCTGAGTTCTCGTTACCTCAACCCTCCCTTCATGATCTGACACAGGATAAATTAACTTTGGACACAGAAGAAAATGATGTAGATGATGAAGTGTTGTCAGGTTCGAACAGAGAACGAAGAAGATCCTTCCTAGAGTCCAATTCTTTCACGAAACCCAACCTTAAGCACACTGACACACCTAACAAAGAGTGTATAAACAAACTAAGTAAGAGTACTGTGGAAAAGCCAGAACTTTTTCTAGGGTTAAAAATAGGTGAATTACAAAAATTATATTCAAAAGCTGACAGCTTAAAACAGTTGATTTTAAAAACTACCACAGGCATTACAGAAAAAGTTCTGCATGGTCAGGTAATTGGTATTTTTTATTTTCTGTAACATGTAGAGTTTACTTAATGGCTCACTTGTCTTTGGGATTACGTGATTTCGGTTGTCTCTCTTTTGCAGGAGATTTCTGTGGATGTGGATTTTGTTACAGCACAGAGTAAAACAACAGAAGTGAAGCCATGTCCATTTAGACCTTACCAGAGCCCCCTGCTCGTCTTTAAATCCTACAGGTATAGAAGAGAGAGTTAAAAGTGCATTTCAGTTACCCTGATTCCTAATGCTTTACCTGAAGTCTGTCTTAATAAAAGCATTTGAGTTATGGCCACTGGAAAACAAACTTTTTTATGGAAAACAAAAGTATGTATTGTTATTGTTCTCAAATCATATCAGAAAGGGAGTTTTATAGCATGTCCTTTGGGTTCAAATTCTAGGTTTCTGTTAAGTATTTTAGGAATAGAGTCTTGTGAAAATTTTTGTTTATTCATTGATTTATAAGTATTGTTTTTAAACAACTAGCACATTTTATTTTATGTATGAGTACACTGTCACTATTTTCAGACACACCAGAAGAGGGCATCAGACCCCATTACAGATGGTTGTGAGCCACCATGTGGTTGCTGGGAATTGAACTCAGGACCTTTGGAAGAGCAGTCAGTGCTCTTAACCTCTGAGTCATCTCTCTAGCCCCCGATTTATAAGTTTTTTTTTTTTTTTTTTTTTTTTTTAAGATAGACTCTCATTTCTAAACTTTGGCTGAATTAGAGCTTGCTTTTGTTAGCCTCAAACTTAAAGTAATCCTCTGCCTCCCAGTGCTGATATTATAGGAATGTGCTGCCATTCTTGGACAGTGATGACTTTAATTTGAGGACTCTTCATTTGTCATTGACCAGCTTCTGTAATATTGACTTAGACATTCTTAGGTGGCTCATGTCCCACAACATTTTCAGAATGCTAGTGTTGTGGACTGCTAAATGGGCATGATATTATGATGAAGTTCAAAGCACTTACTAGGTAGCATGGGCTCATACATATCCTAGCATTCAGGCTGGCTGTGTAATGCATACAAGAAATACCAGTAAAGAGCGTTTTACTGTGTGGTGGGGAAAAAGATGTTAGAGTACAGCATTATTTATATAATTTTCTGTATTATAGTTTTAAATAAAGTTCTTTTGTTTGTTGTTTGTTTGTAGTTGGAGCTGAACTTAGGGCCTCATACGTGCTAGGCAGGTACTCTACCTCTGACTGCTTCCAAGTCTGGTAGTTTTTTTAAAATGAGATGGAGCCCTCCCGTGTCAGCTCAGCTTTCTTTGAGCTCAGCCTCCTAAGAGAAACAGTTGTACACCACCTCACTCAGTCTTCACCATGGCATCTCTCATGTTCCCATTATAAGAGTAGCTTGTTCCTATTACTTACAGTGTGGCTATGTTAGTTACTTTTAGTGTTGGTTTGATTAGTCAGCAGGTATAGAACTTTTAACTGAGAAAGAAAAAATTAAGAAAACCTCTAGTTTTCCATCCGTCTGTCTAACGTGTCTGTCCATCCTTTTTCTAGATTTAGTCCTTACTATCGAACCAAGGAGAAACTGGCCCTGAGTTCGGTGTCGTACAGTAACATGATCGAGCTGGATCAGTGTTTCTGCCGGTTCGATTTGACAGGAACGTGTAATGATGATGACTGTCAGTGGTGAGTAGGGTTTATTTGGAAGAACTCGCTAGAGAAAGTCCTGTTGGCTTTTGTTTTGATAAGTACACGGTTGTCTTTTGTGCTCTTGTTTTTTTAGGCAGCATGTACAAGACTATACACTTAGCCGGAAGCAGCTGTTCCAGGACATTCTGTCATACAATCTGTCTTTGATTGGCTGTTCAGAGGCAAGCACTGATGAGGAAATTGCTTCTGCAACAGGTCTGTAAAGAGTTCTTATTGAACGTAGGGAATTTTAAAAGATCATGCACAGCTTGTGGTATTTGAAACAGCTAATAATGTGATACATTCACCTATGACACTTACTAGATCTGCTCTCTTGAACGCAGTATCACTAACCTCGTACTGGCCTTTAAAGGAGAGTTTGAATGAGGGCACACTTCATTCACTACTCACACTTGAAGTACTCGGTTGTCAGTGGTCAGGGCTGGCTAGTAGCTGTGACAGCAGAGATCTAACACATTCCTGTTACAGAAAGTTTGTTAGTTAATGGTTCAGCTTAGAAGAAAAACATTTGTGTGACATTTTACTGCTGATTCTAGCATAGCCTCTTGTTTTCCTTTGCTGATTTAAAAAGCTTAAGACTAAAAGTTAACATGGGTTTAGCTCCTAAATCCTGTAGTGAAGTAAAAAATACTTTATAAAATTTGATGTAGAAATAATGGATTATACTAGCAAACACTTGTGCACTGGTATTGTTCAATTTCCCCACAGAGTGCCTAATAGTCTTTTGGATTAAAGGAATTAATATTTACTAGTTTTTTTTTTTTTTTTTAAATCACTATCTAGAGTGATTGTAAAGTCACTGAAGTTACTCTGTCATTCCTCATTTGCACTTCTACTTTTACCTGATAATATAGTTCATTTTAGTTCCTGAACTGCCAGCCCAGTGTGTATTGTGGAATGGTGGGAAGGACTTGTCAGAGTCATTGACCTAACCGTAGGGTTTCCTCTTCCATAGGTCATAGACATCACTGACCAGTGCCATACATAGTTTAAGTCTTGAGTTATTCTTTGCTTGGTAATCTTTAGCTATCACAGTTATTGCAGCCACATTTTTATAATTAACATAGTATCCTTATTCTATTTTCAGAAAAGTATGTTGAAAAACTTTTTGGAGTAAACAAAGACCGAATGTCAATGGACCAGATGGCTGTTCTGCTTGTTAGCAATGTTAATGAAAGTAAAGGTCATAGTAAGTATGTGTGTATATGTTCACGTGTGTGTGTGTGTGTATGTGTGTGTTCATGTGTGTGTATGTGTGCTTCTTATTTCTGTATGATTGCAGACTGTCTGACATGTTCTTAAAGTGAATATTGTCTTTTACTATCTTGACCAAGTAACTGTAGCTCTTCTAAAGTCTTTAAAGCAATAAAAATACTAGTTACATAAATTAACAGTCTTCTCTCTGTTAGCACCTCCATTTACAACTTACAAAGACAAAAGAAAATGGAGGCCAAAGTTTTCTAGAAAGCCTGTGTCAGAGAGCAGCAGCAGCAGCAGCGACGATGAGCAGGCCACAGGCCCAATCAAGTATGGTAAGTCATGCCATTTGAGATGGAGAATTACTAAGTGGTGCTCTCTTCATCAGAATGCTGACAGTTTTAGCCTAGTTTATAAATGGCTTTTCTTAAACTTGTATCATTGGTATTTTTCACTGTCTTAAATGTGGTGCCCTTCATGTTTTCAATAGTAGGTATTCATTGATCCTGACATTGCACAGGGTTTTCATTCCTGCTCTTTGCCCAATAAATGGAACACTCTTTAATAAATATGATGCCTCATGTATTTGCAAGCATGCTTTAATGGGGTGAATATAGCCTCAGTTGAAGATCACTGCCTTGCCTGTGTCTTTGAAAGCACATGTTTATTATTATAATAATGATGATTATTATTATTACCATTATTATTATATTTTGCTTTATTTTGGAGTCTATTTTCTGACATGCAGTAAATGTGTGTGTGTGTATTTGTTGAGTACATCTTATTTCTAGTTTTCATAATTTGTGGATTAATAATGATGTCCAGGTACACTCATAATGTTTATTTATATTTGTGTAACACTTCTGTAGTAGAGATGCAGAAGAAATATTTTGTAAATAAGTGGTTTTCCTCCCCTTCTCCTCCTCTCACAGGACAAAGTCTCATGTAGCCAAGGCTGGCCTTGAATTCCTGATGCTCCTGCCTCTACTTCTACTGAGTTTATAGGTGTGTGCCATCATGGCTACATTCGAACTTCTGCTTTAGTTCAGTGTTCTCACTTAAATTTAATTAACATACTTAGTATGGTTTACCAACAAACCATACTTCTAGAGTCCTTTTTATTCTTATTTTTCTGATGCTTGAAATATTTTTTTTCTTCTAGAAATATCTAGGTTTGGATGAGTAATTATGTGACACTTCTGCTTTAGAGCTGAAAATCACCTGATTACCTGTTACTAGAATTTTTTACGGACGAGAACAAAGTTTTTTCCTTGAGTGGTTGAAGACATAAAGCTGTTGCTGTTTGTTCTTACAGCCTTCCGACCAGAGAACCAGATAAATGTCCCAGCTTTGGACACAGTTGTCACTCCGGACGATGTGAGGTATTTTACCAGTGAAACTGACGACATTGCTAACTTAGAAGCAAGCGTGCTGGAAAGTCCATCCCATGCACAACTTTGGCTCAAGCTCGCCTACAAGTACTTGAATCAGAATGCGGGGTAGGTCAGCCTCAGTTGTTCTGAAATACCTATCTTTAGTCTTTACTTCACTGATGCTCATCGGGTTTCCTTATTCTATCATCTGCGTTTGAGACAGGGTCTCACTGTAGCAGGCTGGCCTAAAACACACTTGGTGGCCTGCGCACTCTTGCTTCAGACTCCCCAGTGCTGCCACTGCGTGTGTGAGCTGCCACACCCACTTCACTACTTGATTTTCTTTGAAGCGGGGTCTCATGTAGTGTTGATTGGTCTGGAACCTGCTGTGTGGTGGAGGATTCCCTTCAATGGGATGTGGTCCTCCTCTTTTTACTTCCCAAGGACTGAAATTAGGGGTAGATTTTTGTCATACCTGATTCTGAGTCCTTAGTTTGCTTTTTGACAAAGCCAAAAGTATTCTATTATTGTTCTAAACTTAGTAGAAAAGTTTTAAGAGTAGAACTTCATTTTGTGTTCATGGCTCAGTGGATAGCAGGTGTTAAATTATATTGAAGTTTGCTGCACATGATTACATCTTTAGTCCCAGCAGTTGGATTTCTGTGAGTTTGAGGCCAGCCTGGTCTGTATAGTGAGTTCTAGGCCAGCCAAGGCTACATAGTGAGACCCTGTCTTAGAAACGAAAAAGGGGGTGGAAATTTGTTAGTAAAATTATGACAGTAGAACAGGTTAGATTTTTAGGTTAATCTGCAATGGACACTTAAAGTTTATTTAGCCACTTTTAAATTCTGATGGAATTGGTCTTTTTTTCCACACATGGTTATGTTCATGTTAAGTAATAGATTTCACAGCTAGTAGTTTCTGTTACAAATTTCATACTCTTAACTTCTGCTTTTTAATAGTAGAGAGCAAGCCAGGAATAATCTTTACAATGTAATTTTAAAGTATAATAGTTTCTTTTATTAAAAAGCAGTCTACTGGGAAAGACCTATCTTAAAAGTTAGTATAAAACCTATTAAATAAGGCAGCAGCAGAGCAGAGCACTGATAAACCACACATACCTGAAAAGTCTTATTCAACTTGCCTGTGTGTCATTTCCATGAGAATGGGGTAAGTTACAGTACTTTCTTGTCTGACTCATTGAGTAAAGGACAAAAGAACTGTATAGTACTCTATGAGTAGGCTCATGAAAGAATTATCTTCTTTAAGAGATAGCAAGCCCTTGAACTGAAAAGAACTATTATATTGAAAGCTTTGATATTTTATGCTGGCAGTAGCTGGCCTTGAGAGAGAGAGTTGTTTAATTTTCCTGTTTTCAAACAGTATAAATCATAAAAGGTATTGCTGAGTATGGACATAGAACACATTTGAAGTAGATAATTCAAGTGCTTTTATTATACTACGTTTTTATCTGTGGTAAATGCTTACAGAATATCTACTTAAAAAGAAATTATTTAGTCTACAGGACCTTTGGGCTTTGACAGACATGATTTGAAATCCCTTTGTTACTTTGTATCATAGTGATCTTAGCTTCTTGTAGGTTCTAGTAGAGAGTAGATTCTTAGTTTGGTTCATTTGATTAGCCCTGCTTAGTGTTTCAGTATTTTACACTGCTGTGATTGAACCTGGTGCTGTGTTCCTGCTAAGCCTGTGCTGTTACACTGAGCTGCTCAGTGAACACTTTGCCCTTTCTTTTAAACATACAGACTGTGTTCAGAATCTTTGGATTCTGCTTTAAATGTACTGGCTCGAGCTCTGGAAAACAATAAAGACAATCCAGAAATTTGGTGCCATTACCTCAGATTGTTCTCAAAAAGAGGGACCAAGGAGGAGGTTCAGGAAATGTGTGAAACGGCTGTTGAGTATGCTCCTGACTATCAAAGCTTCTGGACTGTAAGTAGAAAAGATACCAGCCATGTGGTTGATGTATGCTATGGTCATAACTCCCCAGGCATCTTAATTATTGGTAGTTAGCTTAGTAGATTATATAGTTGATCAGC
Organism: Rhabdomys pumilio; assembly: GCA_030674055.1. NCBI lineage: Eukaryota > Metazoa > Chordata > Mammalia > Rodentia > Muridae > Rhabdomys > Rhabdomys pumilio. The sequence goes on from JANHMN010000021.1 coordinate 35,029,447, forward strand.
ATGTAGATCATTTATTATGATTTTCCTCAGCTTTATGGTGCCAGCATGTCTCAGATTTGTCATTTACTTTCTGAAACTCAAACATTGGGATACCACATTATCTCCTAGTAAATGCATTGATTACTTAGAACTTCTCTTTTTTGAGCTGAGGTACTGAAAAGCCTTGGATAACAGACTGCCCAGATCTAACAGTGTCTAGAGTTGATGCTGTCGAGGATTACAAGCTTTTCCAGAGAAAGGACTATTCAAAAGTTGTAGCATTTTTCCTTAAATCTGTTTGTTCTTTAGGGTATCATACATTTCTAATACATACGCTCTTATTTTTTATTTCATGTATGGGGGTTTTGCCTGAGTGTATGTCTGTGTACTACTTGTGTGCCTGGTGCCCTTGGATGCCAGAGACTATGGTAAACTCTGAGGCTGGATCACAGGCTGTTGTGAGCTGCTATGTGGGTGGTGGGGATTCAACCCAGGACTTCTAACTGCTGAGCTCTCTCTTCAGCCCACAGATACTACTCTTTAATTTTTAAAGAGTTGCATTCCCAAACAACACAGATGGTGTGTGATCATAGATGTAAGCTTTGTGTATCTGTTGTGGTCTCGTTCACCATGTATTGATTCAGAAGTGAAGTGCAGGTGCTCTCTGTGATGATTGAGAGAATACAATTTATTTTAATTCATCTGGTTTTATATAGTAAAAATATATTTTTACTATACACTTCTCTGTGACAGAAGGCAGATCTGGATATTATACTGGAAAGTAGGTTTATATATTTTTATAGTTATTCTTTTCATAAATTGTATATCTATTGAGACAGTGCCTTAATTGACTGACAGTTTGTAGTCTTTTCTTATAAAGCAAGATTAATGATGTGAAACTGTTTCCATCAGTTTTTGCACCTAGAAAGCACCTTTGAAGAAAAGGATTACGTTTGTGAGAGGATGGTGGAGTTTCTGATGGGAGCTGCCAAGCGGGAAATATCAGATATTCTGTCCTTTCAGCTTTTAGAGGCTCTTTTGTTTAGAGTTCAGCTACATATATTCACTGGAAGATGCCAGAGTGCACTTGCAATTTTACAGGTAAACATTTATTACAGTATCTAATCTCATCTTGCAGAGTGTGTATAGTCTCAGACATGAGTAGCACTGTCAGATAGTAAGGCTTTGGATTCGAACTCTTGTCACTTACAAGTAGTTGTGGTGACATCTTACTTTTGTTGCTTTGAGTTTTTATAGGGTTTACTTGGAAAGATTGTATTAGTCACTTTCCAGCTAAGCCTTACCGCATGATCTAAAAGGATCAGTTCATAAAGAAAGTCATCTGTACTGACGTGGGCTTGAGGCTGGGAGCTGGCTTTCTTTCTTTCTTTTTTCTTTCTCCTTTTCTTTCCTTCCTTCCTTTCTTTCCTTCTCTCTTCCTTCCTTTCTTTCTTTCTTTCTTTCTTTCTTTCTTTCTTTCTTTCTTTTCTTCTCTCTTCCTCTCTTTCTTCCTTCCTTTCTTTCCTTCTTTCTTTCTCTTGTCTTTACTTACCAGATTTTAAGTGTAAGGGATCGTCATACTTTCCATCTCGTTTCATGATTACATCATAAACTTTAAGATAGTAAAATCTGTACTCATCTTAGGATTTGTCATTAAGAGTTGGATGACTGTAGGGATTTTCACTTACAAGCCAGTTGATGATGGTGCACGCCTTTGATACAGCACTAATCCCAGCACTCAGGAGGCAGAGGCAGGTGAATCTCTGAGTTTGAGGGCAGCCAAGACTGCACAGAGAAACTCTGTCTTGAAAAAAATGTTTTCACTTATGTATTTAAGACCATTTAGAATATATCAGTTTCATTCTTTAGATTTGAATCTTACTGTGGATGGGAATGACTCCTTAAAAACACTTCCAAATGCTTTCATTTTTTTCTAGAATGCATTAAAATTGGCTAATGATGCAATAGTAGCTGAGTACCTTAAGACAGATGATCGGTGTCTGGCATGGCTGGCCTACATACATCTTATTGAATTCAATAGTCTCCCTTCACAACTTTATGATCCATCTAATGCTAATCCTTCAAGAATTGTCAACACAGAACCGTTCATAATGCCATGGCAAGCAGCTCAAGATGTCAGGACCAATCCTGACTTACTGCTGGCAGTGTTTGAAGGTAAGCGATGTTTATAAACTATAATAGCAAGCATTACAAATCACTAAACCAGTGTTCAGAACATCAGTTCACTTTTTCATTATCATTCTTTATAAAATGGGATAACTGAAGTTGCAATTGCACTTTATTTTCTAAGTCTTTTTAATATTACTGAATTACCTAAGATAGTCATTGCATCCATGAAACTGAGAAGCTACATTGTGGCTTTTTTATTTAAATTATGGCAGAGGATGCAAGAGTAATGTAGTGTTATTAAATGCATGTGCATCTGAATGCACACACTTACTGATAGTATCACAGGTTAGAGGAAGGAATTGATTGAGTTGTAGAACTAAGTTGGCTTGTTTATTTTATTTTGTTCTGGCAATTTTTCAAAGATGTGTTTTGATTTTTTTCATGTAGTTAAAATTTTCTCCAAAGTTAAATTTATGACTATTATATGTTAAACATATATCTGCCATTGAACATGTAATTAAATTGAGTTTAAAACTTCTTTCTCCCTAAAATAAGTATATAATCCTGTTGGAAGATCTATGCATTTGGCACAATCATGAAGTATGTAAGAGCATATATACAATGTATTAGTATGTAATGTAAATTGTATGCTACAGAAGTAAGAATCTGGCATTTGTAGAATTATTTTGTACAAACCCTAAACTCAAGAGGGGGAGATTACTGTAGGTTTTCATGTTCAAGGAAGGTATCTGAGAGTAAGTTAGTTGAGCTTTGAAACAGGACTACAATGTGTTCAAGGAGACTTTCTCAAAGATACAGACCTGTGCTTGTTTCTCGGTGTTTCCCAAGGGCCGTGGATGAGTTTCTATAATTTAATAAGTGCTTCGTAAATCCTCGAATATCCCAATGATGAAAAGAAAGAAAGGTCATTCCTGTTAGAGGAACTAGGGAAATTAAAAAACAACCTAAGGAGAGTTTGTATAGTGAATTCAAAGAAGAATTTGAGGAAGAGTCCTTATAAAAATTCTGTTAGACAGTGGAAAGAATATTAATGGAATGATGGTAGACTTTAAGATCCTTTAAAGTGTTCTAGACCTGATTGATAGAAGAGTCTTTAAGAGAAAGTGTTTGAATTTTGACTCTATAGGAAAACATCAGAATAAGGCTTCTGTGACGGAGGTATAAGCAAAGGCAGTGGTACATTCAGGAGGCAGGCAGATCAGAAAGGAAGGAGAGGAGGGGACAGGAGAGAGGAGAGGAGAGGAGAGGAGAGGTGAGAAGAGGAGAGAAGAGGAGAGGAGAGGAGAAGAGAGAAGAAAAAAAAGAAAAGAACTAACACAGGGCCAGTGAGAAGGCTCTGGATAGTGAGTCCAAGCCTGATGGTGGTAGTCCATTCCCAGGACCACAGGAGGAGGAAAGATTGATTTCCTACATATTCAGCCCTTTTGTGTTCTGCAAAGTGACATTACCATTTCAAAAGAAGGTGTAAAACCAGCTGAAGGACCAATCTTACGTTGGGGGTGGTGGTGGTGGTGGGGGTGGTGGTGGTGGTGGTGGTGGTGGTGGTGGTGGTGTATGGATAGGTTGTTTTAAAAGGAAAAAATCTAGTTTAGGTGAAACATCAGAGAAAGACTCCTTTTAAGTGATCAGAAAAAGATTTAAAGATAATTAATTTTGTGGTTCTATTTTTAGAATGAGTTTTAAGGAATTTAAGGTAGTTGCAGATGCTAATTTAAGTTAAAATATAGCTTTTATTGTGTGGGCTCTCCTATGAGATGGTTCTATTTGTAACAGGAATGTAAGGTAATATCTAGAAGTGCAGGAGTGTGGTGATACCTGAAGTGCCCCATTTGGGTAAATGACAGGGTTAAGAAAAGACGAAAAGGATGATGGGCTAGTAAGGGTGGTAATGTAAGGGTTTGAGCATTGCTGAAGGAGGACCCCAGACTCAAAGTATGCACAATCAACCAGCACGTGGGGCTAAACCATTCTCTAAAATGGTGACCCCAGACAAAGACACGCAGGCCTTCTTATAGGGAATGGGGAAACTCTCTAGAAGGATTAGGTGATCGAAAATTTCATTGTTGGGTGCTAGGGGTCACAGCTAATCAGTGGTCTGCATTTCTGTGTCATGAATGTTTAACCATGTGATGAACTAGGGCTGCCCAGCACAGATGGCCCATTCTGAGATAAAGTATTTCCCCATTTCTGTGGTTATCCCCAGGCAGTTTTTTGAAAGGAGGTTTTATGATCTTGTTCTGGATTTTATGGTCTGTTCCTGGAGCTGGTGTCTTATGACTTAGTTTCTGGGCCTTATGGTCTATTCATGAAGTTGGTACCTTATGGCCTTTTTTGAAATCAGGCTTGGTCCTTAAATGGAGACAAAAGGGATTTATGTTGCCTTTTCAGTGTAACAGTGAAGTGATTGATTGTGTGTTTTGTGGTAGATGCGGTGAAAGCTTGTACAGATGAGACCCTTACCAGTGGAGAAAGAATAGAGGTCTGCCTTCCACTGTACACAAACATGATTGCTCTACACCAGCTCCTAGAGAGGTAAAGCTTAATGAACAAACAGCTCTGTTAAAATCAATCCTCACAGTGTCTTAGCCGTCTCCTTCTTCTTAAGGTACGAGGAGGCAGTGGAGCTTTGCAGAACCTTACTGGAGTCCTGTCCCACAAACTGCCAGTTATTGGAAACCCTTGCAGCTTTGTATTTGAAAACAGATCAAATTGACAAAGCCCGATGGGTTTGGCTTACTGCATTTGAAAATAACCCTCAGAATGCGGAAATTTTTTATCATCTGTGTAAATTTTTCATCGTGCAGGTAAAAAAAAAAACCAAAAAAACAAAAAACTCATGCTTCTTAAATACGGTGTTTCTGTGTTTTATATTCTTTCACCAGTGACTTCTGATAGCATAGCCTTCTTGGTCCTTCTGCCTTGTGTAGGCTAAGCTAGGTTTTCCTGCTCTTCCTGCAGCTTTACCATTACATTTGCTTACCTCAGGAGCACAGACTGTTCTATTCATGTTTACACCCAAAGAATCCACGTTAGTAACAAATGGAATAGCTGCTTAATTAAGATCTTGGTGGGAGCTGGAGAGATGGTTCAGCAGTTAGGAGTACTGACTGCTTTTCCAGAGGTCCTGAGTTCAGTTCCCAGCAACCACATGGTGGCTCACAACCATCTGTAATTGGATCCTATGCCCTCTTCTGGTGGGTGATTTTGAGCCTTTGATACATTGTTTAATGGTTAGTTGAATTTAATCCAGAGGTGTTTCAAATTCATTTCTATTGTGATAAAACTCTGACAAAAAGAACTTAGGCTTGGCTTATGTAAACTCACAATTCTAGGTTAGCGTCCGTTTATTGCAGCATCAGGAGCGTGAAGCAGCTAATCATGCTCACACTCAAGAGCAGAGAGTCATGCTCACTCAAGAGCAGAGAGTCATGCTCACTCAAGAGCAGAGAGTCATGCTCACACTCAAGAGCATGTGTGCTTGTTAGTGTCCACTTGCTGTCCACACTTAAATAGATCAGGGTCGTTAGCCTTGGGATGGTGCCAGCCATAGCGGACTGGGCCTTTCAAATTACAGCTAAGACAGTCCCCACAGGTGAGACTCCCTTTCCAGGTGATTGTAGAATTAACCATGACAGGAAGTGAGGATGTGTCTGGGTTTACTCATGTGTTCCTGTCTAAGAAAAATAATCTCATCATGTCTTTTAAAAAAGACTTTAAAATGTCTTTATCAAATACAAGCCTGGCATATGTTACTCCTTTGTTTTAACAGAACGGAGGTGATAAGCTTCTTCCATTTTTGAGACAGTTTATTGGATCCTTCTTTAAAGCTGGCTTTGAGAAGTATAGTAACGTGGACTTATTTCGGTAAGTTGTGGAACGTTTGGTCTGTAGAGGAATGAGAGAGTTGAGGCCAGTGGAAAGATAGTTTTTTCTTGTTGGCTGATTACATTTCAGACTGCTTATCTAACACTTAGTACTTACCTTCAGAGCTGTTAGGAGGGCTGGAGATGGACAGAATGAAGACAAGACAAAAAATGCTCTATCATCATTCAGCTCGTTAATTATTGCTCTGTTTAATCCTGTAGTAACAAAGTGTCCTGAGACAATCGCATTGATACTTGAAAAAAATGTGTTTTACTTGCTGGTTAACCATAGATTTAAAACAAAACAAAACAAAACACGCTTTCTCTTTAAGTTACCTGTTCTAGGCTCTGAAGTGGTTAGAAAACAGCTTTAGAGGAATTGTTTCTCAGCAGCTCTGTAGTTACGTTGCTGCAGCTCTGTTACAACATTAAAAGAGACTCAGATTGTCAAAGAGTGGATTCATGGAAGACTTTAAACTTTCCTTTCTTCCTCCTCATTTCTCTGTATGGGATCAGCAGGTTTTTTTTTTGTTTGTTTGTTTGTTTGTTTGTTTGTTTGTTTTTTCCATGAACCAGAAAATACTTTAAGTTTGCAGGTTATGTTTTATTACTCCTACACAGTTGTGGTATTGTAGTGGGAAAAAAAAAAATCCATAAATGAATGGGGTAGCTGTGTTCCAGGAAACTTGTATTTATAAAAATAACTTTAGTTTGTTGATTGTGAGAAAAACATCAAAAAGAAAATGATTTAATGATTCTTTCCATCACTTCATTATATATTTGTAAGTTATAAATTCTCAGTGTATATGTGCATGTAGTGCTCAAGGAGTCCTGAAGGGGCGGTGGGAGTCAGAGACAGTTGTGAGCAGCCTGATCCCGGCGCTGGGAACTAAGCTCCAGTGTTCTGTGGGAGGAACCAGCACTCTTGACCACTGAGTCGGCTCCCTAAAAGAAACTGATAACTGAAAATAAAATCTTAGTTTTGTGTTACCAAGTCAAAATACAAGTGCAGATGGTATTTTCACCTAGATGCCACCCTCCTCCCTTTCTCCTTAGTCTGCCTTTTAATAAAAACATGGAATGTAAAGTCACATGTTTAAAAAAATGTTGTGTGTATAGGTGTTTTGCCTAAACTTATGTCTATGTGTCATGTTGTATGCCTAGTGCCAGAAGAGGCCAGAAAGGGGCTTTAGATGCTCTGGAACTGGGTTGCTAAAGAGACTCATATAATCCATAACCATGGATATTGGCAACTGAAGCCAGATCCTTTGGGAGAACAGCCAGGGTTTTAAAAACCGGAGCTCTGTCCAGCTCCTAGTAAGTCTGGTTAAAAAAAAACCCAAAGGTCTGTTTGCCTCAGGGTTTTTGTTGTTGTTGTTGTTAGTAAATTTGGACCTTTACATCTTGTCAGTTGTCCTAATTAGTACCTTTAAAAAATTCTTAAAATGTATACATTAATATTTTAAAGATAGTTGCAAGCAAAATGTAAATGAACAGACAAGAAATTAATTTAGAATTTAGAAGTTGATCCCTTCCTCCACACAGTTTTTTTTTTTTTTTTTTCTGTCTTTAAAATTAAATTGGTTTGTTTTCAAACTTTGGCAAAGACTAATTCAAGGCCAAACAAAGCCTTTGACAGACTTGTGCTCTGGTTCTCCCTTAGGCGTGGAGATAATTGGTTTAGCTGACAAGGGGATGATGCCAGATTTTGCCTTGGTAACTAATCAAAGGTCTTTAGATCTTGATTCTAGCTTAATTGAGCAGAATGAAAACAGTATCAATAAAAATTTGGAACTAGATTGCCTCTAAATCACCTTATTGTTTTTTACTGACATCTTTTTTTATTAAGTTCTTTTGTGAAATAATCACATATCACCAAGAATTAGAAAAAAACACCTGTATGTAGTTTATTTAGGTAATACTAAAGTTCTTGTCTGCACAAGGATTAATTTAAGAAGCCTTTAGCCATGGTGGCACACACTTGTGATCCAAGCACTTGAGAGAATGAGGTAGAAGGGTGTGTGTTTAAGACCAACCCAAGCTACACTGTGAGAAAACAAAATGTCTTTTGAGTTAAATATTAAGAGAATGCCAGTAAGTGAGGTAATTTTTGGCTCATTGTTACATTTTTGTATCTACACCTTAAGTTGTGTGTGTGTGTGTGTGTGTGTGTGTGTGTGTGTGTGATTTTAAGTATATGTAATAATTAGTTTACTAGTAGAAATCAGTGCTCACAATGTATTCAAGATACAATTGTAAGGCAGAAATAGAGCAAAATACATATAGCACTGTAATACTTCTCTAGAATGGATTTGATCAACTCTTTCTTTATAGCCTTTAGTATAAAGATGACAAGTGGTAAGAAGTATTTCATTTGTTTCAAATGAATTTAGAAAGTTACCTTGGTTTTCGTCCACTTTGAGGAAGTTGCCCTAGAGATAATACAGTTATATGTATGTTAGAGTGAAGTCATTTCAGTTTTCAGTGGAGGATTCTAAAGTCTTTAGAAGTAACTCAGAGTAATAGAGCCAACTGTAATAGTGAGGGATGCTGACCTGACTTCCAGATGGTCTCTGTGTTTGCTGCCTTCCCACAAGCTGGGCTAACCATGTAAAACTTTTCCTTTACAGTCCCTTTAAAATCCAATGTAAGAGATTATGCTAGATTGTCATTTCAAGATTAGATGAATCTGAGACTCCGCTATTACACATAAAGAGATTCAGATACATTGGAAGGAAAGCTAAAGTAATGAAAGTTAGAGGCTTATTGTTCAGGCTTCTAAGAACCTTTAATACTCCGTTTTTCTCTTTTGGAAAAGAGGTGATACAATTTAGAACATTTTGCTACTTTGATAATGGCTCTTTTTTGATAAATGGTTGTAGTCAACATTTTGTTGGTTATTAGGTCTAAATTAAACGTGTGTGGATGCGTGTGCGTGCGCGTGTGTGCGGAGATTTTGTAAGCACTTTGCCCCTATAAGAATGTACAGATTTTGTTGAAATTTCAGATACTTTGTAATCTCATTTGGTCTTTTTATTTCTAATAAGGTTGAATTAGATGATTTGTTTTATTTAAATTACAAATTCATTTGAGGAGAGTTAATTCATATTGGTATAAAAGTAAAATTTTGAGCAGATATGATTTTAGAAAAGTTCATTCTTTTGTAGAAATATTTCAATTAGGTTGAAACTCACAATTATTAATATCTGTATTTTAATCTGTGTGTACCTAGTCATAATTTCATACAATGCTGGGATTTTCTTTTTCTTTTTTCAGGTATCTCTTAAATATCCCAGGACCACTCGACATTCCAGCATGTTTATGTAAAGGGAATTTTGATGATGATGTATTTAGCAACCAAGTTCCTTATTTATGGCTGATTTACTGGTGAGACATTACCCACTGTGAAGAACGCTGCATGTTAAGCGTCTCTTGCATTTACAGTTGACGCTTTCTGAATTATGATGTATTAAAGAATCACTGAAGCAGATTCAAAGACATGCTAAGCCTGTATTTACTGAAAGACAAGAGCAAGGAGACCTGAAAGTGTGTGTTATCATTCCTTTACCTAACAAAATTAAACTGTAAGCATTTATTTTCTTCATTTTTTAAAACAGCCTTTGTCATCCTCTTCAATCAAGTATTAAAGAGACAGTAGAAGCATATGAGGCGGCATTAGGGGTGGCCATGCGGTCTGATATTGTGCAGAAGATCTGGATGGAGTAAGTTTAGCTCTATTTAAGAATGGGTTTTTTTAAGCCAGGCAGTGGTGGTGCATGCCTTTAATCCCAACACTTGGGAGGCAGAGGCAGGTGGATTTCTGTGTTCAAGGCCAGCCTGGTCTACAGAGTGAGTTGCAGGACAGCCAGGGCTACACAGAGAAACCCTGTCTTAGAAAAAAAAAAAAAAAGATTGGGTTTTTTAGAATAATCCTATGGTGGGGAAAAGGGTGAGTTTTTTTGGTGAGTTACTGCTTAATTATTCTGAAGCACAATGTCTTTCTTTTGGCAGTTATCTTGTCTTTGCCAATAATAGAGCTGCTGGATCCAGAAACAAAGTCCAAGAATTCAAATTTTTTACTGACTTAGTGAATAGATGTTTGGTTACGGTCCCTGCCCGATACCCCATCCCTTTTAGCAGTGCTGATTACTGGTCCAACTATGAATTCCATAATCGGGTAAGAATCTAAGGTTTTTCATTTTGTTTTGTTTGTCTTTTTTCAGATGTTTTTATATAGCAAATTTACCAAAGACAGCAAAGCTACTGTTTCATATTGAGAGCTTTTCCTGGGAGCACTTTCCTGACAGTCACTGTCCTTCCTGTGATCAGTTCTTTACTCTTCAGAGTCCAGGAAAAGGTGCCTTGTCAGGCCCCGTAAGAATGAACAGATCCTGGGGGTGGAGGAGGGACTATGTGAGGTGGAGGGGGGTGGGAGGTGAGGGAGGACTGTGATCAGCTGTAATGTAAAGTGAATAAATAAATTAATAGAAAAAAGAAAACAATAGCAACAACAAAACCAGTCAACATATCCATTGTAGCTACTCTTCTTGCTAAGTTCTATCAAGCAGATGCAGCCATAGGGCCTCAGACTTGAAAATAAGGTGCTGTTTTACATTCCTAATAGTAACATCTGATTAATGATGTCCTCACAAAGGGTATTATAATTAATCAAGCAAATGGCTTTGTTCTTTTTCTTTTTTTCCCCAGCGTTTGATTTCAGGCAGTATAATATAAAAAACTCCTGCTTACTAACATTCAGTGGAGACCTAGATGTCCCCTCCCCTCCCCTGTAGGCTGGCTCTGCTGCTCATTGGGCTAACCGGTTAATGTGTGATGTGCTTCTGTACCGCTCTTTATCCCAGGATTTCAAACCACTACATGGACATTAAGTCATTTTCTTTCGGGGATTCCATGAGCAAGATGTGGCAAGTACTGTTAGTCCGCTGTTAGACTTGCCCAGCAGCATACAGCAAGTAAAGGTAGACTCAGGACTGAAAACTCACACTCCATGCCAGAGCTCTGTCCATGGCTCTCATCCCTAGACCATAGTCGCTACTGTGTATTTGGAAAGTGGCTAGTATAGTTAATCACACATTATAATTTGTACATTTGTGTCTTTCAGACCTTGTTTTTTTTTTTTTAATTAAAATACATAGGTAACTGGAATCTGCTTTTTAATTTCATTCATTCCCCACCCCCCTCAACCTTTGCAGGTCATTTTCTTTTATTTGAGCTGTGTTCCAAAGACTCAGCACTCTAAAACCCTGGAACGATTTTGTTCTGTTATGCCAGCAAATTCTCGACTTGCACTGAGGTAAGACAGATTTTGGTTTTCAGCTCAGTAGTATAGGCCCTTCATATGAAATTAATTTGAAAACTTGATGAATCTGTATGTAGATCTGCCTTTTCCTCATGGATATATACTCTAATCTCAGAATTGTTAGTTATTCATACAAAGACAATGTAAAAAATCTGGTCATGTCAGAGAACTGCATACCATTTACTACTAGCACATGAATTATAAGCAGTAAATCTACTTTGCATGCTAGAGAAATAATAGATTTTCATGTCAGTTATTTAGATTAGCATGTATTGGGAACTCATGGGTTGGTAAAAGTCAATATATTCTTAAGAATAATAAAGTAGGCTAACTTTTTGTTATTAAAACTTAAAAAAAAAACCAAATAGGTTTGAGAACCCTATTTAAGCCCTGACCTAGGATGTCCTACATTCAATTAGAGTTAAATAGTTTCTGAACACTTACTTGTAATTTAATTTCTCTATCAGGTTATCTTCTATAGAGTGTTCTAACCTGTCCATGCTTGGACATCACTGCGCAGGCATTGCACACTGCAGGCATTGCACACTGCAGTCATTGCACACTGCAGGCATTGCACGCTGCAGGCATTGCACACTGCAGTCATTGCACACTGCAGGCATTGCACACTGCAGTCATTGCAGTGCAGACTACTGTGTAGTCATTTACTCTGTGTTGATTGCATCTTACCATAGAGCTGTTTTTATAAAATACCTAATATATTTATTAGACATTCTCTTTTGTTTTAAAGAGTATATTCCTTGCTATGATGCATATGATCATCTAAAATATAGTACATATCTGAAAAATAATTCAAAGTCTTAAGTTTGTGAGAAAATTAGCCATATTATTTTATAATTAAACTTCATGACAACCGTGTTCATCCTCAGAAGCTAGTAGTGGAAATTTGAATAAAGAAAATGATCTTTGCCAGGCAGTGGTGGCACAGGCCTTTAATCCCAGCACTTGGGAGGCAGAGGCAGGTGGATTTCTGAGTTCAAGGCCAGCCTGGTCTACAGAGTGAGTTCCAGGACAGCCAGGGCTACAGAGAAACTCTGTCTCGAAAAGCCAAAGGAAAAAAAATGATCTTTGATATGAATTTGAAGTAGAAAGTATGGTTGTATTGTTTTTCTGTGTGTATCTAGTTTCTTTTATGATAAGCATTTTAAAACATAGGTAGTTTAATTGTGGGTAAGCCATATTCTTTTTGTTTTGGTACATTTCTTCTACGGTTTTCCCTGTTACCTCTCCCCACCAGGAAAATAAGAACTCAACACTTAGCCATTATGGTTCCATTTTAGTCCCAGAAATACTCAGTATGCATGTTCTAGGAAAGAAAATGTTTTTTAAAATTACACTGGTGTATTGAGTCATTACCTTAAAAACTCTTGGGGTAGAGGACTATGTAATGAGAGTGCTCTTGTTTTCTGCAGGGATACATGGGCTTTTATGTTGTTGAAGATGACTGTAGAACAGTAGTTTAGCACATTGTGATCCTGGGACAGGTGTCCTAAGAGACATCTATAAATATTTGCTGAATGTCCTTGTTAGGATTTAACGTGCAGCCTTTGTACCTTGTTGTACGTTCTGCTATAGAGCGCATTTGGGGTGCCCCACACTTTGAATGCTTTGTTCATTTTCCTGAATGTGCTTTACAGGCTACTTCAGCACGAGTGGGAAGAAAGCAATGTTCAGATTCTGAAACTCCAAGCCAAGATGTTTACATATAATATCCCAACATGCCTGGCCACCTGGAAAATGTAATGCAACAATCATGTACATGTTTTTATAGCTATGCTTTTATTTGTAAGGGTTGCTCCAGACAGGTAAATCTGAAATAGTATCTTATCTCCCCTCCAATAGACAGACCTAGTGTAGAGTTGTTTTGGGCACTTGCTGTGGTTTAATACCTAGAGTGAGTAATTGCTCATTAATAGCTGCTTCTGAGATAAATGTTAGCAATATTATCAAACATAAGTGTGTATAACACTTTAGAACCACCTTTAAAATGTAGGTTTTTTCCTGTTATAGTCTGGTTTCTTATTTTAAAGGTGTTAGTGCCAGGCCTGTTTTACTAGTTTTGAGTTTGTTTTTTTTATTGTTTTTTTGTTTGTTTGTTTATTTTCTCATCCTATGAACTTTAACTCATGTTCACACACTGGTCTGCTTTATTCCTGTAAAGTTGATAAAAATTGTTGAATTTTTCTTTTCACTATAGGTTACACTCCTTGGAAGTTTAGCCTGTTACTTTCAGGAAGTTTTGTATTCAGATTCCCACAGTCAGTATTCTGCCAGTGCTGGTGTTTCCTTTTGTTTGAAGATATATAAATTTTCCCCCTTTTCTATATTCCTTTTTTCCCTTAGAGCCATTGCTGCTGAGATTGCTCTAAAGGGACAAAGAGAGGTAAGCAGTTTGTAATTGAATTATCAGATGGGCCACTCCTTTTTCTTTTTAGCTATTCTGCCCCTTTTGTTGACCTCTCACTTTAAAAGGATTAAAGATAGAAAGAAGTTAACCTTCCAAGAACTCTATTTGAAATCTCTAAAGCCCAAGAGAACCATGCTTGACTTGAATGCTAGTATATTGTAAAGTTCTGCCTTGAAGCAGACAGGCTTTTCAAAGTGTTGTTCACCATGTTTTCTGATGAGGGCGTGTGTCTGTCTGTCTTATAGGTGCACCGTTTATATCAGAGAGCCTTACAGAAGTTACCTCTTTGTGTCTGTCTGTCTTGTAGGTGCACCGTTTATACCAGAGAGCCTTACAGAAGTTACCTCTTTGTGCATCACTGTGGAAAGACGTAATGCTTTTTATCTTTTATTTTATCTTGATGTTTTCCTATAAATTTTCTGCATGTGCCATATCCATTGATGTGGTAAATGCTCAAAACCTAGCTGTCTCTTACTTCTATGCTTCCCTGTCTTTTACAGCAACTCTTGTTTGAAGCATCAGAAGGAGGTAAAACTGATAACCTGAGAAAACTAGTTTCCAAGTGCCAAGAGATTGGAGTCAGCCTAAATGAGCTCTTAAATTTAAACAGTAACAAAACAGAAAGCAAGAATCTCTGAACACTGGGTGCAGTCAGTTCTAAGCCCTTATAATAATTGCCAAAATTATTTGAATGATTCTTCAAGATTAGGCTGATCCCTGGCTAAGGTCTGTGTAAGGCAGACAAGCATTATTGATCATATCAAGTTTCCTACAATATCCTATCCGTAAAACCGGAAGCAATGAACATGAATGACACTCTTGGAATGGATAAATGAACTTCCTGTTTGGCCTGCTTCTGGGCCCTGCCAGATTCTCTAACATCATGTACGTAAGTATAGCTCCTCAAAGCGACTGACGTTTATTTTCATTTTACTTTGTTTTTGGTTTTATTTTTTACTTTCCCTACCTTTATGTTGTGCTATTCCTGGTCCACTTGACACTCTCTGATGCCTGAGAGATTCTTGTTTGGGATTTAGTTTCCAGGGCCGTGTTTACAGTAAAAAAGCAGGCAGTCCCTTTTAGTTTCTCCTTTAAGTCTCTGAGATTCTTCATTTCAGGGTTTTAAGCATAAGCAGTCCATCTTAAGGAAAGTGTAACTGCCATGGCCACAAGTCTGCTAGTTGCACTTGAATGTTCTAGCAGGGTTGTTGACTGCCCTTTCTACGTTCTGGACTCCTTGCTGAGACTGTTTAACTTGAAGATTAAAGAAACGATTGCAAATGCCAGTGCATCAGAACCTAAGAGTGGTCAAATATTATGTGCAATTTTTTTTGTAAAGAAATTTTAATTTATAATAAAGTTTAACAGTTTAAAGAACAGTTAATATTGGAACTGCTTTGTATTCAAGTACTACTCTGTAGTATTAAGTGGTTGGCGTACAAAATATTTTTAATATAAGTTAACTTTTTAATAATGGTACTATCTTTGTTCACTTCTCACTCTGGTGTGGAAGGGCTGAAGTAGGAGCTAGGGATTCTTCTTCCCCATGATACCATTGCTTTCTTCTGCAACTCTTTTCCCATTCAAAACAACAACAAAAATCAGTGACTTTTTAATTGGTGAACATAGGTGTTCTCTCTTGAGAACAGTGAACAGATAGGTTTACACTACTATTAAGCACTGTGTTCTCAAAAACGTGGTTAGTGTCACCAAGTTGTAGTTTGAGTTACCTACCTAGAAACATGCTGGCTGCTGTTGCATATGCCACAGAAAGAGAACCTGCTCTTTGTCTAGTGTGCTGAGTTGTTTGTGCCTTGCTGACTAGTTGCGACCACAGTGTAATTAATACATGTGGGAAGCAGAGCCACAGCTCCAACTCGACAGGCAAAGTAGCACACCCTGACGTGTGCAGTGCCTACTCAAAAGAGAGCTGCGTCTGAAGAATGGAACTCATTTGTCTGTGTCCTCCATCTAACCAAAAATCAAAACTGCCTTTTGGATTTTTTTCTATAGCCAAAGGAATTTTGTTAGAAGATGCAAATCCCAGAGGGGTATTCTTTCATTGCATGTATACTTACCACTGAAAGTATTTTCTGGATTATTTGAAAATTATGGTTACATGCTTATGCATAGCAAATTATTTCAGGACACTCAGCAGGTAAAGTGCAGCCCAAGTAAAGCTCACAGCCCAGGTTTTGTCCCCAGAGCGCATGTAGCAGTGAGAGGGAGTACTGGCTTCTGCTCTACACATATGCAGTAGTGGGTGGGTGCCTTCCTCCACCCTCAGACACAACTCTTCCCATCAGTTTCTCCACAGTTTAACAGTTGTAATAGGAAATTGAAATGTCTCAGTTTTTTAGAAGACAGGGCCAAGTTTTAAGCTTTAAATTTTTTCGGTAGGTTTAGTTCTGTGTGTATAGGTATTTTGGCCCTATATAATGTGGACACATATGTGCACACATACATATATATGTTTGTGTGCAGTATGCATGCAGTGCCCTCAGAGGCTAGAAGAGGGTATTAGATGTGGAACTAGAGATATGAATGATTACGGAATGCCAAGTGGGTGCTAAAAGTCAAACTCAGACACTCTATAAGAGCAGCCAGGGAGGGCTCTTGACTGCTGATCCATCTCTCTCTCTCTGGACCCCCACATTTTAAAAAAAATTTTAGTTTGTATTAGTGGTTTCATCCACAATAGCTATTTTCCACACACTACTCCTCTCATGTCTTTTGGTTTCATGGAGACCTTTACCCATTAGGTGCATGAAATTCTGTATGCCATCCACAAAGAATGTACACATATGTACATTATAACAGCCTTGGGGTTTACTGTTCAGATGCCATATAGGAATAGCTGCTTTCTTTCTTGATCAGTTGTCAAATTGCTAAACCATAAAGGTATCTAATATTGACTCTTTTCTTCTATCATAGTCTCACTGTGTAGCCCAGGCTGGCCTGGATGTACAATCAGGCTAGCCTCACACTTGTGGCAGTTCTCCCACCACTTCCTCTCACACCTGCTTTGTGAGCACAGGTGTGTGCTCTCTGTCCCTACTGATGGTGGCTTATGTTGGCCTTTATCTTTTCATTCATAAACTCACTACATAAAAATAGTGAACACTTTAAAAATAAGGCTCCTGTTCTTTCAATATTCAGTTTCTTTTAGGAAGTGCTTTTAACAATAAATAAAATTTGGGTTAAAATTGAATGATTAACAAGCTCTATGATAAAATCTTAAGATAGACACAAATCAGAGAGGCGGTGCTGGCGAGAGTATCTGTGAGAACTGCAGCCTCCTGCATCCTCTTTCTTGTCTGAAGTAAGACACAAAAGGCATTTTATGCTGTGGGGCTTTATCTGTGATAAAGGAAATGAAGTAGTAGATTACACTGAATTTTTATGTGTTTTTCCTCATTTTAGAGAATAGCCTAATATTTGTATTTGTCTTTTAACGGAAAGTGGACCTTGTAACATTTTTCTCACTGGATTATCTAGGGCGGGTTGCTTTCAATGAAAGGGCATATAAATCCACATCATAAAGTAAGCAAGAATCTCCAGGTGCAACATCTAAGCGTTAGAGGTGCTCTGTAGACACGCAGAAGGTGATTGAGACTGACAGCAAATACAGAGGGGCTTTATTGGAGATTGTAGTTCAAATATTGATTTAGGGCCTTGAAAGGGTAGGAGCCTGTAGGTGAAATACAGAGCAGGGCCACTTTTCTTTGTCTGCTTTCATACTTTTGTGTTAACAGTGTGAAGGAGAAAATGGGAAGGTAGAGTCTTAGTCACCTTTAATATTTGAGAATTATCTTCTTCTCTCTCTGTTCTATTTTCCTTGATCACCTGTTCTCTTTTTCTCTTCCCATAAGCCACCCAATGTTCATCCTGCAAGCATTCTTCATTTCTGCATTTCCACACAAGGACGGGGCAGTGAGCAGTCATCATGGGCATGCTGCCTGTCCCTTCTCCTGTCCATCGTGTACACACACACACTCACACATACCATAGTAGTGATTAGTACTCTTGTGCACTACTCGATTCTGGTGGAGAGACTTAACTTTTTCTGACACATTTGAGGTAGATGCAGTGCTTTACTTATTTTTCACAAATACTAAAATAGATCTGCACTTTCCATTGCATGGTCCTTGTGAGAAGGATGCCACAAGACTCTTTTCAGCATTTTCTTAAAGCAGAATTGGACATATTTCCAGAATCTGTGTTTATGCTCTACACTAAATTAAGAGATGAATAAAAGTGTTCCCATACATAGTCTAACCAAAACAGAAAAGAAGATGCTAAGGAAATGTCCTCACAGCAGTTCTAAACTTGAATTGGAAAAGGCCCTCTGGATTTAGTCAGTATTACATCTCATGAAGGATGACTTAGTGAAAACTGGTGTTACCTCAGGATATAATGTGCCAGTAAAACCTGAGTTGTAAAGGGGTTTGCATGTCTTTGGAAACATAAACATAAAAAACCAACCTGGAACCCATACAGTGCTGCACTGCTCTCAAGAGGCCGAGGCAGGACTGTAAGTTCCAGAGCACCCTGGGTACATTGTAAGACCTGTCTCAAAAAGAAGCAACATCCAAAAGAGCTTCCTTGACGTCGTGTAGATTTATTTCCAACTTGGTACACATGACAGACAGGGCTGGGCATGCCACAGCAGCCTAACTGCTAGAAAGGTTGTCCTTGGGGTACCCTCTGCTCAGAAACTCCACACAAATCTGACCAGGGCCTTGGTAGGGCAACTGGGACTGGGACTAAAACCACTCTCTTCACTCCTCCAGCCACCATTTGTTGTATAATGCAAGAAGAAGATGCTACTTTCACAACTTCTTAGTACACTAAACATGCAAAGCACAATTTCAATTCACTGAAGAAGTCTTAGGAATGGTCATTAGTTATCTATGTGGAAGAACTACCCAGAGTTGTCTTCTTTACTTTTAAATGATTTTTTTTAATATGGCATTTCAGCTCAGTAGCAGAAATACCCACAGTTACTTGGAAGTTAAATCTAGAAATAAAGTGATTCTGTTGAACAAAGTGTGCCTTATGGTTTCACCAGCAAAACAGGTTCTGGACTATCTGAGGCCAGTATGACTGACTGGTCCTCAGTGCTGTGACTACAGTGAGTGCTACTGGTGGTTCTGATATTTTCCCCTGGTTTAAAGACAAAACTTACTAAACAGAACATGTAGAATATATGAGTTGGTTGTGTTTTTATAAAAAAGTAAATAATAAAGGGCATCCAAAATATCTTAAAATATTTCTCAAGGACCATCTTCAGTGAGTTAAGTAAAAAGCCTAAATCCAAATAGAAAGAATTTCAGAGTCATCTTTAAAGAGTCTGTATTTCATTTTCCTTTTAAGTTGGTTATCGAAAGCTTCAAGGCTAATTATCAAGTCACCTGAATAAAAGTGGCTTTCCATTGCTTGGTCAATTAAACAAGCTGACTCATGTACGGAAGTCTTAACCTAGCGAAGCCAGTCTTGTGAAGATGAAGGCCACAGCTTGAAGTTGCTGAGTGATAGACGACTGTCGGTCTGTTCACATTAGTGGAGATAATCAGGGCATCTGCTGCCTAATGCCCAACACACTCAACTTGGCAAATCATACAGCCACATTTAAGACACCGGCTGGGAGGAGAGTTGGCATTGCGTGCTGGCTTAGGTGGAGATCCAGAGAGAGCTTCAGGGAACTGAAGGGGCGGGAGCAGCGAGATGGAGAAACCCCTGTGTAGGAGAACCTAGGTGTTAGAAGTGCCATCGGCCAGCACTGCAATGACAGCACACCCCATTGCTGCGTGTTTCTTCTTCACACCACTATAAAGTGGAAAACAATATATACTTACATTAGGGGTGTTAACAGCCATATGCTAGAAATGATTTTAAAGAAACCCTAAACTGCAAATAGTATTTTGAGTGAACAGGGGCATTATAAAATAACTGTTTGCTTCCCATGGGTGTAATTTCATGACTCAATGACAAACAGGATCCGACTAGTGCTCAGGTGTGATTTAGTTGCTCCCAGAAATACACCAGAGGCCTTGGAGTGTGGGATACACCTCAGTGAGGAACACTTGCCCAACTTACTTGAAAACCTGGGTTTTATCTCCAGCGTTGCAAAAACAGCAACTAGGAACCTGTCTGTGATCCATGGTTTCTAATGTGCAAACGTCTATTAATGATGCTTTTTTTTAAAATTTATTTATTTATTTATTTACATCCCATTCTCTGCCCCCCTTCCCAGTCCCTCACATAGTCCTGCCCCCAGCCCCCAGCCCCTCATATTCATCTCCCAACTAGAGCAGGGGCTATCCCTAAAGCTGTTGACCTGAAGTTGCATCTAGATTACCCAGGTGATGATGAGATTGATTTTTGTGGTATAATAAAGGATTAAGACCTCTTAATTCAATAATGAATTAAGAGTAGCCAATCAAACCATTTTACACTTTTTATTGGCTTTGCCTATGAAAGGCTTGGCAGAATCGACCGATTTAAACTTACAAGCAGAAACATAAAATGACCTCATTGGGCAAGAAGCTTATAGTTTGTATTGAACGCACACTTAGGAAAAATCTCCCCTTCCCTACAAATTATGACTTCAGCTGTGCCAAACCGGGCAGAAACTCTGCTCCCAATGAACTACTAAATATGGTTGCTACTTTCTTGCACATGGATCGGTGGCAAAAAAAGGCTTCAAAATGACAGAGAGCTAGATAGTTCTGCTCTGCTTGTTCCATCCTTTGTGAACTACTCCCAAAGAGTTACCAGATATGGTTGGTTGGTACAGTCTTACACATGGGTACATGGCCAAAGGCTGAAATGGGGAATGAAATTAAACCTTGTGAGCACCATGGGGCATTACTAGTTCAGTCAACTAGTCCATTCACTACAATCCAGGACCTACCTTCAGTTCCAGAGTGCGCTCGACAAAGGTGGGTCTGCTAAACTGCACATTGCTGGCAAATTTTGGTCCCGATGATTCTAAACGGCTTCTTCCAGCCATGCTTTTGGCTTAGCTTAGATCAGAAATCCTGGGAAGTACAACAAACCCTGTTTGAAGAACACTTCCCAGAAGTTTGACACCACTTCCACTTTTTTCCTGTTACTCAGAAAAAAACACTTGAACACCTCTGTGAGGGCTGCCTTTTGTTGTTGTTTAGGTGCTATGAAGACCACAAAAATGAAAGTTAGGAAGATTACATGCTTGGAGTACCTACCTCTAACATACCACTGTTACCATGTCACCATCGAGTAAGCAGACTGGAGTGTGAAGTGAGTGGTACTAGCTCTAACAACGAGTCACTTAGAACCCTTCCGTTCACAATTTTCTACAATTCTTTAACTTGAAACAACAATGGTGAAAAGAATGCTTGTGGGTTTACCCTGTTCCGTGTGCTCACAACCCATATAAATGCTGTGATCCCCGTTTAACAGCTGCAAATTAACAAATTAATCCAAATCACAAAGGTAGCAAATGAGGACCTGAAGCAATGACTTTTGGATGCCCTCCTTTGCATAAAATCTCTCCTGTGAACTTAGTCCACTGAGAAGGGGTCCTGAGACCCTTAAAGAAATTGAGATAGACTTTCTTCTTAGCAAGCTAGTGGACAGTCTGAAACTCTGGTAGCTGCCTCAATACAACACTGTTAGAGCCTTCTGGAAGAAAAGGAATTGAGAGGAGACACAATTCATGGTGACACTTGAATTCTCAACCTGAAATACACCCCTCGTTTGCTTTGTTCTTTTCACACTGCATCTCTTTTATTAAACAGAATCTCTGAGACTTATGTTTTCTTGTCCTCTGAGAACACAATGGGTTATAAGTTCATTTAGCTAAACAGTTGTGGGGCAGCCTAAAGAAAGTAACAGACCAACTGAAGATAGGAAATAGAATATGTTCCCAGGTACATGAAGTGTTTGAAGTAAAACCTACATTGAACTTGGGAATTATGTAAGGGTGGGAAACAACAGTACTTATTTTGATATGTGGGAAGCCAGGGCTAGAAAGGCACAAAGCTTAAATTCACTTTAGCTGTCCTTGGATACCAAGCCCAACTGTGTGACCTTAAAAGATGTGGGGTTGAATTGCTTAAAACGTCTATAAAGGAAGACCTAAAGATCAAGTAGACAGTGAATTAAGATTCAGTTTGCTGGGCTAGGCATGGTGATAACATAGTTTTAATTCCAGCACAGAGGCAGGCAGATCTCTTGAATTCCAGGCCAGTTGGTCAACATGGAGAGAGAGTTCTAGACCACCTAGGTAGTGAGAACCTATCTCAATTATTTTTTTCGTTTTTTAAGAGGCTTAAAGACAAAATAGTGGTGGTGAATGAGGTAACCTAATGAAGAGATGAAAACAGGACCTTTCTGTTGTCTGAATTGAATGTGTTAAGATTAGAGCATGGCTCATCAGTGTGGTTTGTACCTACAACATCCAGATGATTCAGCAGGTAAAACACTTGCCAATGAGCCTGGATACCTACGTTCAGTCCTTGGGACCCACATGGTGGAAGGAGAGAATTGAAGTTGGAAGTCGTTCACGTGGCATTCTCATGCCTGCACTACAAGGAAATAAAAATGATAGCTGAACTGCAGAACTCACATAGGGTTTTTTTTTTTGTTTTTGTTTTTGTTTTTGTTTTTTTTTTATGTATGTGTAAACTGTAGCTATCTTCAGACACACCAGAAGAGGGCATCGGATCCTATTACAGATGGTTGTGAGCCACCATGTGGTTTCTGGAAATTGAACTCAGACCTCTAGAAAAGGAGTCAGTGCCATCTCTCCAGTCCCTCCACTCACATAATTCTTTTAAGACCAATTCTCCCATTAGCCACTGCTGTCTGCTCAGCCTCCATGGATTCAAATGACTGAGAATACTTCTAGAAAATGCATCAAGCTGGACATAGTACATAGTACACATTGTAGCCCCATCACTGAAGAGGTGGAGGCGGGAAGAGTGCTGGAAGTTAAAGACTAACCTGGGCTATATAGTAAATTCCCCTACTTCAAAAAGCCAAAAACAAAAATGCAAAGAACAGACCTTATTGTCATAATTTCCACAATATAGAAACAACTCATGCCCTATGAATACTGAGGGACAATTACACAAGATGCATCCGTGTCAGTTTTCAGGAACACAGACTCATAATATTTACATCACCAATGCCTTTTAGTCTAAAACTGTTCCTGAGGAAAAACTGTGACTTCCCAAGTATTAAATAGTGATCATGAAACTAAAGTAAATCTTTATGTGTTCATTCTTAGAAAAGTCTAGTTACTGCTGCGTAGCCAATTACTCCCCGAATTAGAAGCTTAAAGCAACAAACATCACAGGCACGGTGGGTCAGGAATCCTGGAGTCTCTTATGTGGGTGGTGAGGTTGAGGTTCTCATGAAGTTGGCCGGGGCTTGTAGTCTGTTCTTCAAAGCTCGATTTCCTACCCAACCTGCTTATGTAAATGTTCACAGGCTCCAGTTTCTCTTTCTGTGGGCTAAATGGCTTAATGACGAGGCAGCTGATCCCTCAGAGGGAGTGGACTGAAAGCTTAGCACAGAAGCTTCAAATTTTAAAACTTAACCCAGGGGATGATGGCATCACACTTGCAGTCCATTACTGGCTGTGAGGTTCTCGTCCAGGATGAAAGGAGATCACATAGATGTGAGCAGACCAGTAAGCAGAGATAAGTGAGTGCATCTCGGGGCTTGGCTATACCGTGGAAGGGAAGCCTCTCACCTGTGGTGAGGAGGGAACAGAAAGAGATGTGCAGGCCACAGTATCCCTCTTCAGATTGCCAGCAGAGCTGTTGATGGAGGCAGGAGTGGGTTTTCATCTTAGTTGTGGATGGTGAAGTGTAGAAACACCTATTTGTTCAAGGATGTCTCTGCATTCCAAAAGAGAACTATGCAGAGATGTCCCAGTGTTCCTATAATTCATGATGGTATCAAACTATGGGAAAGGTTTCCTTGGATGGTCAAACATTCCTCTAAACAAGCCATATTGGCTGGGCATTCTGATCTCTTTATGAAAGGGTGGCTTTACAAAAATAATTTTGGAACCAAAGAACTTAGAAATGACGAGTTTAACTGAATATTGGGAAATCTTCTGTGACTACTGATCTGAGGTGTGCAGCTAGTGAAGCAAGCATCCATTCTTTGGTACCATTTCTCTTTGAGATGAGGTTGCATCTTTTCACCTGAGTTGATATCACCTGCTTGTTAATCATCTTGGTGTAGCTTTACCCTGTGGAGTCTGCCACACTACAACGAGCCATAGCAGCAACCATGCATTTCACATCATGGCCCTTTGATGACGATAAGTTATGTGGTATCCATTGGATTTTGGCAGGGATAGCCACTTCTATAGCTACAAGTGAAAAAACCCTAAAACAAAAGATGTTTTTATACTGCTGTAAGGCATTCAAGGGAAACTAGCTATTCCAGAGATTTAAATGGGCAAAAATCAGCTACACAACATTTTCCTAATTATTGTAACAAAACAACATATTAAGAATTCTTATTTTTTTCCTTTGAGAATTAAGGGTATGTACTGAGAGACAGTGACAATTGTTCTGGCTTAGATCAAAGGACCTCTCTTTGTCCCAGAGAGTCAATTCTATTCCTGTTAATATGAAAACCTTGAATAGAAAGCACACATTTTATTATTTTTCTTTTTTTTACAGCTCATTTCCTTATTGTTGCTTCAAATAAACCTCTCAGTGATGAACAAGTTTTGAGTATAATATAAAATAGTTTGCTGTGAAACAAATATTTAAAATTTGTGTTCATTGCATAAAAATCAGAAACAGTAGCCCTCCCCCAAGCAAAGTTCTGTAATGATGTATTTTTTTACTTCATTTTAGATTTTTTTGTTTGTTTATTTTTATAGTTAGTCCCTTTGGGGCTGCTGGATCAAACAAACTGGGTGGCTTATAGACAGTATTCCTTACAGTCTCAGAAGCCTACAATTAAGAAAGTGTCGGATTTGGTGTCTTCTGGGAGCCCACCCTGTGGACAGCATTTTCTAGCTGTGCCCTTCTCATGGTGAAGAACAAGTCTTTTTTTGTGTTGTTTTGTTTTTGTTTTTTTGTTTTTGTTTTTCGAGACAGGGTTTCTCTCTGTAGCCCTGGCTGTCCTGGAACTCACTCTGTAGACCAGGCTGGCCTCGAACTCAGAAATCCACCTGCCTCTGCCTCCCAAGTGCTGGGATTAAAGGCGTGCGCCACCATTGCCCAGCACAAGTCTTTTTATAAGAACACTAATCTCAGTCTTGAGGGCAGAGCCTTCTAAAACCAATAATACCTAATACTGTCTCCTTGGAAACATAAGATTTTTGGAGAAGCACAAGCTTGAAGAAAAGAGCAGTTGGATGGTGTACGTCACTATTTTATGTAGTATAGTGTGGGGGTCTTTCAGTGCCATATTGTAGATCTTGTGGCCTATTTTACATCCTGAAGAAAGGTAAATAAAGGTGCCCAACCATGAGGACTGGAGTTGAGATTTGAGCTCAGGCTACCTGGCCTCACAATCTGACTGTTCACTTTGTTATAGTGCCCTTCAGTGTAACCACTCTGTGAATGGTCACCAGATAACCTCCTTACTCTAAACACGTTGTAATCAAGCATGACCCGGATAGAGTTGTTTTTCATGCTTTGAGAACCCTGTAGTCAATGCATTGAGCATCATTCCCTACCTGTTTTCTTGGTAGTGTAAAATATAATCTCCCCACCCATTACTGCTCTTTTTTTTTTCTTTACTCGAAGTGACCACCTATTCTGTTATCCTAAGGATGATAGCCCTGTTTCTCATTAGATACTAGGTCTTGTACATGGAAGGCTGCAAATGGCTCTCAACTGTGAGCCTATATCAGAATGACCTACCCAGGACAGTTAAAAAAAAAAAAACAAAAAACCACAGATCATTTAATTCTACTTCTTCAGTTTCAGATTCTTAAGACTAGAGTGAGGCCTGACAACCCACGCTCAGGGACTGCTCTTTGAAAAGTGTTGGAGTAGGTGTTTACAGAAACATGTCTAGGGCTCGTCACTACTATTTCCCAGGCAAAGCCTCTGGCAAGTTTAACCTCTCTCTCTTCCTTGCATCCAAAACAAACACAGTAATGAGATCTATTTTACAGGCTGTGTCCTAATTAAATGATATATCATACACAAAGAAGCTAGCACAGGAGATCAAGCTCATATAATAGCAACTATGATGGCCTGCCTATCCTCCACAAACATGCCTGAGGTATATTCAATTAAACAACTACTCAGGATAGAAAGCTATTTTTCTCTCTCCACACTTCTCATTAGGTGGATCTGCGTTTGTGTCTTGATCCAGGCTTCTCCAGGATGGTCTGGTTGGACGCTGGGAGAGACCTGTGCCCTACATGGGTTAAGACACGTCCTCCCTTGAACATTTAAACTTATGCTTTATGCTTGTGTGTGTATATTTAAGAGTGTGTGTGCATTTGTGTGGAGCCCACACGATTGAGTATCATCCTCAGAAACACAATTTGCAGACATCAGATAGTACAAACAGAATAACCAACCCATCCAGGGAACAGGACTTTAAGAAACTCTATTGTTTGTAAAGCTTTTTGGCATGTTGTTTTATCAGCGATAGATTCCCACTGAGAAGATCTAGCTACCCTGTAATTCAAAGCAATCCTCCTGCCTCAGCCTCCTCAATGCTGAGCTTGCAGATGTGAACCACTATTCTCCTTTCTGCTTTGATTTATATTTTTTTGCCATGCTACTTCTTTGTTTTCTTCAGCGTGGTAACATTTAATCTCCTTCCTAAAACTTCAATAGATGCAATTTTGCTTCCTGTACAGTCAGTGACGGTCACCATTCAATTTGACCACTTGTGCTTCCAGTCTCTTTCCATCATCATCCTAGCGAGAGTTTCAAGCCCATTCTCACAGGACTGAAGGTCTGTAATCTGACATTTCAGGAACACAGACCTAATAGCTCTGATTCAAGTCAAGTGCACAGGAGACTTGACATGGTCTGTGTTCAGAAAGTGTTTGCAAACTATGGCAACAGAAGCTAGTCCCATGGCGTTACCAACAACAGTTTCTAAAAGTTCCATTCCCTGGATTGGATGGTGATTCTGTTTGTACTGTCTGATGCCTGGAAATATTGTTTTTGAGGATAACACACAATTGTCCAGGTTTTACACACACACACACACACACACACACACTTAAATATACACAGTGCTTCCAACCTGTCTCCATTAGTGAGGAGAAAAAAAATTGAGAGCAGTGGTTCTCTACCTCTGCGTCACGATCCCTGGGAGGGTCAGATGACTTTCACAGGTGTCACCTAAGACCATTCAAACCCATAGATATTGACATTACAATTCATAATAGTAGCAAAGTTACAGTTATGAAGTAGTAATGAAAATAATTTTATGCTTGGAGTCACCATATTATGAGGAACTGTATCCAAGCCACTGATTTAGAGGGTTTGGTCTGATGAAGTCATACCATTGATTGGAGGTTACAGGGGAAAAATGTTCTTGTCACAGTTCTGGGAACTGGAGGTTTACAAAACAATTTCAGATCAAAGATTTGATGTCTAGGAAAGGCCTGTGCTGGGGGAGAGAGAGAGACAAGTAGACCCCTGAAACTTGCTGGCCAGTCAGCTATACTTGCATAAGTTCTAGACTAGTGAAAGAAAAGAAAAGAAAAAAGAAAAGAAAAGAAAACAACAACAACAACAACAACAACAACAAAAACAGTCCCTGGAGATGGTCAGGCTGGTAAAGGCACTTGTGCACCCAAGCCTGATAAATGAGTTCCATCCAGGAGTCCTCATGGTGACAAGACAGATGTGACCTTCATAACCTGTCTTCTCACCTCCACGTGGCAATACATAGATAAATAAAATAGATTTTTTTTTTTTTTAAAAACAGAGTTGACAGCACACACATACCTCAGAAGAGATGAGGGAGGAGGAAAAGGCGACCAGTCAGATCGTTCTGTGGGTAAAAGTGACCACCACACAAGCCTGTGTGTACTTCTGGGAACCCACATAAAGGACCCAATGCAGGTCATGTGTATGTGAGCTCAACATTCCAAAGGCAAGATGGAGGGATGTTTGGAAGCTCTCAGGAAAGCTAGCCTAGAGTGCACAGTGCAGCTCAGAGACAGCTTGCCTCAACAAGGTGGCAGGGGAGAGCTGATGGGGAAAGTTGGTTTTAGACCTTATATGGGCACAGTGGAGTGTGCACATATGCACACACACACACACACACACACACACACACACACGGAAGAAGGGGACAGAAAGGGGAGAGACAGGGATGTTAAGCAGCTGCAGATATTTTGTAGCCTCTTGGCTCTGCTTCATTATCTGTATTGCTGCTATTTCTATGATTTTGAGCTATGGCTCTGATTATGTGCCCTTTTCCTGCCCTTCACACCCCTGGAGAGAGCCAGCAACAAAATGAACAGCTCTAAACCTGTGATTTCCTGCAGTAAGAGAGTTATTATTTTCATCAGGATTTTGAGGGAAAAGATCAGATTTAGTCAAAGACTGGGAAACCACAGGACAGGCCTTGAACTCTAGAGCAGGTCCCTGATACCTTGAATGAGAGTCTACATCTTTCTCCTTCACCACACTGAGTAGACTGACTTCCCACTGCTTGTGACCAAGAACTGTGCCCTCCAGTTACAGGACATGGGTGTGATGACTGAATGTTCAGGGTGACCTGGTTTTGGGTTATGGGAGGTATTCACCCATGGCTCTTGGTTCTCTAAATGGATAATGTTCTATGATGCTCTCCGGGTGCTAACAAATATAGCTTGTGTTTAAGTCCTGGATCCTCATCGTTGACCTTGGAAAATCATTTTTCCACTCTTCTCAACCACACCTACTCTTCTTCCTCCTCCTCCTTAGACAGTGTGGCTGGATAGTCAGTCATGTCTCCATCTCGCTATGTATTACAGGCTGGCCTATAATTCACAAGCCTGCTTCAGGGGTGAGAAGGGCAAATAACAGGCATCATCGGAGTCATAGCTCAAAATCTTAGAAACAGCAGCAGTAAAGGTAACATTCCAACTTCTAGGATTACAGGTGGTCACACACCCCTCTGACACGTTTTCTTCATTTGAAAACTCCCAAGGTCTGCTTTGCTCATTCTGGAGGGCTATAGAGGTGTGATATATCTATATCATCTATACCTATACCTATACCTATACCTATACCTATACCTATACCTATACCTATCTCTATGTGTCTATCAATAGATAGATACATAGATAGATAGATACATAGATAGACAGACAGATAGAGGTGTGGGGAAAGAAAGGGAGAGGGAGAGAAGAAGAGATGGAGAGAGAGGGAGAGAGAGGGAGAGAGGGGAAAAAAGGTGAGAAGGAAAGAGACGGAGACAGAGACAGAGACAGAGAGAACACCTCTCAAGGTACTACTTTCAGGTTCTATGATAAAAGTGTAAATACACTGATTATTACTATTTCCAAATGTGGTGAGCCTAGAGGCATCATTTATGTTTTATTGTGAAGAATGTTGAGGCTGAGAAGAGGTAAATACCAGTGTCCCATACAGAACCAGCTTTTGAGTCGGGATGTATCTAGCCATCAAGACTGACTATTCTAGCTGGCCTGCTGCAATCTGGTACTAAAGAAGGCATTCAGTGAATTTCAAGTATTTGAACCCTTCATTTCTTTAGTATTGACACACACACACACACCCACCGCCCACCAGGTAGGGTGTTCTCACTTTTTCTCTTGTTCTTATTTGGGATATCATTCTCTGTCTTCCACCATTTGGCACACTGCTCCATTGAGAAGCATGTTTCGCTTGTCCTTCTCAGAGCACGGGATGTCATGCACACAGTAGTTGTTCCTCCATGGTGCTCCTCCAGCTCACAGCACTTTCTTGGTTTTTGTTTGTTTTTAAACCCACTTCTGCATTCATCGGAACTAAAATGTGACCATCTTCTCCAGACTTGCTGGAACTTGTGTTTGAGATGAGCAAGCGAGCGGAGAATCTGAGTTCAGCATCATTAGGAACATAGGAATATTGAAACGAGAACAGTCACAACCTGGCCATGCCACCTGCAAGAGAAAGCTGCATAATCTAATTGTCCTTTAGGGCCTCTGTGTCCTGACAGAGAGAATGGTCAGTGTTTAGTGGCCTAAATGGAGATGGTCTCCTTTATATGTGAAATGTATCTATAATGTAACGTTTCCAAGTGTGAAATAGCTGTGAGCACAGGGAGCCATCCTCTTTATACATAACCTGTTCCCTGCTCTCATGATAGCTAATGGGTTCTGGAGCAGTTAACAAAAGTGGCAAGAGCGAGTCTTCTTTCCTTCTTTCCTTCCTTCCTTCCTTCCTTCCTTTCTTCCTTCCTTCCTTCTTTCCTTCCCTCTTTTATTCTTTCCCTTCCTTCCTTCCTTCCTTCCTTCCTTCCTTCCTTCCTTCCTTCCTTCCTCCCTCCCTCCCTCCCTTCCTCCCTCCCCCCTCTCTCTTTCTTTTTCTTCCTTTCTTTCTTGTGTGTATCTTCATTTTTGATTTTTGTTGTTGTCTGCATGTATGTACACCATGTGCGTGCAGTGCCTGAAGAGGCCAGAAGAGGGCGTTTCAGATACCCTGGAACTCTAGTTACAAATGGTTGTGAAGTGCCTTATAAATGCTAGAAATTGAATATGAGTCTTCTGAAAGAAAAACCAGTGCTCTTAACTGCTGAGCCTCAGAAGCAGGACACTGGTACTTTTTTTTTTTTTTCAAACGTTAAATCTTTTCAACCCTAAATTTTAAAAAATAGTTTTAAAAATTTATTTTATGGTTATGAGTGCTTTATCTGCATGTACACCTGCATGCCAGAAGAGGGCATCGGATCCCATTATAGATGGTTGTGAGTGACCATGTGGTTGCTGGCAATTAAACACACAAGTTTTCCAGTCTGCCATCCACATGGAAGAGAAAGAATGCAGTGTTTGTCTTTCTGGGTCTTGGTCACCTCACTCAGAATGATTGTTTCAAGCTGCAATAATTTCATTTTTTTTTTTTAGCAGTATGTGCTCTTTTTTTTTTTTTTCAATATGTGTGGTGTGTCATGTCTTTATTATCTATTCCTCTGTTAATGGGCATTTAGGCTACTGTATTTTCTGATTTTTGTGAGTCAAGCAGCAGAGAATGGAAATGAGAAAGCACAATTAAAACTTGTGTTATTTCTTTTCTTGGTGTTTAGATGTTGTATATTATACATGATAATTGTATGTATACAATATTATATAATATATAATATGATATATATTATATCATGCATAATTGTTCATTGTATATTATACATGATAAACCTGTCAGGTGTATAGTTGGTAAAGGTTTTTTCTCCACCTTATAGGCTGTTTACTCACTTGAGTGATGAAAGGCTCTTTGGCTGTACAAGAACCTTTTAGTTGGTGAGGTCCTGTTTGTCCATTGTTGGCTTTAGTGCCTGTATTCCTGGGGTCTTGTTCAGAAAGAACTTCCTGTGCTCACAAGTTGAGGTGCATCTCCAGCCTTCTATCCTAGCAGTTTTCAACCTGTGGGTTGCAACCCTCAAAAACCCCACATCTACACTGCGGCTCATAGCAGTAGCAAAATTATACAGTTCTAAAGCAGCAACGAAAATAATTTTACGGCAGGGGAGAGGGCTCCCCACAAAATGAGGAACTGTATTAAAGGGTCACAGCATTGGGAAGGTGGAGAACCACTGTTTTATCAGATTCACACCAGCTCTTATGAAATTTTGGTGGGGATCCCATTATAAATTAACTTAAATTTAATGTATAGGCTGCTTTTGGTCGTCTGCTTCTCCTTATTAGGGAATTGAAACTATGAGCATTAAAGAGTTATTATCAAATGATTTATATTAATTCCTGCTGTTTTTATTGCTTTGGGTTTTTTTTAGGCCTCTTTTCTTCAGAAGTGTTTATTCTCTGTAAACTCCTGGGCTTGTTTGTCCTTGCTGTCAGACTGAAGGCTTGTTTCTGGTATGCTCCTTAAAGCTGCCTTTGCGCTAAAAAATTTTACTAATGTTTTTTTTTATCATGGAAGCTTTTATTTATTTATTTTTTATTAAGAATTCCCATTATGTAGGCCTGGCTCACCTTGGACTTGTTATGTAGACCAGGCTATCCTTGAAACCATGGAGATGTGCTCTGCTTCTCAATTGCTGAGATTAAATGTATGTGTCATGGTGCCTACCTCACCTGGAGGAGCTCCCTTTCTCTCTCTTCTGAAATTTTAGTGAATAATTTTGCTGCATATATTAGCCTGCATTGGCAGGTTTGGCCATTCTGAACTTGGAGTATTTTTTTCCCACACCATTCTGGCTTTAAAAGGTTTTGTTAAATCAAGTGTTATTCTGATGGGCCTGTCCTTGCGTTTTCACTTTTCCAGCTTTTGATAGTCTTTCTTGCCTGTATTTTTAGTATTTTTAATTTCACGAGGAGTTTCTCTCCTGGGTTTGCCTATTTAATGTTCTACACTTCTGGTTGGTTTTTTTTTTTTTTTTTTTCTGGGTGGTCTTCTGTTTCTCTGGGTTTGGGAAATATTCTTGTGATTCTGTTGAAAATATTCTTTCTCTACTACTTCACTATGATATGGTTTCTTTCCTATGTCCATAATTCAAAGGTTGGGTCTTTTTATGGTGTCCCCAGAGTCTCCCATGTTTGGTTCATGTGTGTATATATATATATATATATGTGTGTGTGTGTGTGTGTGTGTGTGTGTGTGTGTGTTTCTCACTGAACTTTACAGCGTGGGTCAATTCCCTGCCTTCCAGTCCCAATTCTTTTCTTCACCAGAATCCATTCTACACAGGTGAGGCTTTGTATAGAGGATTTTATTTGGTGTGATGAGCTTCTCACTTCTAGCATGGCTGCTGTTTGGGTTTCTTCAGCAATCCTATCTATTGCATTTCCCCCCTTGACTTCTCTTAACTTTCTTACTTCACTCTAGCCTTTGCCTTTGTTCCTGTGGAGTAAATCCATGTGTTTTGAGTCGTTTGAATCTTTGTATGATCATTCTTTAGAACCCTTTGGAAGTCCTTGCAGGTCCTTTTGATTAGGTCCTGTTGTCGGATTACTAATCTGCGAGGACTCATGGTGCCCTGGCTTTCGTGCTTTTCGCCTTCTGCACCAGGACTTATGTAACTGCTGTTAGTTTGTTGATTGAGATTTTTTTTTCTTTTGTGTTATTTATTTTTAAAATTCAAGTGTCCTGGTTTTCTTTCTGTGGTAGCATTTGCAGTGTTGTGGAGGGCCAAGTCATAGTAGGGTTAGGTGTGCTTTAGTTCCGTGGCACTGGTGGTTAGGAATGGGGGCTCTATCTCAGGTCTCCCTAAGACAGTCATGTACTGTTCTATATTAGCTTGGACCTCCAGCCTGGATCTACAGCTTTTACTGTGAGTCGTGGAGCAATCCATGCAGCTGTGGGCCTTTTACAGAGTTAGATCCAGTCCCTCCCCTGGGTCCAAAGTTTCTGCCGAGCCACTGCATAACATGGAACTTCAGTAGTCCTTACCCAATCTCAGAACTGGTTCCTAACCTGGGTCTTCTGCTTCTGCTAAAGCCTCTGCAAGAGGCAGAACCTTTCCTGTACTCCTTGGTCTAAACTAGAATCAAATCTGGTCCTCATCCTGGGTCTGCTGCTTCTCCTGAAGCCACTGTGGGAGGCGGAACTTGCCAAGTGCCAACAGGCTTTACCCCAATTCAGGATGGTTGACACCTTGGATCTCTCAAAGTTTTTTGTTTGTTTGTTTGTTTTTTTTGATTGCTGAGCCATCTCTCCAACCCCTGAAGGCACTTTAGAAACCATAAATTTAAATGATTTAAATGTTAGTTTTTAAATTTTGGTTTTTTTTATTACTGTTCAGCCTATAAATCCGTGTTGTATATTTCCCTACAGATCTATTCATCTGTAGAGGTAACTCCAATTCTTTCTACATAGTGGAGAGCATTTATCAGGCACGTGAGAGCAGTGTGCTGTGAGGTGTAACTAGTGTTTTGGTATTAAAATAATGGAGCATGGGGAGGTTTGATTTTGTTGTTGTTGTTGTTTTTAAAAATAAAGGTAGATACAAGTCTTTTCCCTTTTAAAAATTACATTATTGCCTATGCTTCCTTGAGCAGGAGAGATAGATATGGTGGTAGGGCTTGTTCCTCACTTAGATTGTCCAATAAGTAAGTGTGGTGAGGAGAACTATAGAGGTGCATTCTCTGTAACCTAGGCTAGAGGGAATGGGACCAAGGGGACAAGCTCCTATTATACCCAAAGATTTAGTAGGGACTGAACAGCAGGACTCCGTTAACTAGGGTTGGGAATCAGGATATGGGTAAGTCTGAGGGACATGTGGAAAATAGCGCCAGGAATCCTGGGAGTGTGCTGTAAACATTGGCTATGTTTACCCATCATACTGATCCTCCACAGTATACACCCCAGAGAGGCACAGGCAGATCCTATTGAAGGTGCTAGTCTGACATAGGGCATACAGAAAAATAATTATATTTCCTATGGTGTGGGCAATGGGAACTGAATGGTAGCAGTGCATTTTATTGAATGCTGGGAGTGGATGTTCTTGACACGGTGATGAAATGGGACTATATCAAATTTATATTTATAAATTAAACTTATAGAAAATTCACATTCACCCTAGACAATTTAAGGTTGTTTTGCTTTTTCATATTTTTTTCTAAGTAGGCTTTAAAATGTCTCTTTTTTTTTTCTTATATTACTAAGAAATTTGGAACTAGTGTAGGCTGTCATATCCAATTCATCACTGGGGACAACAAATTATACCAAAGCCACAACTTATCAGTCATAGGGAAGATAATTCAGAAGCTAAAATATATATTTTGATTTACTCTCATGAAATATTTGAGTCCAATACAGCTGAAGGATTAGAGTACAGATATATAGAAAATATACACTAATACTTGAAAACATTAGAAGATCATGTATTTGTCCATATTCTTAATCAACACACTTGAAAGATATCTTTTGTTTTGCAAGTCACACATTTTATTACAAATTTATTTTGTGCCCAGTAGAAAAGCAAATTCTGAATCTATTTACAAGCACGATGTATTTACATATATACAATTAATGCATTTAGAGAAAACTGGCGGAGAAACAATATGTTTGGGAGAATATGCCACTGTACATGGTTTATTATCATGTTCTTTAATGTCACGGTATCTTTCCTGTAGTAATAAATACAATTCTATATTACACATCTTATAAAACATCTCATAAATGTATTTTTTAAAAAAATTCCACATTAAAACATCTGGTCAAAATAAAACATGCTTATACAAAAATAAATCTACCTAATAGCCTTTTGGTTTGGGTGCAAGAAAGCTAATGTAGGATCACAGAAGTTAAGCATAAGCCTTTCATGTTTCAAATTTAATAATTTGTCTTGAAACATCTAACACCCGTGTTAATACGGAATAAGCCAAGAAGTAATGTTCTTCATATCAAGTGGTTGATCCAAAAAGAGACACAGCTAAAACCAAGCTGAATACACAGAATAATACTTTGCCCAGTTTCTGTTGAGTCCAAAGTGTGGTGAGGCATTGTAGCTGGAGCTACAGAGATGGATGTGTGTAACTTTGTAGCTGGAGCTACAGAGATGGATGTGTGTAACTCCGTAGCTAGAGCTACAGAGATGGATGTGTGTAACTCTGTAGCTGGAGCTACAGAGATGGATGTGTGTAACTCTGTAGCTGGAGCTACAGAGATGGATGTGTGTAACTCTGTAGCTAGAGCTACAGAGATGGATGTGTATAGTTACACAGTGGGTTTTTGGACTTACGCCCTGCATCTGAGCATCTTACAGTGCACAACCATTTGAGGCAATGATAAACATCTTGCCAAAAGCATGCTCCCACTCAGGAATAAATACAGATCCTATAATTGCATACTGTCTTTCATGGGTACGCCCACTGCTGACAATGAACTTTCTGAGCTTTAGACTCCAGGATTTTAAACAACGAATCAGAAGAATCAAATTTTACCCATATGTAATGGCTCTAAAAACCATTTAAGTTAATATTCCTTTCCAAAAACTTGTTACTGGTTTTATTTCATCAAGGGAGGATGTACTGAGTGCTCATCTCTAAAACCCAGTACCTTAAATTTATGTATGGATTAAAAATATCTCGCATTATCAATCCAAGAAACTGGTGTCTTGGAAGAACCCTGTCAGACAAAAGGCAAAAACACACACAACCATCTCTGCGTAGCCATTAAAATGAAACTCTGTGGACAATGCAGCTCATTAAAAATCCTTTTTATGTTTTTTCTTAAAACTCTTAACTTTTAAAAGAAGGAATTTGTGGATTTAAATACACCCATTGACTCATCCAATGAATCTTTCCCACTATGGGTGACTATGCTGGTGAGTTTGAAAAGAATACAATTAAAACCAGAGAGCTTATTATTATTATTATTATTATTTTTTAAGAGTGTTCCAGTCTGCTTTTCTCATCTGGGTTCATCTACATGGACTTGATGGATTTACTTCTTAGCTGAACGAATGATACAAGCAAGCACTGCTCTCCGGCTCAGAGGCATCCGTGTTTCCATACTAATTTAGAGATATCTGCTTGTGTTTTAAGCTAGGTTTCAACTCAGCTTTTCTTAGCTACTGCTCCGATATAAATGGTATTTCAGGGTTCCAACTCTTAAAAAAAAAAGTTCCTCTCTCATAGTGACTAGAGACATGGGACAAATGCAACTGAAGAGAGGTGACAGCTTTCAGTCATCGGGTAAGCTGGTGATGACCCGGAACTGGAAGGTAAGTCATAGGCTATGCTGGTATGGGTATAGGACACTAAGGCTTGGGTTGAGTCACAGGACTGTTTCTCAACATCGTCTGAGTTAATGGACAGCAGACTTGGGTGTTTTGCTCTCGTCCAGAAACGGGTTTGCTTTCCCAGGCTGCCCATATCCTCTTTAAAATGGGGATTGAAGACAATGTAGAGGAGCGGGTTGAGACATGCAGGAAGTGGGACAATCACTAGAAGTATAAACTTAATGACTTCGGGACTGATAAATGTGAGGTTTAGCAAAGAGGAGAAGGATAGGAAAGCCACGGGGCAGTAAAGGATGCAGTTGGTGAAAAGCAACAAAGCAGTGTGCTTCACCATCGAACAGTCCCAAAGATTCTCCAGCTCTCCCTTCTCCAAGCTGCAGTACAGCTTTGTGTAGGCAATCGTCATTATGAGGAAACAGAGAGAGTTGAGCAACACGAGAGCCACCATGTAGCCCGTGGTGCTAGGCTCCCCAAAGGGCAAGGGCAAGCAGAGAGGAGAGGCGTTATATTCACTGCCTCCTAGCAAGGGGACTGTGGCAATGGTCAGGGCCAAGAGGACACACAGCAAAACGATCGCTTTCAGGCTAGAGAGGGGAGTTTTCACTTCAAACTTGGAAGAGCACCTGACCGAAAAACCTCGTTCCAGCGCGGCCAGAGTGAGCAGGAAGACCGACGACTCGGAAGCAAAAATAGACAAGAAGCCAACGACTTGGCAGCCAATTCCATCTTCCCACCACGCACCGTGTTGAGCAAAACGGCCGAAAGTGAACGCGTCCACGACAGCCAGCATGGCACTGGGGACGCCCATGAGTACGTCCACTACCGCGATGACCCCAATTAGCAGCTTTATGGAAGAGATGTACAGAGGGGTTCTGAACACCGTCAAAGCCACCAAGGTGTTGCAGGAAAGTGCCAGGACTGCCGTGGTCCACACCCCGATTCGGATCAGCCAGCTACCAAATAGATGTTCACAGGGCTTGAAGGGACCTGAGAGGGGAAGGAAGAGAGAGGCTGTATCAGATTGGGCCAGCAGATGTAGCAAAGGTGAGTAACCGCCACTGTAACCACAGTGCCCGAGTGCCTTGCTCTTTGTTCTTAAACCAGTGGGAGGACCGCCTTGGAGATTTGTAGCACTGACCCATTGATGCCCCGGGTTCTTGTGTTTCCAGAGGATGAATAGAAAAGTGCAAAGGGGAAACTTCAATCCCAAGACATTTCAGTGTGGGCAATGTGAAAAGCCAGATCTGGGTTTCTCACTAAGACTTTCTGAATGGCTTCTATGGCTCCAGAGCCCAAGAAAGAGACTCCTGGGGAAATAGGCCATACGAGACACCATGTGGGCAGGAGGAGTGTGCACTTAATGGACATCTTAGGGAGCAAGGAACACATTTATTGGAAATAAGTTATTAATCTGTGCTTTTCCTCTGTTTCTCCCCTAGGAATTAAATATTTTAAAATTCATTTGTTTTTACTTTTTTTTTTTTTTTTTTTTAGGGACTACAGGCTTTCTCTACATAGCTCTGGCTGTCCTGGAACTATGTAGACCAGGCTAGCCTTGAGCTTTATGACACCTGCCTGCCTCAGCCTCCCAAGTGTAATGTAGGGTCTGATGGCATGTATCGCCATACTCAGGAAGGGCAGAGTCCTAAGCATATTAAACAAGGACTCCATTCTTGGACTAAATTCCTAGTCCCTAAATGGTCATTTATAAAGAAGGTCAAAATTATTAAAAATGTATTGATTATGTAAAGCAAGGCTAGGGGGTACCATTCCATGATAAGTAGTAATATTGCTTCTTAAATCCTATCCTCCAGGTTCATGCTAACTCTTTAGTTTGTATTGAAAGTTCTATTTGTGAATGGAGACTGACTCTAGGGGATTGAAGCTTCTTTGTCTTTTATAAGTTCTGATTGTCAGACACATGTTGGCAGAGATTTCGATTCTGAAAACACAGCCATAGTGGTTGAAAGCCTCCGAGTTCAAGTGATAATCGACACCAAGGTAGTTCTGGTCTCTCTCACCTGGAGACGGGGAGCACTGCACAGAGTGAAGGGCCTTCAGGTCTTCCTCAAAGTCAAGTAGAAAATCTTCCAGGTCTCGCTCATCTGAAGGAATAAGAAACGCTGGAATGTACCAGAGGCCTCATGTAGAGTCTTGGGTTGCCCTCAAGACATGAATTGTCACCAAGAGAAAGGAAAGCAAGACTTTGCTGCAGGTCAGTTAGAAATTCCTTGATGTCCTCTCCCGGCTACTCTGGTCATACTGCAGCAGACTAGTGGGTGAGGAGGAATGTTCCCACACTCTATAGGTTAAAGTACCCAAGCCCGATGACTTTGCTGGGCCCTGGAACTTGTGATGGTCATAAATTTCCCAGTGCAGAAAGCACATTTTATCCAGTTTTCAGGAGACTGGGGATGTGCCTTAGTGGTAGAATATTTGCTTAGCATCCTCAAAGGCCCAGGTCTGATCTCCCACCTCCCACCCTCGTCAGAAACTCTCTCTAACACCGAGAGAGGAGTGACCCATTTTCTAATATTGCAGTAGCTACGGTGGGGATGTTCTAAGCTACTTTCTTTGAACACAAGATGAAAAATCAGTTTTTTCCCCCTTGGGAGGATTCTGCATTACAAAAGACAAAGTAACGGTGAGGTACATGATTTTAGAAAATTATCCAAAAAAAAAAATCGTAATTAGATTTTCTTTTCCTAATGGTGCACACATTTTTGGTTTTGTGTGAGACTTATGAATCAATACTCTCTTTCTCTCTCTCTGTGCACGCGCGTGAGCACGCACATGTATGTGGGTGTGCATAACCATGTGATACTCAAAAGAACACATCACATGTAGGTGTCATAGGCAGGTGTTGGGCTGCCCTATCACATCCCTTCTTTACCTCCTGAGACAGGATTCCTTCCTGAACCCGGAAGTCACCCACTCAGCTTGACTGGCTGCTCATTAAATACTAATCACTTCTCTATTTGGTTCTCACAACACTAAGATTACAGGTGCTAGCTGCCACATTTCACTTCATTATTACTGCTGTTGTTGTTGTTTAACATGGGTGTTGGAGGTCTGGACTCAGGTCGTCATGCTTACGCACCAGGCCCTTGACTAACTCAACCTCCTCCCCTGCTCTGGCATCAGTAATTTGTCAAAACCTTTCTGTGTCTTTTTAGCACGTAGCTCCCAGCTGAGAATGGCCAATCTTGAAAATAAACTCCATGAAGGACTTTAGCGTTATTATGTAGCCCCAGGGGCTGATGTAGTGTCTGGAAGATAATGGGTTCTGTGTTTTAAAATTTTTAAAGTTTTAAGGAGTAAATGCAGAAGAGGTTAGAGTGGATGGGGCAGGAAGAGCTGAAACCAAAGGAACAGAGTGATACATGCTGTGTGACCTAAAACAAACAAACAAACAAACAAACAAACAAACACCAAGGCTGTTAGATCCTTCAACTGATAGGTATGTGGAAAGGTTAAACTTAGCAGACTGACTGAATTACAAACTGGAACCAACAAATTGCTCAGGCCCTAAGAATGAGAAGCTTTTCTGTTGGACTTTGTGCAAACTCGCAAGGTTGGCAGGGAGTGGAGGGGGTGCTGCCCAAGGCGGCTCTTCATCCCCACAGGTGTGGAGATACATTGCTTTCCGTTTAAGTAACGTCTTACTGCAAGGAAAGCCCAAGCTTTACAGACGTGATCTCACTTCGCCTTCCTGACAGATACCCCTGTGGGGGACGAGGAGAACATGATTTAGAATTAGTTGCTTGAGAAAATAAATTCTGAGGCCCTTCTGCTGGAATATGGAGGAATTATAAATGTCTGCCTATCACCCCCTTTCTCCAGGCCAGAAAATTAAGCATGGAATTTTTTTCTCTTGCAGAGAGAGAGAGAGAGAGAGAAGCACAGGAGGATATTTGGAAAAAAAGGGATAAAAGCCTTTTTAAAAAGTATGGAAATATTGATATAGTGGTTGCCTTTGAGCACTGTATATGCTAAGGATGATCTAAGAATAAATAAAAATGACAAGAATTTATGCATAGAGTAAGTGACAATTCTGCCTTTGTGAGTCTTTACAGAGTAAGATTGATCCTCCATTTGCTGGGTGATTGATTACACAGGGACTCCTGAACTTTCATGGTCCATGTACTAATGGTTTACGACCTTTCTGACTACAGTTTTTTCCCCATGACCTCAGTCCTTACCTTGAACTTGAAACAACCCAGCATCTTTCTTATGAAGGTCGTCCACACCATTGCTGTCATCTTTATTCCATTGATTAGAAATTTTATAGACATTTTCACACACCCCAAATGCACAGCACTGGTAAGCGTATGGCATTTCTATAATCCTTTACAGAAGGGGGAGACAAGACAAAAAAAAATACATGTAAGAATGATGGGTCATGAAATGGTTATCTTTTCACCCAATGATTCTACTTTTGGAGTTTAACCTAAACCAATTACCAAAAATATAAGCTATTTGCTTAATGGTGTTCATTCTAGTGATAGAACCATAGTTATTAAAATCATAATAACTAATTTAATAAAATTATAATAAGTTATAAAAAACATGAAGTGTTTATAAGTATGGAACTTGAGTGATGTGATTTAAATGATCAAAAATTTCCATAATGAAATGTTTTAAGAAGCAAATGGCAGGAACATTACGGCAAAATTATGTTGAGTAACTAAAATATACCATAATGTTCCATGCATGCTTAGATTCTAATAACTTAAGTGACGTAAAATATAGCCTAGAAACAAATAACATAATATAACATAACATGTTGCTTAAAGTGACATTTTTAAAATATACTTTTCTCTCTTCTGTACTATTTTTTGGGGGCTTTGTTACTTTCTTCATTTTAAAGTATGCAGACAGGATAGTGGTTGCGTTTATGGAACCTTTAAGATGTTCCTTTCTTGTTCATAAGCACAGTGGTTTTCAAGGGCACTGCTTCCTCAAACAAGTATTAATTTAGTCCATTTTATTAGAACATACACATGCTCAATGAAAGAAAAATTGTAAACAAAAGTACAGTGCTGTTACAGTGTTACTTAATTACACGGCCCACTGTATATCCTACGGATCAGCGCCTTTTAAACTCTTTCCATGAACTCTGTGATTCCAGGAAGCATCTTTGAGAGGGAAAGGAAATGTGTCAGGAAGACAGTTTTCCACTTCAGGCTTGTCCTCACAGTATCCCGGTCTTGGGGACTGAGGGCATGAAAAGCAATTCACAAGGGTCTCGTGACCTTATCAACTTAGAAACCTTGACGACACATCTGTTCTCTCAGATGAGCACAAATGTATCTTGTCCGTTTTAATGACAAACTCACTTGAGCTCCGGGAAGCTTGCAGATGGTATCAGGCTCCGTAAGGCACGGTTCCCTGTTAATTTTAAGTGAGTTAAGCCGTGTAACCCAGTCACAGGGAAGGAAGACAGGAGATTGGATGATAGGTCCCTGCAGAAGATCAGACAATTGGCTTTTAGTCTATATCAGCATAAAGTGCACATATTCATGAAAGCAGCCTAAAGACGATTATACTGCTCAATACAAACCGGTAAGTAAGGTCCTTCCTTTTAATGGTAAAGCTAACAGTGTTGGTTTGAGTTTCTGATAGCTTTTCTTTTTACAATCAGAACTGTAGGGGGACACATTTTAGATGCACTGAAATTGCTCTATATTTGGCCTTAGTTTTGCCAAGTCTGGGCATCTAAAAATCAAGGGAAAATACACATTTATTTGAAACCGGACAGGAAGGACTAATAAAAAGCTTAGCGGTTGATTCCACCACTCCCCCCACCCCCATTCTGTCAGAGAGTTAGGAACGGGAGAGTAGAAATGAATTCTCATCTTACCACACTCTGCCTGATTGCTTAATTGTCACCCAGTGATTCCCCCATAAGAGCTCATATGCTCCTGGAGGATTAGAGCATCTTCCCTGGCCAGGAAGCAGCTCTAGGCAGGGAGAACACAGCACACTGGATGTGCATTGAGGGTGACTTCAGACAGCTAACATTTTCACTAACTAGATGGTCCCTAATTATTGAAAAAACATCTCCTAAACTAGCAAAGGGATACTCACAGCTTCATCAGAGACGGCAATGTAGAAAAGGCATCAGTGTGAATGACGGCAATTTTATTCCATGCTAAGTTCCTGTTTTGAAGACAAATGAGAAGATTACATTAAAAGGGACACTCAACGTTTATCGTATGTATCCAGCATCTACTAAATGTAATTTCTATTTAAAAGAAGAATAGCTGGCTCATCAAGTTCTCCTTCAGATAAAGATATAACGGCATAAAATTACTAAAGGTATGCATTTTAAATCAGCCATGTTTGAAATAATCAGGTAAATTATCTAATTTAGTTCTTATTAGCTTCTTGCTAAAAAGGTTGACTTTAACATGGATATAAATTTTTATTGCAGTTTTTCTAAAATGACTGAAGATAGGAGTGGGAAGAGGGAAACAATCAGGGTGTCTCTCTCTGACAAGAAAGTAGAATT
Source organism: Rhabdomys pumilio (assembly GCA_030674055.1). Classification (NCBI taxonomy): domain Eukaryota; kingdom Metazoa; phylum Chordata; class Mammalia; order Rodentia; family Muridae; genus Rhabdomys; species Rhabdomys pumilio. The sequence goes on from JANHMN010000021.1 coordinate 35,072,547, forward strand.
TAAAGTACAAAATGATCCTGGACACACAGTGAAACCATTTGTGCACGCCATGTATATACGTGGCCTTGAAATAAGCAGAGATGCCTTCAAGAAAATTCTCACCAAAAGATACAGACAAGTAAATTCCTGACCAAGATATAAGTAAAACAGAAGAAAACATATGTTAGAAATAAAATCCTTCAAAGCAAGGAAAAATATTTTATGGAGAAATGAAATCTACCTGCCCATACATATATGTCAAAGTGTAGATAATTTAGCAGGAATAAAATTCTTAGTGTAAACTTCTCCAGATAATTCTTGTTGGAGGCAAGAACTTCCATATTTTCAAAAATGAACTATGACTTAAAGACTCCCCCCTTCCTCTCCTCCTTTCTTCCTTCCTTGGCGCTGGGGGTCAAAGTCAGAGCCTTGCAAATACTAGAAAGTCTACGGAGATTTTACTTTTGAAATGTCTAAGACATTAAAATAAGTAAGAAGCGGACATTAGAGAAAATCAGAAGTGATCAGAGTCGATGTTTCTCAGATTCAGATAAGTGCAAGATGCTGGCCTCGCAGTTACTTCAGGTGAATTGAATTCACAAAATAGTCAAGCTCTTATGAAATGGTTTCTTTTTCTTTCCCTCCCTCCCTTCTCCCTCTTGTTCCCCCTCCCCCACCACATCCCCCCACCTCCGCTCAATCCAGGCCCATGGAATAATTTCTAAAGGAAAATTTTCTCTTTTTATATGAATGTGGTAGCCAGAATACTATCTCAGGTGTCTTCTACGAATGTTTGTCTGCCATGTTTCTTTGAGACAGGGTTTCTCACTGAGTTTGAGCTTACTTTCTGGGGCTAGGCTGACTGGCCAGTAAACCCCAGGGCTCCACCTGTCCCTGTCCTCCCAGGGCTGGGATAACAAGTGTGTGAGAATTCACCAGAATTTCATGTGCATCTAGGAATTGAAATTGGGTTCTTAGGCTTGAACTACTTCCAACATTTAAGTCACAAAACAAAATTAAACATTTACATATTGGTTGCCCTAGAAACAGAAGCATTTTCTAATACAGTTGTACTAAGACTGAAATCATGGCAAGTTTGTTAAAACACAGATTCCCTAGCTCCGTTCTCCAGCTCTCCAGGATGCAGACAGAAGCATTGTGCAGGCCTTTGAGCGGGTTGGCCTCCTTCCCCTGACCCCCCTTTTATTTTTAAATGAAGAGTGTATTTTAAAGGATTGTTTGAGAGCTTAATCACACATTTGCCACTCCTATTTTTAATTTTTAAAAATTTGCATTTTGACACAAGGTCTTACTATGTAGCCCTGGCTAGCTTGGAACCCGCTGCGCAGACCAGACTGGTCTCAAAGTAACAGACATCTGCTTGCCTCTGTCTTACATGTACTTTGATTTAAGTATACAATGCTTGGATACTAATTTACTACTTAGAAATTTCTTCCTGGAAATGGTGAGGAGTAAAATCTCTCTCTCTCTCTCTCTCTCTCTCTCTCTCTCTCTCTAATAAAAAACAAAACAAATGTACAGTAATGCAATGGTAGAAGCAACCGTGGAGGTCCCACAGAGAGAGGTAGGGCTAAGGCGGTGTGGGAGGTGGTACTCACAGAGACCGGAGGTTAAGCAACTGCTGAAAAGTGCCACCCTTAATTTCATAGATCTCATTATGCCGCAGGTCACTGAAAAGAAAGAGTTCCAAAGACCCATGTCAGAGTTAATGTTTCCAACAGACTTCAGAGAACTTTTTACACTAGGATTAGATATCCTTCCTCAAAGGAGCAGAGGAAGTGTGGTGGTCTCACAGGAAGTGTGACTATCTCTCAATCAAGAGATTGGGTTTTGTTTCATAAATAACACTGCAATTTTTTTCTTACATTCACCTAACCATTGCCTCTCTTTCCAAGAAGCTGGTTCTCTCAAGGGAATATAGAGCAATACCTAGATACACTGTCATCATCCCGTGGGAAGAATGAAGGCTTAGCAGCCAGGAAGGCTCAGCTTTGCATAAACCAGGTATGATAGTGCATGCCTGAAATCCTAGCCCCTAGGTGGTGGGAAACAGAGGATCAGAAGTTCAGGGACATCCTTGGCTATGAGGCCAGCCTGGGATATGTGAGAGCCTTTCTCAAAAGACAAAACAAAACAGGGACCCTCGAGAGGATTTCATCTGTAAATGTGCTTGCCAGACAAGTCTGTTGACTTTGAGTTTGAGTCCCCCCTGATCCCTGGAATACTAGGAAAGATGGAAGGAGAGAACACACTTCACAAAGTTGCCTTTTGATTTCTACATGTGTGGTCTTGTACATGAACACCTGTTTTCTCTCTTCTTGCCTCTGACACACACACACACACACACACACATACACACACACACATACACACACACACACATACACACACACATACACACACACATACACACACACACATACACACACACATACACACACATACACACACACATACACACACACACATACACACACACACACATACACACACACACATACACACACATACACACACACACACACACATACACACACACACACCGCCACCACCACCACTACCATCACTAACAACACTAACAACAACACAAAGAAACATTTGAGAACACTTCTTTCACTAACCCTTAGTGTATTTATTAAAGCAAATCTGAAGTGTCCAATTTATTTTTAATTATGTGTTTGTGTGTGGGTGTGTGCCTGTGAGTGCCATGGCCTATGGTGGCTGAAGGAGTTGGACCCCTCACACTGTACATACAAGTGGTTGAGAGCTGACTGGTGTGGGTGCTGGAGACAAAACTCTGGTCTCTGAAGAGTACCGTGTGCTCTTAACTGCTGAACCAACCATCTTTCTACCCCATCAAATCTTTACATTTTAGAAAATGAATTTATATTTTTTTTCTTAATCACCCGAAGGCTGCAAGAAGAAAACCAAGCGTGAAATAAGAGGTGGTTGATATTGTTTTTATGAAAATCGAAGCGTGACCGACCACAAAGCAATGTGGCTAACATCTTGTGGATGAAGTCGTTTTAAAAGAGGAACTCCGAAAGTATCCATGCTATCTTCAGGGACAAACACATGTTATTTACTGTGGAGACAAACCCAAGGTTTCACCATATTCAAAACTAGTACCGCCCATTGGAAGTGGGAGCTTTGTTGTATTTGAAAAGGAAGAGAGAACTTAGCCTGTGTGACACACACCTGTCACTCAGCTCTTGAGACAGAGACAGGAAGGCACAGGAAGGAGATCAAGGCCAGCCTCAACTACATAATAAGTTCAAGGCCAGCCTGGGTTGCATAAGACCTTGTCTGCATAAAGAAAAAAACCTTCCCAAGCTCAGACTCGCTCACTTCCCAAAAATGAGTTGGGAAAAACAAAGGAGAAAATTGATGTCACAGTAGATGGATGAGAAAATCACTATTAGCCAACTTTCCTGGCACTCTCCACCCCACACCTCAGGTATTGACAGTGAGGACCAGGATGGAGTAACCAATAACGCTGAACAACATGAATTTGGGCTTCTGATTTTTTTTTTTTTTGAGTTACTTAAAGACTTTCAAAGACGTACATTTTCTGAAGTTTCTGGCAGCCCGACAAACTGGGTAAGTCTTCCAGCAGGTTGTAAGACAAATCTCTGGAAAGGCAAAAGGTGCGAAAGAGAAAAATCTGTTACCCATTAATCTTAAGGAAATGCATCTTCCTCTTCTTTTCAAAGCCCTCAAGATGGGACGTGCCTCAAAGGCAGACTCTGGACAATCCCGCAACCCTGACAAGCAGCAGGTAGGCACAGGCATTACTGGATTAGGCAAGAGGCTCAAATATTTACTGAAATGTAAGTTATACTCCTTTAATTGATTTAAATAATTTACCTAATGAATTTATTTATTTTGTTAGTGATGATCTACAATGTTCTAGCTCTTATCTTACTGAAATGAATACAGATTAAATTAAATAACTGTGCCCTGTCTCTGGAAACTGCTGTTTCTCTGCAGCCAGCACCAGTCATTGCTGGTTCTTTCCTAATCAACTTAAAAACAAAACCCAACCATTCAAAACATAGCACTAACTTTGAAATCGATCACCATGAGGGGGGAAATCTAAAAGAGGCTTCAGCCAAAACTCAACAAATTACAGAATAACAAAAACATCTGGACATATTTATACTATAATACAACTAATCTAAAACAAGCCATGGTAATTTGCAGAAAGTTAAAAAAAAATAAAGAAAACTAGTAGATAAAGTAACATTGAGGTTAAAAGAAATCATGTCTCATGCTTTAGAAGTTATCAGCTAATCAACTAACCATTTTCATGCTTGAATCTAACTCTTAAAAGCACCAAAACAACTGAAAAAAAAATCAGTATTATTTTCTAAGAGGCTTTCAATTATTCTATCCTTACAATTGATCAATTTATCTTATCCTTATAATTTATCCTACATCTATTGAATAAATGGGGTTTATATAGGAAGAATTCAATTGTTGTATATAAATAATTCAAATGAAGCTATCTGTAAGTACACATCTGTATTTTACATACAAGTTTGTATATAAATACTAGAGGTTTAAAAGACTCCCCCCTTTGCCTAAACAAACAAAAAATAAACTCACTGAAACAAACAAACAAAAAACCTGTACATCTATGCAAAATAGAGCTGTTGAACTATATGCCACATTGTTGTAAAGGAGTGACTTAATGAAAATGTGCACATACATTATCAAAAATGTTAATGACATTAATTTCTTCAGGCTGATCGGGGAGCCCATTATCTTTATACTGTGTAGCCCAAGCAGTTGTTGAACTTGGGATCTTCCTGTCTCAGCCTCCCCAGGAACTGGGATTACAGGCTCAACCATCAGAGTTCCTTCTCCTTCTCATGTATGTCTCAGGAGGGAGTATTTAAAACCTTGAACACAAGGACATAGTTCTGCATTTTGTCTGCCTTCTGCGTAACTTCCAGGATTAGTGTGGACCAAGCAATCTCTATGTATAGACACCATGTTCATAGCTTTACTTAAATTTAATCCTGGGATCACCTTATGACAGTGACACTGTGGGTATCCTCATACAGAGGGCAATGATTTCTGTAAGAATGTCAGCTAGTGAGTAGAGAACACACAGGTGGCCTAAACAGCAGACTAGGTGATTTCTATGAAGGTAACTCAAGAGGAGGGGGGAACAATGCACACTCACAATGAAATCTCATGTTAATGAACAACAAGAACACCACCACCACCACCACCACCACCACCAACAACAACAACAACAACGGAGTGTAGCTCTCAGACCAATGCTTCCAAAAGACCCTATAGTAGAGATCAAGGTCCTGCCTGGGTTCTAGTCTCAAAATCAATAGGTTTCTCTTGGTTGATATCTCGGCCTGAGCACTTATTGATGTTTGTTTTGGTTTTGGTTTTCTTCTTAAAAGAGAAGACACCTGGCAGCAGGTATGTCATAAAGAACGAATGAGCTTTGTAGGTGGAACTTTGAAAATGGCAACACATGAAGCACTAATATGCACACACACATATTTCAAGTTCCACCAAGAAGGAATAGTATCTTTTTCTGTTTGTTTACTTGCTTAAGACAGACTTGTTACTTAGCCCAGATTTCTCTGTAGCCCAATCTGGTCTCCAATTCGTGGTCCTTCTACATGATTTTCCTAACTGTCAAGATTACAAGAGAGGTTTAGTGGTTAAGTGTACTGGCTACTCTTGGTGAAGTGCAATACCTGAGGTTGTCATCTGACCCCAACATCATGGGACATTAGTGCACCAACACTTAGTGAACATGCCTATATACAAGATGAAAGTAAACAAAATGAAAATCCCATTGCTTTCTTGAAGCATGACTTTGATCAATGTATCCAGGATTCTTAGTTCCTATATCTGTAGCTGTGTCTCATAGAGAAATGTGGGTAGAAGTTCAAGGCTTGCCCTATACCCCTTCCTTCAGACACGCGTGACTGACAAAGCCTCCTGTGTGCTGCGACTGCGTACTGTGTCACAGGGCATCTGCAGTGACAAGGTAGCCTGGGCACCATGAGGAAGGGCAGAATCAGTCATACAGCAGACAGTCCCATCCTACATAGTGTCTGCACTGTGCTGATTGTGATAGACTTCTATTTCGCGAGAGAACCACCATTTCAAAGGAGAGTGAGCTTCCTTATCATGAGTCCCAACAATGCTTGAGAGGACAAAAAGGTTGAGTGGCATTGACAGAAAAAACCAAGCCAAAACAACAACAACAACAAAACCAAAGCAAAATGTCAAAATAAAGTTATTCAAATCCCTGTAAACTACATTTTACAAAACGTGGGAAAGGCAGGGGCAAATGAGATCGGAGGCAACAGAAATAATGTTCAAGCTGATTGGCCACCAGACGGAACTTTAGAACACGCTATCCATAACTGTACCAAAAAATGTTTATAGTCTCCCTACCGAAGTTGGTGCCTGTTTGCTAATTTTATTTTTGACATTAATATTGGGCTGTTGATCCATTAAGCTATTTTATTCTACCCTGAGAAACCTTTAGAAGAGGAAATCCAGGGTTTTTTTTGTTTGTTTGTTTGTTTGGTCACATTTATTTTCTGAGGGAAATGTATACCAACTACAACTTTAATGGGTAGCTGTTTGCTCTTGAAAACAAAGATATGCTATCATGGCTACCAGGGTAATGGCTGGGAGCCCAGCCGAAAAGAGGTAAAGGAGGAACCATGACCTCCTGGAGACCTGCAAAGAAAGAACTTTCTCCTCGTTTCCAAGGACTGTTGAGATACTGTCTGCCATTTTACTCCTAAATGGAAGTTGCCTGTTTATACAACATTATTGCCTTACTGATACGCACAGCACTTGGAGATTAGGTAACTGATCACAGACGGTTTGGGGAAGAGATGAGATCTTTGCTCCAGTTAAAGTCCTGTTAAAACACAAGCCAGACAGAATTCTTTCATTCCCACATCACGCGCTGACATGTTTTGATTCATGGATGTTGAGGTTGATCAACTCCAAAGTTAATGCATGTTCTGGGAGGAGCTAAGGGTCTGCTCAAATACTCACAGACTCTCCAGGGTGGCCGTTCCTGTTAAGTCAGGAAACTCAGTAATTTGTGAGGCACCATTCAAAGTCCTAGGAGAAATAGCTAAGTGTTATTTGGAGAAGATTCTAGAATGGGCTCACTTTTACTACCACCCCCCACCCCCCAAAGCACTTCTAGCATAGCACTCATTTGGTCTTTTCAGCAACACTACAGGTTGAGTGGAGACAGCATTTAAGATCAATAGATACTTACAGTGTTCTTAGTTCAGGTAAATGTTGAAAAGCAGATATTCCAACAAATTGGATGGGATTGTCATAGAAATGTCTGAAAAATCCAAACACCAATGTGTTATAACAAAGCTGATGGCCAAGAGAATATATATTTCAGCAAATCTACTAAAGTGCATTTGTCATTTTTACTGACTGTTTTTTTTCTTAATGATTACTGTCTATCCCAGTTACTCAGTTTCAAGTGAACATCGAAAGTGCTTCCACTCATACTTCAAGATCATGCATTCATTTGTTCGTTCGCTCGTTTTTTTTCCGTGTGTATGCACGGACTCCACTGCTTGCCACAGTGTGTATGTAGGAGGACAAGGACAACTTGTGGAAGCGAGTTCTTTCTGTGTAAAAAGGATAAGCTGTAGATGTGGGCTCCCAACATCAAACTCAGGTTCCTAGGCTGGGAGGCAAGGACTTCCGCCTGCTGAACCATTTCATTAGCTTGCTTTCTGAGATTTTTGAGTAAGGAATCTTTACTATATAAAATTTAAAGGGGAGAGACTTTGGGGGAGGAGGAAGATTTAGAGCAAAGAAAAATGACAATGTGTAAAGATGCCATGATGTATGCCTACCGCCAAGATTTAATAAAAATGAAAAAAAAATTTGCACAGCAGGGCTCATATGAATAATAGTTATTAAGTATAAAAGTACATGAATTAACTAACTGTACTTAAAGACTTTGTCTGCCTCCAACACTGTGAATACTCATAAACAAAAACATAATTCATGTTGCAATTCAGTCTATCTATCGATCATCTCTCATTTGTCTATATCTGTCAATCATATCTATCCATCTAGCTATCATCTATATATCTAGCTATAGTTTATTATCTATTCTATCTATAATTATCTATCTATCTATCTATCTATCTATCTATCTATCTATCTATCTATCTATAATTATCTATCTATCTATCTATCTATCTATAATTATCTATCTATCATCTATCTATCTATCATTTATCTATCACTATCTCTATCACTATATATTTACAGAAGGTTCTATTCTGATTAAATATAATTACCATAAAATCTACAAAGGATTCTACATTTTTGAGAAAAAATGATGTACTGTGGGATTTATCTAGTATAAGAAATTTCTTGAAATATAAGTCTAAAATGTGAGACATTATTAAAAATTTAAGAGCATTTTGTTTTATAGATTTTTTGTTTTGTTTTGTCTTTTTAATTTTTTTGGTTTGTTTGTTTGTTTTTTTTGAGACAGGGTTTTTAACTTTGGCTGTCCTGGAACTCACTCTGTAGACCAGGCTGGCATCGAACTCAGAAACCCCCCTGCCTCTGCCTTCCAAGTGCTGGGATTAAAGGCGTGCACCACCACTGCCAGGCTAGACTTTCTTAATGTAATCAAAATCTAGCTGAATGCTTTTGTTAGTGACGCCCCACACAGATTTCTTAGCTGAGGCACGGGGAGAGCTCAATGAATTACAACAAATCCATGCTTAGACTGTGCAGGAGCGATTACAGAGTTTTAAAGAATTGTTCATTAAAGACGCTATCACTGGAAATCATTCAGGAGGAATGATAAAATCTTCTTGCCTCAAGGAGCTTGGCATCATCTGGAGTCAAGCAAGCAGCAGCACATCCCCATCTGTCTGACGAAGCAGTTGGTCTGTGCAACAACTTTGATCTACGGCATAGACACAGCTTTCTTCCTTCTCCCATGAGAGAATCGAGGAGGCTCAGCTATCCAGGAAGCTCACTACCTCCTAGATTCTCAATTTAATGATAATAATGAGTTCGGTCACAGGCTTCGGGTAACAAGTGGAAAAGCTAACACATGTGTGACATCTCAAATGGAACCTGACACGTTTGTCACCTAGCACACCGAAGCGCTTTCCACTCTACCGCTCACCTCTTCCTTTCCCTTGGGATTAGACAATCATTAAATGAACTGCAATGAGGGAGGGGAAACCTGGGTTGCACATGATCAAGATACAGGGCATATGTACGTGGACTTCTCGAAGAATAAGCAAAAGAACTAAAAAATAAAAGAGTGGCTTTATGGCTCCACATGGAGTTCTCCTCGGAGCATACTGTCCTTGATTATACTATGAATGTATAAATATGTATACACTGGGAAGGTGTGGATATATGTGCTTACATGTGTACTGCAGAAGTATCACCACTACTGTATAAAGGTCTGGGGTTCTCTGGAGGCAGCTCTCTCATTTGTTAGGGTGAGGTAAAGAGAAAATTTAGGAAATACTATTTGAAACATGTATATGAAAGACAGAATTCCAGTCATCTTCGTGCAGGGATGGAATCTTTGTGTTGTACAAACTTAGCTTAGTTGGCTGGGTTATGGCCTTGTTGGAGAGAGCTTTGGGGAAGTAGGTTAGGAAGGCTGGCTGTGGAAGACTGTGGTTGCCAGGGTAAAGAGCTTGCATCCTGGATGTCTGTTTCATAGCAACAGAGTGGCAAGGAAGATGCTGTTGCAAGCATCCCGGGTGATGGCAGAGACAGGGAGGCCAGCCTCATCTGCACTGGTAAAGAGCAGAAAGTTGTGGCTAACGGGAAGTGGTAAAGCAAGGCCAAAAAGAAGACATTGGGTTGGAGATCTCAGAGGCAGAAATGAGGGCTGGGTCACCAGCTGACAGGGCTTGGAGCAAAACACACACAGAGGTGGCTGCATTTGAAAGGCGGTCAGCCTGTGACAAGAGATGGAAACTCCTGTGTGAGGAGAGTGGAGGGGAGAAAGTGCATCCTGGTGGGAAGTGGAGAGTCCTCCAGGCTGTGTGGGCCGTTCCTCCTGATTCATTAACATGCCAAAAGACTGATTAAATGCTAGTCCTGGGCTGAAAGGAAGAGTGGCCAAGCCCACGTAATCTCCTAACCTTTTAATATGTAAATGTTCTCTAATGAGGACTAATGTCTATTCCACAATAGAATGCAAAGCCCCTAGTTTGCCAAAATATTGCCAGCACATTTCAGAGGTGATGCATAATTTTGTTTGCTTGGGTATTAGCTCCCTGGCTCCTCCCCAGTTGTCAAGGCTAAATGGGGGTTTCAGCTCATTTGTGACAAATGGCACATGGTTTCAGAAAGCCTCTCTACCAAGTCACCACAGGAAGAATCCCTGGCAAGCTGTATCCTTAGGCCAGGTTCAATGGTTGCCTTTACTCACCTTCTCAATGATAGATCTCATGAAGGCCAATATGATTCCCTAAATCTACCTTGGACATGTGTCTTTTATCTAGAAGCTAACCAAATAATTACACATTTTTATTTTTATATTTATTTATTTATTTATTTATTTATTTATTTATTTAGGTTTTTCAAGACAGGGTTTCTCTGTGTAGTCCTGGCTGTCCTGGAACTCACTCTGTAGACCAGGCTGGTCTCAAACTCAGAAATCCGCCTGCCTCTGCCTCCTAAGTGCTGGGATTAAAGGTGTGCGCCACCACTGCCCGAAAACATTTTTATTTTTTTTAACATTGATGTGCAATAAACCTATCTGTGTTAAGTGTGAAGCAGAATTATTGATACTCTGTGATTATAAATCTATTTTATTCTTATAATATATGAATCCTTAGAGTCTCCTTTCTAGAATACATGCACCTTTCTAAAATTACGTCCTAATTTTGTTTAAATGCGACTCAAGGCTGGGGTTTGTGAACAAACAGGCAGCAAACATAAAACAGCATTCCTTCCATTAAACACTCACGGCAGCAGTTTAAGCCAGAGACAAACTGTTTGCAATGACCCCCCATTTATTTTTCTAGAGTACTTGGGTTGAATTCTTGAATGACTAAGTGGTCTAGCAGTGAATGTTCTAAAATCAGTTTTATTCGTTGGACAATGTAGGTGAGCAAAAGCCCTCGTAATATTAGCTGTGACGTGTGGCTCGGCACCTGGAGATGGCATCTGTAAGGTAAAAGGGACACCGAAGATCCTAAAAGATCAATCTTCAGTATCATCTCAGTGTGTAGCTGAAACCTGATGAAATTGTCCATGTTGACACTGTACAGACTATTTCATGGGATGTGACAAGACACAGTCTCACACATAGCATTAATCGGATTATATTTAAATTCGTAACATATTTAAAACGGTTGTATGGTAGGAAGGACAAGCAAAAGGTGCACATTTGCCACTTACATTGTAATAAGAGAAGGGTTGCCGACGAACGCTCGCTCGGGTATTGACCTTATGTTGTTGCTGTGGAATCCTCTAGAAAGAGAGACAAATATTATAGAAAGTCATAAAGTCGTGTGTGTGTGTGTGTGTGTGTGTGTGTGTGTGTGTGT
>JANHMN010000021.1:35084141-35089141 GCA_030674055.1 Rhabdomys pumilio
GTGTGTGTGTGTGTGTGTGTGTGTGTGTGTGTGTGTGTATTATTTACTAGCCCTCTTTGCCCCACCACGTAACCGTCATCATCTTTAGTAACCAGAGTACAGGTCATGCCTCCCTGCGTCGTGAACAGGTTGTGTCCTCATTTATGGCAAAGGATGCTCCAGTCTTGAAAGAGGGAGAGAGGCTGTGCACATCCCAACTGTGCTTTATGGAAACAGGATATTACGTTATAAAAGGAAAATCCTTTTGTTGCCATCCAGTAAAGAACTGTGGCTTAACAGCTTGAGTGGGCGCTATCTTCGGAGAGAGGATTAAGATCACTCCTAGTTTGAAGCTGGGAGAAGGGAAAATTGACTTCAGCTGCAGTGAAGTAGAGATTTAGGGAACCTCTTTAAGAGGAAAAGGATTAGTGGGCCTGTAGTCTGAATGGCAGCGAGGCAGATTCAAGGATCTTTGGGTTTTTTATGACTGAGGCTATACGCATGCGTATAGTTAGGGCTGCCTCCCATAGGGCTGCCTCCCTCAATACACTACCCAGCTGAAACACATGTGATTACTGAGGCTATACGCATGCACGACAGTTAGGGCAGCCTCCCTCTGTCACTTCACTACCCAGCGGATACACATGTGATTCTCTGAGGCAGAACCCACAAGGGCTTTTTCCTTATAAACAACCTACCCTATCCATATGCTTTGTGGAAATAAAGTCCCAAGTTTACATTTTTTTTTTTTCAAGTGCTAGGACAGTACTTGCAGAAGCTATTCAGTTTTTTTTTTTTTTTTTTAAGATAAAAGGAAAAGCTAATTAAAAACACTCAATGGTCAAAAGTTAGTTTACCTTTAGTGAAATTGTGCTTTAAAAAAATTAAATAAAGTTCACCTAGCATTTAAAGAATAATGCATGTAATAAAATATATGTGAAGGCATCTGTCGCTATACAGAGGACATTTAATTTTATTCATGTAATTTTGTATTTATGTAACTCAAAAATGTCTAGATTCATAGAAATGTTTGACAGATAACTAAATCTTATTGTTGTATTACAAGTATATAAAGAATGTAAGTGGTACAGAATACGCATCACTTAGGAAATAGGTTGTATAAATACATGTTTTTATATACAAATATAGGAGGTCACATATAAATTTTAAAATTTTGATGATTTTGATTAAGGAAATCAGTTAAAACATATTCAAGTGCACTTAACTATTTTATAAACTTAAAAAATTTCAGCTATCGTACATAATAATCATGCCAATTTTAAAATAAATTTCCAAAGAATAAAAGTTCATTCATCAAACCTGTCTTAACACTTACAGTTCCTTGAGGTTGGAGAGTGTCTTGATGGCAGTGGGGAATTCATCAAGGTTATTATAATTTAAATCCCTGGAAGTAAATAAATGGTTATTTTCAGTAAAATCATCTATTTAATCTATTTATAAGGTAAGTTGGTATGCTAATCCAAAAGACCCCATATCATCAATGAAAGCTTTTCTTTTTTTCTCTTTCAGGAGAGGGTTTATTGAGGCATGTTGCCTGCTAATACTTTGAAAACAACTTATTGTATTGAGTGTGCTTGAGTGTGTGCACGTGAGTGTATGTGTTTGTGTGCGTATGTGTGAGCACCAAGCTTGCTTGTGGAAGTAAGAAGACACTTTTGGGGAGCTGATTTTTCTCCTCCCTCTGGTGGGTTCCAGGAATGGAAATCAGTTCATTAAGTTGAGCTGCAAGTGATTTCACCTAAGATATCTCTAGGGCCCTGGCCACCAACAGTCTGCAAACATTTGCATTACAATAGTCATGACCCCCCCTCCCCCCCCAAGTACAGAGATTTCCTGCCAAAAACCAATGGCTTCATTGGGTCATTTAAAACAGGGAGGGGCCTGTGGCAGCTTTAACTTCCAGGGAGGAGTGATGCTTGCTTGGTGGGCTCGGATCACTTCCGGATGTCACTGGCATCTGGTTCACTGATTTGGCACCTGCTGTTTGCACTCTTCAGTCCTGGGATGCACCCCTTTTCTTGTTCTGTTCCCGTTTCCCTCTAGGAAGTAGGACCTGAGAACCACCTTGTTCCTGGCTCGTAGGGAGAGCCTGTGTCTCACTCAGCCTGAAGTTCAGGATAAGACCTGTTGTTTGGTAAGGTTTATGTAATGCACAGGACTCTTAACAAGGATGTGAAGTCTAGAGTTTCCCCAGAGCCACAAATGATGATCCATTCAGAAATCTGATGTTTGTCCTGGTCTGTGAGGCAAAGCTGTGGACTGTCCCTCACACACAGCAATAGAAGTGCCAGAGAATCTCAGAGTCATTAATTTCTCTATCTGTAATGACACAAATGGCTTTCAGTCCCATCACTCACACATGTTTTATAGGCTTACTCTACCTATGTCCTCATATGAAAAAGGAATTGCTGTCTGGTCCCTGGGTAGGGTGGATTTCCCAAATGACACAGAAAACCCTTTTGGTAAGGCAATCAGATGTGGTTAGGTCCTCCTCAGTCGACAAGAATTGCTATTTAATTTTAAGAGAAAGATAATTTGGCTGAGTTTGGCATGAATCAAGATTCCTACTTGTCTGGCAGAAGCCATCCCTAAGCTATTCTGCAGGCAGGAAACTCGCTTCTTTTGTGGACATAAATTTTCTTCCTGTTTGTAAATCTCTCCAGATGGTCTTTTTTTTTTTTTTTTTTTTTTTTTTGATTAAACGAGCACTGGACCCTTATAAATTACTTAGCTTTCTAGTCAGGGAAAGGAAGGGGCTGGGAATAACCAATTTACTGATCCTCTGTAGCCTTGGGCAAAGTGGGGCCAGACAGTAAGATGTACAGATTTTTGTCTTGAAACTTTTTACTTTGTTGTATTCAGAAGGTTTTTTTTTTTTCAAGGCTGGTTCTTCACTCAGGATTGGGGACAGGAAAAGCATTTGTGGAAACACCCAGGAAAGCTGATCTTGTTTTTGTTTGTTTGTTTTTCTCTCTCCAATTGTTCTGTGGATAGGGATGAGAAAGTATTACTTAATGAGAGAGACATTGTAACTTTTCCTAGCCGCTGATGGAAACTGCTGTCCCCTCCTGTCAAGGTCATGCCTGGATGAGTTCCTTTTTGACACCGGTGTAGAAGGGAGTGGAGTAACACGTCATTCTGGAAGGAGAGTTATGGGTGTTCATTTGTTGTAAGAAGACCCAGGATAGAGGGTCTCGCAGGAAGCAGGTTGATCCAGAACTAGTTAGAAGCTAAAGAGCCCACGGGCAAGTTGTTAAAGTCTGTACGCAAATAAACCATGTTCCCTAAGGTCATAGAAGACTTGGTTTTGTGATCACCTAAAGGCCTTGTGTCTTTTATTGTCTTTCAGTATTAAAATGGGAAGGGAATTGAGGAAATCCCTTCAAGTACCTTCCTCGCATAGTACACTCAGATCTTTTCCTGCCTACTACCCACCCTTATTGCACTTTGTTGGCTCAACAGGGCATTTAAGATCATCTCCTGTAGATCGGGGTCTTACGATATCAGCCCAGGTGAATCTCAGAGTTCTGGGTTCAAGTGACACTCTTATGACCTACTTGAGACCACAGGCGCTCACCACGGCATCCAGTGGAACTTTTGACCTATTCTTGGGAAGTAGCCCCTGGAGCTATTGACTGTACCTGTGCTATAGCACACGGGAACATGGATTTCAGAATCAGGTTATCGAAAGAAGCAATTCTCAATTCTGCCGCAGGCTAACTATGCAGTCCTGGTGAAGTAACCCAGTGGGCTCTGAGACAGGATAGGAATAGTTGCTCAATAGGATATTTGCAAAAATGATTGAAACAACGTATATCAGCGGTCACAGGAGTGTTCCGTAAGTGACACAGTCCCTTGGATTGCTTCAGTTTGAACCTCATTCCTTATGAAGGGCCTAGATCTTGGGGTTGGCAGCTTTCCTTCAGCAGAGGATCCAACTCACACCCAGTTCAGTGCTCCTCAGTGATGAGAGAGAGAGAGGAGCTCCTCCGTGGAGAACACACATTCCTAGGCAAGCAGTCACAGCTTACTTAGTGCCTCTCATCTAACTCTAATTATCCCCACTCTCAAGAGATTAAAACGGAATAGCAGTAGTTTTACTGTTTAGCTCTGCGGGGTGCGTGTGTGTTTATGTGTACGCGCGCTTGCGTGTGTAAGATAAAACCTCTGTAAATAATCTGTTTTAGGCTCAGGCAATTAACCAAACCAAACATCACATTTGGCTTTAAGGCTGTTTTGATTCCTTCGGAATATTCATGAAAACACTGGGAAAAGGCGAACAAACTGAAGGTCAACTCACAAAGTCTCCAGGCTGTGGAGTCCGTCAAAGCATTTCTTTCCCAGGGAGTGGATTCTATTGTTATGGAGATGCCTGGAAGAGAGCATTAGGGGCAGTCAGGAGC
Source organism: Rhabdomys pumilio (assembly GCA_030674055.1). Taxonomy (NCBI): domain Eukaryota; kingdom Metazoa; phylum Chordata; class Mammalia; order Rodentia; family Muridae; genus Rhabdomys; species Rhabdomys pumilio. The sequence continues at coordinate 35,088,545 of JANHMN010000021.1, forward strand.
AGTCGTGAAGGCGCTGTGGGACAGAGAAAACGTAGAAACAACATTTTCCCAAAGACATATACAGGATGCACAAATGGTAAGAAATGAACATAAAAAAAAAAAAAAAAAAAAAAAAACCCTCCGGTGCTGCCTTTACTGTATGCCATTCTATAGCATAAGATTTGAGTCATGTGTGGTGATATGAGTGACTCGAGTTTTTCATTGTAGTTTCCACTGTGGACGGCTGTTTTTGACTTGGAGACATAGAATGCTCAATGGAGACGCTGAACATCGCTGAGGTCATGGGATGGAGGGAGGGTCACTCGTGGACTCTGTTCCCAGGATTGGGCAATAGGTCAGCAAGAAAGGATTTTAGCTACAGGAAATAGTGATCAGATTTTTTTTTTCTGCTGCCCACGACTGGTAATCTTGACCAACTATCAATGTGTACATTAATCATCTTAGGCTCGATTGATAAGTCACTTATGCCGGAGTCAATGAGAACAGCTGCGCAGACAACTGAAAAGTAGACTAACTCCCAAAGAGATTCTGGAAAATGGGTTTAAGGGAGGTGAGATTAGAAAAAATTAGTCTAAGGGGATGGAGAGATGGCTCAGT
>JANHMN010000021.1:35091641-35095668 GCA_030674055.1 Rhabdomys pumilio
TGCAGGCCACTGAAACAGCTGGGTGGCACGTAGCTGATGTGGTTGGCATCCAGGCGCCTGGAAGAAAGCACGCCAGAATGGGAAAAAGCTTAGGCAGAGTTTGATCTCAGCTGAAAGACGTTGTGTGTGCCGTTAGCCAGAGGAAATCACTCTGGGGAGCTCCAGGCCCCAGACAAACTGCACCATTTTTCTTTTCTGATCAGCCCTCTTCACTCACAGTTAGATCCTTAAGACACACTGCACTCTCTCCGCCCCTTGAGGTGTTCTGACTCTTCCAGGCTTGAGAGTACCAGGCCTCTCTGAGGTGTAAAATCGCATCCCATTGCGACAGTCTTATCTAGACATTCTCTCACCTCGTTCCCAACCCCAGCCAAAGAATGGCTTTGGGATCCCAGACTGTTTGGAGCATAGGAGACAGCAATCTACTGGGTTGTTCCTAAGAGCTAGGAAAAGATTGCTTCAATATTTGCAAAGAAACAGTAAGAAAGACTGGGAAGAGCTTCGGAACTGCTGGCTGCTTCTCGGAGTCTGACCATTTTTGCCTTGGGCAGATGTTTGTTTTTCTGACAGTTTAAACGAATAATAAAATTAGCAGCTCCGCAATGCTTGCTTCCTCTTCCCACTTTCCGTTTCTTTTATTTTCTTTGTTTTGTTTTAAAATGGGGAACAGTTCTAAAAATAGGGCTGGTTAATACGCTGCTGTAGCCTCTGAGTCAGCAGAGGGAGTGTAGGACATTTGTTTTGTCTTAATTCAAGAGAAAAGGTGGCTGTAACTATAGTGACCTCATGTCTTTCGGGAAATGACAAAATTAAGATAGTATGAATTTTTTTTGTTTGTTTTTTTATATGAACAACTGAATCACTGTCAATCAGATATACTTCCATAAAACCCATCACTCATTTTTTTATGACTTTACATTTGCTTGCATTTTGAAAACTAGAATTAAAAAAAAAATCAAACAAACAAAACCTAAAGAGTTGCATTTTATACAGCTCATGTATTCCGAAGGATTAGAAAACGATGAGAAGATTTAAGAAAATGTTTTGGAAGCACTTAAGACTACACAGTTGCAGGAGGCACAGGAGAATCACAATCTGGTGCAAACCAAATTTAGACGGTTTAGAAACAGAGAAAGTCCTCTGTGGCAAAGAGCTAATCTCTCTGGAAATCGGATTTCTCTCTTTTGACCACACACATCATTCTAGTCATCCCCCAGTTCCTACTTCTATCCCATCAATGGGACAGGTGACCCCCGATTGGCCCTGAGCCAAGCTGAGGGAAGGTCACTTGGAACAAACGCTCTGAGTTGGCCGTCTTTGCCAGTAGCCACTCACATTTCCAGTGGACCAGCCATGATTGTAGGAGCTGAGACAGGGTCTCCTGACACGGGCAGAATTCTGTCAACAAAAGAGCTGGAAGTGGTTGGGGGGTGGGGGGAATCCATCATAGCCTCCGGCCCCTTTCTTCAGCAATCTGCCCGTGCTAGGGTATGGTACAGCTTCATCAAGGACAAGAAGGTTAATTGATTTTACTTGGCTAGAAGTCCATATTTAGGCTAGGTATAACCACCACCTTAACTGTAGCTTCTCAATTGTACCCTGTCATACAGCCTCTGGTGTGCATGGCCCGCTGTCTTTCTATCCTAGTAGCTTAGGCATTGATGACACTGCAACTCACTCCCCAAAAGCCTTGCAAACGACAGACCTCAGAGTGCAATGTTGGAGATTCCTACAAAAGACTCTGTCATCATGGAATGATGGGCTTTCTCCTCTGATATTTTAAGTTGTGACCAGCAAGGAGTGGCCTGGCATCAGTCCCCTAATTGAGTACATCCATTCTTTGAGCCAGGCTCCTCTAGAGATCATCCCCAACCGCACACCCCCTCAGATGAAAGATTAAAATCTGGCCATACTATTAAACAAATTTCTGTCTGAAATGAGTAAGTCAGAATAACTGCTCAGTGCTCTCACATTCTCAACGCTAATGAGCACTCCCAGACCTGTTCTTAACAGACTCTAGATGCCCTGAGCAGAGCATTGAAACGTCTTTCTATGATACAATTTCATCATTTAAGAAACTCCTTATAAAAGGGTGTCACAGGCATGGGTATGGCTGAGGTCCTTTCTATGCACGGATGAAAATGTCATGATAAAACCCATTACTTTATAAATTAATACACACCAGTGAAATGTATGAAAACGGAAACTCCCGCAGTGTTTCAGAATCAGAGTCTGCCTGAAATCCCAGCTTCCTTCAGATATGAGCTTATTATTTATAAACTGTCTGGTTCAGTTTCCCTTCCCTACTTTATTAAAGTAGGAACTCAACAATTAAAAACATATATATTTACAGGGTATACTTACATATACTTACATATATTTACAGGGTCTTATTACAAGTATATAATGTAAAGTGATTAAATAAATCTTATTAACATATTTATTTCTTTTCATACATGTACAGATTTAAGATGCAGTCGCTTAGAAAATTTTAAGTATACATCATTATTAATTATAGTCACAGTATTACATAGGTCAGAACTATAAAGCAGTACAGTAGGTAACTATAACTTATGCATGCTAAGGCTCTGTGCCTTTTATCCAGCCTTCCCCAATTCCTGCTGCCAACCCCCAGGGCCCTGACAACCATCATTCTGCTCCATTCACTGATATCTGATTTAATTTTAAACTCTCCTAAAGCTAAATCGGAGTAAGGAATTCATTATCTACTCACTTTACAGGTGATCCTTACATAACAAGGTTAAGCCTGGCAGGGCTTAAGTTGTGCCTACTTAGTCAGCAGAGGGGTCATTGTGCCAATCTGGTCTTTTTAGGCAAGTGGACATTTTTAATTTATGCCCAGAAAATGTGACATTTTTAATATGCCCAGAAAATGTGACATTTAAGCAGAGAAATATAAGGCTTCTGTATAGTACAAGAAAGAAAATCTACACACGGGCTGGTGAGGTATGTCAGTGGTTAAGACTCTTGCTGTGAGATCATGAGGACCAGAGTTCACATCCCAGCATCCAGCTAACAACGTGCTCATCCTGCAAAGACTTGGCCTCTGACTTCAGCTTCAAAATATCTAAAGCTCTCATCTGGCTTCCTCTGTGTGTACACACCTGCACACCTCTGTGGCACATACACCTGCAGACACGTGCACATTTACTCCTGGGGACAGTCAGTTCTCTATTTACATCTTATGGGTTCTGGTGATCAAACTCAGGTCATCAGGCCTGGCAGCAACCACCATTTCCCTCTGAGCCATCTCACTGGCCCCTTCTTTTCAGACTTTAGTATATATACACATACATACAATAAGGTCATGTTTTATTAATAATGTATCACTGAATATAACATCTTCATTTCAGAGGCAAAGGACAAGTGGTGATGTGTAACAGACGGTACATTCTCAGAGAAAGTTCTAGCAATGATTTGATGCATGCATCAAAATGTAACAGGGGTAGCACAGAACCTACAGGCAGTTATGCATAGCAAAGTGAGCTATTTAAAAAACAGTAGAAATGTCTTTGCTTCCAACTCAGATTAAGCCTCTCTATCATGACCTTGAAATACAATCTGAAAGGATGTCCCATGGGAAGTGGCATCTATTTTATGCTCTTTATGTGTTATTGCTTCTGGTGAAATTGTAGATTTTATACCACGTATTTAAAAAAAATAAAATGTGTGTGTGTGTGAGTGAGAGATTGTGTGTGTGAGAGAATGTGTATGTGTGAGTGTGTGTGTGTGTGTGTGTGAAAGAGTGTGTGTGAGAGATTATGTGTATGTGTGTGTGAGAGAGAGCCTGTGTGTGTCTGTTTGTGTCTGTGTGTGAGTGTGTGTCTGTGTGTGTGAGAGAGTGTGTGAGAGAGTGTGTGTCTGTGTGTGTGTGTGTGTGTGAATGACATATGTGTTTGAATGCAAAGGGCAGTCAGACAGTGGCCTTGGCTTCCATGGAACTGAAGGTACAGGCAGTTGTGAGCTGTTTTACGTGGTGATTGGAACTCATGACCACTGGAATGGT
>JANHMN010000021.1:35095678-35107697 GCA_030674055.1 Rhabdomys pumilio
GCAAGCAAGTCACCAACAAATTTAAGTCAAGATTCTGTCCCTTATCAATTCTGAAATGTTGGGATTTATACATCTTTGGATAAGTTTTCACTGATAAAGCAGAATCACAGTATGTCAAAGAGTTACTATTGGAATTAAATGGAAATGTTTTGAAAGCCAATAAGTGTTAATATTTGAGGGCAGTCCTTAGATTTGTGAGCAGTGTCACTTTTTCCCTGTAGAAATCTATTTTTCTTGCAGTTCCTTAATCCATTGTAATCTCACATCTCAGGCAAATACCGTGTTTTGGTCCTATGGATGAGCAGAACTGGAGATTCTCTTCTCACATACTCTTTAGTGTGTGCCTTTGGCATTTATACTCTGTGCTTTGTTGCCTGTTAAAGCAATCCTTCCAATGAGATTATGCTGTTCAAGCTTGGCAGCCCAAAGGGCTGTCTCTTGTGGATTTGTGTTGCCTTTACTTATTCTTACATGGTCAAGACCATCCAGTTCACGCTGACAGGTTTCAAGAGCTTTGAGTCTGGATAGCTTCACTTTCAGAAGACTTCTGGACCATCTGCCTATGAGCAATGCCCCATCCTCTCTAAGGAATCTTCAAGGTCATATAAAAACATTTTTTTAGACTTATCAGACATCCATAGAAGTGGAAGTACTATACAATGTTCACTCTGATAGCAACGTGTTAGGGGAACCAGTAGAAAAAAATCGAGGTAATTGTAGTCAACCTTTTGAGAGAGATGAATGCCCAGAAGAGGCATGGAAAGGGAGAGGAAGGACTTGATCTAGGGTGCTAATTAAGTCACTGTAGCTAGAAAGGGAAGCAAGAAAGCCATGGTGATTCAGCTTTCTGGTCTGGACAACTGGGCTGATAGAGATCATGTGAGAGCAAGAAAGAACACCATTCTATTTTATGTAAAATAAAAGCAAAGTAGAGTTACATAAAAACAAAGTAGAGTCGCATGGGTAAGCTGACTGCAGTTCTGCAACAGCTTGTGATTTAGGTAACAAAGCATCAAGCAAAATGTTAGTCTTTTCTTACCAGGAATGGCAAGAACACTTTGTTTCCCCTTTCTGTGTGAAGTTTTAATCTTAATGCTTTTATGCATAAGCCATTAACTGAAAGTTTCCTCTCTTAAGAGAAACATTTTGTGAATCTGCTCTATTCTCCTGAAAGGAACCCTTGACTTATAAGCAGCATTATTGTAGGGATTAGAGGTGCCATGAGATCACTGCTGCTGTTGTTATTCTTGAAAATGGTTCTTTATCTGTCTTCTATGTGACACCTTGCCAACATATCCCATAAGCTTGTATCTGTGTTTGAGAATGTCTTTGATGAGCCATTAACTACAAGGAAGAAAGCGTTAGTCACAAGATAAGCCATTGATCTTGGCTAATTCCACACCAAGACGACCATAATAGTGTCAATTATTAACATAGATGGCTGAGAGGAAAGAAGGGCCCAAGTGTGAAGACAGTTGCAGCTGTGCTGTACAGCTTTAGGGGACTCGATAATAAACAGAATTACGGAGTATGGCATTTTCATGACCGGCATTTCATAGAATAGCACTTTTTTTTTTCTCATAAATTTTAAAGATATGACCCGCCACTCTTGTATAGTAGATACATTTTTTTTAAACCATTTGTGAGACCATTTTGAGGAAGGCATGGGTAGTTAGGGAACCACAATGTCCTGTCTGGGTTACTGGTAAACTCTGGGAAATAAAGGCATTCTCAATGATAACTTACTTGTCTAATAAAATGAAAACCACCCAACTGAAATCCATTTTCAAGTATACTTCAACAAAATGCACAGATTCTGTGTTATGGTAAAATTTCATTGTTTTGAACCTTTTGTCCTGGAACCAGTGGATGATTGCCATTGAATTTAATACAAGATCATCATTCCAGTGCCACCAGGATAGAAGATCGTTTATATACTAGAGCAATGTGAATTTAAATGAATTCTTTATATTCAAATCATTTTCACTGTTGCTGTTCCAATTTTTAAATATTTGCGGTGTGACCATAACATAGGGATTCCATCTTGTAACACATTTCCCATACAGATGAGAGATTTTCGATTTCTTATGAAGACAAGTGTGGGGGTTCACAGAAAGGTTGCCATTGCTTTGATGGAAAGTTTCTGCTCCCGGTTTCCTTTCCCCACTAAATTCACTTGTAAAACTGGTGCTGCTCCGGATCATTGCTTCAGACATATGTCTGAAATGGTAATAATTCTTTTTCCCCCTTTCTCTTGGCAAAAAGAGTCTATAGGTTCATGGAAATGCCATAATTTATTCTCGTCTATTTCTGCAGGAGCTGGATAAAAAGTAGCTGGGGTATCTATTTCTTTGGCATCCTTTCCAGCATTGCTGAAGATGGCGATTAAGCTTCCCACATCATGAGAGGTGGGGGCTCTGGCACCTAGCTGTGCCCAAACCCCGATGAAGAACAGATTTCAGGTCACGGTTCATTACATTGATTTCTTCTGTTTGTTTGTTTCAGAGATCAACTCTGCTGTGAGTTTTGTGACAAGGGGACGACTACAACAAAAATAATGAGGGCAGTCACTTCTTCAGTTTCATTTCTCTCAGTAGGAAACAAAGGCTCTCTTTCTGTGTCAGGGACCCATTAGGCTCCCAGGTATCACCAGGATTTAAAAGCTTGAATCTACTTTTGGATCTCCCATTGCCTTCCAGCCATCCCTCAGTTTTATCTTCATCTCTGGGTTGACTCCCAGGCTAAGTCTTTTATCGTTTCACACCTGCATCTCAGCCCTGGCTTCTGAACTGGCCCCGTTTGCCTTTGATCCCCTATCTTTTCAATTAATCCTGCAGACCGCTGCCAGATTAATCTCTCTGAAATTGGCCTTTATATCATTCCCTTGGTAGGAATCTATGGTTCTTTCAAATTACCATTCCTTTCAAATCTTACCCCTGCCCCCTGTTATGACATTCAAGGCCCTCTATCTACCATATCTGTTTGAACCTTTCTCTTATTTCTCTGATCCAGTTAAACGTTTTTATTTTTCTATCTCTTTACCATAGTAATTCTAGGATTTATGTTCATGACCACCTCTTGTGTTTAGAAAGGTCTCCACGCCTGTCCAAATTTTATCATTCTTCCAATCACTGGGCTCTTCCTACATCCTTACTTGAAGTTCGGAGTCCTGAGCTAACAGAGTGGGAAAACTGGTAAGTAGGTCAATTCCATTATCTCTGCAGAAACCATTGGTTCAACTAAATCCAGGGAAGATGTGTGGGGAAAGTCACAGATAGATTAGAACCTGGAGCCAGGAAGATGAGTAAATACAGCTTACAGCCAAAGTAAAAAACCCAGAGCAGCTGTCTATAATACAACTTAGAGTCTGGATCTTCAGTTCATTTCAATAAATAATGCTAGAAGGCTGTCTTTGTGTCTCATGCTGGAGATATAGCACTAAACCATGCAGGCATAGTTATAGCCTTTTAAAGACATTTCATAAACAGTAGTGAAATGAGTTCTTATCATGGAGTGTTCAGGAAGAGAAGTGGATGGTTGGAGGTAGGCTTCACCCCAACTCTTTTAAAATATTGCTCTAGAATTCAAACTACATGTCATGTCTATTTAGTTTTTTCTCCTAAAGCATAAGACAAAAATCTTGATCTTTTCTTTTCATGTAATTCTCTACAGTGGTGCTAATCCCAGTCACTGCCTCATTAGGCAAACTACTGGACTATTGGAGAAACTAGAAACCTAGAGATCATTTGTGATACTTTCCCCTTCGCTTTTCCCCCTCCTCACCCTTCCTCTTTTCTTCTTCTTCCTCTTCTTCTCCTTCCTCCTCCTCTTTTTCCTCCACCTCTTTTTACTCTTCCTCCTCCTTTTCTCTCAAGAAGGGTCTCACTATATGGTCTTGGCTATCTTGGAACTCACTATGTAGAACAGACTGGCTTCAAACTTACAGAGATCTGCCTCCAATTTGCCAGTCTTTAGGACCATGTTTTCATAACTCACCTAACCCATGGTGGCTTGTAGCTGCTTGTGTTCTTATGTTAATTTGTGTTCCCAAAACTGCTCACATGTGTATCTGAACATAAGACACTGTGGGATCCTGCACCCAGTTGGTTCTGATGGGTAAATAAAGAAACTAACAGCTAATGGCTGGGCCGGGCAGACAGAGATAAGACTTTTAGGATTCCTGGACTACGGACAGAGAGAGGAGAGGAGGAAGGAATTCCACCAAGCCTGGGAGAAGGAAAAAAAAGATGCCATGCCTTAGAAGGTGCAGGACACAGAGCATAGCCACCATGTAGGAGATGGGGAAGAGCGGCCCCAAGAGGGCTGCCTGACTGGGTCCTGGGCAGCAAAGATGGAATATAGATTTTAGTAAGTAAGAAGGAAGGTGGATCAGCCACATGGAGGTTAGGAAGTGGCCCAGCCATTGAGCTATTTTCGGCATACCAAAATATAAAGGCAGAATGTGTATCTTTCATTCAGGAACCCAGAACACAGGCAGGTAGCAAGGAGTGCCACAGCTTCCAGGATCGATTTGAGTTCATAATTGGGCACATCTACAGTGGCTTCTCTCTTCCCTTTCAACTTCTTCTTCCTCGTGGTTTTCCTCTGACTGAAAGCCCCAAAATCCTAAACCCCACCTATGTCTCTTCTGCCCAGTGATTGGCTATTGACATCTTCATTTACAAATCAGAAGTCACATACAGACTCCAGGTCTTGCCCCCAAACCCTGCACTTAGCATTCTGATAGACAGCAAGACTAAACCTCAACACAGCCACTGATTTGCTCTGTTTCTTGATAGTATAGGTTTTCCTCACCCTCTTAGCAAGCTTTGCGATATGTAGTTTATGCTATCAGGAACTTCCTTTTCTAGCCTTTGTCTACATGACTCCTACCCTGGCAATGGAGGTAAGTTTTTCACACGTAGTCTTCTTATGTGGAGAGAAGTGACTGTTCCCTCATAGGCACAAGGGATCAGATATCAGAAACCCTAACAAGGGCTGGTAGCCTCATATTTTAATAGTATTCTCCTCTCTTCTTCAGTTCACTTATTCCTCTCTGGCAGCATTACAGTTTTCATTCCTTCATGTAATGGTTCACAGTCACATCTCTGTCCTGTCTGTCTGTTTCCAGCAAGCCTGACGCTTCTCTCTGACCAGTGACTACTTCTTGAAGGCAGGGAGGTAAAGAATAAAGGACAAGGATAATGAAATGGGCAGATTTTGGGGTTCTGACAGACTAGAGTTCCCTCAAACACATCTCCATCTTGACTTGGAAGTGAAGCTAAGCCTTGGAAAGGTCAACTGTCTGATAGTTTTGCTTTCTCAGGACAAAGAAAGGTAACACCAAATAATAATGCTAACACCAAACCCATGAGGATGAGGTAGGATGGGGGCAGCATTGGCTTCTCTCGTCACCATGATGACAGGTCTCTTCACTCTCCCCACCCTTTCTCACTTTTTTCATCGTACATCCATCCTATCTATCCGAATGTCGCTCCACTCACAGCTCGCCTTCCCCAAACTGTTACCCGGTTAACTTTTCAGAAGAGTCCGGTCTGCTTTAACAGTTTTGTTTGACTTCTAATTTCCTAAAGCCCACTTTCTCCTTACACTTCTGGTGGAGCCGCTATTAATGTGCTATCATAGTCCCGCAGAAGATCCGGCCTAGGGACCTCTCCCGAGTGGACTTTTTAAAATAAACAATTCGTGTTAGTCGCCATCCGTGAAGACTACGCTCCCATTTTAGCTTCTCCTCTTGCAAATATCATGTAGAAAGAACCTTTCCTCTGAAAACCGCTTCCTCTTCACGTTTAAAACGGGGTGGGTGGGGGGGGGGGGGGGGGGGGGGGGGGGTGGAGAAGCAGGAAAAAAGAAAACCAAACCCAAAACCAAAAGACCTTTTTTCCTTTTTGGTAGGGATTCACTGACTTGCATTTTCTCTCATGAAATGATCCTGGTAGTTCAATAGACAAAGTCTCCGGCCTCTACAGCTTCCCTTCCACATCTACCTCCATCCCAGTACATTGGTGTCTTTGGGGGTAGGGGGGATAAAAACAGTATTTTTTGTTGTGTGAACTCTTGTTTTCTTTAACTATTTTAGTGGAAGGAATAATGTCCCCGGTACTAAAGCCACTTTATTTTTAGCGCCTTTGATTCTATAATATTACCCTCTAGGTTTTCTTGTATTCTTTTCATCTGGTCACACTTCCTTCTCTTTTGTTACTTCCTTCCCATTCTATATCCAGGGTCTGAAACTCAATAGGCTCGCGAGTGTCAATAGAACATGCTGCTGTCCCAGGCTTGTCTGAACTTGGCTCAGAACGGCACCCTGCCCCTTCCTTTTCCCAGACTCATCTAGGGTATTGTCTCTTTAAAAAAAAAAAACTATAAACAGAAAAAAGTTATGAAGAGTCTGGATGAAGTCACTGATAGGTATTTTACATGGTCCTGGGGTAGACATTGTAGCCCTGGAAATGATACGCGTAGGCAGGTCAGGCTCCAGGTAGGAGCCTGGAACTGTAAATTCCTCTTGGGTTTTACACAGACTCTTATACCCTTCAGATGAATATTAGCTAATTAGAAAATAGAGACAATAATAAAGACATGCTTGATTCTTTTTTCATTTCCTACTAGCAGCTCATCTCTGTGATACATATTTTACACAATTAGCTTTGCTAATGAGGATTTGGAATTAAAACCAATGTTTCAAACAATCCTTTGACTACTTGGACCAATATGAATGTATAATTTTCCTCGGTCAGCTTAAACTTCATGTGTAACTTTGAGATATTTGAAATCCATGACTGGCTGTCACAAATGAGGCAGTCTTTACGCATAGATTGATTTCTTAGTTACTAATAAAGGTGGGAGGGGCCGGAGAGTTAGGTTTTGAGTTATCGTCAGATGACTGTAACTCAATCCCTGGCCCTCATAGGTTTACAATGCCGAAAGTTTCCAAGTGAAATACAAATCACTGTGAATTCTGATTACATTGCTATTCCCTTCCAAAAATACGGAAAAGGAAATTAAGTTACATTTGATTACATTACAAAAATTCATTCGCTGTCTGGGCAGTCACTGCCATGTCGGAAGTCAGATGTACATATTGCACAGGGGTATGTTCTGTGCAGCGGCGGGTCTCTGGCCCTTTCGCTTCAGCTGAGCACTTTGTAAGCATCAGGAGGCAGTTAAAAGAACACAAATGTACCTATGCCATTTCATTAGGAACAAACCAGTTTTTGTTTATGGGGAACAAGTGCAGACTTAGAACCCTTGAAACCCAAGAACAATCTGTCTCGTCCTCACGGAAACATTACCAGTTGCAACAGATCAAGTTCTTAAACTTATTCCAAGAAGCCAAACGTAGGTGGGTGGAGCAGAGACTACAAACAGTGGGGTTTGCTGCTTCTCAACCTTTTTAGGTATGTCGATCATTTGGCAGGGTAATAGAACACTGAACACTGTAATTCCTCAAGCATATTTCACATACAGATCATCTAGAGTTTTGCTAAAATAAAGATTCTTACTAAGTAACGTTGAGCTGGGCGCTGAGGTTCTGTGAGTTAAGGCAGTGCTGATGTGGCACTTCCAGGCATCATGTCTGACGGTCTGGGCAGTACGGCACGTGGCCTTTTAACTTTATTGGCCCAAGGTAGAGTGAACAGACAAAGAGGTGAAGTGTTTTCAATTAAACACAAGGCAATGGTTTACTTTTATATTGTGCCTATATCATTAGCTCAAATTGGACTGCAAAGTGTGGATTTTGTTATTTTCCTTCTCAGGCTTGCAAAGAATTCAGAAAGGTTTTCATATCACCTGAGGGAATCCATAACGCCTGCAGAACATGCAACTTCCAAGCTTCTACTTTAAGAAACACTTACGTATATAAGAAAGCTATTAGAAAACACCAGTGCATCGGACTCCTCCTCAGGGCTGTGGTTTGAGAGAGAGGGAATGTCAGTCATAGGCTCTTGTGCTTGAATACTGGGTCCTTAGATGATGGCACTGTTTGGGAAGGCTGTGGAACCTTTAGTGGGTGGAGTTTTGCTGGAAGAAGTTGGTTACTGGGAGTGGGGATTGGGGTTTTTTACTTTGCCTCTGCTTCTTGGTTTCTCTTTGCTTCCCATTATGAATGCAGTGTGACCAGATGCCTCCCGTTCATGTCACCAGGCCCTCCCTGCCATGATGGACTGTACCTGGATTCCCTCAAACTGTAAACCAAAATAAATACGACCTCCCAGCCTCACCCCAGGTTACTTCCTGACAGGTATTAGTCACAGCAACATTCAGAGATTCTGATATGCATTGTTCTGGGCAAGGACTCTCTGGATGATGACTTATCCCCAACATTGAAAAGCATTTCTCGTGGGGAGATATGTGCAATGTCATGTCCAGAGGGCTGCCTCTTAGAGGGTAATATAAAACACAAAGAAGGGGCTGGTAAGATGACTTAGTAGTTAAGAGTACTTTCTGCTTTTGAGGAGGTCATGAGTTCAAATCCCAGCAACCACATGGTGGTTCACAACCATCTGTAATGAGATCTGATGCCCTCATATGGGTGTGTGAAGATAGCTACAGTGTACTTTGGGCCGGAGGGAGCAGAGTCCAAAGAGAGCTAGTGGGCCTGGAGCAAGAGGAAGAAGGGAAGGAGGGAAAACACAAAAAAAGTCTCTCTCCTCTTTCTTTCTCCCTCACACCCCCGTGTGTGTGTGTGTGTGTGTGTGTGTGTGTGTGTGTGTGTGTTTTGGGGTTGGGAAAATGGAATTAATTGAAGACAGTAGGATAATAGAATCGCTATATATTAATGGGGTCAAGTGATAATCTAAGTGTTGACTCAGGTCCAAGAAGAGGTTGTGAGTTGGTAGCGAGACTTCCTAGTACTGGCATAGTGGAGAAGACAGAATCTCACCCCCGCCCCCTGCTCTTATTGATTCCAAAGCAGCACAAAGAGAATGTCCTTGCATTTCAGGTGGACAGTCTGGAATCAGAATGGAGACTGATAAAGAGCGTGAGGACTCTAAGCCCCAAGGCCTTCTGTAAGGTTTTTCACTTTGGAGCTGTTTAATAGAAGTGTGAGAAAGACAATTTACCACGTTCAGCACAGGATAACAGCACTACTTGAATGGAGTTTGCTGTTCCCAAGACCTCTACACTAGGGCAGGGGGCACCTTCAGTTGATGAAGCAGGGTCTGTGGAGTTGGTGGTTAAGTTGTGCATGTCAATCTTTTGCTAGCTCACGTTGACTGAGCTCTGGGCAAAGGGACCATGTGACCATTTACCACATAACCCAGCTGACACAAAGCACTGTGCGCCAGGGGCTGAGAACCTGTCTAGACGCTTCATTTCGGATGTGATGTCATCCCGGAAAATTAACCCTTGACTCTTTTCATAGGGAACGTGTACTCCTGTATTTATAAGGCTTCAGAAAGAAATTCCTTTGTGAACCAGAAACTGGGAGACACCTGGGGAACGGTAAATATCTAGTCGGTCCGAAACTAAATCTGAACACCTTTATCAGAGAGTCACCGCCCAGTTGAAGTGAAGAAAAGGCTCGTGGTTTTCTCTTTCTCAAAGAGTTCTCTTCTGTTTGTGATCTTTCAGCCAATAGGGGATTTCGGTTACAAACTCTTATCCTAGTATCTGCTGACTGCTTTGCAGCTGTTTAAAGTTGCTATTGGGCAGTGTCAGTATCTCAATTTCCATTTAGCCACTAGATCCCCATCCCCCTACGGACCTACTGGAGGCAGTTGGCTTCCCTACGCTTGCTTCCTTCAGGTAAAGCTAGCTCAACAAAAGCAGAGTGACACTGTCCTGTCATTAAGGAGTGGCTGGAAATGCAGCAGCCCCATCCCCAGTCACAAAGAGCCCTTGTGTGCTTGTTTATCTATAGGCTGCTGAAAACCTAGGAAGTCACTTTGTTTGGCTAGAATAAAAAGCTTGAAATGACCTCAAGCACGGATTTTCTTTCATTAAAAAGAAAGATCAAAGAACGAAAGTCTCATCTTCAGATCTCACACCCCCTTCTCCCGTTACCACGGCAGAAAGCATCAAGCAAACCGTACGTAATTATTAACTGATGGATTCCTTACGGAGATCTTTCGGTTAGAGTCTGCAGTACTCGCTCGCTCGCTTGCTTGCTTTGTTCATGCCTTTATCTCTCCCTCATCAGTCAGGACCAGAAAGCAGCGCTTTGTTTGACAGACGAGGACCTCCAGTGTGAGTATAATTAGAGAGCACTGGACACACATGTGTATCAGAAATCATGCAACGTACTGAAGATGGTTTACTAACACAACAGTTGTGCCAGAGACTTGCCAAGTAGTGATTGAGAACAATTACTTCCAACCCAAGCTCCCAAACATCTAGCCGGTATGAACGTTCCTCATGTGGGGAATTACTTATTTGTTTATGTGGGTGCTGGGAGGGAAACTTCTGATGGAAAGGTATGTTCCGCGCAAAAGACATCATCACCATTGTTGTGTGTGTGTGTGTGTGTATGTCTGTGTGTGTCTGTGTGAGGTCTATGAGTTTATGTATATGAGCACTGTGGGACTGTTTGTGATTATCTACGTGTGCAGTGATGGGCAGCTCATGGTTTATGCAGTAGCCACGCACAGGACACATGGTAGATCTTGATTTCCTAATTTGAGGGTCCTTGACAGATAATGCAGAGTTTAAAGCACTCATATTTATTTTGCTAAGTAAAGTTGGGTTACAAAGAAGCTCAGACAGTTTAAAGATGAAACACATTGAAGAACCAAAATATTGGATTGTCCATTCCAATATTCTAGGTAAAAGGGAAGCATCCTTTTTCATTTGAATTCAGAAAAAAAATTTTAACGGGCATATGGACAGGACTATGTAAGTCAATGTTTACTCCTGAGACACCAACATATAGGAAGCTTTTGGCTGAAGATGTAATTAATTAATTACAGATATTTAACTACTCTGCCTGGAATCCTCAACTCTAGGGCTATGACTTCAAGTCCATACAACCCCACCAGCTCACGGATAAAACAGGACGTTTCCTTCTCAAATTGAGATTCGTGATTTGTAGTTTCAGCTGTACTTACAGGGATTGAAGGCTTCTCAAGTTCTGTAATGCTTCCTCCGGAACCTGTCTCAGCTGGTTGTTCTGCAGCATGCTGTCCATGAAAACAACAACAACAACAACAACAACAACAAAAAGAAAGACAGTAAAGAAAATTAACAATGGCTGTCCCTAACACAGCAGTGTCAGATGCTGTCCCAGGTGCCTTAAAAACATCATAGCTTCACGCACACCACGTTTTGTGGGAGGTTAAACTCCTAGGGGGAGTGCAAATAATAAGTAAATCCTACAACCCCCACCCCAATTTATCAATTAAGCCTACATCTCTTGTTCAGTTACCTTCAGATGACAGAACAAGAGCAGGTTATTTTGAGTCCCCAGTGAGTTAATCAGAAAATTCCGTTTCTGTTCAAGATGCTTCAGTGAGAGATATAACCATTAAAGGGTTTCTAGTACCGCAGCATGTAGTTAAGATGGGAAAACTCTCACATGGCTGTTGATGTCTTTTACAAACCCTCCTTATTGAATACTGGGTATATTAACAGTCTAACATGTTCTGAGTAGGGATGTGGGTGCATAACTCCATTTTATCATTTGCACAAGTGCACGAGGATATGACCTGCTTTTGTTAGAGGCGGGGTGCGGCTTTGTCTTTTCCTAACTTCTTTTCTGGGTGTGTTTAAAACAGTCACTAGTTCATATAGCATCCTCAGGCTCCTCTAAGCATATATCTCTGCTTATATTTTTGTCTTTTTTTTTCCCTCTAATTTTTGATCAGCAAGGCTAAATGAGAACAGAGGAGAAAGTCGCAGATGGGAGAGAGAATGGCTTGTCACCTTGTTGGATGGAGGCTAGTGACAATTGATGACCTAATTCTTGGATATTCTTTCTGTTTAAGTGCCCTATGCATAGACAATACACCGCCTACCAAGACTGGATTGTAGGTCAGTGTTGAATGGGAGAATTATG
>JANHMN010000021.1:35108097-35156617 GCA_030674055.1 Rhabdomys pumilio
GCCTACCAAGACTGGATTGTAGGTCAGTGTTGAATGGGAGAATTATGGCTCTCTGTGACATTTCTATGGTTACCTTTGCCCATCACATTTTGGTTTTGGTTTGGTACTGGGAGGTTGGAAGATGGAGCCCTTCCTTGACTAAAGGGCTTACACCACAAAATAAACTTTTGCTGAGGATAGCCTCATTTGACATTTCACTGGGTTAAGTATTTTACAGAACCAAACAACTTATTTATCTTGGGGTCAATGTATTCAAGGGCAATAATCTTAAATATTAGATGTAAGAGATCACATTAAGATTCCATACGTAAGACAGCACCAGCTGCCAAACGCCACTGATATCCATGATATTTTGGCATGATACTCAAGCTGCCTAACGTGGGAATCTTTGGGCTTTTCTTCTAACCTTCAAAACTCTCTTTTAAATGCTGGAGTTTTAATTCATTTGGAGCTACCTCTTCTCCCCAGGTCTTTCCCATCCCTGTGCCTCTGAGCAGTGTCCTGCCAGATAGTTACCATCTTACTTGGAGGGTTAATTCCAAGGTGTACTTCCAGATCCTCTGTGTTTTTCTCTCTGCAGGGAAATCCCTTTTATAGGAAGCCAGGGCTGAGCCCCAGACTGGACTGAATGTTTCATAGCTTTATGGTTGCATAGTCGATCACATCTCTAGATACACTCTGTCCGAGAAGCAGAGGTGGTCTGCATGGCTGTCTAGATCCCAGAATCTGTTTCATTGATCTAGTAGTGATTTCTAGCAATAATTTGTTTAGTGACACTTTGGATGTCACAACCACCAAGCCTTGCTAAATCCCTGATTCAGAAGATTGCAAACATTGGTTAGTTAGGAATGGATAAAAGGAGATTTTATTTTATTTTTATTTTTTATTGGATATTTTACATATTTACTTTTCAAATGTTATCCCCTTTCCTGGTTTCCCCTCTGGAACCCCCATCTGCTCTCCCTCCTCCTGCTTCTATGAGGGTGTTTCCCCATCTACCCACCCACTCCTGCCTCCCTGTCCTGGCATTCCCCTACACTGGGGCATCGAGCCTTCACAGGACCAAGGGCCTCTCCTCCCATTGATGTCTGACAATGCCATTCTCTGCTGTGTATGCAGCTAGAGCCTTGGGTCTCTCTATGTGTACTTTTTGGTTGGTGGTTTAGTTCCTGGGAGCTCTGGGGGGGGGCAGTCTGGTTGGTTGTTGATATTGTTGTTCTTCCTATGGGGTTGCAAACCCCTTCAGCTCTAAAAGGAGATTTTTAATGACAAATCCTTCCTTTCTTCATAGGAATGGGCCCAGAAGCAATCATGTGGTACTGATGGGAAGCTGAAAGGCTCCAGGACCCAGGTTTGCTCTTATTATAACAACTCTGAGGAATTATCCAGGATCCTGATGAGAATTGTATTAATCCTTCTGAGAATGTCTCTTCCCATGACATGACGACCTTCCAACATATAAAGTCTGGACACTAACAACCCTTTAAAGGTTCCACTGTCTCAGCATTACCCCACTAGGACCAAATCTCTAGTACATGAACTTTTTGGGGGACCAACTTGAACCATCTCCAAACTATAGCTTCTGAAACTCATTTTAAAAACCAGTTTAGGCCAACACTGTCTGGAGTGTTCAGGCAAAATGCAACACAAAAAGGAGCAAGGATATGTGCAGAACCATTCTGGGCACATGAAACCTGCTTGCTGGCAGAGACCCATATCAGACATAGACATCTTGTTTGCTATGTGCCCAATGGATATTCTATAAATAACCTTGAAACCGTGGGTTCACACCATACAAAATAAGACAGTGGTGATATCTAAGGTGTCTGTGTTTTCTCATTTCACAAATGTTTACTAAGTGTATATTGTGATTCAGGTACTTTTCAGAGAACTGGGATATACCAACAACCAAGAAATGTACCATCTTTAATTTACGGGACTTGTAGTATATTATGAGAAGCTTTCAATGGGAAGATGGTGCAATTATTATACATAGTAAAATTAGGAGAAGTAAATAGTGTTGTGGTTGAAAAAATCATGTATAAAACTTGGGCAATTCTGACTTAGTTAAAAACAGGAATTTAAAATTATATTTCTATATAATTTGATGTAATACATATTTAATATTATATACTCCATTGGTATTAGATACTTGTATTTCAAATAAAACATACTGGATTAAGATACACTTTTATACACATATACAAACACTAGCTCACATACTAAATATGTGAGTTGAAGTAGTTGATTATAGTATAATTTATTTTTTATTGTTTTTAATTTTTATTTATTTTTAATTAATTGTTCATGAATGTGTGCTCGTCTATATGTTTAAGAGCTGACAAGAGACTGTGGAAGTCAGAAGGGGGAGTTTGATTCCTTGGAACTGGAGTTATAGATGGTTGTGAACTGCCATGTGGGTGCTGACATTCAATTCTGGGTCTTCTTTAAGAGCAGCCAGGGCTCTTAACCACTGGACTGTCTCTCCAGACCGTACACTATAATTTAACATCATTCAAATATCTTACTGTATATAAACAGACATGAGAAAATCATTTTAGTCTTCTCATTTAAATTTGAACTTCCTGATGCATTTTGAATGGTTCAAATATCTTGCTGGGTTCTCTGAGATGTAGGTTTATTTTGTACCTGGTGCTAACACATAAAATAAGTTAGCATTAGGGTTGGCAATACAGCCTACAATATTTCTGTTTATAGTACTAATAATGACCCAAATAGAAGGGAAGCCAAACCCAGTAATCTAAGAGGAACAATGATTCTGCTATAAAATTCATTTTTAACAAAATATTAAATGTAATTAAGCTTTTAAAAACCTACATATATCTTGGACAACTGAAGCAATTTTCATTAAGCATAAATAAATCTAGTGCTTTTCGGGAGTTAACTTTTATCTCGTCGAAAAAGAAATAAAATCAAGATATTGTTTTGTGGATAAAATTTAAATGACTTGAAACTTTACTACTTTATCTACTTAGATGCTCCAAACCAGAAGGCACTGAAACAGAATTTGGCTGTGAGTAGTAAGTAGCAGAAGAAGAAAGTATTTGTGCTGGACAGTTTTTGGTGAAGTTGACATAAAGCGTCAAGTTAGAGGACAGAACTTCAATTAAGATTCCTTTACAAGATCAGGCTGTAAACAAGCCCATAAGCCATTTTCTTAATAAGTGACTGATGTGGGAGGTCTAGCTTATTGTGGGTGGTGCCATCCCTGGGCTGGTGGTTCTGGGCGCTAGAAGAAAGCAGACTGAGCAAGCCAGGAGGAGCAAGCCAGTAAGCAGCACCCTTCCATGGCTTGGGCATCAGCTTCTGCTTCCAGGTTTCTGCCAAGTTTGAGTTCTTGCTTTGACTTCCCTCAAAGGACTGTGATTAGGGATATGTAAGCCAAATAAAAACTTTCCTCCCCAAGTTGCTTTTGGTCTTGGTGTCTCAATACAGCAATAATAGCCCAGACTAAGATAGTATTCAATAGTATTCAATTTCATGACAACAAATTTGGAAGTTGGACAATGGATGTGCAGAAAATTTATATATAAACACATTGAAAACTTCCTCTCTTCTGCTCTCCATCTCTCTCCCTTAGATAGAACCCAGGGCTTTGGGAATAGTTGTCAAATGTACCACCAAGCTACAGCCCTAATCCAACATTTCTTAGTGAACAGCTGTCCACTTTGCTAGGGTGTGCACCAGGTTTTCTACTTACCCACCCAAACTTAGTGTGTTTGAGTGGGTCCTTACTTGATATATCCTAAAGAAGCAAATTTCAAGGAAATTTGAAGCTGTGATCTCATGCTCCTATCATAGTGAGTTATTCAATTAGTGACAAAAGTCTTTAGGGACATGCTCCCTAACTGCATGACATAGAGAAAGAAAGACATTCTTGCACACATGAGTAGGTAAGGTAGTTATTTAGAGGCAAGCAACTTTAGACATAATGTTAGCGAAGAAGAGAGGAACTGTCACACACAGATTATAGCCAAGTATGACATGGTTTTATGACATCAGCGAAGGCAGAGAAGGACTTAAATGAGTCAACTCAAAGATCTAAATTGCACCCGATATTTGTACATTAATTAGCAGTCATGTGACATGAAAATCAAGACCATCTTTAAACGATAACACTTGGTTTACTTACAGGACTTTGAGACTGTGAAGGCCTGTGAATGCTCCCTTGGGAATGTGTGTCAAAGCATTTCCAGCAAGGCGTCTGTGAGTTTCAGTGGTGAGGAGAGAGAGAGAGAGAGAGAGAGAGAGAGAGAGAGAGAGAGAGAGAGAGAGAGTGAGTCAGCAGTTTTCTTCAAGGGCAAATCATTTCACTGTTAAAAAATGCAACACAACTATGTTCAAGTCTCACAGGCAACTGTAAAGAACTTTGTTTTTCTATATTTTGCAAACACTTGAAATTTCCAAAGAAATGTTGGCAGAAGAAGTGTCTAAGAAAAAAATGAAATAAATTATTTTCCAACAAGTCCTTTAACAGCTTGTAATGCATATGTATCTATTCCTGCCTTTAAGTTTTTAAACAAAAACATAGCTTCATAATAATTTGAAACACACCTGTGATGTCAAAATGTGACTTACATATGTTTTACAACCACCGTTTACAATAAGAATATTTTCACTGTAATTAGACCAGGATATATTAATTTTTTTTAATATTGTGAAATAAGAATGTGTATTATCACAGCCAGTTTGTTCCTAAACCACAAGATAGAGAACCTTAATTTAACTTGCCTTCATTGAATAATACTCTAAATTTGGAAACAGAGAGTGTAGAGCAGGATAGATGACTTAATGGCAAATTAATCTTTTCCTAGTGACATTTGAAAAGTTACCTTTATAATAGTTTCATTGAGAAAATATGCAAAATGGCTAATGAAGTATCTAGTTCCAATATTTGGTTCTGTACTGAGTTAGCAGCCACTTGGAAGCCATAGCCCGGGATGGTATGTATCCCGGTGGTATGTATTTGGTATGTATGTATTTGGTGGTACTATCGAGCAGGAAACCCTAGACTAATGTGACCCAGAAGAGCACAGAATTTGTTGAGAATCTCACCACACGCTCAGGCCAGAACACCTGTAGTTCAAGACAGCTCTATCATGTAGCAATGAAGATGTATGCTGGGGGAAAGGTAGAGTTCATTCACTTGAGTAGAGTGTTTTGTTTTGTTTTGTTTTGTTTTTCCTGAAGGGTTTGATGGTCTCAACTACATCCTCTTGATATTATATCCAAAAGGAGAGAATCCATCATGGAAAATTAGTGTCATGACTGAAAGAAGCCAGTCACTGTATGACTGTAAATATTCACCCACTTGCTAGCCCATTCAGCGGACACTCAACCACACATGGATATTTAAACAAATAATGCAATTATCTTACGACTAGAACTACATGGTATTTGTTTTAAAAGTACTTGAGGGGTTGGAGAGATTGCTCAGAGGTTAAGTCACCTGCTGCTTTTCTAGAGGACCTGAGTTCAGTTACCTAGTCCCAACATGGAGTGCCTCACGATACCCTTAGTATCAGCTGCAGGAGATCTGCCATGCTCTCTGGTCTCCTCTAGCACTTGCACACATGTGGCAAACACACACAGACACACACAGACACACACACAGCATTCGAAGCCAAGTGTGATGGTTCAGGTATGCAATACTAGTGTTTTGGAGGCAGAGGCAGGAAGATCTCAAGTTTGAAGCCTGTCTGGACTATAATCAAAACTCTGTCTCAAACTCACAACCAACAAAACAGAAATAATAACACCAGTAAGCATTTGTCTCAAATTACTACACCACAATATTTGTAATCCTGGTTTTTACAAGGAATTTAATAACAAGGAGGGGCCTGGGTTTCTCAAAGAAACGTTGCCTATATTCTTGTGTGTGTACTCATTTGCTCTGAACTGTTAAGTCAGTAGAAATTCCTGTGCTCCTCTGTATCACTAACAATATGAAACGCTTAGGCACAATGCCAGCTCAGGTCCCTTCCAGGCCCATGACTTCACTATTGTGCCTTGTGGAGGTCTGTGCCGACTCTTTCCTCCTGGGACAAATAGAATCTGGGAGACTGAGCTTGCAATCCGTGTTCCTCCCATGTTCCTCACGGGCCAAGAAAGTGCTTTTCAAACAGCAACAACAGGTAGGATCTCATTCTGAAATTGATAATTAAAATCTGGAATAATAAACGAGAATGGTTTGGATGATTGCTTTGTACCAAATTCATCTGTGAAAAAGGACTAAGGAAGAAATATTTGTTTTTAAATATATACAGTGAATGAAAGAGTTGGGATCCACTAACTTCACCATGGCAGGTCTTCAGAAAATACATGTTAATCATATGTAATTCTGCTTCATATTTGACCAAGGCGATTCCAGAGGGCTTAAAATTGCCCCATAAATCTGTTTTATAAGAAACCTTGTGATCTTCTGCCCTGCCCCCCAATTCAGTTTCTCCCTGTTCCCAGTCACTCTGTGTTTGTTGACAATCTTTGTATGGTCGCTTCTGGTTAAATTAGTAAATTAATTAAAGAATTCTTGTCAGTTTTTATACCTGAAAGAAATAAGGCCCCAGCTTCTTCCACAAATCTCTTTATTCTGAAGCTGACCTAGCCCAGGAGGCTAGCCATCTCTTCTGCTTCATCCAGACCAGGGGTTCTCAACCTTCTGAATACTGTGACCCTTTAATACAATTCCGTGTTGTGGTGACCCCCAGTCATTAAATTATTTTTGTTCCCACTTTGTAACTGTAAGTCTGCTACTGTTATGAATTGTAATGTAAATATCTGATATGCAGGATATTTGCTATGTGACTCTGTGAGAGGATCATCTGACCCCCCAAAGGGGTCACAACCCACAGACTGAGAATCACTGACCTAGTATTGTCTTCTTCTGCTCACTTCTAGTCTTTCAAAGCACCCTCATTTCTGAGATTTCTAGTTTCTATACCCTAAACTCCTTTGACAGCAGTTTGCAACCAGATGGTGGGTTATAGGGTCTGTGCTTTGTATTCTTCCTGACATATAATGCACAACCTAGGGCTTGCCCTTTGAACCTAGTCTAGGGCCATCCAGAAGTGCTGGAGGCATGGTGAATTGCCCAAATAGCATTTAGCTAATAGTTAAAATAAAGACCAATAACTGTCCCCCAGTACGGATCACTCCCTTTTTCAAGGGTAATTTCCCCTATGTAGGGTTAAGAGTTTACAAAGGCACATGGATACTCATCTAGAGCTCCATTTTGTAGCCTCCCCCCAGCCCCATCTTCCTGAGGTTAGATGACTAAGTCAGACTATATATAAATGCTACATGCAGCTTCTCTGTCACCTCCTAAAAGGAGGTTGCTTGTTCCCAACTTCCCCAGTCTTGCCTGTCCTGCAGAGATGACTGGTGAAACACCTTCACTAATTCTGATTCGAAGAACATTCCATCAAAGGTGAAATCAGAAGAGTGGAGAGGGCTGAGGAGATGGCTCAGTGTGAAAAACGCTCGATGTCCAAGTGTGAGAGCCTGAACTGAATCCCCAGAAGCAACTCAAAGGCAAGTGCAGGAGTGCTTACCTACTATGCTGGTGCTCCAGCAGAGTGCAGGAGTGCTCACCTGCTATGCTGGTACTCCAGCAGAGTGTAGGAGTGCTCACCTACTATGCTGGTGCTCTAGCAGAGTGCAGGAGTGCTCACCTGCTATGCTGGTGCTCCAGTAGTAGCTGAGAGGAAGAAACAAGAGACTCCCACAGAGCTTCACTTGGTTAAGTATTGGGTAATATTATACAGTGGTTAAGAGCACTGAGTGCTCTGTCAGAGGTCCTGAGTTCAATTCCCAGCAACCACATGGTAGCTCACAACCATCTGTAATGTGATCTGATGCCCTCTTCTGGTGTTTCTGAAGACAGCTACAGTGTATTCATATACATTAAATAAATAAATAAATAAATAAATAAATAAATAAATCTTTTAAAAAGTATTAAATAACAAAGAGACTACGACTCAAACAATAGGACACCAGAGATTGTTCCCCGAGTGTCACATGCAAGCAGTGGTACACGCATGTGCCCATACTCACACCCCCCCCAAAGGAATGCACCCTCCCCCAAAGGAGCTAAGTGACTTGGGTCCCCAGATAACGTTGTGGAGTTGTGGATCCAAACTGTCCCACAGCCTTGCGGACTCTTTCGGATGACTAACTGGATCAATATAAACCTGGGTTATCTTCTGCAAACAAGTGGATGATTGAAGGCTTATTTAGCTGGCAAGGAAGTATCACACCTGCCCGAATGCTGGCCTCAAGGAATCATGTTTACAAAGCTGTTCCAATTGTCCACACTCGCTGTCTTTGCTTCTGCTGCCTTTTATCTTTGTACTGTTAACCTGCAGTTGGCACACCTGAGCTATCACCGTGTTGCCAGCTTCTGTGCTCTTAACAGCCATTTGGAGTTGAGCAGAAATGCACGTTATCATTTGTTCATAGCTTGTATCCAGCGAGCATTCTGTTGAGCCCCTGTACAGGGACTGCTTTGGTGGTAGAGTAGTGAATATGAGATTCATTGAGCTTACATTCTAACCCGAGGAGATTGCCACTGGGCCCAAAGGTAAGCAAACAGCATAACATGAAAAATTCTCCGAGAAAAGAATAACAAAGGTAAAGAGATGAAGAATAGTGGTCGCGGAGGGTGATTATTTTAGATGCACTGGTATAGCAGAGCCTTTCTGCTGCGAGGACATTTCAACAGAGGTCTGAGCCATACTGTGAAGGGCAGAGTAGAGGGGCGTACATGTGGTGTGGTCTAGATGCTTCTACAGGGTAAGTATGGAGAATGGCCAACGAGGAGAACATCAGGGATTGGGGCCAGAAGCTGTCCAGGGCTGGTGCTTAAATGGATTAGGAGGACCTCATACAGTCAGCTAGAGTCAATGGATCCTTCTTATAGGGATATCTTAAAGGGCCAAGAGCAAAAGCACTTAGGGTATTTAGATGGGAGATCCGGTGAAGTGAAAACTAGAGGAACAGTGGAGGTACCAGATCCTCGTGTAGAAAAAGAAACAATCTACACCGTTACCATGTGCACCAGAGTCAAGGAGTACTATATTTGGTTAAAAAGGAAAAGAAACATTCTGTAGTCCTGAGTGTATAATGCGCTGCCCACCTGAATTTGACTAGTGATACAAAGTACAATACGCAATTGTGAATAAGAGCATGCATACTCTATATAAGGAATTGTACCTGACATTGAAGAGTTGCTTATTGAATTAAGATACTCAGGGTTGGCCACTACAGATGGCTTCACTGACCATGCTGGACTCACTAGCAACTGTCACTTCAGTTAGAATGCCACTCTCTCCATTCACAGTCATGTCTAAAATTCAGTTGTGAATTTAGAAGATAGTTTTCAGCTTTGTGCTTACTAAACTCTGCTAATATATTACTATTGGATGGGCAGATGGATTTTGGGACATTGACTTTGGAAATTATTAAAAAAAAAAAAACTTTTAAAAGTTTGTATTCTAAGCCAGTGACAAACTCTTGGACCAACAATGGTGACCTGCCTGCACGGTGCCCTTGTGCAACAGTGGCACAAAAGTTGTGGGTGTAACCAACCACTATCTGGTTGTATTTAAGGTCCACCCCGTGAGACAGAACTCATGCCGGACGCTGGTCAGGTGGTTAAGAACCTAACACAAGATAGCTCATGGACCCAGGAGAAAACCAAATACTATTAGTCTGATGAAGGGACACAACAATAAAATGAGCCCTAATGACACTCTGCTATACTCAAAGGTCAGTATCTCACTTAGTCAGCATCAGAGAGGTGTTTCCTGCTTGTCAGTGGGAACAAATACATAGACCTACAACTGGACAATGTGGAGAGAGAGAGAGAGAGAGAGAGAGAGAGAGAGAGAGAGCTGAAACACTCGGTCCTCAATGGAAGGGAAGACACCAATGAAACAAGGTCTGCTAAACACAGAAGAATTGGCCTACATATGAACTCACAAGATACTGAGGCAGCATGCCCAGAGCCAGCACAGGTCTAAGTCAGATGGGGACCCAACACTGGGAGGTGAATTGACCATGAGTCCCTACCCCTAACCCAGAAGTTATCTCCAACTGACATCTTCTTACAAAAACCATTAATTCTCACCCTAGAGTATGTTAATGTACAATTAAAGGAGACCTGTACTCAGCTTTAGACGGTCAACACAAAATGAACTCGGTGGTATGTTTGGAGATGCTTTATCTCATAATGTTTTCTTTGGGCACCTAAAAAAAAAAACCATACTTTTTCTTGCTTATCTATTAGGGTTTATTTTGTTTCTTTTCATTTGTTTGTTTTTCCTGTTTTTTGAAGAGAGAGAAAGAAGGCGTGGAGTTGGATGGTGGGTGGGCGTAGCCCCTCTGGTTCTTACACTCTTTCTACCGGTTCTTCTTCGTTCCCTGAGCCCTGGGATGGGGAGAGGTTTGAGATCTGGGAGGAGATGAGGTAGGGGAAACCAATGTCAGATTATACTGTATTTAAAATACATATATTAAGGCTGGAGAGATGGCTCAGCGGTTAGGAGCACTGAGTGCTCTTCCAGAGGTCCTGAGATCAATTCCCAGCAACCACATGGTGGCTCACACCATCTGTAATGGGATCTGATGCCCTCTTCTGGTGTGTCTGAAGACAGCTACAGTGGACTCACATACATAAAAATAAATAAATCTTTAAAAAGTTATATTCTAGTCAGCTTAATTCATTAGGGTAAACATCTTTGGCTTATGGTTCCTGCAACTTGCTTCACACTATTTACTTATTTTTCTTATTCTCTGCAGAGAGGCTTCAAATGCCTCGGAGTCTGCAGGAAGAACTGTTCTGTGAGCCACTGACCCGTTAGCAGGGCAGTCTGCTCCAAAACAAAGGGATTTATGTTGTGCCAGTAGCTGTTTTGTGGGCTAGGACGAAGGCAGGTCTGTCCCACTGACAATAACAACAACCTAAGGAAATAATTCTTTTTTAATTTCTTTATCATATGGGGGTGATTCATATAACTTTAAAATTTAAATACCTCTAAACTACAGGGGAGAGGAACCCTCCTCAGACTTTCAAATGTGTACCCAGTATGTAAACAGTAAGAGCCACATACAAATCTTTCCTTCCCTGTCATGATTTGGACTAATATTTCAATCCTGGAGACCTAAATACCACTTGGCTGAATGCTGTTCTTTAAAACTCTGTTCCTGCCGGGCAGTGGTGGCACATGCCTTTAATCCCAGCACTTGGGAGGCAGAGGCAGGTGGATTTCTGAGTTCGAGGCCAGCCTGGTCTACAGAGTGAGTTCCAGGACAGCCAGGACTACACAGAGAAACCCTGTCTTGAACCCCCCACCCCCAAAATAAAAAAACACCTCTGTTCCTAAAAATCACTATTTTATAAAAACATCTCTTTCATCATTTCTGTTTCTAAAGTAAGATAGAAGTTAAAAATTTCATATCTTTTATTATAATATAAACATTATCCTGAATGACACTGCACCATGTATGAAACGCACTATTTCAACATCATTTGTTTTCTTTATATAACTTCCACAGGAAGAGAAAAAAGAACATTAAATTGCAAACGACTGTTGGTGCACCTCTCCTCCTCCAAACAGAGATGATTCGCTACTGTAATAATCACCTAAAACATCTTTCAGAATGTATAAATATCATGGAGTCTCTAAAGTAAGTTGAAAATTTAAAGTAATATGGACTCTTTTGGTGGCGAGCAGTCTGTGCTTTATTTTATAAAAGGAAAGTCTGATATTTTTTTCTGCCCTGTACTTTGCCTTAGAAAGACAGGGAATGTTCTGAATATCCCATGGGCTGGGTTCTGAGGGTGGAAGGGATATTGGACTATGGGTCTCTGCTTGAGTCTCTCTTGGAAATGTCTGCTGTGAGCCACTGCTAGGGACGGGCCTACAAACCAAACACGGTGTTTTTAGATCTAAGCAAGGAACACGATTGGCTGGCTCTCCCATGAACTTCACGACTTCTAATTTAGTCAGGTTGTTTTCCTTTCCCTTTTCGGTTGTTTTTCTTCTCATTAACTTTGGTGAAAACATTTTTTATTTGAAAATCACTTTGCTTCTTTGACTTCATTTCCCTTACTAAGGGGGGAAAAGAAAAGGAAAAGAAAATGGCATTCTTCCGTGAGGGTCTTTTTAAGTGAGGTTCTCTCTTGGAAGGTAGTCCTGCCTGGCTTGGAATTTTGGATGTAGACCCATTATATTCTGGTGTTTTCTGTGAGGCATGGAAGCTGTACACCAGAGGGGCCACTCAAGCAATCAGAGGGGAATGGAGCTGATATGACAATTCTTGAGATTTAATAGGAAGACTAAAAAAAGTTCCGCTGGTTCACAGAAATTAATTTTCCAACTTTAAAAGCCTATGAGACCTAGAGGGCACAGAATCTTATGAATAAATGCCACTTTGCTCTAGAAATTTGAAGAGTGCTGACATCAGGGTTAAGTAGTTTTCCCATCCTGACGATCTGGGTGATATGTAACTATCTCCAATATTATGGTGCCATTTCCTTCTTTCTGATTTTTTTCTCTACTGAAGGTACTGGTTCTTTACTGCTTCCGCTTTTATTTGTGTTCTTCCAGGATGTAGTTTACCTGAGTAATTCCCGTCAAAGTATCATTTAAGTGTGAAATTTCTGCAGGTGCTTCTGGGAGTGTCTTTGATCACATTTGCTGCAGGCAACTCAGTCATCTTACTTATAAGGATGCCAACACTGTCTCAACTGATTTTCTTACCAGGAAAGAAAGAACAGCATGCCTTTCCTAGTGTGTCTTAATACATCAAGATACTTAAAAGCTGTGACAGCCAGTCCATCACTTCCCTCGGCTCAATTAGCTAAGCACATTAACTTGGTCAAAACCAGCCAAAAGGTTCCCAAAGTCAGCCAAAAAAGTCTGAGGAACATATATTCGTGAACTGTGGGTTCACTTTCAGTATTAGGTGAGACGAAGAATATTCAGATTTTGGGGTTCGTGGGTTAAGCATTGTTGAAGCCTAAAATCTCTGGACTGAATAAATTAAATCTTTCAGAAGAACCAGGAGATCTTTAATGAGCACAACGATCCATTTTTTTTTTTTTAATCACAGCCTAATAAGGCTCAGTTTCAAGTCCTCTGTGAAATCTGCCTTAGTGACCTCAATCCACAGATAGATTCCACACAGTACTTCCTGTGAAGCTTCGTTTTTTGCCCTTCGGTGTGTGGTCTGATTATTGACTCTTAGGGTCACGAATCATATTGCCTGCACAGAACTGGGAACCCAAAGATATTTATTATCAGCCAGTCAATCAAGTTATCAACCAGTCAAGATCATTGACCGTGTTTCTAAATATAACTGACTATAGTTACTTTCTGGTTGGCACCATGATTCTGAGAGGGTTAGCTATTATGTAGCCAGATTAGAAACAATCAAAGAACATTCCCTTTGTATTACAGACCAGTTGGAAATTCAGAAATTTGGAGTCCTTTCAGTAAGCTGTTGTACAGTGTGCTATGGACTAATAAATAGAAACAACTTTTTATCAATTTTTTTTTACTAAGCAATTCATAAATGTTATTCATGGAGCTGTTTAATTATTATAATTAGACAAAAGACACCATGTCTCTTCTTTCCTAGGTGGTAAAGTGGACTTAAGAGACATTTAGATAATGCCAATGCTGGTCAAAAACAGGCCAGGCAGAAGACAGGGCTTCCTGGGGATGTGGTTATGGGTTATTCTGGTTCTGAACACACCGGATTTCAGAGTACTGAGAGGACAGTAAGTGGAGGTGGCATTTAAATATGGCCTAGTTGAGAGTCATCATAGTGTTACGGAATCTAAGTAGAATCCTTATCACCTGGGAATTTCTCCTCTTACCCTCTGTCTGTCTGAAGAACATCTGTGAAGGGGCCCAGAAATGTGTGAGGAACTCCAGCAAATTCTGACATCACCAGAGACACCAACTGACAGACTGACCAACTGAACGTAATGGTCTCCAAGCAGTATCATCCATAGAGCACACTACAGGCGATTTCCTGAGCTCAAGCTCCAGAGTTTCTGACTTACTAGCTGGGGGAGGGCACACGACTTTGCATTTCCCAAAGCACAAAAAAATAAATTTCGATGGAGGATAAATAGCGAGATTGTTCAAATGCCGCTGCTGTCCAGGGAGCCCTTACCACGCACCTTACTGAAAACCTGTCAGTCAAAACCAAAACAACAACAACAACAACAACAACAACAACAACAAAATCTGGCCGAGATATTTGAATGTCATCTGTACATAAGAAATATTCTTGGATTTTTACCTACCCTAATTAACGGTTTCCTTTTTTTTTTTTGGTTTTTTTTTTTTGTTTTTTGTTTTTTGTTTTTTTGTTTTTTTGTTTTTTCAAGACAGGGTTTCTCTATGTAGCCCTGGCTGTCCTGGAACTCACTCTGTAGACCAGGCTGGCTTCGAACTCAGATATCCCTCAGATATCCGTCTGCCTCTGCCTCCCAAGTGCTGGGATTAAAGGCGTGTGCCACCACAGCCCTGCAATTAATGGTTTCCTAATGAGTCTTTGTGCTTCCTTAATTCTTTAGTCTGTTTTTTTTTTTTTCAAACAGAAATCAGATACGTCTTTTTAAAAAGTCTTATTGATTTACTAGCTGCATGAAAGTGTTCCTCCGATGGCTTCCCATCACTCCTACTGAATTCCATACTTGG
Source organism: Rhabdomys pumilio (assembly GCA_030674055.1). Lineage (NCBI taxonomy): Eukaryota > Metazoa > Chordata > Mammalia > Rodentia > Muridae > Rhabdomys > Rhabdomys pumilio. Next base: position 35,122,833 of record JANHMN010000021.1, read on the forward strand.
CCTGACAGAGCCCTCAGGCTTTGGCCTTTGCTCCTTCACCCTCACACCTTAAATGATGCTCTCTGTCCGTTTACTTCCACAAACGCCTCACACTCTCTGCTACCTCAGGGTCTCTGCTTTCATTGCTCTTCACCCTGAAGTGCTCCATCTTAGCTGTAGGACCAGCTTCCCCCCAGCTCTCGATCAGAGCTTTCCCCTTTTAGATTTATTTATTGTTTTTAAAATTAAAATTTAATGGTATTATTTCCAGATTCTCTTTCCTCTTACCAGTGCCTCTCATATATCCCCACTTCCCTCTCAAATTCATGGCCTCTCTACTGGCTGGTTTTGGGTGTCAACTTGACACAATCTGGAGTTATCACAGAGGAAAGTCTCCCTTGAGAAAAATGCCTCCATGAGATCCAGCTCTAAGGCATTTTCTCCATTAATGATCAAGGGTGGGAGGGCCCATTGTGGGTGGTGCTATCCCTGGGCTGGTAGGATTTCTTTTGGGTTCTAAAAGAAAGCAAGCCAGTAAGTAACATCCCTCCATGGCCTCTGCATCAGCTCCTGCTTCCTGACCTGCTTGAGTTCCAGTTCTGACTTCCTTTGGTGATGAACAGCAATGTGGAAGTGTAAGCTGAATAAACCCTTTCCTCCCCAGTTTGCTTCTTGGTCATAATATTTGTGCAGGAATAGAAACCCTGACTGAGACAGCCTCGTTCTCTGAGTTGCTACTATTATGTATATATTCCCAGAGATGTATACATCCCTGTTGAGTTCAGCGTTGCTCATGGATATGTGTATGATGTCAGGGATGGCCACTTGGTATTAGATGACAATTAAGGGACTCAGCCCTGTTGATGATCCGCCTGCTCTCAGTAGTCTTTAGTTGCCTGTAGTGCTTTTCCTTGAGGTAGGGCCCCATGAGATTTCTCTTTCTATGTATTTTTATTTTTTACGTGTGAGTGCTTTGCCTGCGTGTATCTAAGTGCACAATGTGCATGCAGAGCCCATGGGGGGCCACAAGAAGGTGCCAGATCACCTGGAACTGGAGTCAAAGGTAGAAGTTCTTTATGTGGGTACTGGCAACCAAACCCAAGTCCTCTCCACATATTGAATGATGGACATAAAAAATACTAAGAAAAAAAATGATAAAATTATGTGGAGAAATTGGGTGGGCTTTTATATTTCATAGGACTGGCGGAAGAAGGCAAGTTACAGGGATACAGAAAAAGAGACAGAAAAAAAAAAAACTTTAAAAAAGTGTTCTAGCCAGGCAATGGTGGTGCACACCTTTAATCCCAGCACTTGGGAGACAGAGGCAGGCAGATTTCTGAGTTTGAGGCCAGCCTGGTCTACAGAGTGAGTTCCAGGACAGCCAGGGCTACACAGAGAAACCCTGTCTTGAAAAACCAAAAAAAAAAAAGTGTTCTAATTGGCAACAAGATTCACACAATGTATGATACCTAAGGATGAGTATCTAGCCAGGTGTGTTTTTATTTGGAAGAGAACCAAAATCATTGGCATGAAATCATACTGGAAGTTCTAGCTGGTAGAACTGAAAAACAATTGTCAGTTTTATGTAAATAAGAGACTAAAGACACGCTAAGGCCTAAGAGGCATGACGACTGTTCATGGGCACGACAGTGTTTTCACTTGACAAGCAAACCTGTGCTATAGTCTACTATGGTTCTACCTTAAAGAAAAATCTCAAAACAGGCCGGATGGGTCTCACCGTTTCCAGTCATGTGGTGAGGGAGTAAAAATAGCAAGCATGGATTAGGCTTCAGAATGTTTGGTGGCATCTCTCATTTCAAATTTCATTGGTAATGATAGATATCTACTATTTATGTAGAGATTCTTCAAAGCCAACCATAATACGAGTAAACTGTTCCAAGGAACATGGTAACTTAAAAGCAGACCTCCCTAGAGCCTCTCATGTTTCTTTGTGAGTCGACAATTTGATTCCAATAGCACTAAAATCTGGGAAGATTTTTAAGATGCAAGCTGGAAATAAAGACTTGGGAATATTTAAAATGGAAACAACTGCCTGGTCTAATCAGAATTCCAATCTAAGTTTACTCTAACTTGGAGATGCCAGCAACAGACACCATCTGCCATTAGCTCCTGAACTCTGAGCCACACTTGGAAAGCCAAAGGCAGAATCTTTTGTTTGCCCACAAAGGAAGAACATGAAGTCCTTAACAGAGTGAATGGAGCTGGAAGAAGAAACGTTGGTGTCGAACTCAGCAGCAATTGTTCAAGATGTCAAAATTTGGTAAAGTGCTATCTGGCATTATTGGCTTTATCTATTACAGCACCAACCAGCTTTCCCCCCACAGATCCCACATTCCTGGGTTTCCTGCAAAGTCAGGCTCACAAAACAGGACAGGAAGTACTTTAGAGGTGTTTGTGTTTCATGACAACTCAAAAGGTAAGTTGAGGATTGCCCAAACCCTTTCAAATCCCCATTTGGTTCTTGGACACATCCTGGAGGACAAGTGGGGTGGCTTTCACTACTTATAACCCAAGGCCCCGCAAAGTTCAATGCCAGTAACTGTCACATCCAGATCAGGGGTCCCTGGGCTTCTGGATGTGGGCACTGTGCACGTCTCTCAGGGAAATAGACTCTATACATTAAGAAAAAGGCTCTCCATTTCTTTACCTCTTTTTAGTGCTAGCAAATCACCCTGAGCACAATGATTGGCCTGTGTTTCCCCGGTCACTAGAATAAATTAACAAATGAAGGAATGAATGTGCTAAACTCAAAACCGCCTGACTATCCGTGGATGTCAAGAACAAAAGAGAGGGAGATCATTCTCCATGATAGCATTTATTTGAGCGACACGTGACCTGGAGACACACTTAAAAAATTAATTTCCTGAATATCCTTACAATTATGTCCGTACAATATTTTCAACTATGGTGTCTTTGTTAAGCTTAAATGATGGGTGAATTGTGAACCATAGCTGCCTACACTGCTGTCTATAACACTATGAAATAGATTATATGTAGATGTAGATATATATGATGTATATGTATATTTGTATATATATTTCACATGAAGTCTACAACAAATGAAGTTAACCAATGTTAATGTACAATGTTAATGTACTCGAAATGATGTACTTGGTAGTTAGATCAAAGGACGGTGACTTGGATTCATTAACAGTGATTTTTAAGACTGTTGAAATGGGTTTTGTTGTTGATACTATATACAGCCATCTATTTGGCTATAAGGGGACGACATTCAGCTGGGTAAACTAAGTGAAACGCGACTATCTTGTCAATAGCTCCTTCAATGTCACAATGTCACACACAGACAGATTTCTAAATTGCCCATGTCAGCCAGCATGGACAGCAATTTGCTTGCTCAAGGAGAATATTTCATAAACTACAGTGTTAAGTATGTATTATTTTTATACATTATACTGTTAACAACCGTTTCGAGCCGGCTGAATAACGCCAGACTTTACACTTCCAGATTGTGAGGATGCTTCTCAGGGGAAAGGATACTGGATTAATGTCTGAGTCTCTGCTCCCTCCCCTGGGTCCGCTGCTCTTGCCTTCCAGCTCATTCCTTTTTCTTCTCCCACACAGACAGATGCAGGCAAGGGCACACGGATGCACATCCACCACTGAATGTCTCGGTTTCCTTAACTGAGTCAAAGGTATTTGATTGGGAAGCGTCCTGTACCTGGTGATGGGGTGAATAGCACAGGAGAGCCATGCATACCTCCTCATCCTCTCTCTCCTTTTCAAGCACAGCTCTGAAAGTCTTAGCTGTGACCTCAGCCAAGCTCTTAGCTCTGATGCCAACCAACTTGTATGAGTGTTCATGTGCATGTGTGTGTGCATGTGTATATGTGTGTGCATGTGCGTGTGTGTATATGTGTGTGAGTGTATGTATGTGTGAATGTGTGTATATGTGTGTGCACATGTGTGTGTGTGTCTGTGTGTACATGTGTATGAGTGTGCATGTGCATGTATGTATGCATGTGTATATGTGCGTATGTGTGTGTGCATGTGTGTATATGTGTGCTCACATGTTTGTATGGAGCAGTCAAAGGAAAGCTTGGGGGCATTGTTTCTCTCCTTCCACCATTTGGGGTCTGGTGATTGGATTGGTGGCAAATGCCTTCCTCTCCTGAGTCATCTCATGGGTTTCAGTCTTAACCTTAAATTCAGCAATTCAGTCAGCTCAGCAGAGCAAATTTCAGGGCAGACAAAGAGAATGGGATAGTTTTAGTTACCTCAAGTCTCTCTTATTCTCTCTCAGCTTCAGTTTTCCTGCCTGCTAACCAGGATTGATTCTTTCTATCTTTACGAGGTAAGGTGATGGAGTGGTATGATATATAACAAGCACATTGACTAGTAAAAGTAAGCTGTTATTTTTGCTTTAAGACTATCATTTTAAAATGTTAACTTAATTTATTGTTTTCATACAGGCAGACATTTTATGTTGAGCATATATGTGACCCCTTCAGTGTTCTCTCTTCTTATTCCTGTTTTCTTCCTGTGGACAATTTAACTTCTGCTGTTGTTTTATATAAACATACTATATATAATAGAATATATAATGTATGTAATATACATATATAGACACACAGACACACACACACACACACACACACACACACACACACACACACACACTACCTTCCCATCTGCAGTATATATGGATTTCCTTCTGTATCCATCCCCACCAGCATTTGTTGTTACATTCTTTCTCTTTTATTATTAAAAGACATTTTATTTTATTTCAATTAGGTGTCTGTGTGGCGGTGTATGCATGTGAGTGTAGGTGGTTGCAGAGGCCAAAGGAAGGTAATGGCTGTCCTGGAGCGGGATTTATAGATGGACACTGATGCGGGTGCTGGGAGCCAAACTCAGGTTCTCTGCAACAGCAAAATACATACTTAACCCCTCAGTTATCTCTCTGGTCTTTGTTACTTCTTTTATGTCATTTTTTTTTTTAGTTAAAACATTTTAATGATGTTGTTTTCATACAGTATATGCTGATCATGTTTTTCCAACCTACTACCTATCTGTGTATACTACACCCTATGGGTGTATGCGCGTGTGAATGTGTGTATATGTGTGTGCATGCATGAGTGTATGTATGTGTGCGCATGCATGTGTGCATATGTATGTGTGTGTGTGCATGTGTGTATATGTGTGTGTGCATGTATGCATGTTATATATGTGTGTTCACATATTCGTATGGAGCAGTCAGAGGAAAGTTTGAGGGTATTGTTTCTCTTCTTCCACCATTTGGGGTCTGGTGACTGGATTGGTGGCAAATGCCTTTCTCTCCTGAGCCATCTCATGGGTCTCAGTCTTAACCTTAAATTCAGCAATTCAGTCAGCTCGGCAGAGCAAATTTCAGAGCAGACAAAGAGAATGGGATAGTTTTTAAAGAGTGACCTTTAATTCTGGAATTCTCTGGTTCTACAACCAAGATATTGGATGGAGCTTCCGGAGAGATAAATATGAGATTGTTCATTAAAGCCCCATTTTAGAATGGTGTTTTCGCTCCCTCTCTCCTTAGTCTGCTTCCCCCTCTCAGTTATCTCTTGACAAGCTGCCCTTGAGACAGAATTAACATTTACTTCGAGAAGAAAGAGGAGTTATTCTGAATGGGCTAGGTCACTAGTAGAGGGGCAGGGACTCCAAGAAAAGTCCTTGGGGGGAAGTGAATTATTTATTGATTCAGTTTGTGGTCTAAAGTTGAAGAATGTGTTGGGGAAGAAAGGAAGCATTGTGCCTTGTGACATTTCAAAGAAAAGAGGAAAGGGTACATAATTTTTATCTTAGAAATATGATGACACAGAGAGCTAAATTTTGAGTCTTAATTGGGCAGGGCAAGCAGAACAAGAGTGTTGTAGTTAAGCCAACAGTCCTGATGTTTAAAATTTACTTAAAGTAACCACTACATAATACATGTACACACACACACACACACACACATACACACACACATACACACACACATACACACACACCCACAGACACACACAGACACAGACACACACAGACACACACACACACACAGAGACACACACACACACACACACACACACACACACACACACTATGTGTGATGCTCCTCTTAAGTGTTTCGCTTGTTATTCAGAACTTTATTATTTATTATGTACAGACCGTGACTAAGACAGATAGGCTCCTAGCTTTTCCTTTGAGGGTGAAGTGATAGCCATGTAAGAAAACATGATAGAGTGTAAAGAGGACGAGAGAGACATCTAGAGATAGACTGAATATATTCTCTAAATGATAATAAAAAAAAAAAACCCTTGCTCTATAAATTATTATCCCAATTCCCCACCACACCGTGTGATAACCAATTGGTAATATTCTTTCTAGGAAGAAGGACCAGGGGTTTTGCTCTTTAAGCAATAACACCATTAAAAAGAAAAAGATAAAGCTCTCCCATGGAGAATTTGGGAATGTTATCCTCTTGAAGAAATGATCACCGTTGTGTAATTTGGTTATGAGGGAACATCCCACCTCCCATGGTGGATCATGTGGTGCACCAAAGATTTAAGTTACTCCTCAAATTGAACCCTGACTTTAGGGTTTAAAAGGGACGCATTTTCAAAAGAGGTCACTGCCGACACAATCCCTTTAATCAGCCTCAGAGGATTTACCCAACTGATGGTGCCAAGCCTCCTTCACAGGGACCATGATGGTGCAGTGCTTCGACCACTCAACAGGGCATAGGGATCAAATGAGTTTGCAAAATGCAGATTTTTGGTTTATAGAGTTCTTTTTCATCTTCTGGAAAGCGATCACTAGACTTAATCAGGGTTCCTCTGTGCATCATTAACTAATTTTATCTTTCTCCTTTAAAACAATTTTTCTTAATAGTGAGTTTAGAAGAACCCATTCGTAAGTCCTCTGGATTTTATGTTTTCTCCATTGAAGCCTTGAGGGAAGCTGAATTTAAAAGTAGAGAAATAGCAATTAAAAGTGATTAGGACAAGAAGTTTTGGTGCTATGCAATGTGGACTCAATTCTCCCAGTCACAAGCTGAACCAAGCGGCAGTTTTTGGTTTTCATTACAGCTTTATTTCTATTTTAATAAACATGAACCAGTATTCAAACTTTTAATACCCTGCTGTTTAACTGTTTCCAGAGAGTCATCCAGCTCTTTTAAACAGCCTTTGCTTTAAAATTTTAATTTGTTTGGCTCAGCCTCACCTTAGAAAGTTGTAGCCTCGTGGTAAACTCTTTTATAAGTTGATTTCCAGAATCATAAGCCAGTCTTCCCCTGCACCCCTGCCCCGCCCCCCTTTAAGTGTTTCCTCATGTGCTAAGAGTTGTTGGTGCGGACAGCTTCCTTGATTTGTTTTATCTGATTCCCACAGTAAGTATGAGAGACAAATGCAGGAATGCACTCGGCATTGACTGGAAACATCCAGACAGCAGCGATACTTACAACTCTTCTAGGAAGCGGAGGCGATGTAGGAGACCGGCGGGTAGCTGACTGATATTATTCATACTGAGGTCCCTGGAGGAGAGGGAAGACAGACAGACAGCATGTGAGGAGCAGGGTATACCACTTGCAAGGAAATCCAGCTGTTCGCTTCACACATTTCCACACAAGACAGTAAAATGAACTCATCCCCCAGCTTGACAAATGAATGGTGATTTTCCATCTCAGATATATAACCCGCTAAGGTCAGGGGCTCTTTCTCACATTAAACACTCTACAAGGAACTTCGCATGGAATTCTAGATGGTTTAGACCATTCCTGGGCATGGTTGTAACTCTTCATGTTTAAAATGAGGTTGAGTGGGACAGAAAAGGAAGCGGATGAAACTCGACTTTTGTGTCTTGCTTTCAAAGTGACAAAGAGAGATGTCTTCACCTGGCAACTCTAGAACTCCCGTTCCTCCGGGATTCTTAAGCACCTTGTGAAAACAAATGTTTTGATCCAAGGAAACTTGAAACAAAACAAGACAAAAAGCCCTTTCCCTCTTCAGACTTGCTCCTTTTGCAGCTTCTCGGATTGCATTAAATAAGTGCAATGAACCATAAAAGGAGTGTGTAAGACAATCCTGTTCTGTTGCACACTTCCTGCTGGGCCTGCACAGTAGTTCCTGGCACAGGAAACAAGAAGTCACTTTACGCAGAACTCAATCAATTTTTGTTTTAAGTGAAAGTCCGTGTAATTAGATTTTATTGTTTTTTTTTTCTTTCTCTATTTCCTTACCGTTTCTCACGTGTTGTACGGCATCTATGGTTTTCCTATCTGTATCTCAGAAGTCCAGAGACTGACAGCTGGGCAGACCTGAACCAAGACCAACTCAGACTTCATATAGTTGTTGTAGGTTTGGGGAGAAAGTGACCTGCTGCTGCCTAATCCTGAGAATGAATGCCATTGTAACATCAGGTCTAAATTTCACACTTAAAGCTCATCTTAAGACTCTGGGTTTCTTTGTTAAAGTGTCCATACCCACGGCAACCTCAGCCGAGTAGACTGTGTAGTTGTTTTGACAAACGTTAAAGCTAACTCAGTGAGGTTATGGAAATAAAGAGTTATTTTAACGTTAACCAACATGAAGCTGGGGAGATAGCTCAGTGGATAGAGCATTTGTGATGCAAGCATGAAGACCAGACTTTAGATCCCCAGAACCCATGGAGAAGCCAGGAAGTTATGGCACCTACTTCTAATCCCAGCCATGTGGAGGCAGAGAGACAATGGATGCTTGGGGCAGGGTGGCTAGCTAGACGAGTTAGAACCAGTGGTCTCACAGTTTGCCAGCAGACCCTGCCTCAGCAGAGTGAAGAGTGAGTGGAGTAGATACCCAAAGTTATCCCTCGGGCCTCCATATGCATGAGCACACATGTGTATATGCATTTGCTTGTGCACTCCCCCCACATGCATTCCCCCTGCATGTAAATATACATACACACATGCATGCACAGCACACATGTGAAAAAGTAACAAATACGTTCAAAGGAGACAAATGTTTTTCTAGGTATTTGAGTATGATAACCTTAGAACTATCATTAATTTTGACATCTCCTAAGTGTATAACAGCATAGTCAGATACACGCTATATTCTCACCTTAAAACTAAACAGAGACAAGAATATAGAGTTAAGTCTGTTTGTATATTTTAAAATTTGCATTTTCCTAAGATGATCTAGATAGTAAAAATTAATGATGATTTTATTGTTTTTTGTATGTGTGTTTACGAAACAGCAATGTGTTAAACAGATCAATCTCACTGTGACTGTGTAGTCTCTGAGAAGATTTGACAATACCCAATATAGTCATAGCTTTTGTGTGAGTTTTTGTGTTCGACTGCTTTATGCCCTGCTTACCATGGAAACAACATCACATCCCTGCCATCATGGATTGTACCCTCAAACTGTGAACCAAAATGATACTTTCCTTTCTTCAACTGCTTTGATCAGTCATTTCCTCACAGCAACAAGAAAAATAACTAACACACTCATGTAATAGAAATTTATCTTCCAAGAGTTTCTATGGCTTCCATAACTTTCTATTTAAAATTTATTTTTCTCTCATATATTTCTTCATTTGGCAAATGGCAATTGGCTGGTAAGGCTACACTGAGAAGGGAACAAATTGATGATCAGCTTTTTCTTGTTCCATCATTCCTATGCTAGGGGTCTTGACTCGACAGGGTTATGCACTGAGGTGGGACACAGCATTGGACAAAAGACAAAGAACAAAAACCGATGACCTTTTTGGCCTTTAACTCCCTTTTGCTGTTCTGGGGACTAGAAGCTGATGGCTTCTTTCAGTTTAGCTCTCTCTCTCTCTCTCTCTCTCTCTCTCTCTCTCTCTCTCTCATGCACACGCACATGCACACACGCACTCACACAGGGCAAAGGAGAAAACGACTACACCAAAATTTTTGTTTTCAGCTTTTTATAGCTTTTTAAACAAAAAGTTCTCTAGGAAAAAAAAATATCTCATAGGTGAAATATTACATAAAAGGGGAGTTACAGAAGGATGTTGACATAAGTTTAAAACAGTGTGTCATTCTGTAAGCTCATTATAAGTTCAAAGCAACAGTTTCACATGTCCTTGCTTTATCATATTGTGCACACATGTGGCTTCATCCCTGGACCTCACCTAGAAGGAATGTTTTTCTTTGGTCATAAATCTGTTCCAAGCCTGTTTCTCTTAGTGCAATTTATGGAAGCACACTGTATTCCTATGTAGCCTTTACTTACTATTCTATTTGGAGGGGACACATTCTATTCTTGATTCTAACTTTATTATATCTTTCAGGCAAAACAACTAAAGCCATCTCTATAAACTTTCTTCCTAAAATTATTTGAATCAAATCAGGAATTCTACAAAATCACTAATTCATCTAAACAACACTAATTCATGAAAGTTCATCTTCATGTTGCTCTGTAGGAAATTTGCCCAATGGGCTATCACCTAGGAAGTAATCGCACCAGCCTATAGGCAGTGGGTCTCCCAGTGTCTACTCACATCAAGCCAAATATATGAGGAGAGTGGCAATGACAAACATGAGAAAGCACATCAATAGCAAGAAGCAATCCTGCGCCGGGCAGTGGTGGCACATGCCTTTAATCCCAGCACTTGGGAGGCAGAGGCAGGTGGATTTCTGAGTTCAAGGCCAACCTGGTCTACAGAGTGAGTTCCAGGACAGCCAGGACTATACAGAGAAACCCTGTCTTGAAAAACCAAAACAAAAAAAACCAAAACAAAACAAAACAAAAAAACAAAAAACCAAAACCAAAAAAAAAAAAAAAAAAAACCAATCCTGGGAAACAATCCTGGGATGAACTCTCTGGGGCAGTGCCTCACTAGAGCTCACCTATCATAGCTGAGCAAGATGGGGGGGGGGCATTTCTAGGGAGCTTGCTTGCCCACTGTAGTTCTTTGTAAATGGTGACAGACCTAGCAGATAATTATATAATATTTCACAAGGTGAAAATTAAATAAAAATTCTTCTCAGAAGTCCAAAAACCCATCTCTAAAATAGATGGTATTTTAGGTCATAAAAACTAAAATTATTTCAGAAAATTTCCAAATCTAAAAGAAAGAAGTGAACATCCAAATTTAAGAAGCATTAGACATTATCAGAGAAGAATTTCTACATTATATATAGTCAAGTTGTCAATAATATACAGTGAAGACATAATATTACAAGCTGCAGGGGTTAAATGCTTGCTCACATATAAATGCAAATAAGTAAGAAGAACCTAAGAGCCAGGAAAGTATGGAGCAACGTATCTCAAGTCCTGAGAGTAAATAACTGCGAACTAAGACTGCTATATCAAGCAAAGGTATATTTAAAAACTGATAGTGAAATGTGTATCAAGCAAGTACAAACTAGGGCAATTCATGACAACCAACTCAATATTATGGAAGATATTTAAATGTATACTGTAAAAAATGAGGAAGAAAGATAGTCATAATCACACAAATTACAAGAAAGTATAAACTAAGGAAAGGAACACATAGAGTAGAGCTAGGAGGGAACCCATTATGCCCAACACAATAAACCAGAAAGCCCCTCATGCTAACAGGTGATATGGTTAAGAATAAACAATAACTCAACCAAACAGAGAAAGAATCAATAAAAACACAAGCCTTAGTAGACATCTTTCAGTAACAAATTCAAATGAAAGTGGCCTCAACTCATCGTCAAAACCACATACACTAGATTGAAAAATTACATACAACTATTTTTCCCTCCAAGAAACACACCTCACTAATAAAGATACCCATAGACAGTCAAAAAAATGGAAGGGACATCTATGTAATGAACAAAAATAGAAACAAAACGAAACGTCAAGCCAGTACAATTATTCTGGTATCTGTTAAAGTTGATTTAAAACCAAAATTAGTTTGGAAGGATAAAGAAAGTCACTGCATACTAATAAAGGGAACAAAATACTAAGAAGATGTAACAATTGTATGTGCACCAAATGTCAGACTACCAATTCTATTAAACAAACACTAATAAACATAAAGTTTTGATACAATACTAGTGGGTGAATTCAATACCCTACTCTCATCTCTAGATAAGTCATCCAAATTAAAAGTCAAGTAGAAACACCAGATTTAAACTACATCACAGAGCAAATGGACCCAGCAAATATCTACAGAATATTCCATCTTAGAAAAACCGAGTATACATTTATCTCAGTAGCCCATAGAACCATCTCAAAAATAGGCTACATTCTAAGTCACAAAATAAGCCTAAAATCTCAAGAACAAACAAAATTTATTATAGCCTAGGAGATTATCCTGAAATGAAACTAGAGGGCAATAATAAATACAACCATAAATACTACATAAATGTACAGAGACTGAAAACTCCATTTGTGACTGATAGTGGGCCAGTGTAGAAATCAGGAAGGAAATGAAAAATTTGAGGGATTAAAAAAAATAGTATCAGAACCTGTCAGAATGTTTGGAATCAGTTAAGACAGTTCAAAGAGAATCTCAGAACAACCACAACTTTACATCTATTAGTGTTTGTCAAAAAACCTGGGAATCCCAATATTTGGTACATATATGGTTACAATTGTTACATATTCTTAGTGAATTTTGATTGTTTGTGTAAAAATCAGAAAGAGAGAGAGAGAGAACAAGCACTCAGATAAATAATCTAAAGATGCAACTCAAGATTTTAGACAAATAAGAACAAGCTACAACCAGACATGGTTGTAGCAAGAAGATTGGAATGGAAATTAATAAAATGGGGACTAAAAGAACAATCCAATTAATCAAACCAAGTGTTGGTTCTTTGGGAAGCTAAACCAGAGCGACCAACTCTCAGCTAAAGTAGCTAGAAGAAAAACAGAGAAGCAAAACATTAATATGATTAGGGTGGATATTAAAAACTCCAGTGAAGTCTAGAACACCACTAGAGAATATTTTGAAAACATATTCTGAAGAACTGGAAAATCTAGAAAACGTGGATAAATTCCTAGATGCATATGACTTGTCAGATTAAGAAGATATGAATAATTTGAAATAGATCAATAACAGTCAACGAAATTGAGATGGTTATAAAAATTGTCCTCATGGCCTAAGTGAGGATGCTTGAATCTCACTCAGAATAGGAAATGAAATAGTTATTGGAGGCAGATGGAGGGAGGGAACTGGGTTAGAGAGGGAGTGGGGAGAGCTGGGGGGGGGGGGAAAGAACTTGAAGAATGAATAGAAATAGGTGTGGGGGTGGGGTGGGGGTAGTTCCCCAAAATCTATGGTGATGACTCTAGCTGAGTCACCTAGCAGTAGGGGACGTGTAACCTGAAGAGGCCTCCTCCTGTGGCCAGGCAGTTGGAAGGATAAGGACATCAAGTCACTCACAAAACCTTCAGCCCAAAAGTTGTCCTGCCTACAAGAAATGCAGGGACAATGATGGAACAGAGACTGAGAGAATGGCCAACCAATGACCAGTCAAATTTGAGACCCATCCCATGGGCATGAACCATTCACAGGAGCATAGCATAACTATCCTCTGAGAGGCTCCATCCAGCAGCTGACTGAAACAGATGCAGAGATCCACAACCATGAGCTCTGGGAGTCTTGTGGAAGAGTTGGGAGTTGTGGAAGAGTTGTGGAACCCAGAGGGGATAGGAGCTCCATAGGAAAACCAACAGAGTCAATTAAGCTGGACCCTGGAGGACTCCCAGAGACTGAACTACCAACCAAAGAGCAAGCATCTTCCATAGGTGTAGCAGATATGTAGCTTGGTCTTCATGAGGGTCCCCCAACAACTGGAGAGAGAGCTGTCCTTGATTCTGCTGCCTGCTTGTGGATACCATTCCCCTAACTGGGCTGCATTGTCTGGTCTCAGTGGGAGAGGATACTCCTGCAGGGACTTGATGTGCCAGGGTGGATTGTTACCCAAGGGGTCCTCCCCCTACTCAAGGAGAAGGGGAGGAGGGGATGGGCTGTGTAATGGGAGTCTGGGAGGAAAGGGGAGGAAGGGCCAGGGAAGACACCCTGACCCCAAACCAGATAAGGAGGTAACAAACAATAACTATAGACCAATTTTTCTGATGGTTATGGATATAAAACATAGCAATAAAATCCTTGTGATTTCTTTTCAGGGATGTAATAGGATCTCACAGTATGGCAAGACTGGTTACATTCTAGGGATGCAAAGTTGGTTTAACCTATATAAACCAAGAAGTTAATTCAGCACATATAGACTGAGAACTGAAATCATGTGAAGACTTCATAGCAGAAAAGATCTTTAACAACGTTCAACACCTCTTCCTGATGAGCCTTGAAGAAACCAGGAAGAAGCCAGCAGAGCTGAGCATAAAGTGTATGAACAATTAAGTCTATGTACCTAAAACCAACGTTACACTAAATGGGAAGAAACTGGAGACATTTCTCCAAAGTCAAAACTGGAGACGGGTCCCATATTCATTACTCATATTCAACAGTGTTTGAGGTCTTGTCTAGAATGATAAAACAAGAGAAAGAACGAAATGCATTAAAAGTAGGAAAGAAGCCAAAACAACCTCATTTGCAGAGAATATAATCTTGTTCTTAAAGGACCTGAGCGACTCCACTAGAAATCTTTTACAGCTTATGAACATCGTCACAATATAGCAAGATAACAAAACCAATGCACAAAATCGGCAGCCTTTTTACACAGTACTAATGATGTTATCAAGAAAGAAGAAAAGAATTATACTTACAATAACATCAAACAATAAACAAACAAACAAAGCACCCACCAAAAGAAACTCAGTCAATGAGAGCCTTCTAATTTTTAACTAAGGTGAGAAATATGAATTGGGTGAAATGGAGAGTCTCGTTGACAAACGATGCTGGGAAAACTAGATCCTCCAGCTGGAGAGATGGCTCAGCGGTTAAGAGCACTGGCTGCTCTTCCAGAGGTCCTGAGTTCAATTCCCAGCAACTACACGGTGACTTATAACCATCTGTAATGGGATCCGATGCCCTCTTCTGGTGCATCTGAAGACATCATGACAGTGTACTCACATATATAAAATAAATAAACCTTTAAAAAAATAATAAAATACTAGATCCTCATTGCTGCAAGGATGGAACTAGAGCTCCGTTTCTCACCCTGCATAAAAGTAAACTCAGAATGCCTCAGAGGTTTGAATGCAGGACCAGAGGCTTTGAAACTGACAAAGGAAAACACAGGAAACACTTTAAAACATAGATAGCCATGGGCAAGGATTTTCTAAAAACAAAACAAAACAATGCTTGTAACACAGAAATATCAGAAAATGGACAACAGGATTACACAAAGTAAAAATGCTTTTGTTCGGAGATGGAAACAATCAACAGAGTCAAAGAGACAACTTACAGAACAGGAAGAAAGTGTTTGTCATGTGTGTGTGTGTGTGTGTGTGTGTGTGGTGTGTGTGTATGAAAGCTAATGTCTAAAATTGTATACAAAGAACTGTGATAATTAAAACACCACTATTTTTTGAGTATGCCAGTGGGTGGGTAAATGAGCTGAAAAGACAGTCCCTTAAAGAAGAAATACAAATAAGAAATGCATATTTGGAAAAAGTGTTCAATATATGTAGTTACCAAGGGAAAGCAATTTTAAACTGAGTTAAGACAGAAGACAGAAGAGCACCAGGTAGAGGACTGGGAGGAGCGTTATGAAGTATCGTCTTCTGGACTTCTGGACATGACATGACCGTGGTGCTCTGAGCTCACCTCAGCTATGCTAACTGGCGTAAGACCCACACAAGATCAACCCTGCAGCATCAGCAACATACCACCAGGCAGCATGGACTGAACTCAGTGAGTTATTTAAAAGAAAAAAAAATGGAGAGGACATGGAATATGGAGAAGGCTCTATTTTGGGTGACAGAAGGGAGAACGGGAGGAGGGAGGTGGGGTGGACTGAATAAAGATACGTTGTTTACACGTGTGATGTTGTCAAAGTGTGAATAAAAGATAGTCTACTAAGGAAACTGATACAAGATTCTACCTCATCCTAGCCAAAGCGGGTGTCAAGAAAACAAATGGCCACATGAAGAACCGGGAGCCTTATGTATTGAGGGTAGCAGTGTCAACTGGTGTGGAGTCTATAGAAGTTAGCATGGAAGTTCTTCACCCCGAGACCCGGCCATGACTCGCACCTCCACATTTACATCCAGAGGACTTCAGATCCACAAACCACCGAGATCCCTGAAGATCTGTTGCACTGCTCGCACTGAGACATGGAATTAGCTTAGATGTCCATCAGGTGAGTGAACAAAGGAAACGCGGAACAGATGCGCAGTGGAATTTCGCTTAGCTGGCAAGCAAAGTGAAATCACGGCATTGGCGGGAAAGTGACTCCAGAAATCATTACATTCAGCAAAATGAGCCATTTAGGGGAAAAAAAAATCCACAAGAAGCAGATGGGAGGATGTAGGTGATCAGGAGCAAGGGGAAGTTACAGAGGATGGGCGAGACCCGTTGGGGGGGGGGTGAGGGGGGATCAATAGGAACAATTCAGAATGGCATTCATGTGAGAAAGTGCCAGAATGAATGTGTTACTTTGTTTGCTAACTTTAAAGAAAAAAACAAAAAACAAAGAGACCTTCCCCTGTAGCAGTTGAAGAGAAGAATGAATGGCTTGGCAAATGTGGTTTGGCCCAGAGTCGAGGGCCTGAGGAATCATCTCTGTGCAGGACCCAGCCTGTATCAAGAGCAAAATAGGATGCGTGGGATGGCTCCGATTGCCTGTCTCATTGCTTCTGCTGGCTCCTAAACTCTATGAGAAAAAACATTGTTTAAATACCCCAGACTCTGGAGACCTGATTTATCATATGCTCGCTCTGTGTCTTAATTAGTTCTTTTCTCCACTGTCCTTCTCCACCCACCACGCCATTCAACACACCCCCATGTTTGTGGCACGAACTCTGACTTTCCAAGTTTGCAGCCAGTCTTTGGAGGTTTCGAGGGGCCAAATCCATGTCCCTGCTGAACAGCTTGGCTCAGATCAGCTGGGTCAATGTGTAATGGATGCTCTGAATTCCATAACCCTCCTTTGCTTTCATCTCCTGGCAAGACCCCAGCCCTGACAAAACATCGGAATTTGTTTTCTCTGTGACTATTCCAGGGGACTGAGTGCTACTAGGAAAGAGAAACCCACAATCGGACAGAGCAATGTCTATAAATTCCTGGTCCTCGTGCATTTCCAACTGTGCTACACAATCCTGTTTTTTTTGGTATTGCTCAACTCCTTCCTCTGGGAATCATTCTCCACTTTTACGAGTTACTGTGTACCTCTTAATCAAACAACCTCTCTCATCATGCCCTGGGGATGCCTACCCTTTTACTTCATGGAAATAACTAGAATTTCTTGGACCACCAAAGATGAAATAGTCCAAATTCTAATTCTCCTCTGTCTCATGCTCACCATAACCACACTAACCTCCTCGCTTACCCTTCCTTAAGGATATCATATACTTCAGTGTGCTGTCTACAGGGGATGGCACATTGCTCTCTGCTATAAATGAGATGTTTGTACCCCCATCCCCGATCTGTTAAACTCCCAATCCACAAATATAGCATTTATAGATGGAGCATTTTGGAAATAATCAGGGCATGAAGATGTTGTCCTCCTTATGGAGTTGATGTCCTGATAAGAACGTCTCTGAGGGGGTCTCTGTTGTTGGCTTCGAGAGAACACAACAGCCATGTGAGAACTGAAAAAAATCTGGCTCACCAAGTCCGGGATCTTGGATTTTCTATCCTCCAGAGTTGGGAGAAATAAACATTTGTTGATTGAGCCGCCAAGTTTATCCTAAATCAGTATAGCAGTTAGAACTAAGACCCTCCATGAATACTTCTGTTTTCTATGTTTGCAGTATCTTCTCTTTCAATACGTGAGCATGGGCAGGTCTTGCCCGCTATTAAAATGTAAAGAAAATATGGTTTCTTAATCTCTTGTGATCTACTCTGGTTGGAATGCTTTCTGGTCTATTTCTTTGCAGTCTGCATCTCTCAGTTCATCTCCGGTCCACAGGATGGAGGCATCAACCGCATGTGGAGTGAAACTCTTCTTGCCTAGGTCTTCTTGCCCACGGCTCATTGGACCTCTTGCACTACGTGTGCCCTTCATAGAAGCTCTCTGTTGGTCTTGAAGTCAACATTCTCTCAGTATTTTCCCAACGTGTGTGTCTGTGGGCTCGGTTGGGGAAATGTCTTCTGCCTATTGTGTAACTGTTGACATTCTCTGGAGTTTTTAATTGTTAGCGAGCGCTCTTCGCTCGCCATCCTCTTCTTCTCTTTAATTCTGTGGTCGGTGAGTGGGTATGTGCATGTGCACACACATGTGGAGGACAGGGGTTGAGAGCATGTGTTTTCTGCGTTATCTTTTGAGACAGTCTCTCACTGAACCGTGTTGGCATTTAGTCTAGGCTCCGCCCCACTGTTGCCTGGCAACAGCCAGGTATGCCTGAGGGGCTGCTTGTCCTCTCACTCTCTTGCTCTCTTGCTCCTGCTCCTTACTCTCTCTCTCTCCATTCACCACCCCCTCTCTCTCTGCCTTTCTCTCTCTCTCTACTACCCTCTCAATTCCCCTCCTCATGCCCCAGTAAACTCTATTCTATACTATATCTTCCTGTGGCTGGTCCCTCAGGAAGAAGGGATGCCTCAGCATGGGCCCGCAGAGGCATCCCCTTCCCCGACACTGTACCATATTTCCACCAAACATATTGCTTCCCTCTTATCTTTTTATAAAACACAACAAGCGGGAGCCTCACCGGTACCAGCTGGTCAGCAAGCACCGGAGATCCTCCTGTTTCTACCTCTCAGTGTTCCTAAATCCAGTTCCCCAGTGGATTGTGATCTGAACTCAGGCCCTTCTTATCTTCATGTCAACAAGCCCTCAAAAAAGGCAGCTATTTGCCACTTCCCTTTCTCTCTATTTATGTACCCCGATGCTGGGCCCTCAGCACTCACACAGCCTCGGGTATAAAGCTGTCTGCTGTCAGTCTTCAGAGTACTCACCAGTGGCAGCTAGAAAGATCTAGAAGCACAGAATGATCCAAATGATCACTCTGCTTAAAACCCTTCATAGATTCTTTTCAAACTTTACAAACGACACTTACAGTTCTCAGTACTGTGTATGAGCCCCACATAAGAATCCCAACCCTGAATACTGATTCTGATTCATTTTTCAAGATTCACAAGCTAACTGACAACTTCAGTTTCATCTTAAAGGTGTTACTGTTAAACAAACCAATGCAACAACGATAACATTGACAGAAGGGACTTTTGAATTCTCCCTATTTTCTTCCTTAGCATGCAGTTTGATTTTTTGACTTCAGCTTACAATGACTTTAATTTTGTCTTTGTGGATTCAGTAGCATTTAACTCTCCACCAGATACCCTTTGCAACAATGAATCCAGGCTGGGGCTGACCCAGCCGTTTTTTTAAGGGATCATTTTTCAGATAAACTTCCAGAGGAAAGCTGTCCAGTGAAATTCAAAATAAAGGGATAGACTTTAGTAGCATTTTATAACAGCCTGAGTAATGACAAGCCTGGGTACTTTTGTTACAGTATCTTTAACTACAACAAATGAAGTATCCTAAAAAATGCGTATTGAAGTATAACACATACGGGAAAATATGTAAGTCCCTAGTAGTCATAGAAATGAATTTTCATAGAGTTAACATGCCTAATAAACCAGTACAAACCAGTACAACAGGTAGAACATGGCTGGAGTCTCAGCTGCCTCTCATTCATCTTCATTTGCCATTTGCATCCAAAACAGCTATGCTCCTAAAGACTATAAATGGATCCCGCAGTGCAGAGTTTTGTGTGTGTGTGTCTAAGATCTTTGTTCATTATTTTTCATAAAATTTACACTCATGTTACATGTAGCAACAGCTTATTCATTTTCAATACAATATAATATTCTACTTTGTTGTTTGTAGACAATAGATTTTTCTATTTGGCTGTTGAAGGACTGGAGTTTGTTTTTTTTTTTTTTTCTCTCCATGATATTATCAATAGTGATGCTATAAATAATTTTAAACTTGCCCTTTAAAACCCCAACAACTGGAGCAGGGGCTGTCCCTAAGGCTGTATCCTGATTATGTATTCTGCTCCCCAAGAGGAATGCTCTATCTGGCTTCAGTGGGAGAGATTAGAACCTAATCCTGCAGAGACTTGATGTCAGGGTTGGGGGGTGGGTGGGAAGCACCTTCTCAGAGGAGAAGGGGAGGGGGAATGGAGGGAGGGACTCTACGGGAGGGGAAAGTGTTTGGGATATATATATAAGCTGGGTGGTGATAGTGCTTGCTTTTAATTCCAGCACTAGAGAGGCAGAAGCAGGGGGATGTCTAAGTTCAAATGGTGGTCTACAGAGTGAGTTCCAGAACAGCCCCGGGCTACACAGAGAAACCCCATCTCAAAAAAAATGTAAATATACATTTACATATATATTTCCCTTTACATACGTTTCAGTCGGGCATACAAATAGGAGCAAAATAGTTTGATCTTGGTGTGTGTATATTTTACTTAACAATATCACACTGATTTATTACCCTAGCAACTGGTTTATGAGGACACTCAATACTTCACCTCTCATTGCATCTGTTTGCCATCACAAAGACTGATATGCTTTCTCTTGACGATTTTTGTCACTTTGTCAGTCAACACTAGCTGACTGCAGTTTTAACTGGCATTCCCCTAATAGAGTTAATATTTTTTGTGCATGACTTAATTGTCAACATAAGAGGCTTTCAAAGTTTCAGCAAAATATTTTATTTTACTGGGTGACATTTAAATTGGAGGTAAAGCACGCTTACTGTTATAAGTAAGTACATATTGAGTTGGAAAGAGGAGAGTGCCCCTTCCTTGCCCAATGTTACATCTCCTTGGTTTTAAGGCTGACAGTGTGAGTTGAGAGTTTTGATCTGCTATTTGAGAGCTGAGCAGTTTTGAGCAAGTCCTTGGTCATTTTCTAACTTCAGTCCTCTCTTTTGCATCACCAATGGAGATAATGACAAACCCTATCTCATAGAATTGTTGTGAGAAAGGATTGCACTACCATGTGTCCTGGCGCATTGTACAGTTTACATATTTTTCACTTATTATTAAACAGAATTGCTTTTTAAGATTCATTTTTTAAAATTCGTACTATGTGTCTGTGTGTGGGTATGTGCACATGAGCACAATCGCCTGTAGAAATCAAAGGTATCTGTTGCTAGAGCTGGAGTTATAGGTGGTTGCAAGCTGCCTGATGTAGGTGCTAGGAACTCAGCTCAGAACCTTTTCTGCAGCAATATTTGCTCTTCAACAGTGAGCCATCCCTGCAGCCCTTATGGGGGAATCTCTTGGAGATTTTTGAAATTATGTCTCTTGCCTGTACTGAAAGAAAAGGGTAAAGCAGTAAGAGTTCATTAATATTGATAATTCTCTTGAGGCATTTTTAAAATTATAAGATAACTTAAAAAGATTTAGCATCAGGTGGCTTGTGCCTTGGTATCTTATTAAATGGCTATCTTAATATCACTTTTAATGGGAACTTCTAAAGGACTAAGCATTAGCCCAAAGTGCACTTGAAAAAATTATGTTATCATGCTAAAGGAAAAGGGTAGAGGCAGTTAATGTGACTGGGTATTACTCTGTCCTACTCTGTCTAGTAAGAGAACAATTAGTTACCAAGAGTTACATGTGGGGAAATGACATTTCTAGAAATCTCATGTATTTCTATTAGACTTACAAAGTAAGGAAGTAAATGAGCAGAAAAGAAGACCAAGCCAAACCCAACCCAACCAATAAAACAACCAACCAACCAACCAACCAACCAACCAACCAACCAACCAACCAACCAAAAAAAAACCTAAAACAAAGCAAAACAAACAAACAAACAAACAAACAAAAAACCCCCAAGGAACCAGCCAACCAACCAACCAACCAAAAAAAAAAAAAAAAAAAAAAACCCAACCAACCAACCAACCAACCAACTAATCAATCAATCAATCAATCAATCAATCAATCAACTAATCGATCAACCAACTAATCGATCAAGCAACCAACCAACAAAACAACACCACCAGAAAAACAATCTCTTTTTCAATACAGACCCAGAAGTCTATAGTCTATAGAAACATTGTTCGGCACAGATGTTTGTATACTTTCCTGAAAGGAAGGCTTTAGTTCGGCAGAGTAGTGTTTACTTGGGCAATTGTGATGTGCAGTTTTGTTTTGTTTTGTTTTGTTTTGTTTCAAATCTATGCCAGCAAATAACTAATGGCAGTCACATTCTACAAGACTGACCACGACACAGAAAAGCAAGTTTGAAACAATAAGACAGCAAGAAAATATTAAACATAAAGTTAAGTTGTGGCAGTCAACACGTCTGTCATCCTAGCACTCAGGATGTTGAGGCAGGAGGATCATGAGTTTGAGGACACTGTAGGTGACATAGTGAAATTCTCTATGTACATGTTGACTGTTTGATGAAGTAATTGTGGGTACCTCAAAACTTCTCAAGGGTAATTTTGTGCATTCCCTGAAGTGAGTGCAGTGTTGATCAATTCTGTAAGAAGTGTGCTGTCAAGCACATCACAAAAATCTCAACATCTAGGACAGTGGCTAATGTCTGCAACACTTGAATACAGTTCCTCATGGTATAGTGACCAACAGCCATAAAATTATTTTTGTTGCTACTTCATAACTGCAATGTTGCTCTTGGTTAAGAATCATAATGTAAATGTCTGTTCTTTCCGATGGTTTTAAAAAGGGTCATTTGACCCCCAAGGAGGTCATGACCCACAGGCTGAGAAATGCTGGTCTAGGATATAGATGCTTCATCTCCTCTGCTTTCCCCCCCCCTTCATCTATGTACTTATTTCATAAGCAATATCATCTAGTGTCTTTCACTTTTCTATTTCTGTGATGAGACACCAAGAACAAAGTGACTCTCATCCAAGAAAGCATTTAATTTAGGGGAGGGTTGCTTACAATTTCAGAGGCTGAGTCCACTATCATTGAGGGAGTGAGCATGACAGCTGAGAGCTACATTCTGATCCTCAGGCACAGATTCTGAGACCTCAAAGCCTACTCCCCCAGTGACACACTTTTTTGCAACATGGCTGCACCTACTCCAACGTCACACCTGCCAATCCTTGTAATCTCTCAAATAGTTCCACTTCCTGGTGACTAAGCATTCAACTATATGAGCCTATGGGGCCCATTTTTATTCAAACCACCACATCTGGCTACATGGAATTAACATTGGGAGCAGTCAGTAGCCTTGACATTTTGCCCGAGATACATGTCTTTCTTCTAATAGCTTATTAAAAAACTTTTTCTATGTAGTTAACAAACCAGTTACCAAAATTCAACAATTTTAAATAGAACTCAGTATTTTCTTTTTTCCTTCAAAACCAGTTTCCCCTCTGTGTTTCCTTAGCATCGTTATTCTCTCAATCAACTGATCTAGAAGCCACAGGCCTACTTCTTCCTCCTTCTTCTCCTTCTTCTCCTTCTTCTCCTTCTTCTCCTTCTTCTCCTTCCTTCCTCTCCTTCCTTCCTCTCCTTCCTTCCTCTCCTTCCTCCTCCTCCTCCTCCTCCTCCTCCTCCTTCAGATTCACTTATTTTATACATGTGAATACACTGTCACTGTCTTCAGACACACCAGAAGAGGGCATCAGATCCCATTACAGATGGTTGTGACCCATCACGTGGTTGCTGGGAATTGAACTCAGGACCTCTGGAAGAGCAGTCAGTGCTCTTAACCCCTGAGCCATCTCTCCAGCCCCGCCTACTTCTTTCATATTACTTCTGTTCTCATTTAAATGGTTCTCTCTATTGACTATATCTTTGACACGGTTCCAGAATAATAATATCCAACCTTTAAGAATATCCAAGCACTACACACACACACACACACACACACACACACACGCAATTTATGGGCAAGGATCCTTTTCACAGGTGAAGAAACAGAGACATGTATAACTTAAATAGTTTTTCTAGGTTAACTGGCCCTTTGCTGGATCTCATGTGCTGGAATTCATGATACAGTTCCTGTTTCTTCTTGCCACAATTCGAATTTAGATTCTCATAGATTGCCTGACTGGATTCACTCTAAGAAGTTCTGTGGCTATAAGTAGCCGTCACAGGAAAGGTGTCTCTAATTTTCTGAATTTCTTTACGACTTTGCTCTCTCTGGGTGACCTGACTTCTTTGCCAGCACCCTCACTCTGATCTCTACTCTGGACCATCTACTCTGCTTCCACTTAGCCTTGGGACCTCATTCTTTGTCCCCTCCCCATGTTTCTTTTTTTATTCTATTGAGACAGGGTCTCCTTATAGAGCCAGGCCAGCTCCAAACTCACTGTATAATCTTGGTTGGTCTCTGAGGTACAGTTCTCCTACCTCACCCTCCTGGATGCTTCAGTTACAGGTGTGTACCCTCACTGATCACCTGGGTTCTTCTGGATCATAATTTGCTTCCTCTGACCCATGTCAACTCAAGATTCTGGAACTGGAGTTGGAATCCCAAGCTACCTGCTTCTCTGGGATGAAAAGCAAATGCCAAGGTTCACACCACGTTCTACTGCCATTCTTTTTCTCTTCCTGACCTAGCTGAAATTAGTTTAATATTTTTATCTTCTGGAGAATCTATGAATTAATACTACATACTATGCTTCTTTTTCTTATAATTTATTTGCCTAGAAATTTAAGGCATATAAAGTACTTGTATCATGTTTACGAATTATTGCCAATTTGACTTTAGGGGTGAAGTAACGCCAGGACATGGTTGATGTTATATCCCCAAGAATTATCTCTGAAATGTATTGTCAAAGGTAGTTTGTCTGTATGGTACCTGAAAATGGACAAAGATTCATATTCTGACAAAGATTCATATTCTAATGCTCGCTTTAGGTATAATACGTGTTTTTCCTTCTGCTTAGAAAAATGATCAAGTGATTTTGGAACTAGGAAAGGACTTTCAACCTTTATGCTACTTTTAGTAGTACTGACATTTTAAACTGTGAATTTCTTGGTTGTGTGCTGGGTGTCTTTTGCATTGTAAAGTACTTAGCAACACCATTGACTCTAGATACCAGTGATTCCTTTTATAGTTGTGAAAAACCAGCATTTTTTTTCTCTCATCATTTGTGGTGGAGTGTGTCCACTTAACATTTGCATATTGAAGCTCTAGCTCTGAGAAACTCAGAATGTGACTGTGACTGGAGTCAGTATCTTAAAAGCACAATGTAGTTAAAATGAAGTCACTGGGCTCTAGCCCAGTATAAATTTCATTTGTCATAGGTGAGAACACTTGGCATAGACATTGCAGAAGAGGGTAGCATAAACAATGGAAGCACAGGCCTTTGGAAGGAAGCAGGTGTGTGGACGCTAGATCTCGAACATTCAGCTTCCAGAAGTCTGATGCAGTCAACCTGTTTCATAAACCACCCAGCCTATGGTGCTTTGTTATAGTAGCCCCAGAGGAACAACAGGGGACACTGCCAAGTAAGTGTCCCCAGAGGCCAAGTCACCATTGGTTAAGAATCATTGAACAGACACGAATCACACATGGAGAGCTATTCATTTTGCATTTTTGCAAGTTAAAAAAAAGCAAGTTTCCAAATAGTTTCTTCTTCTACAAAAGGGGGATATAGAGGATCTTCTTTATCTCCTTTTGGCACCATAAATCCTTTCAGAAGATAATTTCATCACTTCATAATTAGATAATGAAAATATAAAGTAAGAAGCAGTGCAAAAAGCCATAAAGATATCGATAAGGCTATAAAGATATGATGTATATACATAAACCCGGCAGTGACTCTGTAACTGTGCCATTGAGTGTTTGTTAGGTAATTCTGGGCTTGAGGATATACCTAGTGACTATACTATTGGAACAGAAAAGGTGTCCCTAGGAGCACTTCAAAGAAAATCTTCCAAAGTGTTCAGTGTTCATTGCAAAGCCTGTTTTATTTCATTCAGACAGAAATTCTCATTGTATTTCCTATCCTGAATAATAACCAAGGTACTGAAATACCTCACAGGCCACACACTATCATGATGGGGTCTTTCCAGGCCAATGGGATGAAATCTTTTTGTTTTTCCCATCGTCCATCTGACATTCTGAAACAGCTATGAGGACTCTTAACTTATCATTAGTAAGAGTGGACCTCCTGACTAGACTAGAAGTGCTCTCGCCTGGACTCAATCCACAGCTCTGAAAAGAATGATGGCACAAAAATTTAGAAAAAAGTGTATATTAGATTAAGTTTCTGTACCAAAAATATCCTAAAAGACAGTATTTTAAAGACAGTAGCTTGTTTTTCTTTCACCTGATAGCACCATAGTTACAAGGAGTGGCCTAGTCAGTCTGCGTTGCTGACTGTGAATGAGAACCTCTGGGGTCATCAGGTTTCTGAGTTGCTTTGCTATTATCTTCAGGATTACATCATTTGCTGACATTTCTCACTCAACAAGCAAGAAGTCCAAGGCAAGACGTTCTATGTTTAAGAGAACTTCACACACTACCTGTGACTCTATTCTCTTGTTTAAAACTTAATCACCAAGTGTATTTATTGGGGTGGGATCTTCGGATATGTTAGTTCCTACACTGACAGAGTGTGCCCCAATGCCAGGGGTTGCTAATCAAAAGAGGGAATGGATATAGAATAATTATGAATTACTGATCCCTGCTATAGATACAATGCAGTTCTGTGTTGGAAGAGTGGCAGCTGGCATGTGTTCACATACATATGATGCATGTAGAGCTTTGTGGAAGGGGAGAGAGATCCAATCTTAAAATGAATTGGAAGAGGGTATCTTAAAATGGATCTATGGTGAGATTGTTTGTGTAACTTTATACGTGCACACGAATAAAACCAGAACTATGGGTTTTTAAAAAGTGGATTTGATTCACATCACTCTACTTCCTCCCAGGTCTCCCGTGGGGCCTGGGTGCTAAGATCTATCTACTTTATGATGAGAGGAAAATGGAGAACATATTTGAGAAAGAGACCAGGGTGTCTGTCTTAGTCAGGGTTTCTATTCCTGCATAAAACATCATGACCAAGAAGCAAGTCAGGAAGGAAAGGGTTTATTTAGCTTACACTTCCACATTGCTGTTCATCACCAAAGGAAGTCAGGACAGGAACTCAAACAGGACAGGAACTTGGAGGCAGGAGCTGATGCAGAGGCCATGGAGGGATGTTACTTACTAGATTGCTTCCCCTGGCTTGCTCAGCTTGCTTTCTTATAGAGCACAAGACTACCACTCACAAGGAGTCCTCCCCCATTGATCACTAATTGAGAAAATGCCTTACATCTGGATCTCATGAAGGTGTTTCCTCAAGGAAGGCTTTCTCTGCGATAACTCCAGCTTGTGTTAAGTAAAACCAGCCATGTCAGTCTCCAATGACAGTACCAATACCAGGTCATTTTTAGGCCCTGGTCACTTTCGTGCTTCTGTGTCTGACCTTCTTACTTTAAGATGGCGTGATAAGGGGTAAGTGAGGTGATGTGGGAACACCTAGCCCTCTGACTGAAGCTCGAAGCATTCTTCTCTGCAGTGAGCTGGAGTCTTTATGGTCCAGTCCTGCTCTCTGGGTCAGATTTTACTCCCTGTAAACTTGTCTATACTGTCTGTGGTCCAGCCCCAGCAGACTGCCTTTTACTCTTACACTGAGTCAAGAAGCCAGACAAAAAGTATACTTCAAGTAAGCCTTTTCTTCAATGGTTATATAGACTATTGTCCTATGTCTTTTTGTATCCAGGTATAGGTGCTCTTGTGCAGTTTTGACACACTGCAGGTTAAGTGCCATGAGGATATAGGTGTGGGCACAAGAGCATCTCCCTCTGGTTTCATCTGTCATCTTAAGCCTCTTTGTCATCTTTGTCCTCTTTGCTGTGTGCTCTTCCACTGCCTGCACCCACTCTTTTTTCTCTTCAAAAGATTCTTCATGGAGAAGCCATATTGGATTCTAAGACAGAACCAGATAATCCCTGGACTGTCTAAAATTCTCTAAGTTGCAGTTTACTCTTGGGTAAGATTCAGATGTCTTGAGTATGACTCAAAGAGTGATTGGCTCCCGCCTAACTCTCCACTCTCATCTGACATGTCCTCTCAGTTGCTCCATTTTGGTGATCCCTGTACTGGCTGGTTTTGTGTGTCAACTTGACACAAGCTGGAGTTACCATAGAGAAAGGAGCTTCCCTTGAGGAAACACCTCCACAAGATCCAGCTCTAAGGCATTTTCTCAGTTAGTGATCAAGGGTGGGAGGGCCAATTGTGAGTGGTGCCATCCCCTGGGCTGTATAAATAAGTCCTGGGTTATTTATAGTCCTGGGTTCTATAAATAAGCAAGCTGAGCAAACCAGGGAAAGCAAGCCAGTAAGTAACATCCCTCCATGGCCTTTGCATCAGCTCTTGTCTCTTGAATAAACCCTTTCCTCCCCAACTTGCTTCTTGGTCATGAGGTTTTGTGCAGGAATAGAAACCCTGACTAAGACAATCCCCAATACCACACAGTTCCTAAGTCTCAAGTGCTTTGCTTGCTCAGGACCCTAGCTACACATTCCCCTCCATTCTTAGCTCTCACCTAATCTTACCCTCCCTGGCAATTGCCAGTCCTCTTCTTGGTGGCTTGAATAAGAAGGGCCTCACAGGCTCAAAGATTTGAAAGCTGGCTTCCCAGGAATTGGAATCCTATTTGAAATGATTAGCGGGTGTGGCCTAGTTGGAGGAAATGTATCACTCTGTGTGTCTGTGTGTGTGTGTGTGTGTGTGTGTGTGTGTGTGATTTGCTGTTTCAAAAGCTCATGCCAAGCTTAGAATCTTTCTCTTTCTCTGCCTGTGGATCAGATTGTAGATCTTAGCTATGGGGCTATGGGGCCTGCCATGATGACAATAGACTAACTCTGAAACTGTGGGCCAGCCCCAGTTAAATGCTTTCTGTTACAGGAGTTGCCTTGTCATGGTGTCTCTTCACAGCAATAGAACAGTGGCCAAGACATCTCCTTTCATAAATTTCATTATCCAAGATAAATCCGTTGCCTTTCAATCTGAAAATAGGTTGTCTTTCATTGTTCCAGGTTTTGTTTCCTGCCTCTGGATCCCTTCACACCTTCTCTCTGATTTTTTTTTTGACTTATAATAGTTTGGGGACACATCATTGTCTACATCCTGTATTCCTTAAATGACAGGGGAGTGTACCGAACCACCACCTCTTAGCGTGGCTTCCAGCTGATGCTCAGTAAATACTCTTGAGTGATGGTCAAATGGATGCTGCATCCTCCTTTCTTGTTCTTTCTCTCTCTTATTTCTAGGAAGTGTATTTTGAATCACCATGGGTTTTTTTTTTCTTTTTTCTTTTTTTCTTTTTTTTGCGTTGTGAAGGATAATGCAGCAGACATGTTTGAGAACACTGACGTTGCCCTGTGCTCCCTTCAGGTATTGGGTAAAAGACAGGCTTTGCATTTGTTCTACATGCTGACCTGTTTAACCAAACAAGATACTACTGAATAACTGATAGATAGGAACACAATGAAGTTTGCTGACTAATCTTTGAGTTACTCCCCCAGTGAATACAGAAGATATGAAAATGGAGATGTATTTTAAACCAACAGGACATGGAATCCAGCCTTAGTTCTGCTCTTGGGTAATATATCAATCTGCCTGTAAAGGTATGTAGGCATTTTTCCAAAATAGGAATCTTTTTTTCTAATAAATGGAAGATCTTTACAATACTCGATGCTATGGCATGAGAGGTATGGGTGCAATATTTATAATGTACCATTGGGGCTCGTTTGAAACATTCAGGATGTAACTGATGTGTACATTTCTGCAGTGCTTTTCAAGGATTTTAAGGAGGAATGCAGAAATGTAGTTAGTTCTCCAAGAGAACAAACTGCCTCAAGATGAGCCTTGAATTATATTTGACTATCCAAGCACTCAAGTTAAATCTTTCTTTTCTTTGAGCTGAAACAACCATGGACACTCAAAAGGGGCGAGGTAACATGTTCTCCCGCCACCGTGGGTCTTTTCAGGAGTGCTGTGGGAATAACTTCCAAGCCTGACTCTCTTCCTCATTTCAATCTGATCGAGTCTCTTTATTTGACTTCAGAAAGCTAATTTTTTTTTCTGTTTTGTTTAACTTAGATTCCAGTAGAGGGAGCAGATTCAACAGCCAGAGAAGAGAGATTTCTAAAACTCACACACACAGTGAAAAGATGGGATGAGTAGTTCCTCGGAGAGGCATTGGAGATTTCACGCTAGCTACCAATAGCGTGGCTTGCTTGCTAAAAGCATTGCTGTGTGAAGACGCTCGCTCACCCCCCTTTTAACATCTGCTTCGAAATGTTCACTTTTATGCTCACGGTTGTCTCAAGAACTGGGGAAAACACTGACACATCTAGCAGCAGCAACAACAAAAAATTCCAAAGGCACTTTATTCGATAAATTACCAGGCTTAAGACAATGAAAATTACACTATTTAAACTCTTTTAGGAAAGCCAGGCTAGCTATATAATCCGAACTTAAAATGTCGACGTGAGCTACTTCAGCTGGGTAATTAAATGCCAGATGAGAGAAGATGGGGGTGTGAGAAGAAAGGAGCACTCAACTCTTTAGAGTGAATTTAACTAAAAGGACTCACATGTAGTGAGTCCGTAATGCATACTTATTCCTAAGCTGAAACACCTGAGAAGACGAGGAGTGGCCTCCACCATGACAGCACAGATTCACAAAGCTGTGAATGCATCATTAATGCCCGTGTGCTTGTCAACCCCAGCTGCCTTCGAGTTGGGGTGTGCACAGCTATGCAGCTCTCTGTGGCAGTCCCACCGCAGTTAGTAGTGTATTTATCAGGGATGCTAAGATTGTTAGCCATTAATATATCACTCTCAAATTTTAAATGTGCCATCTAATAATATGAAATGTTTATTTCTTGTTTTAAAAATTAAGTGTATGTGGGTGGGCGGGCATATGTGCACCGGCACCCATTGGGCTGGTGGAGGTCAGAGGTCAGATGACAACTGTCTTGGGAGTCCTTTCTCTCCTGCCATGTTCTGGGGTTGTGGTATTGAACCCAGATTATCAAACCTATATTCCAAGTTCTTTTACCCACTAAGCCATCTCACTAACCCTTTTATTTTTTTTAAATTAAAATTTTACTTTAGGTCAAAGTGGCACAAATATATGTGATTGATATACAATATATGATATATGATATATAATAATAACATATAATACATAATACACAATATGTAATATACAATATATAATTAGTATATCATTACACATATTAAATATGATTATATTATAGTACAAATGATCATATATATATAAACTATAAATATATCATTAAAATAACCATAAATCTTATAATAGAAAAATCAAAAACCAAAATCAAAGCCTCAGTATCACCCTTCTTCCTTTGATTCTCACTATGAAGAGACAGCCATTCGTTTTTTACCTCTTTACCCAAGTCTGTAGGGGTTGCTCTTCCCAGTGTCTAATTTCCCCTCTCCTACCAGGGTTATTGCTTGTGTGGGGTATGTGGCCAGTGAGGAGATGGATGTCTGGCCATGTGAGCTAAGGGATATGTCCATCTGCTCACTTCCAAAGGTCTTCCTGTTTTCACCCTGATTTTGCACCCTGGCCCTAGCAAAGACCTTTCCTAGGGTTTCACAGGAGACATTGGACTGTTTGTTGACTCACCCCAGGCCATTTTCTCTGCTAAGCCGCTTTACAAATTTGTTAACACATCCCATCCCTTCTCATTCCCCCTCCCCATTCTCTTTGTTTTTGTTGGGTTAATGCTTTTAGTTTTTTTTTTTCCCCTGCCACTTGAGACACATCTGCTATTTTTTTCCCCTGATATATTTCTTAAGCTGGAACCACAAGCCCAGTCATTCAAATATCTTCTTGTTTTAGGTATAATGTTCTATTTTCTCAGTCCATACCATCCTGATTAAAAATAGCCGCAGTGTATTTAGTCCATGATCTTGCTCTTATTTGTACTTAGGGACTTCAATTTCCAACAAAACTTCCTTTCCCACATCACTCTGCAAGCTCCAGCCTTGGCTGGGAGGGCTCATCTACTTGTCAAGAATCAGCCGCTTTGACTACTCTGCCGCTGGTTCTGTGCCCTTTTTCCTGTCCTGACTTGTGATGATGAATCAAGATGCTCGCAGTGACTCACCAGTCGACTGTTCTAGGAACTGAACTCAGGCTCTTTCTGACTGAGGCCGAGAAGAATCCAGGGCTCTATTGATATCTTCATGGTCAACGCCAGTGCTACTACTCTCGACTATAATTTCTTCGGTAAAGTACCATTGCTTTGAGAATCTACTTAGAAGAATGCAGTGTACTTCTATGGCGGTGGTGGTGGTTTTCAGCTTTTTCCAATGTCATGACTCTCTAATATAGCTCCTCAGGTTGTGGTGACCACCAACCACAAAGATGTTTTCACTGCTATTTTATAGTATAATTTTGCTACTGTTATCAATTGTAATGTAAACATCTGTGTTTTCTGATGGTCTTCGGTGACCCCTGTGAAAAGGTCACTAGACACCGCCCCCCAAAAATGGGTCCTGACTCACAGGTTGAGAACCCCTGCTCTATGTAGATGGAGTATTCTTAGGTCAGGGTTAAATTACGCAGTAGACACAACTTGGGGCAAAAGTTAAAGAATTTACCCAGAATGATCTCACACATTTCTATGGGATTGAAGAACATATCTTTAATTCATATCCATAAAACCGTCAACACATTGCCATTAGTTGGGGAGGAGCTTCTTAGATGACATAGCATTTTATAGCATTGCTAGGGGAATGGTAAGTAAGAGAAGGTGGGATTTTAGAGAGACTTTAGTTAACTCTTTTGTCCCTACCCTGTCCTGACTGATCTGGCTGGGTTCGTAGTACAAATTATCCTAATCAAATTAGGTCCCCAGAACCCATGTAAAGGCAGAGAGAACCAATTCCATAAAGCTGTCTTCTGACCTTTGTGTGAATGCCATAGCATACGTACCCACCACATCATGTGCAAACATACATAATAACAATAAAATAAAAAATTTAAAGAGTACAGCCTTCCTAATTACAGAAACCCTGGATATCATTCTGTAACTCAATGGCAAGTTTTCTATCTTGTCAGAATCTCCACACCAGCCATCAGAGTCTGAACATTTCAGGAAGTAAAATGTCCCAGGAGGAAAGGAACTACACAGCATAAAGGTCTATGTTTTCTAAATCAGAAAATGCTGCTGAAAAATCCTTAGTCCCACAGTGTCCATCATCCCATGAAACATCTCGTAAAATTTCTCACAGGTCTTAGCTGGTTGGGAATTAATCACTTCTTCCAGCAAGCCTGATAACAACCTTCTTTCCACGTGTATTAAACAATTAATCACCACTTCCCTAACTTTAAGTGTTCTGAGAGGAACCAGCACTTGAGCCAAGCCTTGAGATGTCTTGGCTAGAATAAAGGGAGGGCCAAAATGGGTAAGGCACTTCTGTGAGGAGAACAGCATGCCCAAGGGCACTGAAGCATACAAGCAGGCAGCTTTCCAGAAACTGCAGATCAGTTGGCGTAGTTGAGTGGAAGCGCTTTTGTTGCTACATGACTCATTGTGAGGTCCCCAAAACTTCAAGGGTCAGAGCTAGCCCAAGCTGGCCTTTTTGGTTATGGTGCAGTGCCCAGGTTCTCCTGGAGAGTCTTAGAGCCCCTCTGGGAGTTTAAATAGAGAAATGATGTCATCTTTGGATTGAGTACATACTTTAGTAGATTTTCCTCTCCCTCTCCCTTTCCCTCTCCCTCTCCCT